>OY992880.1:35236802-35441802 GCA_963921405.1 Cepaea hortensis
TTATAACAAATATTACAATTACTTTAAGCATAAATATTTTACATATGATTATAACATATTAACCAAATCATCTTTTAACGAATACGGATTTATCATGAGAGTAAACATGTGGCACATGTTAGTCATAATTACACATAACAATGAATATGTAGTCTATGAGATGTTTATCACCATATAATAAAAATGAACACGTATAAAGGAAGAAAAAAAAAATAACCGTAAATGTTATGGCAATAATTATTGCTGATTTTGGAGCACAAATAATGATCATGCCAAGTTGCACAACTTTGAAAATGAACCAATCAATGATAGAAAAACCAATGCGTGCAGGTTTTCATTATACAAAAAAATAATGTAATTGTATAAACACCCACACATCAACAACATCCCGAGATCCAATAAAATAAAATAATTTGAATTTGTGAATGAATAATTTCATCCAAGAGACAAAGACATACTATGATGAGAAGTTAATATATAAGAACAGGTGCATGCAGAGGATGTTCAAAAATAGCATAAACGGACATCCATCCATCATGTGCCATGCCGATAAGCGTGCGCGGTCATGTTTTGCCATCTCACTCGATCACCAGGGTCGTGGAGCAGCTCCGTGTTCCTGTCGCGACCATGCCACGTGGCCAAGCCATCCAGGTATTTACGTCTCGGTCTTCCCCTTGGTCTCTTTCCGTCTATCTTGCCAGTTGTCACCAAGATCTCCAAGTCATTTCTTCTCATAACATGCCCACAAAACTTTGACTGTCTACGTCTAATCAGTTTACGATCTTCATTTGTTTCTTGAAGGACTTGTTCATTGGTTTTTCTATCTGTCCATGGTATTCTTTGCATTCTCCCCAGAAACCACATTTCCACAGCCATCAGATGTTTTTCAGCTTGACTGCTCATTATCCACGCTTCGCATCCATACAAAAGTACAGGTTCTATGTAGCACTTCAACAATCTTTTTCTCGTTTCAGTTGATATCTTTTGGACATCGTGGAACTTAAAATAACTGAATGGCATTTCCTTAGGCCACGGTTCTTGGGGTTTCGGATCAAATATGTTGATAATATTCCTCCATGCTACCGTCTCAGTCGGTCCAGCATCATTTCTCTCGGTCTTCCGTTGTTTTTCAATGTCTATTTTATTACATGACCAAGATCATTGTTTGTCTTCTTGTATTTGTTTATAATTCTCTACTTTCATTTGCCTTTTCCAGACACTTGTTCATAGTTACTCTGGCTGTCCAAAGTATTTGCAATATAAGTCGCAGAAAGCACGTCTCTGTTGCCTCCAAGGTCTTTATAATTTGTTCCCGTACGTTCCACGATTGAGTGCCATGCAGTAGAATGGGTTCTATATAACATTTTAGTCCTGTCTTTCTGACATTCAATAATAGTGACATATTGCATAAGATACTTTTCATTTTAAAAAGTGCAGCTTATATGCCTCGCTTAATCCGCTTTTATCGGAGGTCTTTAGAGCAGAAAGTGAAGAAAAAATATATATATATATTTTTTTAAAGCCAATGAAGAGATGTCACAAATTTTCGAGATGAAGACTTGCTTTCTGCCATTCTGAAAGATGAAGACGCATAATTAGTGGCCAACAATAAATGGAAGTATGTTCTATAACCACAGAGAAATGGTTGAAGCAGTCGTATCTTTTAAGTGTACAATTTCGAAAAGGTATTAACATACTTGTCTGTGCATCTGCCATCGGCTGGTCTTCCGTCCCTGTAAATGTAAGTCAGAATAAACACGTGATCAGTATATAATGCTCACATAGTTATACAGGTATTGTAGGCCTGGTGTGGCCGAGAGTTCACTAAAAGTACTGGAGAGTGTGAGAGATGCTATAATGGTCTCATAATCGATGAAGGGAAAATCCCAACTGCACTACCAAGTGGTGGGGGAATGAGCAACGCACAGTTGTGGGGCTAGCGCTGGTATGGGATCAGGGTATCCACCGATATAAATGGACAACTCTGCAACTAAGCAGAGAACAAGTGTCATCACAGTAGACAATTACTGCCAAAGGTAGAGGTAGCGTACGTTTGGCTCAGTGTAGAAGGCAAGGGGAAACTACTACATTGTTTTCTCGTTTTCATGGTTCAAAACAGATCAGCCAGAGAACGAAGTTAATGGTTGTTTTAGATTATCTCCGCAGGTATGGACTATTACAAGCCACCGGTGATGCCAGACCGTCATCAAGATACTTACTGATGGCAAAACCAAATACACCCAGACCACCAAGGACCGAAATCTGTGGAGAGACATGAATGTCTACGCCACTTGGCAGGGCACATAATGATGGTGTGGCTGAGAGGTATCAGTGTCTGCCTGTGGCTCAGAAGTTGCCAGGTCGGATCCCGGCGTTGGGCTGAAGCCATTTTAACAGAACTCTTCTTGTCAGATAATAGAGCATTTCCATCACACATACACAGGATGTTGAACTACACGCGTGTCAAGTCCAGAACAAGGAATCAGAAGTGTAGCCTTTATATATATGTTCATATAGAGTCTTTCGTGTCATTGTTTCAGTGTACTTTTGTTGTTGTGTGCTGGCGAAGAATTTGGCAGCGCCATTCATGCTGTCACTTGTGATCACTTTCTATTAAAGTTTACTGATTATACTTCACGTTTTTATTGAATCAATTTTCTAAAAATAGCACATTTCACCGCCACCTCTTAACTTTTGAGATTTGATACATAACCTTCTTGGACAGTGGGAGAAAACAGGAGGTTCCGTGTGCGAATTGCGCATATCTAAAATGTTATGGCCTTTGCAAGTTGCCAGTAGTTCATAAAACCATTCACCTGAAAATTGTTACAGACAAAAAAAAAATCTATACATAGATAGACAAGGGCCCTTTGCTGTGCGTGGGATCTGCCTAGGGGAAGTAAATTTTATGCAAATTCGTATATAAGTCGAAAGTACTGACCCCTGAGATTGAGGGAGGCATAAAAAGTGTGGGGCACTTCCATAAAAAGAGGAACGGAGAAGCAAAATTAATTATATTTTAAAAGTACCAATATTGAAATGGAAAGACTACCCAGGGAAGTTAAAGCAATACAGCCTGATTAAACAACTTACAACAAGGTGTTTATATACATTAATTATATTTACAAAAATACCATCACATATACAAATCAATTACAACAAGGTGCTTATATACATTAATTATATTTACAAAAATACCATCACATATAGAAATCAGACGACTACTGCGGGAAGTTGAAGCAATACAGTCTGATTAAACAACTTACAACAAGGTGCTAACAATTAATTTGTACTATTGAAGTTTGATCAATTGAATAAAATAGTGAAGCCACACTTTGAAATTTCATTTGTGTGAGGATTCTTTTAATAGAACAAATGTTATCGCCCGTATGATACCTGACCCTTTAGGGGAGCAAAGAATAGTATCACTGTAATCAACCAGGCATGTCATAAGAGGCCCCTACGGAGGATTGGTTTTGGACTCATCCCTTTGAAAACTTTAACTGCAAAATCCAACCAATCATAAACAAATCAAAATAAAACAAGAATAGCTCATTCGGGCAAGGGAAGAAGGCTCTTCTAGAAGAACTCTTTACCCGATGCAGAGGAAGCCGCAAGGAATCTGGATAGCTAAGTTACTTCCTTTCACCTGAATTTGCTCTAACACTTGGAAAGATAGAGGAAAGGCTCCCGAATTTCTTTTCACACCTGAAATGTTAGAGGAAAATCTCCTCAAATTCCTCTAACAACTGGAATTTTAGCGAGAAATCCCCCAAATTTCCTCTATCAGTTGAAATGTTAGAATTTGATTTCTTAATTCTTCATTTTAACATTATTTTGTATGTTTTAAATTTTAATATTAATATTAATTGTTAAAGACAGCAAAGTCGGTGGAAGCAGTATCATTATTATTATCAATATTATCATTTGGTGAATACATGCAGGGAGCAGCAGGAAGTGGCAAACAATAGGTTGACTACGTGTGGGTTGGTTGAAGGCCAAACGGGGGATAATATGCAGAAGAAGAATAAAACAAGTGACATGAGTCTAATACAGGTTCGTTGGTTTGGTTGTAATTAATAACTTTCATTGTGCACTTGGAAAATCACCTTCAGTTCTCCAGTCTCCACATACAGGTTGCAATTACACAAAAACAATCTCAACTAGATTACAAGAACACCAAAAAATCTCAACCATATGACCAGATTCTGCATTATTCACGCGCTTCCAGAGGGCCTTCATCACATCTGCCTTATCATGCACCAAATCGCCCCTCAATGATGCAGTACCAGCAAATCTGTCTGCTTGTTCATTTCCACCACACCAGAGTGTCCTGGAGAAAAGATTTAGCGAGTGCTCACAACCCGTGAACTCTGAATTGATGCATCCCATTCAGCACGAAGCATGCCAGTCTTCACCTTTGTCAGCATGCGTTGTGAATCAATCACAACATGCGTATACAATTTGTTCTCCAACCAGTGGACAGCTGCAGTTACCGTCTTCAACTCCATTCTCAGACTTGAGGTTGTGGTGTCATATACCAGGCTCTTCTTTACTAACCATTGGTCGTAGGCTTTTGCTATGAATCCCCAGGCCCTTGTTTTTGTCTGTTAACACAGAGCCTGTGCTATGAATCCCCAGGCCCTTATTTTTGCCTGTTAACACAGAGCCATCGGTATAGATAATCACATCGCCCAGACGAGATAAATCCTGAATTAATTGCTGAATTTCTACTTCACTGGCGCCGGCTGGCCACTCCCTACACTCACGTTCCCAGTGTGATTATAACCCCACACAAATCTTAATTTCTATTTGGCAATTGGACCCACTCCTTGCCCCTGCCAATCTTCTCAAGTGGGCACACTTCCCTGATGGTATCTTCTGCCTGAGCCATCCATGATCTTCCTGTTAACAGCCTGTGGCCCTTGACTGCATTCAGGGAATCATGCAGGAGGTGTTCCTTTTCCGCAGCTACCTTCAGCTATGGCCTTGCCTGCAACACCTTGCGTCTGTCTGCAATGGTCGGCAACGGAATCCAAGAATCACCCTTATGGCTTCATTCTATATGCACTCTAATTTCACTAGCTGACTCTTTGAGACAGTGAGCATTCCTAGTCCATACATCAGTTCAGTGTACTCACTAGTAGTAGCAACTAGTAGTGGTAGTAGCTAGTGGTGAACTACGCTCGAGCTTAAAGCCAGCGAACGCCAAAAAATAAATAAATACAAGTACATACCTGATTCTGTATCTATTATCTTCATGCCGGTCGATAAGCTGTTGCCATGTTTGTTCCCTGATGTCATCCACACATTGTAGACCTTGTGTGGTTGAACATTCCTGATATAATACTGACTTAGACGTCCATTCTGTGCACAAGATGAAAGTGAGTGGAAAAGTCCCTAAATGGTTTGTACTGATAGTGGTGATGATTCATATTTCTTATAATATCGTGGACCAAGGACGACAAAAATAGTGACAAGATCTGAACGTCGAAGAAAACTGTCCCATAAAGAGCATCATGTCGCATAAATGTATAGGGTGTATTTTTTATGACCGTGCAGTGGTTGAAAATATTGCCGGTCCCGTTTTTGTATTCACTGTTCACCCTCTGTGAAGTTCATGCAACATAATAGGTAACTACAAGACTTGGACCGGCAATATTTTCTAACACTGCACAGTCATTAAAAATACACCCTGTATGTGATCAGCACGAAGATGGGCACAGGACATTGGAAACTCGTTGGGCATGACAATGAATGAGCCTGGGGGACTGGCAAAAGGTCGACAATTGTTTAGGAAGTGAAAAGAGCTACAGTCTGCAGGGACCTGCTGCATGATGATGATGGTAACCGTACAGTCGGTTAAAAGACAACAGAAAGATGATTTAGTACCCGTGCTGGTGTATGATAAGAGGGTTTTCATAAGGGTTGGTGACATGAAGGTGGCTTGGCTAAGAGGTTGCCTTGCAGTTAATAAAATAACGTACACTTTTGCACGCCCTGTGACGCATTGGCTATCTGCTGACATCTCCATATTTGTATAGACTAACTGACACTCGCTGGTCTCCCTGGCGAAGGGCTTAAGGACGTTGTTTATTATCCCGTATACCCACGTATAGAACACAGCCGCGCGAGATTCGGCAGCGGATCGAGTCGCGCTGGTTACTTACGGAGGTATGGGAGCCGGTCGCTCAGAAAGCAACGGCAAACTAATGAACGTAAACACTTGCCAGGACATCAACAGCAGCTGAAACATGCTGGTGTTGACTGCAAAGTCCGGTAAAGGGATATGCGATGAAAAAACAATAAGAAACTGACACTCGATAGGCAATGTGATCAGTATCAGGCTGGCCGCCTTTTCTTCCCACTGGTACCTATTTTAGGCTGCGTCCACATGGAAGCCGAGGTAAATTCGTGTAAGGGAATATGTTATGAGTCCTCCAATATTTTGTTTCGTGTATTAATTATCTTCAGCTTATCCAAGTAAACATATAAGCATGTGTGGACGAGTGATACTTGATGACCACACTTCCCTAGCCTCCATCTGTGTTGCCAGATATTTCATGTACTCAGCACATCTGACAGTATCTTCAACTACAGTTATTCACAGATTGTCCTTAGAATGTTCGTCTTATCCATTTTGAGTGTTCCAACCACTGGGACGCTTCAAGCCTACAAATCTGCTCGGCTGGTGACCTCGTGCTCCTCCATGCCATAGCTGCATATCCATGTAACATTTGTTAGAGAGAACGAACGAACAAACTTTATTGTCCAAGTGTCACAAATTGGGCACGCAGGCCTGTCATACATTCAGCCCATCCAAACACTCATCATTCACACACCAATGATCCACAGTGTTACATTTACATTGAAGGGGAAAGAAACACACTGTAAAACGAATGCTGTAAACTACACCAAACATAAAGAAACAATTTATATTTCAGCGTTATTAGATTATAACACAGGCAGGCAGGTACACATACACACATACACACACGTGTGTGTGTATGTGTGTATGTGTACCTGCCTGCCTGTGTTATAATCTAATAACGTTGAAATATAAATTGTTATATATATATATATATATATATATATATATATATATATATATATATATATATATATATATATATATATATAATAAACGTGTGTGTGTGTGTGTGTGTGTATGTGTGTATGTGTACCTGCCTGCCTGTGTTATAATCTAATAACGTTGAAATATAAATTGTTATATATATATATATATATATATATATATATATATATATATATATATATATATATATATATATATATATATATATCTTATATATAAATTAGGATGTGCGTATGTATCTCTGTATGTATGTATGTATGTATGTCCTTTATGCGCTCGCGAACGGCCCATCCGATTGAGATGAAATTTTCTACACGCCTTCCTTTCATTCCAGAGATGCCAACTGTCGTAGTTTTTTTTTCTTCTTCCTCCTCCTCCCTCCTCCCCCTCCCAAAATACGTACGTCCAGGAAATGGTCTTCTACATAGACACTTCTCTCTGAGGTCCGCGATAACATATTAACCTGGTGGGATGGCAATCAATCATCCTACTACCTCCTCCCTCCTCCTCCCTTCTCCCTCTTCCTCCTCCCTCTTCCTCCCTCCGCCTCCTCCCTCCTCCCACTCTCTACTCCTCCTTCCTCCTCCCTCCTCCTTCTCCTCCCTCCTTCTCCCTCTTCCTCCCTCTTCCTGCTCCCTCCGCCTACTCTCTCCTCCTCCTCCCTCCTCCTCCCTCTCCCTCCTCCTACTCCCTTCTCCTCCTCCTCCTCCTCTCTCCTCCTCCCTCCTTCTCCCTCTTCCTCCTCCCTCCTCCTCCCCTCCTCCTCCACCCTACTCCTCCCTCCTCTTCCTAATCCCTCCTCCTCCCTCCTATTCCTCCTTCTCCTCCTCCCTCCTTCTCCCTCCTCCTTCTACCTCTTCCTCCCTCCTCCTTCTCCCTCCACCTCCTCCCTCCTCCTCTCTCCTCCTCCCCCCTCTCCCTCCTTCCTTCTCATCCTCCCCCACCTATGTTCTCCTCCTCCCTCCTCCCTCCTCCTCCTTCTCCCTCCTCCTCCCCCTCCCTCCTCCCCTCCTCCTCCTCCTTCACCCTCCTCCCTCCTCCTCCTCCTCCTTCACCATCCTCCCTCCTCCTCCTTCCTCCTCCTCATCCTCCCTCCTCATCCCTCTTCCTCCTCCTCCTCCCTCCTCCCTCCTCCCCTTTCCCCCCTCTTTCTCTTAATCCCTCCTCCTCCCTTCTCCTCCCTCCTATTCATCCCTACTCCTCCTCCTTCCTCCTCCTCCTCTCTCCGCCTATCTCTTCCTCCCTCCTCCTCCCTCCTCTCTCTTCCTCCTCCCTCCTCTCTCTTCCTCCTCCCTCCTCCTCCCTCTTCCTCCTCCCTCCTCCTTCCTCCTGCTCCCTCCTCCTCCCTTCTCCTCCCTTCTCCTCCTCCCCCTCCTACCCCTCCCTCATCCCCCTCATCCGTCTTCCTCCCTCCTCCTTCTTCCTCCCTCCTCCTCCCCCTCCTCCCCCTCCTCCTCCCTCTCCTCCTTATCCCTCCTCCTCCATTCTCCTCCTCCCTCCTCCTCCTCTCTCTACCTCCTCCCTCCTCCTCCCTTCACATTCCTCCTCCTCCCTCTTCCTCCTCATCCCTCCTCCTCCTCTATCCTCCTCCCTCCTCCTCCTCCTCCCTCTACCTCCTCCCTCCTCCTCCCTTCACATTCCTCCTCCTCCCTCTTCCTCCTCCTCCCTCTCATCCTCTTCCCTCCTTCTCCTCCCTCCTCCTTCTCCCTCTTCCTCCTCCCTCTTCCTCCCTCCGCCTCCTCCCTCCTCCCACTCTCTACTCCTCCCTCCTCCTTCTCCTCCCTCCTCCTCCCTCTTCCTCCCTCTTCCTGCTCCCTCCGCCTCCTCCCTCCGCCTACTCTCTCCTCCTCCTCCCTCCTCCTCCCTCTCCCTCCTCCTCCTCCCTCTCCTCCTCCTCCTCCTGCGATCTCCTCCTCCCTCCTTCTCCCTCTTCCTCCTCCCTCCTCCTCCACCCTACTCCTCCCTCCTCTTCCTAATCCCTCCTCCTCCCTCCTATTCCTCCTGTCTCCTCCTCCCTCCTCCTCCCTCCTCTTCCCTCCTCCACCTCCCTCTTCCTCCTCCCTCCTCCATTTACCCAAGACAGACAGACATACAGATAGTCGGGAACGGGATCTTATATGACTACTTATATGATTTAAATGAGATGCTCTCCACCATGGGCTGGGCCGGGTCAGACAGACAGACAGACAGATAGATAGACAGACAGACAGACAGACAGTCGGGAACGGGAGCTTATATGACTACTTATATGAATTAAATGAGATGCTCCCCACCAGAGTCTGGGCGAAGCCGGGCCGTGTCAGCTAGTATATATAATAAACGTGTGTGTGTGTGTGTGTATGTGTACCTGCCTGCCTGTGTTATAATCTAATGACGTTGAAATATAAATTGTTATATATATAATAACCGTGTGTGTGTGTATGTGTGTGTGTGTGTGTGTGTGTGTGTGTGTGTGTGTGTGTGTGTGTGTGTGTGTGTGTGTGTGTGTAAGCAATATCAACTTCATTAAACTATCAACTGCCAGAGAGAATTGAAGCGTCGTGATTACCAATGTCTGCTCCAGACCTGGCATATTAATCTTAAATCATTGAATTTGAGGTGGTTGCTTATACTTTACGGGACGTCGCATTCAACCACAGCATTGTTTCGTTGTTTGTGATTTCTTGGCAAGAACACGTTCAGTAGTTTGCCATTGCTTTCTGAAAAATCGGCACTCATACAACTTAAGTTGGCCTGCTTCCAAATCGCCAGCAGCTGTGTTTCAAAAGCGATTTGCGTTCGCCAGTCCTTCGTCACAGACAACGGCATTGAACATGAGACAAACACCTATGTGCAGATGTCGGAGTGCAGGATTCTAATGGCTCGAATAGCACGCCATACCCTAGCTGCTATTGCACCTGCTACTTCCAACAGTGTCATCACATGTTGTATGTTAGAGGTGTATCTTAGTTTCATGTATCCACATCAGTGTCATCACATGTTGTATGTTAGAGGTGTATCTTAGTTTCATGTATCCACATCAGTGTCATCACATGTCGTATGTTAGAGGTGTCTCTTAGTTTCATGTATCCACATCAGTGTCATCATATGTCGTATGTTAGAGGTGTATCTTAGTTTCATGTGTCCACATCAGTGTCATCACATGTTGTATGTTAGAGGTGTATCTTAGTTTCATGTATCCACATCAGTGTCATCACATGTTGTATGTGACACATGCCAGAAGTGTATCTTAGTTTCATGTATCCACATCAGTGTCATCACATGTTGTATGTGACACATGCCAGAAGTGTATCTTAGTTTCATGTATCCACATCAGTGTCATCACATGTTGTATGTTAGAGGTGTATCTTAGTTTCATGTATCCACATCAGTGTCATCACATGTTGTATGTGACACATGCCAGAAGTGTATCTTAGTTTCATGAATCCACATCAGTGTCATCACATGTCGTATGTTAGAGGTGTATCTTAGTTTCATGTATGCACACCAGTGTCATCACATGTTGTATGTTAGAGGTGTATCTTAGTTTCATGTATCCACATCAGTGTCATCACATGTCGTATGTTAGAGGTGTATCTTAGTTTCATGTATCCACATCAGTGTCATCACATGTTGTATGTTAGAGGTGTCTCTTAGTTTCATGTATCCACACCAGTGTCATCACATGTTGTATGTTAGAGGTGTATCTTAGATTCATGTATCCACATCAGTGTCATCACATGTCATATGTTAGAGGTGTATCTTAGTTTCATGTATCCACATCAGTGTCATCACATGTTGTATGTTAGAGGTGTCTCTTAGTTTCATGTATCCACACCAGTGTCATCACATGTTGTATGTTAGAGGTGTATCTTAGTTTCATGTATCCACATCAGTGTCATCACATGTCGTATGTTAGAGGTGTATCTTAGTTTCATGTATCCACATCAGTGTCATCACATGTTGTATGTTAGAGGTGTATCTTAGTTTCATGTATCCACATCAGTGTCATCACATGTCGTATGTTAGAGGTGTATCTTAGTTTCATGTATCCACATCAGTGTCATCACATGTCGTATGTTAGAGGTGTATCTTAGTTTCATGTATCCACATCAGTGTCATCACATGTCGTATGTTAGAGGTGTATCTTAGTTTCATGTATCCACATCAGTGTCATCACATGTTGTATGTTAGAGGTGTCTCTTAGTTTCATGTATCCACACCAGTGTCATCACATGTCGTATGTTAGAGGTGTATCTTAGTTTCATGTATCCACATCAGTGTCATCACATGTTGTATGTTAGAGGTGTATCTTAGTTTCATGTATCCACATCAGTGTCATCACATGTCGTATGTTATAGGTGTATCTTAGTTTCATGTATCCACATCAATGTCATCACATGTTGTATGTTAGAGGTGTATCTTAGTTTCATGTATCCACACCAGTGTCATTACATGTTGTATGTTAGAGGTGTCTCTTAGTTTCATGTATCCACATCAGTGTCATCACATGTCGTATGTGACAACAACTATTTGGGAGTCTCTGTGGTGAAGCGGTTACGTAGCCTGTCTCGCGTTTCGAAGGTTGTGGGTTTGATTCCGGGCACGTCGTTCGGCTCATGAGTGCAATTTTTTCGGAGACTACTAGGGATACTGGCTGGAGCTACGGAGTTCGTGCTGTGTGCAACGCAGGACACCTTGTGGAAAGAGACAGCGCCGCATGAGATAAAACCCGGTGCAATGAAGTCGATCCTCTTGCACGTCAGACTATACAACCCACCGTGGTATTCTTACAAGCACGGCAAATTATACTTAACACACCATTATTCTTACAATTCATAAATAAACACACATAGTATTGTTTGAAGTGCACTTGTTCCTGCAGCGAGACGCTGTCGTCATTTGGAGGTGACAGGTTCGAATCCCGGTAGTAACTATGGCTTTCAATTTATATGTTGTCTAGTGCGTCCTCTGGTTTCTACTTCCCTCTTTTCACTTGTATGAGCGTGAAACAATACTATGTGTGTTTATTTATGAACAGCCTTAGTGGCCTCAATTGATTTCCTGGTATTCTTTCTTACAAGCACAGCAGATTATAATTACAACACTGGTATTCATATAGGCACTGCGGATTATACTTACCACACTGGTGTTCTTTGGAACTGGACTGCCAGTGAAATTGTAGAATATGTTGTAGTGTTCAACTTTGTCCTCGGTGCGATAATGTGCTTCCCAGCGGATTAGGATACTTTTATCATTCTTATTGTAGCTTAATGTAACCTCCTCTGGAGCATAGGGTAGTAGCACTGGAACAATAAGAATAGGTTCACTCTAGCATTTTAACGTTTTCAGTGCCATGGAAATAAAACTGGAGTAGTAAGAATAGATTTATCTAGCATTTTAACGTTGTTAGTCCCACGTAAGCAACACTGGAACAGCGAGAATAGATTTACTATAGCATTCTAATATTGTATATCCCACATACGTAACACTGGAACAATAAGAATATATTTACTCTAGCGTTTTAACGTTGTCAATTCCACGCAATCCCTGATGTGTGATTCACTCTTCCTTGTGAATCTCAACCACCACATAATAGGGTCTCATATATTTAACATTTGGTCGACAGCATTGGACGGCCCCAAAGCAACTAACAGCGATTGCCTGGAAAGGACCAATGAAAGCAAAGCATTATACAACACTATAAATATTTTGTTTCAAACGAACACAAGAGAAAACAATGTTCTTTGGTCAGATAATGAGAAGAGAAGCATTGGAGAAAGCCGTAAAAACTGAACAGGTCAGCGGTAGCATAGGCAGATGGATAATAACCAATATAAAGAAACAACCAGGAAAGAAATGTGGAATGATAATAACCAATATAAAGAAACAACCAGGAAAGAAATGTGGAATGATAATAACCAATATAAAGAAACAACCAGGAAAGAAATGTGGAATGATAATAACCAATATAAAGATACAACCAGGAAAGAAATGTGGAATGATAATAACCAATATAAAGATACAACCAGGAAAGAAATGTGGAATGATAATAACCAATATAAAGAACACAACCAGGAAAGAAATGTGGAATGATAATAACCAATGTAGTAAAGACCTCTTGCAAACCTTGAGGAATGATAATAACCAATATAGTAAAGACCTCTTGCAAACCTTGAGGAATGATAATAACCAATGTAGTAAAGACCTCTTGCAAACCTTGAGGAATGATAATAACCAATATAGTAAAGACCTCTTGCAAACCTTGAGGAATGATAATAACCAATGTAGTAAAGACCTCTTGCAAACCTTGAGGAATGATAATAACCAATATAGTAAAGACCTCTTGCAAACCTTGAGGAATGATAATAACCAATATAGTAAAAACCTCTTGCAAACCTTGAGGAATGATAATAACCAATATAGTAAAGACCTCTTGCAAACCTTGAGGAATGATAATAACCAATATAGTAAAGACCATTTGCAAACCTTGAGGAATGATAATAACCAATATAGTAAAGACCTCTTGCAAACCTTGAGGAATGATAATAACCAATATAGTAAAGACCTCTTGCAAACCTTGAGGAGTAGTTGATAAATGGTGCTAACCCAATAATTGTATAGACCAATCGGTATCCGTTGGTGATGTGGTCGATACCATAACATCTAGCTTCAGAATGGAGGTGGAGGCGGTCAGTGCAGCTTTCCGCTGGATGGAGAATACGATACACACACACATCATGATTGCATCTGACTCAGAAAACATGCTGTGGAAGGCGAGGACAGGCCATCTTCCGGCAGAGTGGCTTGCTTCGCTTCGGAGGTCACGGGTGGCAAGCATCGCCTGCATCTTTTCTCCGGGGCATGCCGGTGTGCTGGAGAATGAACAGACGGACAGATTGGCTGGCTCTGCAAAACTTGGTGGAGTATTGACAAGACAGACGTGGTTGCGGCCTTGTGGGAGCACGTGTACACCTCGGAGGAGCAAATGGATCACCATGGTCTGGCAAGAATGAGACAGCGAGGAGTGACGAGCCAATGCTCGACGCTCAGAGGAAAGGCGAGACGGACATATAATCAGATTGTTACAGGTACTATTGGTGTCGGAACTCTTCGCTGGCTGCTGAGGATGGGGACGGAGCGCTTATGGGAATGCCCCGAATGCTGTGATGTCGGTTCCTAAATCAATCAATCAACACCAACCGCCTTTACTTCTGAGGATATTACAGCATACATATTTTAGGCTGGGTCTTCCAAGAGGTGAAGAAAAGATGCTAGCGTTGGATAGACATCTACTGAGGAAACCAGAGAATAGTGTAACTGGAAAGGTCTTTGACTGGGGTTCATGGAGCAAAAGAAATAGAGGAAGATCAAACAACACACAGAGAAGAGAAGTAGAAACGAGAATGCATTATAGGTAGAGGACATAGGCGATGATGCGGTGTGGAAGTTTCCAATATCAGAATCGTACATGCTATGTGGGTCAGAGTAAAGACAGGATCGTACATGCTATGTGGGTCAGAGTAAAGACAGGATCGTACATGCTATGTGGGTCAGAGTAAAGACAGGATCGTACATGCTATGTGGGTCAGAGTAAAGACAGGATCGTACATGCTATGTGGGTCAGAGTAAAGACAGGATCGTACATGCTATGTGGGTCAGAGTAAAGACAGGATCGTACATGCTATGTGGGTCAGAGTAAAGACAGGATCGTACATGCTATGTGGGTCAGAGTAAAGACAGGATCGTACATGCTATGTGGGTCAGAGTAAAGACAGGATCGTACATGCTATGTGGGTCAGAGTAAAGACAGGATCGTACATGCTATGTGGGTCAGAGTAAAGACAGGATCGTACATGCTATGTGGGTCAGAGTAAAGACAGGATCGTACATGCTATGTGGGTCAGAGTAAAGACAGGATCGTACATGCTATGTGGGTCAGAGTAAAGACAGGATCGTACATGCTATGTGGGTCAGAGTAAAGACAGGATCGTACATGCTATGTGGGTCAGAGTAAAGACAGGATCGTACATGCTATGTGGGTCAGAGTAAAGACAGGATCGTACATGCTCTGTGGGTCAGAGTAAAGACAGGATCGTACATGCTATGTGGGTCAGAGTAAAGACAGGATCGTACATGCTATGTGGGTCAGAGTAAAGACAGGATCGTACATGCTATATGGGTCAGAGTAAAGACAGGATCGTACATGCTATGTGGGTCAGAGTAAAGACAGGATCGTACATGCTATGTGGGTCAGAGTAAAGACAGGATCGTACATGCTATGTGGGTCAGAGTAAAGACAGGATCGTACATGCTATGTGGGTCAGAGTAAAGACAGGATCGTACATGCTATGTGGGTCAGAGTAAAGACAGGATCGTACATGCTATGTGGGTCAGAGTAAAGACATGATCGTACATGCTATGTGGGTCAGAGTAAAGACATGATCGTACATGCTATGTGGGTCAGAGTAAAGACAGAATCGTACATGCTATGTGGGTCAGAGTAAAGACATGATCGTACATGCTATGTGGGTCAGAGTAAAGACATGATCGTACATGCTATGTGGGTCAGAGTAAAGACAGGATCGTACATGCTATGTGGGTCAGAGTAAAGACAGGATCGTACATGCTATGTGGGTCAGAGTAAAGACAGGATCGTACATGCTATGTGGGTCAGAGTAAAGACAGGATCGTACATGCTATGTGGGTCAGAGTAAAGACAGGATCGTACATGCTATGTGGGTCAGAGTAAAGACAGGATCGTACATGCTATGTGGGTCAGAGTAAAGACAGGATCGTACATGCTATGTGGGTCAGAGTAAAGACAGGATCGTACATGATATGTGGGTCAGAGTAAAGACAGGATCGTACATGCTATGTGGGTCAGAGTAAAGACAGGATCGTACATGCTATGTGGGTCAGAGTAAAGACAGGATCGTACATGCTATGTGGGTCAGAGTAAAGACAGGATCGTACATGATATGTGGGTCAGAGTAAAGACAGGATCGTACATGCTATGTGGGTCAGAGTAAAGACAGGATCGTACATGCTATGTGGGTCAGAGTAAAGACATGAAGGCTTGTTGGGTTTACTTGGTGGAGGGTCTATGCCTCATTCGTGGATAACAGGTGAAAGAAGAAGAAATACCATAGCAGTAACCAACATTGGTTGAGCATACAACATTGTTGATGTTCATCTAAATATTGCTGAGTTTATTCTTGGCAGTCCGCTGTCATCATTGTTTGTTCTACCTCGTTAGCACTCCACGCCAATGTATCTAACAAAAGCAGTAGTTAGTTTCAAGATTACGACATTTCCGTAAAATGTTTGGTCGAATGACGTTGTCTGGTGTCATTTTTGTTTACGTTTATTGGTGTAAGTTGTGCAGGACTGTAGAAGGTGACTGGCCATATTGGTGGTGGGTGGGGGGGGGGGGGGTTGTGTGTGGTTCATCATCATCATCATGTGCCATGTCGATAAGCGTGAGTGGTCATATTTCGCCATCTTACACGATTACCAGAGTCGTGGATCAGCTCTTTTCTTATCCCGACCATGGCATGTGGTCAAGCTACCCATATACTTACTTCTCTTTCTTCCCCTTGCCCCCCTCCCCCGTCAATCTTGCCAGTTGTCATCAAGTTCTGTAGTTTATTTCTTCTCATAACGTGCCCCAAAATTACTGTCTACATCTAATTTCTCTAATCAGTTTGCGGCTTTTATTTGCCTCTTGTAGGACTTGGTCATTGGTTTTTCTATCTGTCCATGATATTCTTAGCAGTGTTCTCAGAAACCACACTTCCACTGCCTTTAGATGTTTTTCAGCTTTTTTTTTTAATTATTGACACACACACGCGAGTGCGCGCGCGCGCACGCACGCACACATATACACAAACACACACTTACACACACAGATAAAATTATATCCTGTTCACAAATTAAATATTACCACTTCTTCTTATCTTAAGTTCAATGGTAAGCTTTATTTTTCATAAGGGAGCCACCTCATTTCAGTGGCTAGCATCCTTGTCTGCCGGCCCGGCGGTCATATGT
Organism: Cepaea hortensis; assembly: GCA_963921405.1. NCBI lineage: Eukaryota > Metazoa > Mollusca > Gastropoda > Stylommatophora > Helicidae > Cepaea > Cepaea hortensis. The sequence goes on from OY992880.1 coordinate 35,253,928, forward strand.
TCGCAATCTCCTTTGAGACAAGGATTTTTTTCTTTCATTGACCTAGGCTCCCAGATCGACCCACCCTAAACATGGGTACCAGGGAATTTTCTGGGAAGTAAAGGAGACTTTCGTGTGCTCATTTGTCTAACGATAGGGAGTTAGTACCACAAGGTCAACAAGCCTAATGGTGCCACAGACGGTTGTTTACTTGACTTATTATCATTCCTCATACGGTCAGGGTAGGTTTTTGTGTGTGTGTGTGACCACTGTGTCCTGTATGGACCTGTTATAGACATATTTGCAATTTTATAAGGTGGGCTTACATCATTTTTGTGTGTGTATAGATTCACTCAATTTTAAAAGTCTACCTTTTCCATAGTACGTACGGTATATTGTTGTGGGCTGGTATACATTCAATTATGCATTTTTTGAAACGATTGGTCAAGTTTTCAAGGAAGATAGTCAGCTAAATTAGTTCACAGGTTCTAGTTTTTTTTTTTTTTGCAGAACAATTTTTATCAAGAGTGCATCATTAACTATTTGTCTCTTAATTTTTTTTTTCGAGTTAATGTTTCTGTTGCTGGTATCAAAGCTTCTACTATAGCGCTGAAGCTATAGCAAAAAATAAAACTGTAAACCGAAGCCACACTTACAATGTCCTTGTTGAGCACACGCGAATATAACCGTGTGGTCAGCTAGACACTCCAGTATCTTGTCTGAGTTGATTAAGTCTTGTGGTACCACTCCACTGCACAGAGGGACACAGTGTGGCAGCACACCTTTGCTCTGACAACACGTTGAGTGATCACGCCCATCTGAGATAGGAGGAGACATAATATTATTTCAGATCGTCAGATTATATCACATTAGTTACATTTGTGTAACAATTAAAACCTGACTTTCATAATCTCACAGAATACTATCTTATTCTACTACTTTGTTTTTCTGCCTTGCATCTCTCAATGGAGCATAGGCCACCAATCAACTCTCGTCACGCCCTTTGTAGACTTGTGCATGATTGTTTGGATTTAGCAGTTAAAGCATTCTACGAGATGAATTAGTCAGACTCTTGCCAACCGTATTTAGTTGTCTCAAACAACACGCATAGCAGCTTTCGCTTCTTCTTCGTCTTCTGATTCGACTTCTTCTTTGTCTTCTTCGCCTTCGTCTTCTTCTTTGTCTTCTTCGCCTTCGTCTTCTTCTTTGTCTTCTTCTTCTTCTTCGTCGTCCTTTTCCCCTTCGTTGTCTTCTTCTTCGTCGTCGTCTTCTTCTTCGTAAAGGGCGAGAAGTAAACATTTTAGTCCAAATAACCTGTGTAGGAATTGAACCCGCTACTTCGGCATCAGCAGTGTAAGTGGGGGATGTGTGGGTGGGTGCGGGTTTTGTGTGTGGGTAGGTGCGGGATATGTAAGTTGGTGGGAATATGTGTATGTGGTTGGGGGGTGTGTGTTTGGCTGAGTGGTTGGGTGTGTGGGTGGGTGGTGGAGGATATGTGGGTGGGTGAGTGTTGGTAGGTTATGGAATGGGTGGAGAATGTGTGCATGTGGGTGGGGGAGATGTGTGAAGGTGGGGGATGTGGGGGAGGCTGGTGGATGCATGCATGTGTGCCTGGGTGTGTGGGGGATGTGTGGTGGGTGGGGAGATGGTGTATGTGGGGGGGGGGGGGTGGTATGGGTGGATGGATGGGGGAATGTATGTGCCTGTGGGTATGTGTGTGGTTGGGAGGTGGATGTGTGTGTGGGGGACACACGGATGGATAGGGGATGAGTGGCTGGGTGGGTGGGGGATTTGTCTCATAACATGGTAACATGCATTGTTTATGTTTACAACATTCATTTGACAATTTTTTTCCCCCATGTGAATGCACTATGCACAATTCGTTACCCTTTGAAAATAAAGTTCGTTCGTTCGTTCGTTCAGCACAATGTACTCACTGAAGTGTATAAGTGACTGTTTTACAATTGCTAAAACTGTTTCCGTGACAGATTTGTTGATGCAACATTTTTCCTTACCCTATCTTTGTTATGAATATAACATATATGCTAGATATAAAATGCATATATAAAAATATCCAGTAGTTAGGTAAGTAAATAGGCACATGCGTTCGTACAATAGGTAGGTTCATAAGAACACAGGAAAGAATTTTATTTTCAAAGGGTCGCTAATTGGTCACGCAGGCCAGTACTTTTACATCTGCCCTTCCATTCCTCATCTTTCGCACATCAAATATATTGACTTCATCAAGTACGTACCTAAGGAAGTAGACAGGTAAGTGGTTTATTAGAAAGGTAGGCAAGTATGTAGGAAAGTTCGTAAGTAGCTAGGATGCTAGATAAGTAGGTACGTAAGGAGGTAGAAATTGTCAAAATAGCTAGAAAGATGGGAAAGTACATACATAAGTAAGGAAATACGTAAGTAAGTAGGTAGGTAGATAGGTTGGTGGGTAGAAAATAAATAGATACAATAAGTAAGTGAATGTGAACATATAATTAATTAAAACAATGACTAGTACAAAGTTACTGAACACAATCAATACTAACCAGCCCCGCAAGTTATATAAGTTTCAAAATACGGTATGCATGGCGTATATCTCATATCCTTGACGATTTCTGTTACATTGACGTGGAAACCACACAGTTCCTGGCACAACAGACTCATATCTTTGGCGGCACAGCATTCTAGAAATAAAAAGTGAAATTAGTTTCATATCCTTTATAGGACGCCGCAGTCAATACCAGCATTCTTTACTGGGTGTGATTTCTTGGTAAATTTACGTTCAGTAGTTTGCTATTGCTTTCTGAACCGCCGGCACCAATAGCCACGTATGGAAACTAATGCAAAGCGGTCTGCTGCCAAATCGCCCGCAGCTGTGTTTCGAGCGTGGTATGTGGGATTACGAACTGCGTCTGTAGAATCTTCGCCACAAGGCTGGCTGTAAACCATTAAGTTTACTTAAATTTGAGTTAACTCTTTCTATCCCAGGCAAGAGATACTTTAGATTTTTGTTTTGTACTTTTGTTTTATATTGTTTTATATAGCAAGTATTTGTAACTTAAAGTAATACATGCCTTGGTATGTAGGCGTTAAAATACTAACATGATGGGACAGATGGAGTTAAAATAGTATATGGTGTTCAGTGGGATAGTGTAACAATTGGCTGGATTAGAAGGAGTTAAGAAAATATGGCATAAATGAACACAGCAGTACAGCCAAAACAAATGGGAGCGGATTAATTTATCATCATCATCATCATCATCATCATCATCATCATCATCATCATCATCATCATCATCATCATCATCATCATCATCATCATCATCATCTTCCACTTCTGCCGTCCAGCGGCGTGGGGAGGAATAATTTGCGCCCCAGCGCCCGGTGGGTGGCACTGGATAGTGTCATTCCGTGTGATTGTACAATGTCTTTGATGTCGCCAATCCATTTTCTTCTTGGACGTCCTCTTGGTCTCGTCGCAGATGATCTTAGATGTAAGGCCAGTGATGGTAGATGTTGGTGTTGCATTCTAACGACATGGCCAAACCACTTGATCTTCTGTCTTTCAATAAATGTGGCACAAGGTGTTGATCCCACTGTCTGTCTGATAACAGCATTTCTTACTCGGTCTCGGATTGTTAAGTTGGCAGCTCTCCTCAGGCATAAATTCTGAACCCGCTTCTAATTGTCTGGCAAGACATAACAAGCCAATCATCACGCATTAGAGCTGATCTAAACGTGGCTGTGAAAGTATAGAGATTGTCACGATAAGTTTAGACAGCGGAGTGATTTTAAAGTACCATGTCCAATTAGTAACTCCAGCAGAGCAGGTACAACTCACACCGTAGAAGACGGGTATTCACACAAATTAGTCCCTTGCACTCCCCAGTATAGGGTGTATTTTTAATGACTGTGCAGTGTTTGAAAATATTGCCGGTCGAAGTTTTGTATTCACCCTCTGTAATGTTCATGCAACATAATAGGTAAGCACAAAACTTGGACCGGCAATATTTTCAAACACTGTACAGTCATTAAAAATACACCCTGTAGTAGCAACTCTAGCAGTAGTAGCACATCTGTGGACTACACTTGAGTTCAAGGTGAGTGAAGAGACATTTGAATAAAACTTTAAAAAAAACTCACATACATAAATAAAGCATCTGAGGATGTCATACTCTCGCCGGATCCTAAAGTCAAGGACCCGACATCTAGTCTTTTTTCGCTAGCCTTATATCTTTATTGACATTACGGCACTCGAGGCTGGTGAGGTCGATATCACGTTGTTTCTTTTACTTCCCATGACATTTTCTGGTATGAATTTTAGACTGGGTCGATCTGGAAACCCAGGTCTATTTTAGAAAATCCCCCTGGAACTCATGACCAAGTCTATTTTAGAAAATCCCACTGGAACTCATGATCAGGTATATTTTAGAAAATCCCCCTGGAACACATGACCAGGTCTTTTTAGAAAATCCCCCTGGAACTCATGACCAGGTCTATTTTAGAAAATCCCCATGGAACTCATGACCAAGTCTGTTTTAGAAAATCAACCTGGAACTCATGACAATGTCTATTTTAGAAAATCCCCATGGAACTCATGACCAGGTCTGTTTTAGAAATCCCCCTGGAACTCATGACAAGGTCTATTTTAGAAAAGCCCCCTGGAACACATGACCAGGTCTGTTTTAGAAAATCCCCCTGGAACTCATGACAAGGTCTATTTTAGAAAATCCCCCTGGAACCCATGACCAGGGTTGTTTTAGAAAATCCACCTGGAACTCATGACCAACGGGCCGGTTGTCACACATACCAGCCTCCGTGCTACCGCTATTTCCTGTTCGCATACATTCGTAAACATATCGATTTTTATTTTGAGAAAAACAAAAAACTACCGTTACATCAATGTCCACGTAGACTTGTGGAATTTACCATGCATGGTTATTGAAACAATACTTAGACATGTTTGTAACACTAATGCAAATGTTAACACGCACTGGTTAGCACATATGTTACACGTAAGACCTAACTGCTACAGTTAAACATCTTTAGCTTACTTTTCAGATCTGGCTGCCCACTTGGTGGATTTACGGTAATATTTGCTGGATCTGAAATATACATACATATGTATGTCAAACTCATATGAAGAGCTCGTGTGAAGGAATTAACCTGGTTTTTCATTTTTATGTAGAAAGTTCGGTATTTAATTTTGAATTCACAGCAAACAAAGTAATTCCCGGAGTTCCCGGGAAATCACGTGACATCAGGGTGATTCCATAGTTTGTGTATGGGATTTGCTTTCGCAAGTAGAAGGCAAGTAAGTGTTATTGCGTAATGTATTGATTGAAATAAAGTATCATATAAGTTGAATGTGTTGTCGATAACTTCTGGTTGAGTATGTGGTGGACTGCTAGACCGATCTATGGGTGCAATATATGGTTCTGGGCCCGGAGTGCCCTCACTGTCTTCGGGTGTGTATATTCATATCTTGTGCTACTCGTCTTATATTGTGTATGTCCCATCTGTCTGCGCTCATCTTTGATGTACCTGTGGGTCAGTTTGCGAAGACAATGACATGCGGTTTTGGGCACATCTTGCTGCAAACACACTTGTCGACCGACAAAGAACTGAATCCCGATATCCCTATTCTGGAGAAAAAAAACGACGATCCCACCTGGTCTAGGTCAGTGCTAAAAATAACTACGCGGTTTGTTTGCGGTGAATTAAATATGACATACCGAAAGTTCTTGGCAGAGTCCACCAGTGTCACAAGTCATCGGTAGAAGAGGATGACGACTTTTAAGTTAACGGTAGTTAAAGCAGGCGAGATTAACTAATTAAGTGCCATCTATATACAGTAATTTTGCGAACCCCTTTATCTTTTTATATATAATTCAACATGTCTGCTACCATATTAACAACGTTTAAATCATAACCGTGGCACACCTCTACTTCCAATTTTCCACCATCAATTTTTGTTTGGTCCAAACTTACTTTTTGCTGAACATTGAATCTGTTAAAAACAATAAGTTACGACTTAATACTGTGTTCTGTGGACATATGTGAATGTATCCTCAGATGACACATTATTGCCACTGCAATATACAACAGAACCATCATCATATTTACACACACCTGGTCCACATTCGTGACAGCCAGCAAGACTTGTCCTTTGTTAGTTCCCCTGTATTCGTGCTGTTTCACGTCCAGAGTGTCTTTAACTCTTTTAGCCCAAGATGTTTCGTTGCAGATGAACAATGTTATCATTTTTATTTTAAATCTTCTATGCATTTATTTTCAAAATGATAAAGGCCAATTTACTTTGCTGTGAAATATATACTACTTATCATTATATTATTAGTCTAGAAATTGCCGCGGGGATCATTTGAGCTTGTCAGAACACCCAATTGTATGACTGTGTGATCTAGTTATTTCTTGGACTGGAGGTCAGCATGACCAAATGAATTTTTCTTTTAGCACTCGCTCGCTTTGAACTCAAGCTTAGTCCATAAACACTACTTATAGTAGCACTGGTCTGAATTTTGCGTGTGGATTAGCTTTCCCTATTACCAGTGTCCCTCGCCATCAGACGAATCCATTCCGACTTCAGAGGTACTTATAATTCACGTCCCTTAGTCAAGGACGAGAAGTCAACAATTTAGTCCCACTGTCCGGCGTTCTTATCCATTCGTCATGCTAACCTCTGCCTCTCTGCATACATCACAATCTAAACACTTGGCTGTGGCTATAATAAATGTTTCAGTGTTTGAAATACACACTGAAAGCAATTCAAGTCGGAAGACTGATGCTCACTACAAGATGTCTGAACATAGAAGGTATGTCAGCTTGCCTTGGAGGGAAGAAACAGTCCCAACAGAAGACATTCCCGCATGAAGGAATATGATCAATGGTTCGAAATTAATATAACAGTGTGATTGCTATAAGACGACATGATGAAGCTCGGATATAGAATGAAGATGACGAAATTAGAAATTAAATTTGGTTTTTGAATAGAGTAGGCTAGAACAAAGAGCACTAAAACGCATTAAAGACACGTAGGGGAAATTTTGGTAGAACGTAGGATAGTAACAACAACAACCTAGAAAGCAGTTGACGATGTGAATCCATCAAGAAAATACATGTTTTGACATCTTGGAAAATAACGTACAGTATCTATCTGGACGGGAGTACAAACTAAGAATAGAAGAATTCAGACTAAATGACAAATGAAGACGGATAACTTTGACGGTCTTGGGAATTAAAAGATGAAGAGAAAGAAAATATAAAGAATGTAAATGGAATGGATAAAATAGAATCAATACATTTTATATGAAATTTGGATACCGATGAGCTCCTTTTTTTATCGTTAACATGTCGAATGAAGAACCCTAGAGAAAATAAACAAAGATGCAAGAAACAAAGATATGGGAATTCTGGTTGACAACTGTTTATGCAGCTGTGTTGCGGTATGCGGGATTACGAATTGCGCCCGTAATCTGTTCGTCACAGAGCTGGTAAATTGCTTAGTAAACCACACACAGGCAACAACTGCTGGGGTTGATTGCGACGTCTTGTAAAGGACATGCAACAAACTTTTAAAGCCCAGCCTGACCAAAGCAGATGACACGACACTCTTACAACAACCATACTGTAGGGAAAAGCTGAAGGCAGGCAAGCAAGAGGTTGACAAGGATATAGATGAGAAGATATCAAGAGATGATAACATCTAGTTTAATGAAGACACGGTATGACTAATGAGTGAAGTCTGAGATAGAATGCCAACCGTGTAGTATAGATTGATGTGATTCTTAAAAAATGAAAGATGGGAATGGAGAAAATTAATTGATAAATGATAAATTTATAAAAGGTAAGTAGTAGAAGGACAAGGATGAAACGATACATATAGTCTGAAATATGTACCACTTACCTGTAAGGTCAACTTGGCATTCACCGGAACCATATGCATTAGAAACAGTCAAAGAATAAATCCCATAGTCTGCTTCGACAATGTCAAAGATCTTTAGCTTGTATGAAGTGAGGCCAGTCCAAAAGTCGGGGTTTAGCGTAGCAATATACTTCCTCCCATCCTGTGTTAGTGGATGGCCATCTTTCCACCACCCCTTTGGGTCTATGAAGAAATACAAATCATTAACGTAGTTTTCTATCTTTTTAGTTGGGGTTGGTTTTGTTCATCATTTTGCAGTGGCCTGTTCTTCATGGAACTTTGCTCATAACTGTCGTTCCAAAATTCTCTTAATTTAAAAAAAAAGATGTACTACCTCTGTTGCTGTCATCTGTAAATTATCAGTCACACGAAGAATCCAAATAAGTTGTGGTATTCGTATTCTCCACTTCACCGGTACACCCCCCTCCACATAAAAAAAAAAATATCATCATTATGTGCTCTGCCAAACCAACTGGCGTAGGCGTTCATGTCTCTCAAAAAATCTCGGTCCTTTGTTTTCTGCATCAACACTGCTGACGACGTCCCCTCCCAATCACAGTCGTAATCTTTGAACTCAGTGAGGTCTGTATGAATGCACTGTGAAGACGCAGGTCAGAGAGTATTGTACACGACTGATCCTGCCTCATTACGATAGGTGTTGTCATCTCATATGATATATTTAATTTTACAAGCATACATTATTTTAAATTGAGAAATATTACCATAAGAGTCACTAAAAATGTTACGGTAACAGTGCTGAACCTTACCGGAATCTGGCAGACCTTTAAACAAGCATTCAAAACTTGTGCTTTCACCCTTTTTAGGTTTGGCATTGTCTTCTTCGAATTGCTTAAACATAGGGGAATCTGAAATAAAGTAAAATGCTTCATGTTATTCATTCATTGGGAGTGTTAAATTAATTCCTATCAGGTATTAGTCAGATAACAATTGGCACTACGCATTTACGTCCGAGTGAAATGTCTCGTCCGAATGTCTCTTGTGCTGTGCTAGGAACAGCTCTGACTACCTAGTTTCCGAATGTCGCTTTGTTCGGAACAGCTCTGACTAGGTAGTTTTCCGAATGTCCGTCGTGCCTGGACCAGCTCTGACGGGCGCAACGACAAGCACATGTCCGTGTCGAAAACTCGATGAGTGGATACCATCTGCAGACCTGTCTGGTTTGTGCGGGAACGGCCCGGGGTTAACGAAATGCCCAATATATTGAAGTGAGGAATTTAAAGCAGCCATGAGCAGGACATGACGATTCCCTCGGTGAGCCCAGCACCAGAGCATTATGTGTCGGCTCTGCAATTATGGAAGTCACCCAGGATGGCGGAAAATGCTATGGACTGTCCCTGCCTTCTTCTGAGGGATATGACAGTGAAGTCTCCGACTGTTCCAACTCGACCAACTGGGAGGTGGACGGTACTACAAAAGTGAGTCTCCCAGGAATGCAAACATGGTCAAAAATTCACGCTAAAAGCCGGATGTGTTGACCTAAGGGTTTCGATCCAAGGGTGCCTAACCAGACACACCGCAATCACATCTGAAAAAACACTCCGGATGAACGCAAAGAAGAAGAGGAAGACTGAGCTACTGTATGACAGTAGACGGTACTACTTGCTTTTTATTTTTTAGTGCCGAATGTTGGGCGGCACTCACCAAGTCCGACACCTCACATTGTGCCAGCAGCTTGGTTCCGGGGAGTTCAATTGGAAAGGTAGAAGCCTTATACTAGTGCGAGGAAATACGACCTAAAGACTAAACGTCACAGTGGAACAGACGAGACCCAAAGTTTTGGTTGGTAACTGGTCTAGGATGGAAGCTCCGACAGGCGGACAGTTAGAGCATTGCTTTGCTGACCCGGCAGCTTCTGCAGCTTGTCTTGTTCCAGATGTATTGGTGTAACCTTTCCTCTGGAGTAAACTAAGGAGGCTGAGAAAGGGATTACTCTGCATGAGCTACACATGGACTCTAAAATTCAGCTTACGCTTTGTGCTATGGAGAGGAATAGCTCCATCCCTCGTCCCCGCCATGGGTTGTAGTTAGTACGCCTTGTTTGAAGCACAGTGTAACTAACTATCGTCTATTAAGACAGCAAGGTACCAGTAATTAAATGGTTCTCTTTGAATAATCATATTGTCAACACTCCAACACCAACTGTAAAGCTGTGTTCAGAGACTGTGGAAAGAACGCAGGCAATGAACTACCTGGGGATACGTTTTGATCGAAGCCTTGCTTATATCGAGCACATAGACCAGGTGATAACAAAGGCCAAGCGGGGTTTGGCTGCAATGCGGGTGATGGCGGCAGCAAACTGTGAGCAGCGCCATCTATGTCTTCTGAACGAAGGGCTGGTCACGTATGTTTTTGAGTATGCGATGGTTATCCTGACTCTCAGCAGTAAGCAGATAGAAAGGATGGAAAGGATACAGAACGAAGCCATGCTAATTATTTTTGGATGTACAAGGGATACAGCATGCAGGGCACCTTCTTGATTTTCCAACCATTGAAGACAGAATATAAATTTGCAGAGCACGTGCCTACCTCAGAGTTCACGCAAACACACAACATCCTCTGCATAGTGAAATTAGGAAGGTGAAGGGCAGTAGGTTAAAAAGAGGAAGGTCGTGGATGGGTCAAGCAGAGGACATTCTTTCAACAGGTATGTTCACTTGAGGACTTAGAACCTGGCGAGGAGTGGGTACAAGTGCCAACAGATTTCCGTACGTCTCTTTCAGTCTGCATCCAGCTAGACAGAAAATGCAGACAAAAAAATCCGGCTGCTGTGGAGGCGGAAGTACAAATTTTGATTTTCGAGAATTCCTTAGACGGTGATGCTGTCATATACACAGATGGGTCGGTCGTCCGACATGTGAGAAGCTCATGGGCTTTTACGGCGCAGGCAAGGGGGAGAATTGTGAAGGAGGACTGGTGCTTTTGCTGAGACCACAAGTAGCCAGACTATGGAAGTCATGGCAGTAAGTAAAGCAATAACATGGCTCGAGACACAGACATTCACTAGGGCATGTTTCCTTAGCGACTCAATGAGTATGCTCAAGAGGATAGAGATGGGGTGGATCCGAAGAGAGTGGTTGCTGTCTCTGGAGCGGTCTCGGCTGGCAAAGATTAGTTTCATCTTCGTGCCAGGGCATGCGGGAGTACACGGAAATGAGCGGGCTGACGAGCTCTCAGGTAAGGCTACTGTGGAGGGCGGACGCGCTATGGACCAGGCTGACATTCTGAATGCTCTACGAGAAGTAAGACTTTTGCGAGAACCAAGTGATGACTGTGAATTTACAACCATGGTCAGACTGCGAGAACTGCAAATTAAAAGAGATGTTGCCAAACAAGAACACTACGCAGGAAGAAGATTGATTAACCAACATAGAACTGGTGTCGTAAACTGCTACATGCTGCGGGATTTGCTGAGGAGGGGATCCGAGCACTTATGGACTGAATGGTTCGATGTGCAATGAGGATGATCTGTCAACTAACTAACTAACTAACTAACTAACTAACTAACTAGTCTATATATATAAAACAAAGTGTATGTAAATATGTATGTCCTTTATTTTTTCGCTAACGGCCCATCCGATTGAGATGAAATTTTCTACACGTCTTCCTTTCATTCCAGAGCTGCCAACTGTGATATTTTATTAGTGTGAAATCGCCTGCTTACTCAGTATTATTTCATTTTTCATTTTTCATTAAAATTTATATATAGCGAAGGGACTTAACTCTAGAAAAAGTTATTTCAAGGGGCATAACTTTTAATAACATTGTTGTATAACTTATAGTCATATTGTTGTATCGTTTTCAAAGATTTATAAACTCTTTGTCTATAGTTATTTACCGGCATATGAGTTATAATAAATAATGATACAATCTTTAAGGCATTTTCAAAGTTTACATAAAAATAATGCATAATGCATAACATTGTAACTCATCTTTCTATACTTAAGAAGTTATCTAAAAGATGTTGAACAATATCATCGCATCTTTAGTGTTTTCCGCCAACATATCGACACGATTCGCTTGACAGCACTTCTCAGCGCTATCAAGCCAAGACGCCTTACACATTTCAAGCAGCCTGATACGGGGGGAAAATGGCACGTCGTAATAGCACAAAGAAACAAGCAGCTTCCAAGATGCATAGTGAGAAAACCGACCAGACTATCAAGAAGACGAACCTGCCTTTGGAGAGTCTGCATGCAAGCTGTAATAAAGTATCTGAACCTACAGTCAATGAAACTACCAATAAGAAGAGCGACGACTACCCACAGACGAACACAAAAACTTGTGAGAGGAAGGAGGACCAAGACACCAGAATCAGAAACACTGATTCAAACACAGTCAGATGGGTGGTCAAGCGGCTAAAAATGGAGCTTACTGATCAACAAATACAGAAGCAGCTGCAGGAAGAAAATCTTCACGTCAACATTTTGAAGGCAGAGCGGATTCTTACCTACTGAGAATTAAATGAGATGCTCCACACCAGGGACTGGGCGAACCCGGGCCGGGTCAGGCAGACAGACAGACAGACAGACAGACAGACAGACAGACAGACAGACAGACAGACAGACAGATAGATAGATAGATAGATAGATAGATAGATAGATAGATAGATAGATAGATAGATAGATAGATAGATAGATAGACAAACAGACAGGGAGGAAGGGAGGGAGGGATAGACGGAGGGAGAGACAGAGGGATGGGTCTATTAGACAGACAGACAGACAGACAGACAGAGATAGATAGATAGACAAACAGAGAGACAGACAGACACAGACAGACAGACAGACAGATAGTCGGTAACGGGAACGAGAACTTATATGACTACTTATATGAATTAAATGAGATGCTCCCCACCAGGGACTGGGCGAAGCCGGGCCGGGTCAGCTAGTAATTAAATAAATTAATATTATGTGTTTTTGTTATATGTTAGTATGTATTTAAATGACATTCTGTATCTTTGTGCAACGCTGCTGTTAAATTAATTAGTATCCCGTATATTTGGTGCCTATTGTAGGAAATTAGTAAATAATAGGAGTCTCTGTGGCGAAGTGGTCAAGCCGTTTGACTCGTGTTCCGAAGGTTGTTGGTTCGATTCCGGGCCGCGCCCTTCGGTTTACGAGTTAAATGTTTCGGAGACTCCTATGGGTCGTCGCTAAAAGCTACGGAGTTCGTGCTTTGTGCGACGCTTTCCGTGCTACGGAAAGGGACCGAGCCATATGGGATAAAACCCGGTGCAATGAAGTCGACCCTGTCGACTTTTAAGCGACTTTTAGTAAATAATATATATGTTTGTGGAATGCTGGTATTAAATTAATTAACATTCTGTTTTTGTTGTGCATGTTATTTGACATTAGTTAACAATATATATTTTTACATTTTGTGTGGAATGCTGGTGGTAACATAATTGACATTCTGTAGTTTTATTAATTGCTAGTGTTAAAATAGTTAATTTCTGAGGCATTGTTGAATGCTGGTGTTAAATTAATTGATACTCTACATTTCTGTACAAGAACAGGGGCGATCGGAGCGACTGTAACAACTATAGGGGTATCTCACTTCTGTGTATTGTTGGGAAAGTATTTGCCAGAATTGTTCTGCGCAGACTTCAAGTCCTGGGAGATCAAGTCTACCCCGAATCACAGTGCGGCTTCCGTCAGAACCGGTCTACCTTTGATATGATATTCTCATTGCGACAGATGCCAGAAAAATGCCGGGAACAAAATCAGCCACTGTTTATTGCCTTCATCGACTTCACAAAGGCATTCGATTTGGTCAGTCGTGAGGGTCTGTTCAAAGCACTAAAGAAGAATGGCTGCCCACCAACTCTTCTGTCCATTGTGGAATCGTTCCAAACAGGCATGAAGGGTATAATCAAGTTTGATGATTGTGGCATAATGGATCAGATGTCCACATTCCCAGTCCCCCACTTCCATAATAATACTTTTAGTTTTGAACGGAGACCATCCAGATAGCAGGGCTATTATTAGATTCGAAGGTTCCAGAACGCGGTGGGGTAGGGCAGCGGTATGCGCTCGCTTTTTGATTGGCCAATAAGTGGGAGCCCACGCTATTCACTAGGCCAAATTTGAAAAACTATTAGTTTGAGCTCGGATTCCAACCGACTCCTTAAAGATTCAGTAAAATATTGTTCTCTGGATAACAGGTACCACTTTAAAACCTATTTTAATGTTGTGGTTATGCCTAGTGAACGAAAGAGAAGAATATAAGAGTATTTTATGAAGAAAATGTGAAAGTGGAAAACAGAACTTCTGTGTGCCAGTATTCTGAACACTGCATCTTAAACCTGTCAGGTCTTTCACGCTGTAATACTCCAAGTGCATATCATCCCCCTGTTGTGACTGGTTGCGTATGCTTGATGATTGTAAATTACACTCAATGCAAATTCGCAAACCATTTGTGCATTCTTAATGCCTAGCATGACTCATTCGTAACCCAACTGTATACTGCTCTTGCGAGTTAACATTTGGCAGTCTGGATTGGAATGTATGATGTAAACATGTACAAGTTCCTTTGTAAATGCTGAGAATGTTGGAGTGAGTGAGCTGGTGATTTGATGAATAGCCTCTCACATCTAGTAGAAAGACAGATGCTTCAATATCCATATGTAAGCAGGACGTGTATGGCACGCCAGAATTGCAAAGTTCCTGTGATGCCTGGTGGCTAGATTACGCTCAAGAGAATTACTATAATTTCTCTCTGAAGTATTACACTGGTACCTCTACTGTTGGTTGGTTCATATAAACTAGTTCCTAAAAGGACAATAGGTGTGTGAACCTGTGTCTTAGTCGGCTGAATATAATGTATGGCTCATGCAAATTTACAAGGACTAAACATGTTTTTCCCATATGTGCTTTGGTGCATATGAGAACAATTGCTTATGCAATTTGGCTTCTTTACCTACTGTAGTAGATATGGACATTACTCAGTGGGGGAAGAACACATGGTGATAGTATGATGTACTTGTGATTACCACAGATAAGGGTGAATAATGAAAACATATCACCCACAGTACATCAGAGTGAAATACACTTCATTATCAACCAGGAGAGGTGTGCTTGGACAACACCCTCCCTTAACCTCCCCATCTCCAATCTGTGTATGTTGATGTATGATAACATTATCTTTTAACAAATGTAAAGAGATGTTGTGCCATTTTGTATATCAACAGAGAACAAAAAGGATGGTGGAGAGGCTTTCATATATCATCTGGGACAACTAACCAGTAGTCCCAGAATCCAGAACCAACTCCTTATAAGTGAAATCTTCTAGAATTCACAATGTAGGAATTTCTTGGAGGCTTTTATCTCAGCTCTCTAACCGCTGAATGAAAATGGGGAGACAAACAGTTCTAATGAATCCATTAATGTGATTTAATGATTCTTATAAGGATCAGTACAGTGATCATTAGTTGAATTATGTCATCTGAGAAATTAAAATCAAGTCTCTTGGTATTACTTACATTCATGGAAAACTGGTGAAGTAACTTGCAATGATTGTTCATCTGAGACTTAACTTGGAGAATAACCAGCCTGATGCTCACACAGTGATAGATGAATGTGACTTGAAGAGAGGTGAGGTTAGACTGAATAAGTGAGGTGCTGCAATATATGGGACGTTGTTCATGATTCTGGATCTTTTCAGCAAGTCATGATCTGCATGTACCGAGTATACATCTCCCAATGTCAGGAGAGTGATATCCTCAACCCTGTGAAGTACCCCAGTGTCAGCTTTCACCAGTAGTCTGGTCAACAGTGAGAGACAGTACCGTATCATCATCCCAATTTCTGTTCTCAAGAGGAATAATCTGCCATGGGACCTATTACAGGAAGTCTGCTACCTGGAGCTTTTCCAACATCAATTGCTGATGATAACAGGATGCAAACTGATCCAGAACAGTAGTTCCTCCCTTAAGTTTCCCATGACAGGAATTGATAAAATTCCCAAGAGACAAGAATTGATGATAGATACTGTAAATCAGTGGTGTAGTTAGAGATTGGAGAGGAGGAGGAGAGTTTTAGTGATCGGTTGGCGGTGCACTTAGGAGTTGTTGTATCATGTTTATCTGCATGAATGTTCAGCATATTTGTACATTATGCATGTACCTTTTGAAATGTTGACATGGCAAACGGATGTCTCATTGGTCTTCACTCGACCCACCGGCAGCTCAATAAACATTATTAATGAACCAGTGTTTTAAGTACATGTCTCAGGAGAATGTCTTGTACAGTGCTGTCAAGTATTGTCTCTGATGACTGTCTTAAGTTACTGTGGTTGGTTACAGATATTGTGAAAAGTCCTGTATAGATGTTGTCAAGTAACTCTCATGATGTATGTCTTGTACAATTGTGGTGTAAACAATTCTATGTAAATGTATGTCCCACTTTTGTCAAGAACCTATCATGTAGATATCTGTAGATGTCTTGTTCAACAGATGTTATGTACAGTTATTGTTGAGTTTGTCTGCTAATATTAAAACCTAAAGTCCTAAGATATAATTGGACAACTGATATAGGTCACTTTTGACACAAAATAAATAAGGGAAGAACTAATGTGACGGACGAACAGCACACTGACAACACTATGATGAGTGAAGTAGATCCTCAGTTGTACAGGGGCGAATAGTTCAGATCTCCTTTTGGCCTTGAGGGAACCTTTTTCTTCTTTTATAAATTTCTGTGTAGATACTTGGTAGTCTCACAGTGGGGGTTCAGAGCCAAAGGAAAAATAGTTCTCCAAAAGGGCTAAGCGGGAATGATTATCTATCTCATTTGAGAGACCTCTAGACAAAAACGTGCAAAATCATATCCTTTATCTTGTCTATTTATTATTCAAGATATATTTCCAGAGAACACTACTAACTAGGTCCTCTGTCATCAATTTAACATGTCACAATGGCTCAACTTCAGAAGAGTTTGAAATCAAGAGTGGAGTTAAGCAAGGTTCTGTACTATCCCCCACGCTCTTTGGGATATACTTTTCACTTCTACTGAAATATGCCTTTCGTGATCAGGATGACGGTATATACATTCACTCACGCTCAGATGGTGGCCTCTATAATTCTCAGAGATTGAAGGCCAAGACCAAAATTAGGAGGGTACTAATCAGAGATTTGCTTTTTGTGGATGATGCTGCGATTACGACCCACTCTGAGGAAGAATTACAACATCTACTATCTGCATTCTCCAATGCTTGTTCTGAATTTGGTTTAACAATTAACAAAAAGAAGACACAGATTATGTCACAAGGTCACATGGTGTACCATCAATCTTTATTGACGACGCCGAACTGGAGATAGTAGACCATTTTACATATCTAGGAACAGAGGTAAATAGCAAATTATCCCTCGATCAGGAAATCAACATCAGGATTGGCAAGGCAGCAACAACAATCAACATGTTAGCAGAAAGAGTCTGAAAGAACAGGAAGCTTACTGCCAAAACAGAAGTCCTCGTCTACCAAGCCTGTGTCCTTAGTACTCTTCTTTATGGCAGTGAAACCTGGACAAGTTACACACGCCAAGAGAAACGTTTAAACAGCTTTCATATGCGGTGTCTGCGAAGAATACTTGGTATTAAGTGGCAAGACAAAATCACAAATACTGAAGTATTGGAAAGATCAGGTTGTGTGACGGTGTATTCCATGCTCAGTCTTCGTAGACTTAGATGGATAGGACATCTTAGGAGGATGGATAATGGTAGAATACCAAAGGACATCTTTTTTGGTGAATTACAGACGGGTAGGAGATCTCAGGGTCGGCCTCTACTACGATACAAAGATGTGTGTAAGCGGGACATGATTGATACAGGCATTGATAATGCACACTGGGAGCAAGTCGCCGGTGAACGTGTTGCATGGAGGGCAACTATCAGAAATGGAATAAAGACAAAGGAGAAAACGATTGCAGATAAAGCACACACAGAGCGTGAAAGACGTAAGATGGTGCAAAATGATGGAAATGACCATGTTTTCACATGCATCTACTGTGGGCAAACATTTGCAGCAAGAATTGGCCTTACCAGCCACACTCGCCACCGCCATGGATCGTAGTTATTAAGCCTTTTTGAAGCACAATGTACCAAACTATCGTCTGTCAAGACGGAAAGGTGCCAATGGAACTCTATATTTGTGTTTAATCTTCTCTTTTATCCGTCATAGCCCAATGTAAGAAAGACCCCCATCCAACACCTGCATGCCAATATATATAATTGGTTATGACCAACCAGACTCTGCAGCTAACATTTTCTGTGGCATGAAGTAGTTAGTCTCACGCCAACCTTCCTTAGTCCACTCCTACGACATGCATGATTGTCAACAGTGTTACTATTCTTTGCTTCACCTTTGTCCCCGGTAACACACAGACGTTTTTGTTGCATGCCAGTGTTAACATACTTGACATTCTGTATTTGTGTGTGTGGTAAATACGTGTGTTAACATAACTGACATTATGTGTTTTTGTTGAATGGTGATATTAAATTAATTGACATTCTGTGATATTGTTGAATGTTCGTGGTACATTAATTGACACTCTGTAATATTGTTGAATGGTGATATTCAAGGAATTGACATTCTGTATTTTGGCCTATCTCCCTGGCCTAGGAGTTTACGTCTTTCTCCGTAATCGCGTATACTCTCGCGAGTAACTTTATGTGCGCGAGAAACGGTAGCGGTTCTCGCCGCGTCGGTAACTTACGGGTTATGTGGGCCGATCGCTCAGAAAGCAATGGCTATAAACTACTGAGCGGAATCTTGCCTAGTACATCAACAGCAGCTGAAAAATGCTGGTGTTAACAGCAACGTCCTGTAAGGAATATGCAATAAAAAATGTGTCTGTGTGTGGTAAATTATGTTTGCATATCCTTTACAGGACATCGCTGTCAACATCAGCATCTTTCAGCTGATTGTTGATTTCTTGGCAAGATTACGCTCAGTAGTTTGCCATTGCTTTCTGAGCGGCCGGCTCACATACCCCATAAGTTACCGACGCGATTCGAACCACTGCTGATTCTCACCGTCGTCACGTTACTTACGAGGCTGAGTGGTCTCGAGGTATGGTGTCTGCCTCGAGTGCTGGAGGTCCCGGGTTCAGGCCCCTGTGAGGACAGGGATTTATTTAAAATATCCACCTGGACTTCCAGTAATAAAATTTCCCCTGGTCTCTGGGTAGTGAGATCGGACGCCCGTGTGTATTGTTGCGCACGTAAAAAATCCCTTGGCAGTTGGAAATCGAAAAGGAGTAGCCTAACGGCGCTGCCCGGGCAAAATTTAAATTAATTGACATTCTGTAATGTTGTTGTATCTATGTCAGTATTAAAATAATTCACATGCTATACGTCTGTTTTATTGTTGCACACCAGCGCGCTGAAAAGGGGAATCTTTGATACAGCATTCTAACTTGACTATTATTGACGGAGCAACTATTTGGAGGTAACCAACTGACACCTATACATGACTAGTGTAGAATCTCACTAATCCTGCTTGAACAAATCAAAAGTGTGTGTGTTTGTGCGTGCGTGAGTTGATACAATAACATAAAAATACAACATACGTTCTGCTATGATGCTATGAAAGTTAGCCTACACTGAGTGTTGACGTTTCCATCATGGTGTCTCTACTATGATAGTTAGCCTACACTGAGTGTTGTTTTTTTCCATCATGGTGTCTCTACTATGATAGTTAGCCTACACTGAGTGTTGATATTTCCATCATGGTGTCTCTACTGTGATAGTTAGCCTACACTGAGTGTTGATGTTTCCACCATGGTGTCTCTACTATAATAGTTAGCCTACACTGAGTTCTTTCCCCATCATGGTATCCCTCCTAGGATAGTTAGCCTACACTGAGTGTTGATTTTTACATCATGGTGTCTCTGCTAAGGTATTCCAATTGTTACTTATATCTATTTAACCCATAGTTCCATGTCTTTAGCCTCATCAGTAAAGTCATAGTCTTGGCACAGAAAGAATTAAAATTAAAGTAGCAACTGCACCCGGCATCTAATCTCAAAATGAACTATGACCTACATTTGACTGGCAGGAAAAGAGAATCGCTGCTAGACACCACAGAGTCGGTAACGGTGCAGGTGTATTCCCCTTCATCCCGAACGGCGTCCACTTTTGGAATCAACAACTCCAGTTTCCCGTCATTATTAAGATCTCTGCGGTTGTTAAAGAGCCATTTAACTCTGAAGGTCTCATCTGGGTTAAATCCAGATCTTGCGCAAATTAATTTGGCAGGCTGTCCTTGATCTACCCATTTCATGCTGCCATCCAGATACAGATTCACGTTTCTTTCTGTAATAAAAGAAGGGACAAAACATGTCAGTATGTGCCATATACAGAAATGGAGATAAGTTTAAAATGCGTAATAAATTAAACGGCTTACATGTTTGAAACATATATGAATTAGTTAAAAATAACATATATGTCAAGCAGTAAAAGAGAATAACACTTGCATTCTCGCATATAGGTAAGCTTAATAAAATAATATTTCGGAACAACTAACTGTAGTTAGTTGTGTGTTGTTTATAAAACGCCTTAATCAACCCCCAGCATTTATTATCTGTTTGCGATATTCTAGGCAATTTTACATTAAGTACTATGCCATTGCTTTCTGAACGGCCGATGGTCATATCATTGTGAAAATAAACGCAAAGCGATCTGCTGCCAAATCGTCTATGACTAGCTTCGAAAACGTTAAGCCGGGATTGTAAGACTGTGCCCACTAACCCCCAAGCACAGAGATACTGCAGTAAAAATAAATAACGTTTCACAATTCCCACAAAAGTTGAAAAATATCGAAAAGTTCACACTTTAATAAAAACTGATCTCAATAACAAGACTTGTCTCTGGGATGTCAACATGTCAAGTTTTCTGTTGTAAATATATGGATGGATTTTTAACTTAAATAAACATTTCCCCTAATAAAATGGAAAACGTATATGTGCGCACAGTATTTTAATTTCAGAACCATATTTGTATACACGCCGACCGTCTTTATTTCCCTAGATAGTGTCTGGTACCAGTCCTAAGCTGGGTTGACTTGGGAGTAAAATAAACTTAAACAAGAAACTCAGCTGAGGATTCGAACTCATGATTACTTGGCTGCCAGGCGAGCGTCTTTAAATGTTTTATATATATATAAATACACACACACACACACACACACACACATATATATATATATATATATATATATATATATATATATATATATATATATATATATATATATATTAAACACTATTATTTGGTGCTAAAATATGGACAATAAACATGCACTGTATAAATAATAGAAGCAGTGATGCAATGTACTTATAAAAATTGGCAATATACAACGTTTATAATGGAAGCAGTGATTCAATATGCTTACCATAAATGACAATATACAATGCTTACAATGGAAGCAGTGCTTCAATGTAATTACCACAACTGACAACATACTATGTTTACAATGAAAGCAGTGATTCAAAGTGCTTAGCATAATTGACAATAAACAAGGTTTACAATGAAAGCAGTGATTCAACGTGCTTACCATAATAGACAATATACAGTGTTTGCCATGCCGTAGGCGAGCTGCTGCCATGCTCGTTGTGTGCGGTCACAGTAAATGTGTACCGGTTGTCAGGCAGTAAATCTATGGTTATGAATGTATCCGAGATATTCTGTCAGAATAATGGAGTAAATCTATGGTTATGAATGTATCCGAGATATTCTGTCAAAATAATGGAGTAAATCTATGGTTATGAATGTATCCGAGATATTCTGTCAAAATGATGGAGTAAATCTATGTTTATGAATGTATCCGAGATATTCTGTCAGAATAATGGAGTAAATCTATGGTTATGAATGTATCCGAGATATTCTGTCAGAATAATGGAGTAAATCTATGGTTATGAATGTATCCGAGATATTCTGTCAGAATAATGGAGTAAATCTATGGTTATGAATGTATCCGAGATATTCTGTCAAAATGATGTAGTAAATCTATGGTTATAAATGTATCCGAGATATTCTGTCAAAATGATGGAGTAAATCTATGGTTATAAATGTATCCGATATATTATGTCAAAATGATGGAGTAAATCTATGGTTATAAATGTATCCGAGATATTATGTCAAAAGTAAATACACTGATTTAGATCTGAAACTGCAGTTGCTTAAGGTGGAAAGACTACCTCAGTCTGGTAAGGATATAACCTACGATGAGATAAAGCGAATTTTAAGATGCAATTATAGAACCATGTGGGAATCATAGCATATAGGCTACCAAAACGATGATGCATATTACAAACTTCACTTAAGAGATTAAGTAACAATCTTCAGACCCCGCATAGACCAACATTCTTGAGAAGCCAAAGATAGGAGCTATTTGTGAATGTAACCGTGGAACTGGAAAAATGACGACTACACATTCATCGCAGGAACTGCAAAAATATTGAGAAAATTAATCTAATCCATTTGAAGAAAACACTATGGAGATGTCACCAAGCCCAAGTTAACTGTTGCTTTCTAAAGGTTAATTCATGTTGATACACTCGATCAATTTAGCATCTCCAAAACAGCATCATCAGCTGCATTAGCAAACATATTACTAATATTGTGTAATAAAGTCAGCTATACTCTAGCCAAATTAATTGACTGGCATCTTGCCGTTTTGACAGACGATAGTTTGTAAAATGGAATTATTTGTCTACAAAGCACAAAGCCTGGGCTGAATTTAAAGATCATGTGTTGCCCAAGCAGCATGATCCCTCTCTCGGCCTGCCTAGTTTACTCCAGAGGAAAGGTAACACCAAGACTCCTGGAACAAGGCAAGCTGTAGAAGCTGCTGGATCAGCAAAGCAATGCCTTAACTGTTCGCCTGTCGGAATTTTCATCCAAGACCAGTTGCCGACCCAGACTTGCCCAGCCCTGCCGTGAAATTTAGTCTTTAGGTTGCAGTTCGTTGCACTAGGGTAATGTTGATACTTTCTCAATTGCGCTCCTCTGTCCGAAACCTTTGGTACAATATGGGGTGTCGGGTGTGGTGACCGCCGCCCAACATTCGGCGCTAACAGAAAGCGGGCAGTACCTTCTACTGTCATACGATAGCTCAATCTGACTGAGACCTGACATCTAGCCAGATACAGTTTGTTAAAATATACAGTGCATTGATCATTTGTGTACCTTCAGGTACATGGTGCTAAGATGACATCACATATTTTTAATTACTGTCGCACGAGGGCGACAGTTAAACTTTTCTATTTGTCTTGCTTCTGTATCAGTTGCTTCCCTTTCTCCTGGTGTATTAACCCTTGAATGGGACAGTGAGCTCCCGCGTCATAAGTTAAGGTGAGGTGTCAGTTTGACTAAAATGTTGACTTCTTCTTATTCTTGGCTTGGAGACGCGAATTAAAAATAACTCTTTAAGTCGGAGTGGGTTCACCTGATGGCGATGGGCACCGGTAGTAGATAAAGCTAATCCACACGCACAATCAGTCCAGTGTATAAGAAGTAGTAGCACGTGTATTAGCTACTCATGAGTTCAAAGCGAGTGAACGCAAAAAAGGTGAGGTAGAGATTGTCCACAGCTCTCTTCTTTCCTTTTTGGTTGCCTCTTGTTGTGTCTCCCAACACTGGCCATATATAGGGTGTATTTTTAATGCTCTTTTTATGTTCTTATAATCAGGGTAACCATTAAAACAAAAACGTTCTACCCCATTTGGTGTACTGAGTGTGTGACGACGGCCTCGTTGTTTTATAGGCCAACTGGCACTCGATGGATAAAATAGTCGATATCACACCAGTCGCTTTTACTTCCCAGAATATTTCTTTTTACACATGTTAGACCGAGGTGACCTGGATCCAGTAAACAAAATATCCGTCTCTAAGTGGATTTGAACATACTGGCAACAGTGCTAGCCACTGCACCAACCCTGCTCCAATAAACAGGATATTCAGTGCTGAATTCTTAAATTCATTATGCATTAGCTGCACATTTCGTTCTATCAAAAGGTGTATGTAACAAATGCAGTAGATAGCGGAAACAGGCTACATACGGTGTTTGTTTCGTATGTGAGTGAAATAAACAGGTTTTGCATGATAAAAATCGAACACCCCACTCACGTAAATGTAAAGTAATGTCATTTGCAACGAAATAAAAAATAATGTTGAAGTGCTACATTGAACTTGTAATTTTGTATGTATATGAAACGTGGACAATGAGCAGACAAGCTGAAAAACATCTGATGGCTGTAGAAATGTGGTTTCTGAGGAAAATGCAAATAATAACATCATCACAATGTGCCAAGCCGATAATTGTCAGCGGTGATGTTTTGCAATCTCACACGATCACCAGAGTCGTGGATCAGCTCAGTGTTTTTGTCTCGACCATACAACGTGGCCAAGCCATCCAGGTAGTTACTTCTCTGACTTCCCCTTGTTCTCTTCTCCTCAATCTTACCAGTTGCCACCCAGAAGAATATCAAGGACAGGCAGACAAAGAAAAAAACAACAAAGAAACAATGAGCAAGTCCTACAAGAATCAAATGAAAACCGTAAACTGATTAGAGAATCAGACGTAGTCAGTCAACTTTTTTGGCACGTTATGAGAAGAAATAAACAAGAGAACTTGGTGACAATTGGCGAGATTGAGGGGAAAAGATCAAGAGGATGGCATAGAAGCGAATATATGAATGACCTGGCCACGTGGCATGGCCGAGACAAGAACACAGAGTTGCTCCACGAAACTGGTGATTGTGCGAGTTGGCGAAATATGACCGGCCAAGCTTATTGGCATGGCACATACTAATGATGAATGCAATCAGAGCAAGATCTGTTGACTTACATAAATAGAGGTGACACCAGAGTCCTGGGAATCTTTCCAGTAATGCGCTGCATAAGTACAAGGTCCCCTACAGTTAACTGGAGGGCTCCATTCCAGTTTCACAGATCCTTTGGAGTCAACCACCTTAACACCAAAATTACTTGGAGCATCAGGGATGAGGTCTGAAACAATGAAGAAGAGTCTCAGCGAGGAACATTGCTATCTATATCACATCTGCACATTACCACAGCACTAATGTTACAGTTTACACCCAATATAAACAGAATACCCCAGGTCTGTAAATATGTAAGCAAACTAAGTGGCACCTTGCCGTCTTTACAGACGAAAGTATATGGATTGGAACTAGGGCTAGGATTCCTTCGCACAAAGCTTGGGCTTGAATTAAGAGAACATGTGCTGCCCGTGCAGCATGATCCATCTCTCGGCCATGCCTTGTTTTATCCAGAGGAAAGGGTGACCAGTACGTCTAGAACAAGGTAGGCTGCAGATGCTGGCATGTAAGCAAACTAAATAGAAGTAAATTAATCAGTCTTGTTCTCCTCAGTGTGAATCGTCGCTATTGCACCAAGAATGTAGGAGACGGGGCAGGGGTGTGGCTAGCACAATTTCCTACAAGGCCGATGGTCATGTGTTCGAATTCTCAACTGGGCGAATATTTCAAAAAAAAATGACCATACCATTCAGGTCAACAAAATCCAAGATAGGTACCAGGAAATGACTGGGAAGTTAAGGAGGTTGGGGTAGTATTGACCTCCAACTGAGTGTCTATTGGTCGGGTCTAAAAGTATGTTGCTAGCACCAGTGCCCTAAGCCTGCAGACGTGTAAAATGATCCTTTACTGTGTACTTACCCAGGGCACGTCCACAGTTGTCCCTATCTCTTCCTTTGTAAATTCATCAACATTCATAGACTGAATGTGCTGGTTCCGTGTTATTGACAAGCGTTCATAAGCTATTGCTGTGCTTCTCTTTTCTGCTTACACTGATCACTAATCTGACCATTTATGTATTCCATTAGTGTTGATTAATTTAGTTGACAGTCCTCATTTCGGTCAAAACCTCGGAAGGTTTCATGTATGTCAGCGTGATCCATTTTTTGACCGCCTGAAGTCTGAAGAATAAACTGATATTAAAAACTTAACACCGATTACCGGGAAGAGATTAATGAAAGCGTGAAGGGTGTAAAGGCGAGATGATCGACATCATTGCAACGGGGTGTACCCCATATGGCTCGGTCTCTTTCCGCAGAACGACCTGCCGGAAGTGTCACGCAAAGCACGATCTCCGTAGCTCCAGCGACGATCCCCATGAGTCTCCGAGAACACTGGACTAGTGAACAGAACGACGGAATCCGGTATCGAATCCACAACCTTTGGAGAGCAAGGCAGTCGGCTTAACTACTCATCATCATTATGTGACATGCCGGTAAGCGTGGCTTAACTACTACTGCTAATGAAAATATAACGTTATACACAACCATAATAAAATAGACAGTGTTATCTGGTCATGCGGGGAGAAAAGAAGTTTTGGAAAACATCGCGGCGATTTGACCGATCAACGGTAGAAAAGGCCGAGATATGATGCTTGGTAGTCTCGGAAGATGGCATGGATTAATATTGCCAATAGAATTGATCCCGATCTCCAAAGACCAAAACACGAAAGACTACGCCATTTTGTGGTGACGACTGGCAGAATAAGCCAGCCAACTACTGTTTTATTGTTATGCCATCATAAGAGAGGTAATCCAAGTGGAATGAACTAAGCTCAATGTGTGTTCATGTACTAAGGAGATGTATGGGCTCTGGGATAATCAGTTGTTAATGTGCACAAGGATTCGTGGCCATGCAATGGTCTGTGTACAATGTGCCAAGATCTGTCATGTAAAATTCATAAATTAGTAGCTTTTATCCTTAAACGTAATTAATTTCAAGAAATAAAATACCTTTATTTTCCAGGTAGCAGCTCAGGATAATGTCACGATTAGTATAACTCATACAGGTAGCCATTGTGACATCTGTAGCAAGAACATGACCACCACAAATTGGTTGACACAAGTGTGACAAGCCTCCCTTCTCACAACATAGCCTGTGATCCTTTCCGTCTGTGGAAAAGTATCAGTTACGAATATATATATATATATATATATATATATATATATATATATATATATATATATATATATATATATATATATATATATATATATATATATATATAGTGGATACACATTTTCATGTGCATCGACACTAATAATATAACGAATTCTGGCATTTAAAGGAACAATATAATGTACGGGATATATGGAGAAAAGAAAAGAAATATTTAGAGTCAGGCACGACAATAGAAAGAAGTCTCGCCAACACGGCCATTCAGTTTTGTCAATCCAGTTATTTGTAACCATATACATAAAATTGATATCGGAGATTCTGTCGGAGAGAGATGGTGCCGAGGAAGGGAGCTGGCAATCCATATCCTAATGCCTTGACCTCGTTTTCGCAAAGGTCTGTCAATTCATGCATCTATGGCGTGATCAGTCACGTGATTATATTAACTGTTACTTGTATTTCAGCCAAATACAAAAACCTCAAGCGACCAAGATTTTGAGCAAACTACATCCACTAAACACACTTAATAACCAAAAGTGAACTGCATTATCTTGTAAGAGATATGGATGAACCGAAGAACAAGGCGGAGCTTGTGGGTTCCAGATTGCAACAATGGAATCTCCTGGCAGAAGATGTTACAATGTATGTGTATAGGAATCGCCAGAAGCAGCTTAGTACATTCGTTTTCAAAGAGGGTGACTTTTATGCGTGTCACAACATTTATACTATCACAGCTATATACAAACCACTTTGAAATTAAGAAACAGACACAGAAGTTTATTGATTTATAATAAAATGTCTAAATCTGACGTCACATGTGGTTCATGTTGTAATTAGATAACATTTTGAATATGTTCACATGCTGTTTAATAATTTAATAGTTTATGATTGCATGAGGCAATTAATAAAACAACAAGTAACAATCTTAGAAAAAAGAAATACACTTATTTTACACCTTCCACTTTCTCTTCTTCCTCCTCTTCTCCGTCTCCTCCTCCCGTCTCACTCTCATCCACCTTCTCCTCCATTTTCTTCTTCTTCTTATAGTCCATGCAGTGTGGCATTGGTGATCGTGTCTGTCCGCAGCCTTCTGTCTCCTGTATCGCAAATCATATCTGATACTGATGTCACTCTGATGTCAAACTGTCTAGCATCTTCTCTTTTAATCACACTCTCCAACTCCCCCCCCCCCCCAAAAAAAAAAAAAAATAAATCTTTCCGTTGCGACGACATATTCCAGCTTTCCCCCTTCTCATGACATGCTTAAAGAACGAGGACTGTCTTCTTCTGATCCGAGTAACCAGTTCTCTTTGTGAGTTAACTTCTCTCAAAATATTAACATTGCTCTTTCTACTCGTCCACGGTGTTCTCACCCATTCATCCATAAAACTTACCTCCGCAGCTTTCACACAATTTTTCACTAATTGCCCATGATTCGCTTCCGTACATCAGGATTGACTCAATTTAGCTCTTAAAAACTCTTTTCCCCACCCCGATTGACAAAGATAGATCTAAGAGAATGTTCTTCATTCTTTGAAATGCTGCCTTTGCTTGGGCTTCTTTCAAAATATCTACATTACCCCATCTAGAACATTATATACAACAATAAGAAAGAGGCAAACAACTTTTTTGTATCATGTGATGAGAAGAGAGGAATTGGAGAACATCGTGACAACTGGAAAGATCGAGGGGAAGAAAGGCAGAGGCAGTGCACGAGAAATGATGCTGGATGGATTGCGACAGTGACATGGAGGAATATTAGCGGTAGAGTTGATCCAGAAAACCAAAGACCGAGATCTGTGGAGAGTCATGAACGCAACGCCAGTCGGCATGGCACTTGATGATGATGACTTCATCTTTCTGTTCACGGTGGTTTATTTTTACACA
The DNA here is from genome assembly GCA_963921405.1 of Cepaea hortensis. Classification (NCBI taxonomy): domain Eukaryota; kingdom Metazoa; phylum Mollusca; class Gastropoda; order Stylommatophora; family Helicidae; genus Cepaea; species Cepaea hortensis. The sequence goes on from OY992880.1 coordinate 35,282,700, forward strand.
TACATGACAGGTGAAATATTTAACGGTACTCTTCAATAACAAACTTTAATACTAACCAGCAAAGCATGCAAGCATTTTGTGACTTTCTGTGATACAAGAGGTAGTCTGTGGATGGGTAGTCTGTTCGTTTAGGCACTGATCCATGCATTCTTGGGGCACACTATTCTCACAACAATCTGTTAACAAAATCATTAATTAGATATGCTTGAAAATGATCGGGAGTCATGTCATACTCGTACAATATTAAGGCAGTCTGATATAAGGACAGACATGGTTAATTTGTTAGTTAATTAGGTGGTTGTTTAGTTGGTTGGTGGATTGGTTGGTTAGTCGGTTCGTTGACTGGTTAGCTGGCTAGTTGTGAATCCCTTGGGAGACTGAGCTTTAACTCTTAAGTCCGGTGCACAGAGCGTTCAAGTTGTCTGATCCCTGAAAAGGGTTTGCCTCGATCTGAGGTAGGCTGATGACGAGATTTTTCACTTGACCCGGTCCAATTGTACCATCAATGTGGTGGCTGTGTTGCAGGGATCTTCTTTCCCTCTCCAGTCTCAGAAACTAGCAGGGTTTATTTACTGGATCTTCATATCTAGGGTAAGGTATGTTAGTATTTCGCCAGTTTATAATTTAGCACAGCATACTCGGACATGCAAAGAAAGTGAGAGAGAATCAGAGAGTGTTGTGTGACACAGAGAGAGAGAGAGAGAGAGAGAGAGAGAGAGAGAGAGAGAGAGAGAGAGAGAGAGAGAGAGAGAGAGAGAGTAGAGGCAAGTAAGAGAATTATAATGAGTGCTGTTTCTAGAGGTTGTAAAATGTGTAATTAAAATTAAAAACATGCATCATACTATTTTAAATGCCACGCACAGATTCAAAACATTATTATAACTATGAACAATGTGTGTGTGTTTTTTGTTTACAAATTCTTTGGCATTGAAATTAAAATTGATGTTACCAAATGGTCGGTACTAAACATTATAAAAACAGAGTTTCCCTTCGACCACAAAATGGTTAAATGTTAAAACTATACAGGCATGCCATGGATCTATAATTACAAATATACAGACATGCCATGGATCTATAATTACAAATGTACAGGCATGCCACGGATCTATAGTTACAAATATACAGGCATGCCTTGAATCTATAATCACAAATATACTGACATGCCATGGATCTATAATTACAAATATACAGGTGTGCCATGGATCTATAATTACAAATATACAGGCATGCCATGAATCTATAAGTACAAATGTACAGGCATGCCATGAATCTATAATTACAAATATACAGGCATGCCGTGGATCTCTAATTACAAATATACAGGCATTCCATGGATATCTAATTACAAATATACAGACATGCCATGGATCTCTAATTACAAATATACAGGCATTCCATGGATATCTAATTACAAATATACAGGCATGCCATGGATCTCTAATTACAAATATACAGGCATGCCATGAATCTATAATTACAAATATACAGGCATGCCATGAATCTATAATTACAAATATGCAGGCATGCCATGAATCTATAATTACAAATATACAGGCATGCCATGAATCTATAATTACAAATATACTGACATGCCATGGATCTATAATTACAAATATACAGGTGTGCCATGGATCTATAATTACATATATACAGGCATGCCATGAATCTATAATTACAAATATACAGGCATGCCATGAATCTATAATTACAAATATACGACATGCCATGGATCTATAATTACAAATATACAGGCATGCCATGGATCTATAATTACAAATGTACAGGCATGCCGAGGATCTCTAATTACAAATATACCGACATGCCATGGATCTATAATTACAAATATACAGGTGTGCCATGGATCTATAATTATAAATATACAGGCATGCCATGAATCTATAATTACAAATATACAGGCATGCCATGAATCTATAATTACAAATATACCGACATGCCATGGATCTATAATTACAAATATACAGGTGTGCCATGGATCTATAATTACAAATATACAGGCATGCCATGAATCTATAATTACAAATATACCGACATGCCATGGATCTATAATTACAAATATACAGGCATGCCATGAATCTGTAATTACAAATATACAGACATGCCATGGATCTATAATTACAAATATACAGGCATGCCATGGATCTATAATTACAAATATACAGACATGCCACGGATCTATAATTACAAATGTACAGGCATGCCGAGGATCTCTAATTACAAATGTACAGGCATGCCGAGGATCTCTAATTACAAATGTACAGGCATGCCGAAGATCTCTAATTACAAATATACAGGCATGCCGAGGATCTCTAATTACAAATATACAGGCATGCCGAGGATCTCTAATTACAAATATACAGGCATGCCATGGATCTATAATTACAAATATACAGACATGCCACGGATCTATAATTACAAATGTACAGGCATGCCGAGGATCTCTAATTACAAATGTACAGGCATGCCGAAGATCTCTAATTACAAATATACAGGCATGCCATGCATCTATAATTACAAATATAAAGACATGCCATGGATCTATAATTACAAATGTACAGGCATGCCGAGGATCTCTAATTACAAATATACAGGCATGCCGAAGATCTCTAATTACAAATATACAGGCATGCCGAGGATCTCTAATTACAAATATACAGGCATGCCGAGGATCTCTAATTACAAATATACAGGCATGCCATGCATCTATAATTACAAATATACAGGCATGCCATGAATCTATAATTAACTACTGGTTTTGAATCGGGAATGTGGAGGTCTATGTGCAGAAGAAAAAGAAGAAGGTTCCAATTAATTTATAATGAAATATCAAGGCTTGTTTACTCTTAGAATACATTGCGCCACTTGAAGCTACTGTTGACCAAAATCCTCTTAGAACAGGTTCAGCCGTTAAGGCTTACACAAGTCCACGTAAAGTAAAATATATAGCACTTATCCTTTCCAGTAAAAAGATTAAGGAAATTGCATATCATTTTACAGGACATTGCACCCACTCCCAGTATTTAATAGTTTGTCATTTACTAGGTAAATTTTATATTTAGTAGTTTGCCATTGCTTTTTGAATAGCCGACCCTCACAGCATTGAAATCTAAGCAAAGCATTCTGCTGTCAAATTGCTCGCAGCTGATTTCCAACCCTCGACCAGATATCACTGGGAAACGTGAAACTATTCTCTAAGCCACAGGCGGGGATGTAAAGACATTAAAAACAGGCAATTAAGGACACCCCAGGCATGAACCGGTCTCCCTGGCCAAGATGTTAACGTCGTTTTTCGTAATTCCGTATATTCTCGTGAGTAACGTAACCTTCGAGAGAATCGGTAGCGGTTCTCGCCGCGTTGGTAACTTACGGGGTATGTGAGCCAGTCGCTCAGAAAGCAATGACAAACTACTGAGCGTAATCTTGCCTAGTACATCAACAGCAGCTGAAAATGCTGATGTTGACTGCAACGTCCTGTAAGGGATATACAAAAAAAAAAAGAAAAGAAAAAGGCATGAACATGCTTGCGGCAGGGGAATCGAAGAGGGATCGAGAGTGTGTTCGGAAAGCGGTCATGACAGTGAATTTTGCAGAAAATGTGTTCCACAAGATGGTAATTCAGGTAAACTGTATCTAAAAGACACTTTCAGCAATCTGTTTTAGCAATCGGTACAATTTTCTGTTATAAGACGATCTCAAGCCATGAGCTTCAATTTACTATTAGCACTCACGACTCAAAAGTTACCCCCAAAATAAGCTAATAACGATAAGAGCACTGTAGAATGGGGGTGCTCTGCCTGTGCTCGTAGCCTGCTAGGTGAGGAAAACGATTAGCCACCTATTCCACCGTGCATACTGGCTTACAAAATGTGATAATTATATCACATCAAACTGCTTAGGGACACATTTGAAAATATAAATAACTAAGTATCTGTGCTTGCTCACACAATGTAGAGATGTATTACACTCATATCTTCAGGGTTATTTTCTTTGACAGCTGGCCAGACAGTTTTCATAAGTTTGAAATTTCAGTTCTTAGGACTATATTTCTATTCCAAATACATTTGAATTTTCAAACTGTCAGATGTTTACATTTGTGTTTATATGTATTATTTACTATTTGCAGATTTTCAGAACTTTTCAGAACTTTCAATTTCTCTATATTCCTGAAAATGTGTTCACCAACTTTGGAGAAATCAGTAAAGTCAAAACAAAAACAAAAATTTTTTTTATTAAGAATAGTTATTTCAACATAAATTACTAAATAATACAAATGTGTAACAAACTAAAAATAATGAAGTTGAAAAGTTCAATATTGTAACACACTTTACATGCTCCCTTTTTACTAAACGTCTTTTCATGTGAAGGTTGTACGTGGACTACTCACCAGATACATTGTGCCATAAAGCACGGCCTGAAACTTCTGTTGTGTTGAATGTAGGGCTTTTAATACCATCTGTAAGAACAAGTAAGTTATAGTTCATAACAGCCCACGCATACATTATAGATGTTTTAGTGTGTTAGGTTTCTATAGTTTAAAAACGAATGTCATGGCACGGAATACCATGTCCAAGCCTTGATCGGCAACTGGTCTAGGATCGAAGCTCAAACAGGCGGGCAATTAGAGCATTACTTTGTTGATATGGCAGCTTCTGCAGTTTGTCTTATTCCAAATGTATTGGTGTTACCTTTCCTCTATAGGCCAAGAGAGGGGTCATACTGCACGAGCAACACATGGTCTCTACAATTCAGCCTTGGCGTTGTGTTATGGAGAGGTATAACTCCATCTCTGGTTCCCGCCGTGGGTTGTAGTTATATCTTGTTTGAAGCACAATCGTCTATCAAGACGATGTAGCATAGTTAAACAAGGCAATGTGCCTTTAACACGCCTAATGCGCAATGGGAAAATGAAGCAATACACGTACTTTAATCGACCAAACGGCACTCAGTGGGTCATGTGGTGGGTATCACACCGACCGTCTTTACTTTCCAAGTGTTTTCCAGGTCCCTTTTTATGTTGGGTCGACATGAGTGCCAGGTCAATGGGGACATAAACTATTCTAACCTGTCCTGATTCGATTTTAACCGAAGACATCCGGTACGGCTAGCGTCTAGCCCATACTCTACTATGGCTTCCTGTCTATAGTCAACATATTCATAATGTCATGCTTGCTTGCTTGCTTGTGTTCGCTGGCTGTGATCTCCAGCGCGAAGTCCTGTATGTTGGATGAAGACATCCAGCTTTCAATATCAGTGTGATGTCATACCGGACCTGAGGTTTGCGTGAGTATCCGTTGTCCCATGTCTGGCTTATTGGTGTGCAGACTGGTGGTTCCTCGAGGTGCAGGCAGACACTCTCCGACTTCGGAGGAATCAACGATCCAAACTAACTAACTAACTAACTAACTAACTAACTAACTAACTAACTAACTAACTAACTGACTAACTGACTAACTAACTAGCTAGCTACCTAGCTAGCTAGCTATCTAGATAACTTATTAATTAATTAACTAACTAACTAGCTAGCTAACTAGCTAGCTAACTAATTAACTAGCTAGCTAGCTGGATAACTAATTAACTAACTAACTAACTAACTACCTAGCTAGCTAGCAAGCTAACTAACTAACTAACTAACAAGCTAACTAACTACCTATCTAGCTAGCAAGCTAACTAATTAGCCAACTAAATAACTAACTAACTAGCTAACTAACTAACTAGCTAGCTAGCTAACTAATTATCTAACTATCTAGCTAACTAATTAACTAAACTAAACTAACTAAACTAAATTAAATTAATCTAACTAACTAACTAATCAACCAAATAACTAGCTAACTAAACTAAACTAGACTAACTGCCTAACTATTTAACTAACTAACCAACTAACTAACTAAACTAAACTAATTAAACCAAACTAAAGTAAGTCAACTTACTAACTACTTAATTAACTAACTAACTAATTAAATAAACTAAACTAAACTAACTAAACTAAACTAACTAGCTAACTACCTAACTAACTAATTAACTAAACTAAACTAACTAAACTAAACTAAACTAACTAAACTAAACTAACTAACTAACCAACTCACTAACTAATACACTTTATAGCAAACTAACCGCTGAGTGTGTACTGTGTTATAACGGGACTCGGTGCACTTGTTCCATTACTGTTTTCAGATGTGACAGTAATCTCATACTGCGTGCTTGGTTCCAGATTTTGTAGAATGTGGAATGTTTTATTTGTGACTACCTGATGACAAATAAAATGTTGTTATGAAAAGTGGTATCATCAAAAATTATGCAACCTGATGTCACTTTATAATTTCAGGTGATAGACATTTAGGCTGTATGGCATGGAGGAATATAAGAATATATGTATCAAAAATTATTGACAGCACTCGAGACATAACGCTGAGGACAGATAGATGCCCAAAGCCAAATGGCGTGGGCTGTAAGAAGAAGACGAGAACAAATGGAGAACATGAGTGAGTGAGTGAGTGAGTGAGTGAGTGCGTGAGTGAGTGAGTGAGTGAGTGAGTGAGTGGCACCTTGCAGTCTTGACAGATAAAAGTATGTGGATTGAAATTTGGCCAAAATTCCATCTTACAATGCTTGGGCAGAGCTTCAGAGAACATGTGGTGCCCAAACGACATGTTCCCTCTCTCGGTCTTGCCTTGTTTGATTCAGAGGAAAGGATAACCAGTACGTCTGGAACAAGGTAGGCTGCAGACGCTGGCGGCTCAGCGTCAAACCTCCGAGACCTCACCCCCACGAGCAGGAGGCGAGCAGTGGCCAGACCTTAAACCTTTGGGACTTGACTTAGAGGCATTAGCAGCATTTGGTAAACTCAGTTCTTGAAAAGCGGAATTCATTGCAGAAATGGGCTAGTAATCATTCATTCAGTAGCATGTCCTTTGCAGAACCTCGCTCCCATAACAACCTTCTGGAAAATCTATCGATCATAAGCAAGATGTCCCTTGTCCGATACACCCATCTGGAGATCATTAGCACTATCCTGCACCCATCTTCTCTTTGGCTTCCGCTTCCTCTCTTCCAAGGAATATATCCCTCCATTATTTTTTTCTCCAAACTTTCGTGACGTCTCAAGTGACCAAAATATTTTCAATTTCCATTGTTTTATCGTCTTTAATAGCCAATCTTATATATATATATATATATATATATATATATATATATATATATATATATATATATATATATATATATATATATATATATATATATATATATATATATATAATTTCGTAGGAACTCTTTCACTACCAGAAAATTTAACAGTAGATTTCCCAGGAGGACACGCTTAAGTTAATTGATTTAAAAGACACGGCATATAATGTTAAAGAAAGGTAAAGGACCCTTCATACACGCCTTGGGGCCTTAATGCCAACCCGGCATTTTAAAACACAGATTTGAATCCGAAGGATGATGTGGTACTTCCCAAAATATTTTATGTTACCAATTGTAGACCGGGTGGACGTGGGAACCCAGATCAGTGCTTACATAGAAAATCGGCCTCAATGGGAATTCGAACCCTGACCTTCTGGCCGGCAGGCAAGCATGAGGGTTAGTGCGGTACTGTGGCTCCTAGTATATGGTGGGTCAAAATGTTTAGCCACATTTCTTTAGTGTGTTCAGACCAAACACAAAACACAATATGTGGAGATTTTTATAAAGTGTGTTTCTTAACTTTAAATATAAGTGGCACTTTGAATGCGAAATATTTATCATTGCAATCCGAAATGAAACATGTTTCTTAATTATTCAGCTACAAATACAATAACAACCAACAACAACAATAACAACAACATTCATGTATATTGAAGATGTTTCTCTTTGCATCAGCCAAAGTCCATGCATTTCTTGGTCAATGTCTGCCTCTCTTCCCACTGATATTTCCAGCCGTCACGATATTTTAAAATGCCTGTATTCTCATTATATGACCATATCATTATGTTTGTCTCTTTCTTATAGTTGTTTATACTACTCTACTTTCATTAGCCTCTTCCGTGCAATAGATGCTCCAGAAACCGCATCAATGTTGCTTCCAATCTCTTCCTAATTTGTTCCTTTATGTAATCAAATATTGTTTAGAGGCATGGATGTCTTGTAAAACTACAGCTGTGATTTCTCCTTGCCTTCCACCGGTTTAGTCATGTTTGGACACATTATGAGAAGACAAAAACTGAAACATGTTGTGACAATCGGAAAGATTTGTGGAATGAGAGATAGAGGAAGATAGAGTGAGAAAATCCTTGACAGTTTTGTGTCATGGCACGAAAGGGATTCAAGACACAAAATGATCCATGCCGCTGGAGATCGCAATTTGTTGAGAAGTATAGTCACCCACGCTAGCCGGCAAGGCACTGCATGATGATGATGATGATGATGATGATGATGATGATGATGATGATGATGATGATGATCATGATAATAATGATGATGTAATAAATACGGGTAATATGTTAAGGTGTCTTCTACTAGGAACCACGACAACATAGTGGTTAACATGCATGCTTTCCACAATCACATTCAATTTCCTCAGTGACAGGATTCCGTTTTCCGACTTGTATGTTTATGCCGCGAACCAAGCCTCAAACAAGGAGTAGCTGATAATTTTCCTAGTTTTCTTTTACGATTCTGGTAATGAAATGTAGGTGAAAGGGAACTGGCTGCACCACTTCATTATTCTGTGGCCTTAAATATGTGAAGGCCTAGCATTTTATAACCCAGTGGTAGTATTTACAACGGGATTACCTATAATTTACGAAACAACAATTATGTGAGAATACACTTGTAAAATGTAAGAATGTTACTTAAAGTGTGTATATAGCTATCTTTACAATTATATACATACTATATTAATATTTGTCACTTTTTTCTTTTTAGCTATCTTGTGTACCCGTATCCTTTTGTATCAGTCTCTTTATCTTTCTTCACCATAACCTCTTTGACTGTCATTCTTATCTTCTCATGTAAGTACAAGTTGAAGACCCTCTCTGCCTTCTTCTATGACCTTCTCTAATCGTACGTCCTATGAATTCCAACTCAATCATCTCATTTTCTATTAGAACATCTTATTGTCTCATTTAATTGGCCCTGATATATTTATCAGCGCTTTATAAAATAACTCTTTTTATAAAAGTCCCAAAGTCCCGTAACCTTAGACTTACTGTGTAAGGACTATCGCAGTATTGTTGGCCTGAGTTCACGGAAAAATTGGTTGTCAGTCTTTCCCTCCCGTAGCGAGCGACGAGAGCTAGCACTGAACCCTTGCCGGACAGCACTCATGTCATTGCTGATGTAAGGTCCTAACCGTTACACCAAGGCGCCCGCTATAAAATAACTGGCACTGATTTCATTACCCGCCTCTTAACTGACTGTAGAACTGGCACACCCGGGAAGGTTAACCCGGTCAACAAATCCCCGCAGAAATCGGATGTGTCGGCCTAACGGCGCAAGAACGCAGCTCTGCTGAAAACAGGCACAACGCAATCACGTCCGAAGACAACAACAAAACTCCGGATGAACGCAGAAGAAGAAGAAGAAGAACTGGCACATGTTATCGGTATCCAGTTAGCCGCTGCCTGTAATTTCATCATTGTTATCAGTAATGTCATCATTGTTATCACATCTGGCAAACTCATCAGATGTTTTTATTTGTGTCCGCTGGCTTTGAACTCTAGCGTAGTCCACACACGGGCTGCTACTTTAAGTGCACAGGACGGATGTTTGCGGGTCGATTAATGCCATGTGACAGAAATGATGACATCAGCTTGCACACATGTAAAATAATAATAGATACAAAAAGGTAGATGTTCGACACCTGGCCGAGGGGTTAGCAGCTTTCTCCGTAACCCCGAATACTCTCGTGGTTGACGTGAGCGCACGAGAATTAGAAGTGGTTCGAGTCGCGCCCTGACTTATGAGAGTATGGAGCCGGTCGCTCAGAAAGTCGTGGCGTGCTGATGAGCGTAATCTAGCCCAGGAATCAACATACAGCTGAAAGATGCTGATGTTGACCGCAATATCCTGAAACAGGATGGAAACGCGGAAGGAACAAAAAAAAAGTAGCAACAAAACGCACCATGATGGCGCAGTAGAAACACGTCACGGAATCGCGTCGTTTGACAACCCAAACGATGCAATTTCACTTTAGGACGGAACACGGACACGAACGCTGCTCTTTTCCAACTCAGAACAAGTTAGGATTCTACATTAGCCGTTATAGGTTAACCGCCAGAGGCATCCACCTGAATACAGCGCCACATATTAAAGACACTCACATACGTCCAGACCTGTTGCAAGTTGGCCCTTCTCCAGTGAAAGATAGAGAGGGAGGACGTCTGGTAGAACTGTGGAGCGGCTGCACATTGGAAGTATCGTCATCGGTGAGATCAGTGTAAATGTTCCTCTCGTTCGCATTTGACGCTCGGTGGCCGAGTGAAATGTCATGCAAACATATCTGTTTGATAGAGTGAGCAACTGGCCGATGAGACACATTGGGATGAGAATGATGCTACAGCGCTGCCGATAAAAGTTGTATTATTATGTCGACTGCTAACAACGGCCTTTGTGTGTGTGTGTGTGTGTGTGTGTGTGTGTGTGTGTGTGTGTGTGTGTGTGTATGTGTGTGCGCGCGCGCGCGTGCGTGTGTGTGTGTGTTGGAGTCGTCTTTGATAATGTCGCTGTCGTGGGCGTGAGGGGACCCCACTGGTCAAGTTGAGGTGACTTTCTCTTGGGATCATCATAGTCATCCGCCTAGACTAAAATAAAGCGCCAGCACCTTTACCTTTGCTCTTGAAACATCACATCAGCGACGACAGTTGCTCATTACGTAATATACAACACGCAACAATAATAATAACAATATACAATAAAATACATCTCCCCGCTCCTGCCGCCGTATGACAATTAACTTTCCCTATTACTAGTGTTTACCATCAGGCGAACCCATTCCGAAATCAGGGGTACTTGTGAATTTACGTCCCTAAATCAAGGATAACAAGTCAACATTATAGTCCAGCTGACAGGTCTAGGAATTGAACCCGCCACCTCTGCATCAGCAAACCGGTTGTTTAAGAACAAGCGCTCTTATTCATTCGGCCATAAAAACAGTCATTTACTGCCTAGGACCTTGCGGTGTAGGACAGGAGGAACTTGAGCCTGTGAAATTAAGGCCGCATGGCTAGTGCAGTCGCCGCGAACTGTGCAGGTTAGGGTTTTCTTTTTGCCCCGGACAGTAAAAGAAACTCTACACCTTACCGAGGATTCGAACCCGAGTCTCCCGAAAGAGAGCCCGGCATTCTAGCCACTCGGCCAGCCGCTCCACTCATTCAGCGATGCTGAGGATAAATTGAACATAGAGATCAGCGTACAAATGTCAGCAGCTTTGGTGTTACTGTTGTATTTTGGCTCGGTTCTCTTGCCTCAGATGTAATGTGTGTGTTGTTTTGCTCAGGCATAGAACCTGTTGTTGTACCTACCACTGTCTTATCCAAAGAGTTCGCCACTCTGTAGCTGATGCTGTAGGAATCAATGAGACCGCTAGTCTTTGGTTGCTCCCATTTCAGGCTGATTGTGTTCTTAGAAACATTAGAAACCACCACATCTGGATGTCTTGGGAGATTAACTAAAATATGGAAGAGTAAGTATGTACACTTGATAGTACATGAACTTATGATAAGAAAGAAGACTGGATATTAATCTATGTCGGTATCACTTGACAAGATAAAGGCGATATAGCATGTTTTTAAAAAAAAAATGTAAATACCTTCATCATATACGATCAGCGTCGGTGGTCATGATTCACCATCTCACTGTGATCACCAGAATCGTGGATAAATTCCGTGTACATGTCTCAGTCATGCCACCTGGCAAACCCATCCAGATATTTACTTCTCTGCCTTCCTCTCGTTCTCCCCCCCCCCTCCCCCTTTCCAATCTTGCCAGTTGTCATCAAGGTTTCTAATTTATTTCTTCTTATAGCGTGTCCAATATTAATTACTAGCTGACACGGCCCGGCTTCGCCCAGTCACTGGTGGGGAGCATCTCATTTAATTCATATAAGTAGTCATATAAGTTCCCGTTCCCGTTACCGACCATCTGTCTGTCTGTCTGTCTGTCTGTCTGTCTGACCCGGCCCGGCATCGCCCAGCTCCTGGTGTGGAGCATCTCATTTAATTCATATAAGTAGTCATATAAGCTCCCGTTCCCGTTCCCGACTGTCTGTCTGTCTGTCTGTCTGTCTGTCTGTCCCTCCCTCTCTGTCTGTCTGTCTGTCTGTCTGTCTGTCTGTCTGTCTGTCTGTCTGTCTGTCTGTCTGTCTGCCTGTCTGTCTAATCATTTATTGGTTGCAGTTAGAACAACCTTAGATAAACGAAGACCAACTTACAAAAAGCATTAGAAAGAGCACTTGAAAGATCTTTACATCTTCCCCAACAATTAACTTGGGTAAATAGAGCGGCGGCTGCAGCAGCAGCAGAAGAAGAAAAAGGAGGAGTAGGAGCTGGGAGGAGGAGGAGGGAGGTGGAGGAGGGAGAAGGAGGAGGAGGGAGGAAGAGATAGGCGGAGAGAGGAGGAGGAGGGAAGAGGAGAAAGGAGGAGAAAGGAGGAGGAGGAGTAGGGAGGAATAGGAGGGAGGAGGAGGGATTAGGAGGAGGAGAGAGGAGGGAGGAGGAGGAGTTAGGATAAGGAGGAGGAGGGAGGAGGAGGGGAGGAGGAGAAGGGAGGAGGAAGGAGGAGGAGGAGGGAGGAGAAGAACGCAGGAGGAGGAGGGGAGGAGGAGGGAGGAGGAGGAGGGAGGAGGAGAGGGAGATGGAGAAGGAGGAGGGAGGAGGAGAGAGTAGGAGGAGGGAGGAGACGGAGAGAGAAGGAGGAGGAGGAGGAAGGAGGAAGAGGGAGGAGGAGGAGGGATGTGGAGGGAGGAGGAGGGAGGAGGTAGAGGGAGGAGGAGGAGGGAGGAGGAAAGAGGATGAGGAGGGATGAGGAGGAGGAGGGAGGAAGAAGGAGGAGGAGGGATGAGGGGGAGGACGTAGGAGGAGGAGGGAGTAGGAGGAGAAGGGAGGAGGAAGGAAGAGGAGTGATTAGGAGGAGGGAGGAGGGCGAGGAGGTAGGAGGAGGAAGAGGGAGGAGGAAGGAGGAGGAGGAAGGAGGAGGAAGAGGGAGAGGAAAAGGGAGGAAGGGAAGAGGAAGAGGGTAGGAGGACGAGGAAGAGGAGGAGGAGGAGGATTATAACGCATATGCCTGTAGATAACTGCAGCGAAAAGGTGGGTCTGTCTATCTATCTGACTCGGCGTGGCTTCGCCCAGCTCCTGGCGGGTAGCGTCTCATTAAATTCATACAACAAAAAAAAGTAATTTAAAAGAATGTCCTTCCACACACCATCCATTATTTTTAATGAAAACTGTTTTTAATCACCAACATGACTGTAGATAACTTCTTAAGCATAAAAAGATGAGTTACAATGTTATGCATTATGCATTATTTTTATGAAAACTTTGAAAATGCCTTAAAGATTGTATCATTATTTATTATAACTCATATGCCGGTACATAACTATAGACAAAGAGTTTATAAATCTTTGAAAACGATGCAACAATATGACTATAAGTTATACAGCAATGTTATTAAAAGTTATGCCCCTTGAAATAACTTTTCTAGAGTTAAGTCCCCTCGCTATATAGAAATTATAACGAAAAATGGTAAATGAAATAATATTAAGTAAGCAGCCGATTTCACACTAAAAAAATATCACAGTTGGCTGCGCTGGAATGAAAGGAAGACGTGTAGAAAAGTTCATCTCAATCGGATGCGCCGTTCGCGAGTGCATAAAGGACATACAGACATACAGACGGAGATTGCCTTTTATATATAAGATTAGGAAACGTTATTTTTTAAGTGTTAATTTACTTGATTACGTATTTTAAGTCTCTAACGCCGTTTTTGAGTTCAAGACAGGAAATGTAGCCAACTTCTCATGGGAACAATGAGCAGAGAGACTATGGGATGGCTGTTGTATTGGAGAAATGAGCACGCATGGTAATGCCCAGTATGCAGTGACGTCACTTGACATAACATAACATCACATAACTTCACACCCCAGGTGTAAGAATTAAGGGAATTCAAGATCACCTGATCATGTTACTAATAGTTAGACAATATTTTGGAAGTCTCTGTTGATTAACAAACTACAAAATCTAGTAATGTCATGCAAGATTTCATCATAAACTGACTTTTAACAAACAAACAAACAAACAACCGTGGTGGACCCTCCTAAAGCGTACATGACCACAAATACTGGTGTAGTCATTTTTAGTGAAAATAATTGCACGATTAAAATATTGTTAAATTTTGTAATAACTTGAAAACAAATCAGACGCTAAAATAATATCTTTTAAAAAAAAAAACACCCCTTCATCATAGCATGTATACTGGTGTCTGCAGAAAGGGTTTTTAAGCACTGCAGCATTTAAGAACTTTGCCAAAGCTGTCACCATGCACTGTACAAGCAAGGGATTATATTTTACTTCTGATGCATACAAATCCCCTGTCTTACCGAGGATTAGAAACCATTTGTTTCTAATCCTCGGAAGACACAAAGGCTAAGATGCACGAGACTGGCATTTTAGCCCTTGCGTCTGTTGCTCTTCGATGTTTATGAACGGGCAAAGAATAACCATACTTTAGGACTTACCATGAACAAAGATAGGAAAGAATGTAGTATAAAAACGTAACCATTGTTCAGCACCTACCACCTACAAAGATGGAGAAGAAAGTAGCATAAAGGATGGAATACAACAAACTACCATGATTCAGGACCTACCATTAAAACAAGATGGCGACTAGTGTAGCATAAAATATGGAACAGGAAAGTAGAATTAAAGTGTAAATTGTGGAACAGTGTGTCTTTAGAAACAAGGTATACATGACCATTAGATATTTCTCAGCCTGTCTGCTAACTGTCCATGTTCAGGAACCATTAGGAGCTCCAGTCGAGTGTATCTAAGGTCAATTAGGGCAGAGTTTAAAGAGTCAAAACGTAACAATTAATATACAAATAAGCTTACCAATGCCTTCATTAAAGCATGTAATAGCTTGAGGTGTATCCTCTACACAGACATGGTATTTACTTTCCAGAGGGCCTGTCTTCGTATGAGCACACAGATTAACACACTCGGACCGCACTCCACGGCTTCGACAACACTCTGTGTGATCTCTTCCATCTGTAGACAGAGGGCGTTTGTTATACATCACTAAACCAGAAGTCTCCTGGGTTGACATGATTCTGCAACAGTTGTTCTCAACCTTATATTTGCCCATGCACTCCTTCACCATATGATCAGAATGGCACCCCCCCCCCCCGCCCTTTTTCGTATTTCCTCTCTATAAATCCCCATTCCCCGCCCCTAAACAGTATACGTAAAAATGGAAGCTAAATTTAATAACACATACTAGAACAAGTCTAGACGTCTACATAAAACGTGATTTGTGGGTCTACTTACGTTATTAAACGAATTTCAGAAGGGCGAGAAGTACAAAACCGTAATGTATGGAGGGAAAAACAATATCAAGTAATCGGTTCTTGTATTAACGCGATCTTGTAATAATCTTTATACCCCCTCCCCTGGAAACCCTAAATCCCCCCCCCCCAACCTTCCTGGCGGGGGTGGGGTGGGGGTTGGATTCCCCACCGGTTGAGAACCACTGTTATGGACAAACAACGAAATGGAGCCACATTAGGCTGGTCATCATCATTATATTTATGTGCCATGCTGATATGCGTGGTCGGTCATGATTAGCCATCTCACTCGATCACCAGAGTGGTGGATCAGATTATGTCTTCTTGCCCTAAATATGCCATGTGACCAAGCAATGCAGATATTGATCTCGCTTTCTCCTCTGTGTTAGTTTCCAATCAAATTTAGCAGTTATCACCAAGCTTTAAAAATGGTTTCTCCCCATAATGCACCCAAACAATTGTGACTCCCTAATTTCTCTAATGAGTTTATTGCTTTCAGTTGTTTCTGGGAAGACTGTCTCGTCCATGGTATTCTTTGCATTGTCTTTAGAAACAAGGTATCCATGACAAATAGATATTTCTCAGCCTGTCTGCTAACTGTCCATGTTCAGGAACCATTAGGAGCTCCAGTCGAGTGTAGCCAAGGTCAATTAGGGCAGAGTTTAAAGAGTCAAAACGTAACAATTGTTAACATTAATATTTTAACATTTATAAAATGATATAAAGAAACATTACCTGCCCCACAAGCCAGCACACTCCCAACGTGCATGAAACATTCAATCAGATGGGATCTATAATATTCTGTTATGTTTGCTCTGTACTCGCAGCCTTTCCAGCAAACTTCTGGCATATGTTTCCTACAGCATTCTGTAAATATTATATTTATTATGTTATTTGCAAAAGCATAAGTTGTTGTCATAACAGATGGATAAACAGCATAGCTAAGACAACAAACATAATTGTCTGACGAACTGCATTTTTCGTGGCGGAATTTTGTGTTGGCATTCTGATCGGTCTTATGCATAGTATACCTTGGCGGTTGTTGGTTTGTCGAGACTCATGTCTGTTCCACTATTCACATGGGGCAGTGAGGAGCGTTTTGTGTGATATTCACTGAGCATTATGGGGACGACACTTTGTTGTGACGTTATCATTGGCACCTTGCCGTCTTGACAGACGATAGTTTGTAAGGGATGGAGTTATTGCCTCTCCATAGCACAGAGCCTGGGCTAAAATATAGAGATCATATGTTGCCCATGCAGCATGATCCCTCTCTCGGCCTGCCTAGTTCACTCCAGAGGAAAGGTAACACCCCTACATCTGGAACAAGACAAGCTGCCGAAGCTGCCGGATCAGCAAAGATTGCTCTAATTGTCCGCCTGTCGGAGCTTCGATCCTAGACCAGCCGCCAACCAAGGCTTAGGGCCTGGTCTGCCCTGCAATGACACTTTGTCTTTAGGTTGCATTTCCTCGCACCAGGATAAGGCTTGTACCCTCCCAATTGCGCTCTTCTGCCCGAAGAAGCGCCGCCCAACGTTCGGCGCTAACAGAAAGCAGGTAGTACCGTCTACTGTTATACGGTTGCTCAGTCATATCTGACTAAGACAACTGTGACGTTAGAACCGCGACAAAATAACTAACTAACCAACTAACTAACTAACTAACTAACTAACTAACTAACTAACTAACTAACTAACTAAACTAACTAACTAACTAACTGACTGACTGACTAACTAGATAGCTAGCTAGCTAACTAACTAACTAACTAACTAACTAACTAACTAACTAACTAACTAACTAACTAACTGACTGACTGACTGACTAACTAGATAGATAGCTAACTAACTAACTAACTAACTAACTAACTAACTAACTAACTAATTAACTAACTAACTATTTAACTAACTAACTCACTAACTAACTAGCTAACTAACTAACTAACTAACTAACTAACTAACTAACTGACTGACTGACTAACTAGATAGCTAGCTAACTAACAAACTAACTAACTAACTAACTAACTAATTAACTAACTAACTATTTAACTAACTAACTAACTAACTAACTAGCTAACTATTTAACTAACTAACTAACTAACTAACTAACTATTTAACTAACTAACTAACTAACTAACATAATGTTACATGCAGAGCATAGCAAAGCTAGCTCCAGAACTTGTTATATCTGAACAATGCAAGGCAAACCAAAGAAGTGGAAAAAATGCTAACATTCTTCAAGATCTGAACATGTATGTAGTACATGTGTGTGTGTGTGTGTGTGTGTGTGTGTGTGTGTGTGTGTGTATATATATATATATATACACACACACACACACATATATATATATATGTGTGTGTTTTCATGTGTATGCATATGTGTATCTATATATACGGGTTTGTTTGTCGGTCAGCCTGCCTGCCTCATGACGTTGAAGTTATCAGTTCTCAGTTGGGGTATCTTCATTGCACTCCGGAAGGTCCATAGGTGCTCAGATCACCCCCCCCCCCCCTTTCCCCCAGCATATGCATCAGCGTTCGGTGGCTAATAGTGCCAGTTCTGTGTTGGTTGACGAGGCACCTCGTTTTCCCGATGTACCTCTTGTGTCTGGCCGTGCCAATTCTTACTCCCAAGTCTTTCATCCTGGACAACGATGTGGATTCACTCACGTCAAAATCCTCTGTTCTCGACATATCTTTAAGGACGTTAATAACATCGGCACGATCCATGGGCTGGCCATCTACAGGGGGTGCAAAGCCAGCCTGTTTATCAGCTCGTTCATTTCCCTCGACTCCCGAATGTCCCGGAACGAAGATGTAGGTGATTTTACGGACAACAGACTTCCGCAGCGACTCAGTCCATTGTCTACGTACAGATCCAGCTTCGACCTTCCGAATTATGCTCATTGAATCACTTAGTACACACACGTTGGTATAATGCTGTGATTCTAGCCATATGAAAGTCTGTGTTACTGCCATCACCTCCATCGTCATACTGCTCGTGGTCATGGAGTGGGCACCACTGGATTCTTGAACGGTTCGGCTCGCTGAACGGGTTGTAAATGCCCATGCACTTCTCTGCTGCTTTACAACAGATCCATCAGTATAGATAAACACTTCGGGGCAATCTGAAAGTTCATAAATGAGAGAGTTGACCTCTGCATTGACAGCGGCAGCGTTCTGCTCTCTGCACCGTCTGTCGAGTGTGATAATGCAGGAGAAAGTGCACTTAAAAGCAGTAGGCACCGGCACCCATTCCTTGCCGGGGTTGATACTGGTAAGACTGCAGATCTGTCTGACTACATCTTCCGCCCGACCCATCTATGATTTGCCCCTCTTTAGCCTGTCACCCTTTTCTCTGAATATAGCTTCATACAGAGGGTGCCGCTCATCTGCACTTATTTTCAAGTATGCACGCGCTCCCCAGATCTTGATCCTGTGGTTCATTGTCGGGAAGTCAAGGAGGTATCTCATTGCTACACAACAGGTGTCTCTCGTGCAGCCCAAAATGATGCGCATGGCTTCATTTTGTACCTTTTCAAGTCGTCCAATCTGTGTAGGCTGACAGTGAGGATGGCCAGGGCATACTCGATGGGTGAAAGCACCAGTCCTTGGAACAGAAGTATTAGCAGTCTTTGCTCGATATTGGCAGTCGCCATGACTCTCATTGCTGACAAACCTTTTCGAGCTTTCATTGTGACATAATCGACATGATCTCAATATATGTCATCTCCTAAGCTCTACTCAAAATGCTCCCATCCATTCTCACTGCCGGCAGGTCTGTCTGTGTTCACAAAATGGTTGCTTAATCGAGAACCGTGTAACCGATACCTTTGCAGGTTTGACAAGGGCACAACTTGAGGAAAATCGATCTAGTTCGCCCTGCATATAATTGACAACCGCCTGTCTATCTCGACCCTGTTGATACACGAGAATGTCGTAAGCAAATGACAGAGTCCTACCCCTCCCGTCCAACTGTTGTTCAGTGATCGGCACCGTATACACGTTGAATAGTACTGGTGACAGTGGTGAACCCTGTGGCAATCACATATCATTATAGGCTCAGAAGACTAACTCCCACATCTTAGCACCACCTTCCTTTGGAGCAGAACTGCAGCTATCCATCGTACAAGGTGAGGGTACACTTTCAGTCTGAGGACAGTTTGCATCAAGTGCTCGAAGGATACTCTATTGTATGCGTCCTCTAAGTCTATGGCGGCCGCACATGTCTCTTCTATGACCTGAAATCCTTCGTAAACATCTTGAGCAAAGACCGCCGCATTCAGCCATGACTCTTTGTTACGTCTGTATCTTCCAAGTGTGGGCGGGAAGCAGCCGAGTTGTTCCAAGTCTCAAGAAAGTCTGTGTGCTACAATTTTCTCCAGTAGCTTGCCAGCAGTGTTCTGCATCGTAATGATTCTGTAGCCGCTTATCGTGGAATCGTCTTTGTTCTGTTTTGGTAGCTGCAGCAAGTAGCTGTGTAGCCATTCCTCTTTGAAGTTGAAATATGAATTGTGTATGTCTGGTGGAAGTCTACAGCATTCATTTTGCATTGTCGGGAGTCTCCGTGGCGAAGTGATCCATATGGGATAAAAACCCGGTGCAATGTAGTCCACCCTGTTGACTTTTAAGCGACTTTAAGCGACTTTTACATTTGAATAACGAAGACACAAACAATAGATTGCACGATTTATTGCCTGGCATATTTCGCTGCATCTCGTCAGGTACATACTGCAGAAATCGCACAACTTACGTGGATTAATTAGATAAATCCTTCAAGTTGAAATATACACATATTCGCACAGTGATGCCAATTATCTACCACGGTAATTTTAAGCTGACTAACATGTCTTTCTGTTTGCACAATTCTGGCTTGCGTTGATTGATCATAATTGCTTCTGCAAATTTTAACAAGCGAGTATTTTGTGTGTTAAACGACACGCGAAAGGCAGTGTCTCTGTCAACCACATGGCCGCTTTCGATAATGTGCCTACCAATTGAAGACGCCGGGAGCTTCCGTTGTGTCGGCACCATGAAGCTAGCATCGCCTGTGTGTTGTATCTTGTTGACCCATTGAGGTATGTGTTCTGACACTCGTTTGTTAAGCTGTCTCTCTGTTCTACCAATGTAGAATGCCTGGCATCTACATGTGAATTGGTAAATACAAATTGACGGAGTGGCCATGGTGAGTCCTCTTGGTCCTATTCTAGCGGACATCTTCATGGCACATTTAGAAGAAAAGAGATCCTCAGACATCAACAACTTGGCCTTTTACCGTCGTTATGTGGACGATATACTAATTATTACCACAGACGAGCTACAAGCAACATCGTTCCAGGCCACAATGAACAAGACGCATAAAAACATCTCTCTATCTATGGAACACGAACACAACGAAGCGTTACCGTTCCTAGATATTCTAATGAGTCGTAGAGCAGACGGCACAATTCAAAGATCGGTGTATCGCAAAGGAACATGGACTGGCCAATACCTAAATTTTCAGAGCTTCACACCTGTCCAGTACAAACGGGGCTTAGTACGGACACTGTTTGACCATGCTAGAAAGATATGCCCCAGGACACACTGACAGAGTAATTTGAAACTCTGAAGAATGAAACCTGAATGGGTACTCCACAGGATTTATAAAGCGCCACTGCTAACAGCCCAAACCAAATCCAGACGTAACTACAGTCCCTAAACTCAAGCTAACCTTTCGAGGGGATGACGTAATGCAACGTCTACAAGACCGGCTTACTACAGCAGTAGGCCGAACATTCTGTGCTGCAACTCCAGTCATTAGATATAAAACCGTACCGATTCCTACACCAGCAGTCAAAGAGCCTGTTCCTCTGTACGCCACAAACAATTGTATTTACCAATTCACATGTAGATGCCAGGCCTTCTACATTGGTAGAACAGAGAGACAGCTTAACAAACGAGTGTCAGAACACATATTTCAATGGGTCAACAAGATACAACACACAGGAGATGCTAGCCTCGTGGGGCCGACACACCGGAAGCTCCCGGCGTCTTCAATTGGTAGGCACATTATCGAAAGCGGCCATGTGGTTGACAGAGACACTGTCTTTCGTATGTTGTTTAACACACAAAATACTCGCTTGTTAATATTTGCAGAAGCAATTATGATCAATCAACGCAAGCCAGAATTGTGCAAACAGAAAGAAATGTTAGTCAGCTTAAAATTACCGTGGTAGATAAGTGACATTACTGTGCGAATATGTGTATATTTCAACTTGAAGGATTTATCTAGTTAATTCACGTAAGTTGTGTGATTTCTGCAGTATGTACCTGACGAGATGCAGCGAAATAATGCCAGGCAATAAATCGTGCAATCTATTGTTTGTGTCTTCGTTATTCAAATTCACTACGGGAAAACATTGTTTTGGACTTTTACATCGTTTGTTTGTTTATTTTGTTTGTAATAAAATATCAGCGTAACATTCATGACAAACAATAGGTATTCTAGAGATGAGTTACTGAAAGGGGTCGAATGTGATGTAATACACATGCCCAATTCGTGACGCTTTTAAAATAAAATTCGTTGATTCGTTCGTTGGAACATGGAAGTAAACTGGCTTATAAGAAACGCCATGTTTTGGAAACCGAAATACTTCGGCCATATGAAACATCATAAGGATGGATCAACGAAAATCAGAATACTAAGAGTATGAATTTTTCCAATGGGAGCAAATCGTTATGACATTTTCACAGATAATTAATCAGCTGAAAAGCAAATAAGTGCCTTTGACGATTAATGTTACAGAAGAATATTAAAAATGTATATCACGAGAAAAAACACTACGAGATATGTCCAACATTATCATCATCTTGTGCCCTGCCGATAAGCGTAGGTGGTAATTTTCGCAATCTCACTCGATCACCAGAGTCGTAGATCAACTGAGTGTTCTTATCTCGACCATACCACGTGGTCAAGCCATCCAGGTATTTACTTCTCTGTCTGACTCTTGTTCTCTTCCCCTCGATCTTGCCAGTTGTGACCAAGTTCCCCAATTTATTTCTTCTCATAACTTGTCCTAACAACTGTGACCGTCTACGTCTAATTTCTCTAATCAGTTTATGGTTTTCATTTGCTTCTTATATGACTTAGTCATTAGTTTTTCCAATGAAACCACAGTTCTACAACCATCAGATGTTTCTCAGCCTGTTTGCTCCTTGCCCATGCTTCACATCCACACAAAAGTACAGGTTCTATGTAGCACCTCAATACTCTGATAATAACACAGCATTGACGAAGATTGGTTATTAAGACAAATAAAGTTTAGAACAATAAAATTATCTGGTCATGTAAAACGACATGAAATTCTGGAAAATATAATTATAGAGGGGGGTTTACTAAGGAATTGGGCAGGAGAAAGACCACATCGTAAATAGATTCAAAATGTGAAAGATAGTGTACACGTGACAGTAACAAGGACATGACATATGGCTGCTTCACAATAGTTACATTTACTATGATTGTGTGTTAATTGTTTTCTTTTATTCTTTGTTTTATTTTTATTTTTTATTATTTTTTTTGCACTCGCTCGCTTTGAACTCAAGCGTAGTCCATATACACTATTTATAGTAGTGATGGAATGAATTTTACTTGTGGATTAGCTTTCCCTATTAACAGTGTCCCTCGCCATCATGTGAACCCACTCCGACTTCAGTGGTACTTGTAATTTACGTCCCAAAGTCAAGGACGACAGGTCAACATTTTAGTTAAGCTGTCCGGTGTAGGGGTTGAACCTCTTACCTCGCCATCAGCACAACGTATGTTTAAGAACGCGCTTCTTACGCTTCAGCATAACGGATGTTTAAGAACACGCTTCTTACGGATGTTTAAGAACACGCTTCTTACCGGGCCATGCGGACCTACATGGTGTATTCATACCATAATTACATTAATAGTTTTATTACTTCTGATATATTTCATTTCAAGGCGGACGGGAAGAGCATTGCCCGCTAGCTTCTGCAGATGTCTTGATCCAGGTGTACGGTGTTACAATTCCTGTGTAGTAAACTAGGCAGGCCGAGAGAAGGATCAGCCTGCAAGGGCAACACATGGTCTCTACAATTCAGTCCAGGCTTTGTGCTATGGAAAGGCTAGTATGTCTTTTCTTAAGCACAATGTAACAAACTATCGTCTTCAAGACGGCAAGGTCCCAGTAGTAAGTAGTATATGTCATTTCGCATGCTGCTACAGAGAGAGGAGTTGTGTATGCTACAAGTCGGACTACAGAGTTACCTGTCATGTTATGAGGCAGATTTGTGACTGGCGTTGGTGCAGGATCGCTATAACCCTCTGCAAAACAGAAAATATAAAAACAACGTGTAACGTATCATATGTCTGTATTTAATGCACATGCAAATATAATACCAGTAGATACATTTACTAAAAGGTGAAAAACATTAAGACTGTTGTATATAATCGATCATTACTTTACCAGGTGACGACCTTAAATCTCTCCCTAGCCAACATCATCATCATCACCATCGTCTCCTACTTTTGCCATAAAAAGGCGTGGGGAGGATTGATATTCCAGCGCCCGATGGTACACGAAACAAAACACATCACATGATGACCCTAGTGTGACGATATAGCATCCTTTTGTTCAAATTGAAGGTCACTTTTGACGATATTTTATCCTTTGGCATTGATTCCGTTAACATATGTTGAAGATATGTACTAGGATTTAACTATTATTTCTATCCGCTGCTCGAAGTGGACTAGTTTGCCGAAATGAAATGAAAACACCGCTGTTAATAGAAGATTTCACTACGTCGATTGATTAGATAAAATCGATGTCATTCCAGCCAAGATATATCAATATATAAAATGTCGTTCTCAGTATATAAAGGCGTCTAGGGATACTAACTGTTCACAAAATGCACTGTTCTACCAGCTCCCTTCTGCGTAGAACACACGTTTGGCCACAACATCAAGTCTTTACGTCTAATTGAAAATAAAAATTACACTTTTTTTTGTAAAGATGCGCACAGATAAACGTCCAGATGACATTAACACCTGGTGATTTTATAAGTTTGAAGAGGCTTGAAAGTAATCTGCCCACTTTTACGTTAAAAAGCCTTTTGCTCAAACTCAGATGAGGATAATATTCTCAGAACATTTGATTTAAAGTTCTGTCACACGTTGCCCATCTCTGTAGATGATATAGTGTAGGTATGCTACTTAATCACAAAATGTGCTGCTCTATCATTTTCCTTGAATGTAAAAACAATTCGTGGCTTCACGAAATCAAGTCTTCATATCATATTGAATATACAAATCACACTATGACAAGATCAAGATAAGTGCAAACAAAAGTCATCGTGTCATATAGAATGTCATAATTGTACAGTGTTGAAATGGCTTGGAAGTTACTTGTTGACGGTTCATTCTTTCGAACCCGCATCGGGGAGGAATTTTAAAATAGACCTGGACTATCAGGTCTTAACGACCCTAAAATAGATACCAGAAAATGTCTTGGGAAGTAAAGGCGAACAATGTGATACTACCCACAATCCTTAAGGTTCATTGGGCGAATGATAATAGACACATAATTGTATAGGTCAATCGTGGGTAATGGTCAGTACGCGTCTAAAACCGAATCCTGTAGCAGGGACCTGATGTGAGTATGTGATGTGCTAGGACCTTCACATTTTGCAGGCCTGAGTGCACTGAGGTATAGGTGGCCAGTCGTTCCCTCCCATAGCGAACATTGAGAGCTGGAATCGAACCGCACTCATGCCTTTATCGGCGTAAATTCCTTATTGCTGCACAAGTGCACCCAAAACAGACAAAAAGTCCTTATTGCTGCACCAGTGCGCCCACTACAACCAAGAAAGAGATAGAAATTAATTTAATATAAAAAGTCAGCTAGCCAAAATTAAAAGTGGATGAAACCACTTACCAGGGTAGGTCAGGAAGGAGACAGTTTCTGAAGGAAGGCTATCTGCAGTTTGGCCCACGGAGATGATTCTTATCCAGTAGTAGGTATCTGGTCTCAAGTTGTTTAGATAGACACTACTCTCCGAGGCTGTAGTATTCATCTATGAAGATAGTTGTATATCAATAATAATATCAAAACTCACGTATTTAATCAATAACAGAGGGGAAACATTCACACAATATACAGACTGGTTTCGTTTTGGTTCGGTTTATAAAGGGTTACTTTCAATGGACACGGATACCTTCCTGTTTGCTCCGGTTTCTTTCCACGGATCTCAATACGAGGTTAGAGTCTGTGGACAATGAAATACTTAAAATGCATAGTGGAAACATTGCCAGTCTGGGCCTAATCTCAAAAAACAAAAAGTTGCTTAATAGTCGACAGGGTCGGCTTCATTGCACCGGGTTTTATCCCATATGGTTCAGTCTCTTTCCGCAGCGCGGAAAGCATCACACAAAAGTAGTGGGTTAGGTGGTAACTGATTAGCATTTCTGGATTGTGGTGCTGGATTGACCCCAATCCAGCTGGATTGGGGTTAGGGGTTAGGGGTTAGGGTTAGGGTTAGGGTTAGGGTTAGGGTTAGGGGTTAGGGTTAGGGGTTAAGGATAGGGGTTAGGGGTTAGGGTTAGGGGTTAGGGTTTAGGGTTTAGGGGTTAGGTTTTTTTGTCTGCTCCTAATTATACTTTCTGGATTGACCTCGCTGGATTGCCCCCAATCCAGTTCGGGACCAGGGCGGTTTGGGTAGGGTAGGTACTTAGGTCATATGTAAGGGTCGATACATCTAATAAAAGACATCTTTTCTAAGGGCAGATAACTGAGTGTGTGTATAATATTTTAACTAATTTAAAAAAAATAAAATAAAAATAAAAGACAATCAGAGGCGCGCGCGGGGCAGTCGCAGGAGCGAGCACGGGCAACAGTCGCTTGGGTGCGGTTTGAACCCAGTCAGTGTCTTGTAGTAACCACATGGCCAGTCATTTCTGAGTGACCACAAGCCGGTCAGTGACGAGTGTGGGTGGTGGGGCTAGACGGTTCGAACCCCCGAGGCGCACCGGGTGTGATATGAAAATTGTAATAAGTAAAAAGGCAAATATGGCGTGTATATGAGCTGTAGTGGGTCGTAGTGGCTTATAAAACTATCATCATATAGATTACACCTCTTCAAATGAAAACCTTAAAAAAGTAAAGATGGCCTGTAGTAACGGTTGTAAGGGGGCGTGGCTTCGTGGTATTCGTTGTTAAGGGGTTGGTGAGTGGTGATGTACCTATATAACAGCTTCCGAACAATTTACAGGGATGGGCGAGTGGCGAAGTGGCTAAGTAAATGCGTCGGTTCCTTGCTAAGAGACAGAGGAGTTGCTAGATAAAGGCTCCAGGTCGTTGTCAAGGGGTTGGTGAGTGTACAAATAGCTAAATAACTGCTTCTGATCCTTGTTAAGAGGTGGGCGAGGGGCGGATTGGTTGGATAATTACGCCCGTTCCTTGGTAAGAGCCAGGGTGCTCGAGTGGAGAAGTGGGTAAATATAGGCATGGAGGTATACCATCGACACATTCAACGCATAATTTCGGCGTCGGTCGTCAGAAGACCAAGGATATTTTCATTATATGTCTATTGTAAAGGGGTCGACTGTTTGTTATAAAGGGGTTACTATTATCTATAGTGGCTGGGACTTAAATACTATCAGCATACCGGTTACAGCTCTTCAAATGAAAACTTTGAAAGTGTAAAGATGGCCGATGGTTTTAGTGGGTATGACTTTGTGATATTCGTTGTTAAGGGGTGGGGTGAGTGGCTGAGTAACTAGATAAAAGCTTCTGAACACTATCATCGGGTTCGAATCCCAGTGGGGTGGTCTAGTGGTAGAAGAAATATTGATATTATCTGGTTCCTTAGTTGTGATGTCGAGCTCTGGTGTTATTAACCCGGCTATGTTTAGAATAGGAGAGGTGGTGTGCTGGTTGCGGAGTATGTTTAGGTGGTACCCCAGACACTGTGGAAGTGATAGGTTCGAATCTCGGTACTTTGTCGTTGGTACGATTGCCAGTCATCAAGGTGTGGGTGTCTAGTTGATTATTGGGTTAGGGTCGCTTTGTCCAGCCTTGTCGCCGCGGCCACAAGTCCCACCGCTGATGAAAAACACAGGCAGCAGATTTCACCATTGTACCTACGAGTCACAAAATATAAGCTAACTTAACATTCAGAATATGACCTCAACAGGTGTTGCCAAAAATCAATACTTATTCTTATAACGGCTAATCCAGGGGATTATCGGCATCGTAATGACCAAGTCAGGTTAATAATATTTCTTATATCTCCGCCATTGCAAATAGTTCGCGATATTAATAAATGTTCATATAAAGGTTGGAAGGGGATAAAAAGATTAACACCTATTGTCGGGACATCCAATAAAAATCAATAACACTACCCTCTATTTTTCTCATAATTGCCGATTGGAGATTATGGGCTAGGTGTATGTGTCCTTATTTAGTTAAAACAGGTGGTATGAGTAGGAGATATCACAAATAGTATCAGCATGTGCCACTCTGATCTTAAATATCAGTAGTTCGTTATTCTTGTGACATTGAAAACGCTTGTGGTTTGAAGACAGATGGTGTACTATGTTATTGGGTGGTGTATATAGATTGACCAGTATGTGAAGTTGATAAGGTCACCCCTGCCAGCGCATCGTGGGTTCTATGTAGTACTTAAACACTCCTTTTATTTCTCATTACAGTTGTCAACTTTATATTAGTCAGTATGTTTTCCAATTTGCAAAAGACAACCTTCATCACAGCGATTCTTGTTCCAACGCTTTAAAACCACCTCCTATCAGACATTTTTTTTTCTTTCCTTTTATGCTCACGGCTACCGTTTCCCCATTTCAAGCTCCATGTCTCTACTCGTATGCATTAGTGTGGTAGAAGTAAACCGATAACTCACAAGATAGACGTATATTATCACACTGTATATGAACATGTGGGAAACGGCTACATCCGGGCAAAGAGGGCGTTGTATCTGTCACATGCGTATGGATACAACCGAGACACGTCGTTAAGCGGGATACTACAGGGAAAAAAAAAACGGTATTATGTTGGCGATCGAACCAGGGGACCTAATTCGTGATGACCACCATGTACGGGAGTGATTCTGCCCCCTCGTCAACAGGGCGTCGGAGGTTTAAAAGGGTGTTCATTCTCTCGCTTTTCTGTGTCCGAGGCGTCCCAGGGTCACCAAGTAACGGCAAAGAACACGAAACTACTACTAACGAGGCCTCTATACACCACAATGCATTTTCGAATATAATATACACAATTATAATCAAGTCATCACAGTGTTCGACTAACCCTTTCTCATAGACATAGAGGAGAGATGTGAGCACCGAGACCAGTTGGGGAAGGTGTGCCTTTTACTTAACATCTATCGGGTCATACACCGACGAGTGTTTAGCTATATTTATCATATAATATTACCCGTGAACACAACAAGCTTCCCCGGATCAAGCTTAGGTGTCTCATATAACATGACATATCACGTACCCGCTGGCCTGACCAACAAAGTTATCGCTTCTCAGAGCAGACATTTACACTTTCATTAATTCTTCTGCCTGACCAAAGGGGTCTTTGCATCTTTCCGCAGAAACCTAGTTCCAATGCTAATATATGTTTTTCAATGTGTCGGCTCATTACCACATTTCACAGCCTGACAAAAGTACAGGTTCTATGTTCCACTCCAACAGTCAAATAAGAAAAAATGTTAGCCAAATTATTAAAATGTTGGCCAAATATAGAAATATATCGACCAGACGTATAAAGTATAGTAAAATATGTTAACCAAACTTATAAAACTCGCGGTCAAAATAAGAAATATCTCAACCAAGCGTATAAGAAATAGGAAAAAGGCTAGTCAAACTAATGAAAATGTTGGCCAAATACAGAAATATCTCGACCAACTTATAAAATGTAGGAAAAATTGTTAGCCAAACTGACAAAACTGTTAGCCAAAATAAGAAACGTCTCGGCCAACTTATAAAATGTAGGAAAAATTGTTAGCCAAACTGACAAAACAGTTGGTCAAAATAAGAAACGTCTCGACTAACATTATAAAAATTAGGAAAAATGGTAACCAAATTAATATAAAAAGGTGACCAAAATAGGAAATATCTCAACCAAACTTACGAAAAGTAGGAAAATTGTTCGTCAAATGTGACAATTATTGGGCAAGTAGGAAATCATGTTAGCCAAATAGGAAAAATATCGATCAAACTTATAGATGTCTCGGCCAAACTTATAAAATGTATGAATATTTGTTAGCCAAAGGTGAAAAATATTGACCAAGTAATGAAATATCTCATCCGAATTTATAACAAGTAAGAAAATATGCTAGTAAAATCAAGAAATATGTCAACTGAAGTTATACAATAGGCGAAACGATGGACAAACTTATAAAAATGTCGACCGTTATAAGAAAATGTATTACCCAAATTAGGAAAACATATTGACCAAGTTTTGAAATATCTCGACCAAACTTACAAAAAAAAAAAAAAAATAGGAAAATATGTCGACTAAAGTAGGAACATTTGTTAGCCAAAGATGAAAAATATTGGTCAAGTAAAGAAATATTGCATCCAAACTTTTAAAATGTAGGAAACTTTATTAACCAAATGTGAAAAATATTGTCCAAGTAAAGACATGTTACAACTAATCTTATAAATATCTCAACCATACTTATGAAAAGGAGGAAAATGTGTTAACCTAATGAGAAAATATCGCCCAAGTGAAGAAAAAAGTTACACAAAACTTATAAAACTTAGGAAAATGTGTTAACCTAATGAGAAAAAGATCGCCCAAGTGAAGAAAAAAGTTACACAAAACTTATAAAACTTAGGAAAATGTGTTAACCTAATGAGAAAAATATTGACCAAGTAAAGAAAAACGTACACCAAACTTCTGAAAAGTAAGAAAATTTATTAACCAAAAGGGAAAAATATATGGGCTAAACTATGAAATATGTTGACCGAACTAAGAAAGTGTGTTAACCAAAGGGGGAAAAATGGTGGTCAAAACATGAAACATCTCGACCAAGCTTATAAATAGCTCGTGTAAACTTATTTTTAAAAAAAAAGTAGGAACAAATATTGCTTCTGTAGTTATGTCAAACGTGTCTTGAACTTTTATCTGAACAGATATTTGACAAGACATAATCATCAACGTCAACACTTTCCCTCTTTTACATTACCGAAAGTTTCAACTTATCAGTCCAGCGTATCCACTAAAGAAGCACTTATGCATAATAATCACCCAGCTCTTCACACTCTTGGTTTTTTTTTTTTTCCTTTTCTAACGCAAAGTGTCTCTGTCTTTCATAGATAGCTTCACAACTTTTCTATGTAGCACCACTAACAACGCCAAACCTTCGTTTCACATGAGCTCTAATGAAACAGCCATAACAACATTTAGGGCAATCTGTGGCTCCACCTGGGATAGTTTCAATATCATCTGAGTATTCGTCAGCAAAGATCCACTTCCCATGGCTGATATCTTCAACTTTCTATACCACAATGTCTGCTACACTAACCTTCCATTGGTCCATCTTTCAACAATACAAAGAGTGTTCTCGAAGTCTAGCTAACATAACATTGCTTACTTTGTCCACCTCTATCACACTTTGTCATTTCACAACTGCAATAGCAGCAAGTCTGCAACCAACCAACAGTGTCTGTTATGAAGTCGACCTTTCTTAAGCCACGTCTGCCTTACTGAACCCTTGAATACCCTCTACCACATCGTCTAACCGACTTTCAACATTTCATACCAAATAACATTAACATTCTCTTTGATTACAGAACAACTGATTTTCTGCTGACTAGGCAGATTTTCCAACCTCGTGAAGATAAATCATATGCCCCCTAACCTACAAGGCGCTATTCTAGACAACGAATATGATCATCGACCAGCACCCCTAGGCAGAACTTGGAAAAAACAACAGAGCTTGGGTTATTGAGACGAATGAGTTGCATTCCTTGGACTACCAGAGTGACATCAAACACAACAAACACTTTCTTACTAACCCTAACCCTAACTATACATCAACTAACCCTAACCCTAACCCTAACTATACAACAAACTCTTTCTTAAGAGACATAGATACAAACCAGTTTTAGAAATGAAAAAGTTAAATTTATGTGATTAAATTTTAATTAAAATTTAAAACTAATAAATCGCACTTTTATTGCGCGCTTCACTTAATATATAGATATAGGGTAAGTATAGGTATAGGTTAGGTATAGGACATATATCAAGCTTACATCTTGCGCAATAAAAGTGCGATTTATTAGTTTTAAATTTTAATTAAAATTTAATCACATAAATTTAACTTTTTCATTTCTAAAACTGGTTTGTATCTATGTCTCTTAAGAAAGAGTTTGTTGTATAGTTAGGGTTAGGGTTAGGGTTAGTTGATGTATAGTTAGGGTTAGGGTTAGTAAGAAAGTGTTTGTTGTGTTTGATGTCACTCTGGTAGTCCAAGGAATGCAACTCATTCGTCTCAATAACCCAAGCTCTGTTGTTTTTTCCAAGTTCTGCCTAGGGGTGCTGGTCGATGATCATATTCGTTGTCTAGAATAGCGCCTAGTAGGTTAGGGGGCATATGATTTATCTCCACGAGGTTGGAAAATCTGCCTAGTCAGCAGAAAATCAGTTGTTCTGTAATCAAAGAGAATGTTAATGTTATTTGGTATGAAATGTTGAAAGTCGGTTAGACGATGTGGTAGAGGGTATTCAAGGGTTCAGTAAGGCAGACGTGGCTTTAAGAAAGGTCGACTTCATAACAGACACTGTTGGTTGGTTGCAGACTTGCTGCTATTGCAGTTGTGAAATGACAAAGTGTGATAGAGGTGGACAAAGTAAGCAATGTTATGTTAGCTAGACTTCGAGAACACTCTTTGTATTGTTGAAAGATGGACCAATGGAAGGTTAGTGTAGCAGACATTGTGGTATAGAAAGTTGAAGATATCAGCCATGGGAAGTGGATCTTTGCTGACGAATACTCAGATGATATTGAAACTATCCCAGGTGGAGCCACAGATTGCCCTAAATGTTGTTATGGCTGTTTCATTAGAGCTCATGTGAAACGAAGGTTTGGCGTTGTTAGTGGTGCTACATAGAAAAGTTGTGAAGCTATCTATGAAAGACAGAGACACTTTGCGTTAGAAAAGGAAAAAAAAAAACCAAGAGTGTGAAGAGCTGGGTGATTATTATGCATAAGTGCTTCTTTAGTGGATACTCTGGACTGATAAGTTGAAACTTTCGGTAATGTAAAAGAGGGAAAGTGTTGACGTTGATGATTATGTCTTGTCAAATATCTGTTCAGATAAAAGTTCAAGACACGTTTGACATAACTACAGAAGCAATATTTGTTCCTACTTTTTTTTTAAAAATAAGTTTACACGAGCTATTTATAAGCTTGGTCGAGATGTTTCATGTTTTGACCACCATTTTTCCCCCTTTGGTTAACACACTTTCTTAGTTCGGTCAACATATTTCATAGTTTAGCCCATATATTTTTCCCTTTTGGTTAATAAATTTTCTTACTTTTCAGAAGTTTGGTGTACGTTTTTCTTTACTTGGTCAATATTTTTCTCATTAGGTTAACACATTTTCCTAAGTTTTATAAGTTTTGTGTAACTTTTTTCTTCACTTGGGCGATCTTTTTCTCATTAGGTTAACACATTTTCCTAAGTTTTATAAGTTTTGTGTAACTTTTTTCTTCACTTGGGCGATATTTTCTCATTAGGTTAACACATTTTCCTCCTTTTCATAAGTATGGTTGAGATATTTATAAGATTAGTTGTAACATGTCTTTACTTGGACAATATTTTTCACATTTGGTTAATAAAGTTTCCTACATTTTAAAAGTTTGGATGCAATATTTCTTTACTTGACCAATATTTTTCATCTTTGGCTAACAAATGTTCCTACTTTAGTCGACATATTTTCCTATTTTTTTTTTTTTTTTGTAAGTTTGGTCGAGATATTTCAAAACTTGGTCAATATTTTTTCCTAATTTGGGTAATACATTTTCTTATAACGGTCGACATTTTTATAAGTTTGTCCATCGTTTCGCCTATTGTATAACTTCAGTTGACATATTTCTTGATTTTACTAGCATATTTTCTTACTTGTTATAAATTCGGATGAGATATTTCATTACTTGGTCAATATTTTTCACCTTTGGCTAACAAATATTCATACATTTTATAAGTTTGGCCGAGACATCTATAAGTTTGATCGATATTTTTCCTATTTGGCTAACATGATTTCCTACTTGCCCAATAATTGTCACATTTGACGAACAATTTTCCTACTTTTCGTAAGTTTGGTTGAGATATTTCCTATTTTGGTCACCTTTTTATATTAATTTGGTTACCATTTTTCCTAATTTTTATAATGTTAGTCGAGACGTTTCTTATTTTGACCAACTGTTTTGTCAGTTTGGCTAACAATTTTTCCTACATTTTATAAGTTGGCCGAGACGTTTCTTATTTTGGCTAACAGTTTTGTCAGTTTGGCTAACAATTTTTCCTACATTTTATAAGTTGGTCGAGATATTTCTGTATTTGGCCAACATTTTCATTAGTTTGACTAGCCTTTTTCCTATTTCTTATACGCTTGGTTGAGATATTTCTTATTTTGACCGCGAGTTTTATAAGTTTGGTTAACATATTTTACTATACTTTATACGTCTGGTCGATATATTTCTATATTTGGCCAACATTTTAATAATTTGGCTAACATTTTTTCTTATTTGACTGTTGGAGTGGAACATAGAACCTGTACTTTTGTCAGGCTGTGAAATGTGGTAATGAGCCGACACATTGAAAAACATATATTAGCATTGGAACTAGGTTTCTGCGGAAAGATGCAAAGACCCCTTTGGTCAGGCAGAAGAATTAATGAAAGTGTAAATGTCTGCTCTGAGAAGCGATAACTTTGTTGGTCAGGCCAGCGGGTACGTGATATGTCATGTTATATGAGACACCTAAGCTTGATCCGGGGAAGCTTGTTGTGTTCACGGGTAATATTATATGATAAATATAGCTAAACACTCGTCGGTGTATGACCCGATAGATGTTAAGTAAAAGGCACACCTTCCCCAACTGGTCTCGGTGCTCACATCTCTCCTCTATGTCTATGAGAAAGGGTTAGTCGAACACTGTGATGACTTGATTATAATTGTGTATATTATATTCGAAAATGCATTGTGGTGTATAGAGGCCTCGTTAGTAGTAGTTTCGTGTTCTTTGCCGTTACTTGGTGACCCTGGGACGCCTCGGACACAGAAAAGCGAGAGAATGAACACCCTTTTAAACCTCCGACGCCCTGTTGACGAGGGGGCAGAATCACTCCCGTACATGGTGGTCATCACGAATTAGGTCCCCTGGTTCGATCGCCAACATAATACCGTTTTTTTTTTTCCCTGTAGTATCCCGCTTAACGACGTGTCTCGGTTGTATCCATACGCATGTGACAGATACAACGCCCTCTTTGCCCGGATGTAGCCGTTTCCCACATGTTCATATACAGTGTGATAATATACGTCTATCTTGTGAGTTATCGGTTTACTTCTACCACACTAATGCATACGAGTAGAGACATGGAGCTTGAAATGGGGAAACGGTAGCCGTGAGCATAAAAGGAAAGAAAAAAAATGTCTGATAGGAGGTGGTTTTAAAGCGTTGGAACAAGAATCGCTGTGATGAAGGTTGTCTTTTGCAAATTGGAAAACATACTGACTAATATAAAGTTGACAACTGTAATGAGAAATAAAAGGAGTGTTTAAGTACTACATAGAACCCACGATGCGCTGGCAGGGGTGACCTTATCAACTTCACATACTGGTCAATCTATATACACCACCCAATAACATAGTACACCATCTGTCTTCAAACCACAAGCGTTTTCAATGTCACAAGAATAACGAACTACTGATATTTAAGATCAGAGTGGCACATGCTGATACTATTTGTGATATCTCCTACTCATACCACCTGTTTTAACTAAATAAGGACACATACACCTAGCCCATAATCTCCAATCGGCAATTATGAGAAAAATAGAGGGTAGTGTTATTGATTTTTATTGGATGTCCCGACAATAGGTGTTAATCTTTTTATCCCCTTCCAACCTTTATATGAACATTTATTAATATCGCGAACTATTTGCAATGGCGGAGATATAAGAAATATTATTAACCTGACTTGGTCATTACGATGCCGATAATCCCCTGGATTAGCCGTTATAAGAATAAGTATTGATTTTTGGCAACACCTGTTGAGGTCATATTCTGAATGTTAAGTTAGCTTATATTTTGTGACTCGTAGGTACAATGGTGAAATCTGCTGCCTGTGTTTTTCATCAGCGGTGGGACTTGTGGCCGCGGCGACAAGGCTGGACAAAGCGACCCTAACCCAATAATCAACTAGACACCCACACCTTGATGACTGGCAATCGTACCAACGACAAAGTACCGAGATTCGAACCTATCACTTCCACAGTGTCTGGGGTACCACCTAAACATACTCCGCAACCAGCACACCACCTCTCCTATTCTAAACATAGCCGGGTTAATAACACCAGAGCTCGACATCACAACTAAGGAACCAGATAATATCAATATTTCTTCTACCACTAGACCACCCCACTGGGATTCGAACCCGATGATAGTGTTCAGAAGCTTTTATCTAGTTACTCAGCCACTCACCCCACCCCTTAACAACGAATATCACAAAGTCATACCCACTAAAACCATCGGCCATCTTTACACTTTCAAAGTTTTCATTTGAAGAGCTGTAACCGGTATGCTGATAGTATTTAAGTCCCAGCCACTATAGATAATAGTAACCCCTTTATAACAAACAGTCGACCCCTTTACAATAGACATATAATGAAAATATCCTTGGTCTTCTGACGACCGACGCCGAAATTATGCGTTGAATGTGTCGATGGTATACCTCCATGCCTATATTTACCCACTTCTCCACTCGAGCACCCTGGCTCTTACCAAGGAACGGGCGTAATTATCCAACCAATCCGCCCCTCGCCCACCTCTTAACAAGGATCAGAAGCAGTTATTTAGCTATTTGTACACTCACCAACCCCTTGACAACGACCTGGAGCCTTTATCTAGCAACTCCTCTGTCTCTTAGCAAGGAACCGACGCATTTACTTAGCCACTTCGCCACTCGCCCATCCCTGTAAATTGTTCGGAAGCTGTTATATAGGTACATCACCACTCACCAACCCCTTAACAACGAATACCACGAAGCCACGCCCCCTTACAACCGTTACTACAGGCCATCTTTACTTTTTTAAGGTTTTCATTTGAAGAGGTGTAATCTATATGATGATAGTTTTATAAGCCACTACGACCCACTACAGCTCATATACACGCCATATTTGCCTTTTTACTTATTACAATTTTCATATCACACCCGGTGCGCCTCGGGGGTTCGAACCGTCTAGCCCCACCACCCACACTCGTCACTGACCGGCTTGTGGTCACTCAGAAATGACTGGCCATGTGGTTACTACAAGACACTGACTGGGTTCAAACCGCACCCAAGCGACTGTTGCCCGTGCTCGCTCCTGCGACTGCCCCGCGCGCGCCTCTGATTGTCTTTTATTTTTATTTTATTTTTTTTAAATTAGTTAAAATATTATACACACACTCAGTTATCTGCCCTTAGAAAAGATGTCTTTTATTAGATGTATCGACCCTTACATATGACCTAAGTACCTACCCTACCCAAACCGCCCTGGTCCCGAACTGGATTGGGGGCAATCCAGCGAGGTCAATCCAGAAAGTATAATTAGGAGCAGACAAAAAAACCTAACCCCTAAACCCTAAACCCTAACCCCTAACCCTAACCCCTAACCCCTATCCTTAACCCCTAACCCTAACCCCTAACCCTAACCCTAACCCTAACCCTAACCCTAACCCCTAACCCCTAACCCCAATCCAGCTGGATTGGGGTCAATCCAGCACCACAATCCAGAAATGCTAATCAGTTACCACCTAACCCACTACTCACAAAGCACGAACTCCGTAATTCCAACGACGACCTTCAGGAGTCTCCAAAAAAATTCACTCGTGAACCGAAGGATGCGGCCCGGAATCGAACCCATAACCTTCGGAGCCTGAGTCAAACGGCTTGACCATAGGCCTAATCTCAGACAGTCCTTATGTGACGTAGGTAATCATGTTCTGGTTACATGCTTACATGTCTCGTCGAGGTTGTGAATTCTTGCACAACTGTATAGCTTCTATCTTAGAGTGTGGAAGGAGAACTCTGCAACACAATTCCATTTGATGTGGTACTTTGGAAGAAAGTTTAAAAGAAAGTATTAACACTACCTAACTCCGACAGAAGCCAGCCTTTTTAATACTGAAACAACCTGCACAAGTTAAATTCAGACTTCCAGAAGATTATCCCACGAACCAACACACTAACCAGTCTACTATAAATCACACCAAAGGAATCTCAATACAATGCGAAAACTCCATAATAACAGCGAGGATCAAATAAACATACAACAGAACCATCATCATAACAATGTGCTTTGTCGAGTGTTGTCTCTCCACGGATGCCCCTTGTGTTCCGAATCAATTCTATTTACGGCATTTCTCTTTGCCAACGTCTTTGACCATCAGATATCCTTGGTGTGCCTCTGTCTCTTCTGTTGCTGTCTGTCCAATCGTCACGATGTTCTCCAATGCCCATCTTCTCAATATAGAACCAACGAACACTGTTTGTCTCTTTCTTGTGTTTGTGAATAATGTTCTGCTTTCATTAACCTTTTCCAGGAATCATTGTTACTTACTCTGCCAGTCCAAAGTATTGGCGCATCCCCTCTTCCCCGAAACTCTTCAAGAACTACAAACACTATACATATAAGTATTTTGTAGATTATTCTAATTTTAAAATTTAGACTGGGCAGAGGTCAGTTCGGCCTAAAAATCTTATATTAGTCCCCTGCATAACTTGTCTGTACCCCGGTGCAACTAAGTAGAAAATCATACAAATCTTACCCTGAAAAGTTAGTGCTGTTTCATAGATCACAGCATTTTTTGCTAACCATCTTAAAGGGCAATAAAAACAAAAATCTGAAAGTGTGTGTTTATGGTGTCTAGCAGGTTATTCATTAAAGAACTCTTGTTTCTTCAGCAAGGACAGACATGATCACCAACGCCCACGCCATGGACTATAATAAGACGTGACAGGCTCAAATCCCACTTGGTCCATAAGTTTCAGCTGTTGTCTAGCTGTTGTCTTCTTTGATATCTATTTCTTTAATATTAAGTTGACATTTATTTCATCCGTGAATTTATCCCACTAAAGATATCTGATCAAAGCACTACTTCAGATGTAACGGACAGATAGTGTTGGTGCAATATTTGTATACACCAGTCAACACTCGGCGGTTGGTGTAGTCAATCTTACGAGGCCACCTTTACTTCCCAAGACAATTCCCAGTACCCGTTTAAGGCTGAAAACCCAAGCCTATTAAAAATAATTCGACTCGCTGGGGATACGAACATATCATGACCTGGCCTACAAGCAAGTGTGCTAGCCATTTCGTCACCTTGACACCCTCTGTAGAATGTTTTTTTTTTTGCATATCATATTTACAGGACATTGCTGTCAACACCAGAATTTTTATTGCTGTTGTTGCTGTATTGGCAAAATTTTACGTTCAGTAGTTTGCCATTGCTTTCTGAACGACCAGCTCCCATACCAATACGTTAAAACCCCAGCGTGGCACGATCTGCTGCCAAATCGGTCGCCGCTAATAGTTAAATAAAATATGACGACTTGTTTGTTGTAGAAGGAGTCAAAACAGTAAAGTCTGGACAAGAAAGCGTTAGATACTTACTACATAATCAAACGAGGCATTCTCATTCCCTTTTCTTAATTGCACCACATAATACAAGACATTACTTGATGTGGATGGTGTGAAGAGGAATGTGGCTGATGAAGCTTCCACATTTACGATTGTCACTTCTGTAGGTGGCGCTGGCAGGGTGGCTTGATTAATCAAGAAAACAATTTAACGGCATTGATAAAAACATAAGAACATAAGATATATACAAACTAGGTAGCTATACAAGTACTGGACCAAACAATAGCTCTGGAATAATTATACTTTAATGAAGAAGAAGGTAGGGAAATACATCTTATTTATAGCATCTCTGATTATAAGTTTAGACACGTGAAAGTGGACAGTATCATAGCTTATTTTAGTTTAATCTCTCTCTCTCTCTCTCTCTCTCTCTCTCTCTCTCTCTCTCTCTCTCTCTCTCTCTCTCTCTCTCTTATGTGCATATAGCTCAAATTAAAGATAAAATTCACCTGCATAAACACAATATAGAATTGTGAACAACCCAACCCTGCAACCTGGCCCGTGAACTGAGACAACGTATTAGAGAAAGAAAGGTGTGCAAAGGCAAGATTACCCATGTGGCACTTAATGATGAATGCCATGATGACGATAATACATGCCAATAAGCGTGGGCGGTAATGGTTCGCCAACTGATACGATCGGCAGTCTTCTATTAGCTCTGTGTTGTTATCCCGATTATGCCACGTGACCAAGCCATCCTGATATTTAACTCTGTGTCATTCTTTTTGCTCTTTTCCCATCGGCCTTGCCAGTTGTCACTAAGTTTTCCAGTTTATTTCTTCTCATAAGGTGCCCACAAATGCTGGACTACCCACACCTAATTTATCGAACGAATTTACGGGATTCTTTTGTTTCTTGAAGTACTGTCTTGATCATTATTTGTCTATCCGTCAGTGACATTTTTGCATGTTCCTCAGCAATCATGTTTCCACAGCCGTTAGATATTTCTCAGCGTGTCTGTTCATGATTCTCATGCATATACCAGTATGGGTTGTATACTTGTGTGGCTTCAATAATCTGTTCTATTTGTCATTGCATTTGACAGCTTTTTAATACTGATATATACTGTACTGTCTTCTTACGTCGATGTATTCATTATATTGAAACCTTAATTAGAATAATTCTTTAAAACGCAGAAAAGATAGTCAGAAACAGGAACACACTGTGACAATGTTTCTAGTGTTATGTTGATGATGATGCATCCACTTACTGTAGCCCTGCTGCACACAGGCCTCAATGATGCCCATCTGACTGACACAACTGATTAGAGCATCTGAAAATGGCGGTGGCTGCCCAGAACATACAGGCAGACAGTCAGCAGTGACATCGAAGGCAGCGCAACAGTTGGTGTGGTTGCGCTCTCCTGTATAAACATAATTATTGCATTTAATTTCCTGTCACTGGCTCATCTGTATTATACCATATCTGTACACAGTACTAAAATGCAAAGAACCATTTTAGCAGACAAGTGATGCATTATATAGAAGCTGCAGATGTGTAGTTTTGTATAATAATTATGAGAACATCATGGACATAGAAAGGTTAATGAAGAAATCTTGAAAGAAGTTAACACACATAGGGAACTATTAACACGCATCAGATAAAGATAGTCCCCATCCTTTAGGCATATTGTGAGAAGAGGATAAGTTGGAGTGCGACGTGACAACAGGAATTTGGGTGGAAGACCAAGAGAAAAGATACTTGACAGTTTAACATCATGTCATGAAAGAACATCAAAATTTAAAAAAAAATGAATGGTAAATCGCGAGATAAACATGGATAAACATGATCACCAGCGGCATGCGGCATGGACTATAAGAAGTAGAAAAGGACCACAAGTAAACAGTAAAAGATTACATTACGCGATTGTTAGACAATAAATGCTGCTTGCGACTGAAATAGGTGCAAAGTAATATTTTATTCAAATGAGCTAAATTTACCACCGTTTACACCCACAGTTGATTTCAGCACATCTCTAAATACCCTGAAATGGATCTTGAGGACTTCCTGAAGTCTACAGACCGTAC
This sequence comes from Cepaea hortensis, assembly GCA_963921405.1. NCBI lineage: Eukaryota > Metazoa > Mollusca > Gastropoda > Stylommatophora > Helicidae > Cepaea > Cepaea hortensis. Next base: position 35,324,206 of record OY992880.1, read on the forward strand.
CATGTGAAACGATATGCAAAAGAGATTAATGTTCAGCATGTTTATAACTATGAACTACGGTAGCCCATTGGCTTGAACATTTGCCTGTCGATCCGCGGCCATGTGTTCAAATCCACATCAATGTTATTTTTAAACATTGACCCAGGCTCTCACTTCGACCCAGCCTAAAATGGGTACCAGGAAATGTCCAGAAAGTAAAGGCGACCGGGGCAATACTGACCACGTCACCCGTCAAGTGCCGATTGGTTTATACAAAAATGGGGCTTGAACTAAATACCTAATGTGTCTCCAGGCGTGTGAAAGTTTACTTTATATGTCCACAGGCAAAATTTTTCAGATTTAAAATGTAATCAGTTTGTGGACAAATACTAACCTACAAGACACGTGGGTCCTCTAATTTACTTAAATGTCTACCAGCAACATTTTTAGATTTAAAATGTAATCAGTTTAAAGACAAATACTAACCTACAAGAGACGAGAATTCTCTAATGTACTTTATAAGTCTACCAGAAAAATTTTCAGATTTAAAATGTAATCACTTGGTGGACAACTACTAACCCACAAGACATGTGAATATATCGCTCAGTTGAGGATAGCAGCCCAGGATAAAACTGGTGTCAAACGAGGACCAAGTCCTGGGATGGCACAGTGAGCTCCTGCATGCATCAGTCACACCTCGATTAGAGCAGCAAGCTGGTAACAAAAGGTGCATACCATTCATTATATGATGGTAAACAAAAGTATGTGAGTTAAAATATATAATTTCTGAGACAATATCAATAAAACACATAAAGGCAGTCAGATGCCAGATGTTTCCTTAGGAGGTTTAGTTTAGTTTAGTTTAGTCGGCGGATCAACGTCACGATACACAGATGTAACCTATAAGTGCTCCGTTCTACTCCTAACTGAAGCCTGAATCTAGAGAATCTCAGCTCAGTGCACCAACTCCATAGCACCGGCGAGGATCATGAAATACTTTAGGTAGATTTTCAACTCGTTAGGCTACTCTTTTTCGATTTCCAACTGCCAAGGGATATTTTACGTGCTCAACAATGCACACGGGCTTCAAATCTCACTACCCAGAGACTAGGGGAAATTTTGTTACTAGAAGTCCACGTGAAAAAATCCCGGTCCTTACCAGGGCTTGAACCCGGAACCTCCAGCACTCGAGAGGACACCATACCTCGAGACCACTCAGCCCCCTTCCTCAGGAGGTCTGGGTTATTAGGCCCTCACATATTCTAGTTCATGGCATAATGTGGCGAGTGAATCAGTTTCTTACCTCACCGCCATTCCTTCGAAGATAATTCACAGAACATCATGAAAACTAACTGGTAGCCATTTATGAGGTCACAGGTCATGCCGGTTAGATAAGATATAATCCTTAACTGCTTAGGACTGACTCCTGATCACTGTTTGTTATGTCAGTGCACTGGCAACTCTGCCAGCTGTATAAAAAAAACTACTTACATTCAGATGTTACAGCTAATGATTATAGATACTGAATTACTGAAGTTGTACAGTTTAGTACACGGTGTCTGTTAAGGTCGGTTAGTAGGTTGATTGGTTGGTTGATTCGTTGGTTGATTGGTTGGTTAGTTGGCTGGTCGGTCGATTGGTCGGTTGGTTTGTTGATTGTGAATTCACTGGAAAACTGTGAGTTTTAACTCTTTAGGTCCGAATCATTAACCGTCGAGTTAACCAAGCCCTAAGAAAGGGCTTGTATCTATCCAAGCCAGGTTGGTATAAAAATGTACTGCCGACTTGGTAATAAAGTACGATTTCCAGGGGACCGTGTTGCTCTCCATTCTCTCTCCGAGCTCAGAAACCAGTGGAGTGTGCAAGACTAGGACTGGAACTTCACATCTTCTGAGAGGCATGCCCAGGTTGACCCAGTCTAAAATGGGTATCAGGAAGTGTCTAAAGAAGTAAAGGCGGCCCGTTTGACACTGACCATTTCAGCCACCGCGTGCCGAATGGTCTATTGTAATATGGGTCTAGCACCCATATCATTGGCACCTTGCCGTTTTGACAGACGATAGTTTGTGCTTCAGAAAGGCATAATAACTATTTCCCGTGGCGGTAGCGAATGTGACTCATTAAGGCCAATTCGCGCCGTAAATGCTTGTCCACAGTGGGTGCATGTGAACACGTGGACATTTCCACCATCATGCACCATCTTACGTCTCACACGCTCGATGTGTGACTTATCTGCAATAATGTTCCCCTTTGTCTTTATTCTATTTCTGGTGTTTGCCCTCCATGCAACATTTCAGCGGCGACTTGCTTCCAATGTGCATTATCAATGCCTGTATCAATCATGTCCCGCTTACACACATCTTTGTATCGTAGTAGAGGCCGACCCTGAGATCTCTTACCCATCTGTAATTCACCAAAAAAAGATGTCCTTTGGTATTCCACCATCATCCATCCTCCTAAGATGCCCTATCCATCTAAGTCTACGAAGACTGAGCATGAAATAAACCGTCACACAACCTGATATTTCCAATACTTCAGTATTTGTGATTTTGTCTTGCCACTTAATACCAAGAATTCTTCACAGACACCGCATATGAAAGCTGTTTAAACGTTTCTCTTGGTGTAAGTAAGTTGTCCAGGCGTCACTGCCATAAAGAATAGTACTAAGGACACAGGCTTGATAGACAAGGACTTTTGTTTTGGCAGTAAGCTTCCTGTTCTCCCAGACTCTTTTTCTTAACCTGTTCATTGTTGTTGCTGCCTTACCAATCCTGATATTGATTTCCTGATCTAGGGATAATTTGCTATTTACCACTGATCCTAGATATGTAAAATGGTCTACCGTCTCTAGTTCGGCGTCGGTCAATAAAGATTGATGGTACCCCATGTCCACCTTGTGACATAATTTGTGTCTATTTTTTGCTAATTGTTAAACCAAATTCAGAACAAGCATTGGAGAATGCAGATAGCAGACATTGTAATTCTTCCTCAGAGTGGATCATAACTGCAGCATCATCTGCAAAAAAGCAACTCTCTGATCAGTACCCTCCTAATTTTGGTTTTGGCCTTCAATCTCTGAGCATTGTAGAGGCCGCCATCTGAGTATATACCGCCATCCTGATCACGAAAGGCATATTTCAGTAGAGATGAAAAGTATATTCCAAAGAGGGTGGGAGCTAGTACACAACATTGCTTAACTCCACTCTTGATTTCAAACTCTTCTGAAGTTGCACCATCAAACTTGATTTTACCCTTCATGCCTGTGTGCAAAGATTCCCCAAAGGACAGAAGAGTTGGTGGGCAGCCAATCTTCTTTAGTGTCTGAACAGACCCTTACGACTGACCAAATCAAATGCCTTTGTGAGGTCGATGAAGGCAATAAACAGTGGTTAATTCTGTTCACGGCATTTTTCTTACATTTGTCGCAATGAGAATATCATATCAATGGTAGACCGGTTCTGTCGAAAGCCACGCTGTGATTCGGGGTAGACTTGATCTCCTAGGACTTGAAGTCTGCACAGAACAATTCTGGCAAATACTTTCCCAACAATACACAGAAGTGAGATACCCCTATAGTTGTTGCAGTCGCTCCGATAGCCCTTGTTCTTGTACAGTGTTATGATGCTTGAATCTTTGAAATCCTGTGGGACTTGTCCTTCTCGCCAGCATAGCTCTATTAGCTGGTGGATCTGTAGAGTGAGTGTGTCTTGCCCACTCCTGATAACCTCTATTGGAATCCCATCCTTACCTGGAGCCTTGCCAGATGCAAGTTCATTTATAGCACACTTAACTTCTGTTATGGCGGGAAGTGTGTCCAGGTGGTCAAGAGTTGGTAGGGCCTCTATGGCGTTGAGGGTATCATCCGCTAGTTTGGTCTCACTTGAGTAAAGCTCCAAATAGTGCTCTACCCATCTGTCCATCTGCTATTTCTTATCAGTTATGATTTCTCCAGTCAAGGTTTTTAATGGTGCACTTCTTTTGATCATTGGACCACAGGCTTTCTTTATTCCTTCAAACATGCTTCTGATGTTTCCCTTATCACTTGCGATTTGAATGGACTCCCATAACTTGATCCAATAATCTTTCGCACACTGCCTGGCAGCTTTTTGCACATCCTTCCTAGCTTGCTTTAGCTCACTCAGAGTGTTACGCGTTGGTCTTTTCAAGGGCTGCAGAGTCTGGCTGTTTGCCGCAAACAAGTCCCGCCTCTTATGATCCGCACTGCCTTAAACCCCTATGGCAGTTTCATAAAGAGTTTCCTTAAGTTTGCCATACTTTTCATTTACTGTACAATTTTCTGGTGTATCAGTGAAAGCGTCTTCAAGTTGCTGTTGAAACTGAAAGCACTTTTCAGGATCGTGAGTGTAATATAGAGATAGTGAATAATAGTGAGATCGTAATATTAATCCTGGGGCTAGATGTGTGTTTAGCTGTGTAGATTCTCTTTGGTCTCAGTCTAACCCTTGCAACAACCAAAGAATGTTCAGTATCACAGTCAGCACTGTGGTAACTTCGAGTCAATGATGTATGGTTCAGATGTTGTCTCCGTGTGATTATGAAGTCCAGCTGGTGCCAATGACTGGATCTTGGATGTTTCCAAATCTAGATTGTCTTGGATGTCTCCAAGGATGTCATCTTGGATGTTTCCAAGTGGTCTAGCACCACACGCCAATTAACTCAGAAAACGTGTAAAAAGGGTCTCATGCTACTTACTACACTGCAGTGAGAAAAGGAGTGTCGGAGTGTTACATAGAGCCTGTACTTTTGTATGCATGTGAAATGTGGACAATGAGAAGACAAGCTGAAAAACACCCAATGACAGTGGAAATGTGGTTTCTGGGGAAAATGCAAAGAATACCATAGACAGACAAAACAACCAATAAGCAAGTCTCACAAGAAGCAAATGAAAACCGTACACTGATTAGAGCAATTAGACGTAGACAACCAACATTTTTTGGAACTTTATGAAAATAAACTAGAGAATTTGGTGACAACTTGCAAGGTGAGAGGAAAAGATCAAGGGGAAGGCAAAGAAGTATCAAGAAGTCTTGATGGCTTGTCCACGTGGCATGACCGAAGCAAGCACACAGAGCTGATCCACGAATCTGGTGATCGTGTGAGATGGCGAAACATGACCGCTTTCGCTTATCTACACATAACATGATAATGATTATTTACTACATCAAGGACTGGCTGGAATGGAGTTTAGGCAGGTAGACAATTTTTCCTCCACAGTTTTTAGGTATTTTATTGTCAACAGACTCCATCCCAATGCTCCAAGGGAAACACGGTCAGCTTAAAAAATATTAGTAAATATATTATATGCACGTACTTCAAAGACAGATTACTACAGAATTGAATTGAATTGAATTGAGCTAAAAACGGACATCATTGCACTCAAGACATTCCCATACACACTCCGTCCCCTCGTCAACAGCCAGCGAAGAGTTATACTACTAATCGTTCCCACAACTATCTGATTGAAAACTCTCTTTGTCTTCCCTGTCAGTGTTGAGTTTCTTCCAGAACCCCTGCCGATCCCTCTCAACATCACTCTTTCCACATACGGATTCTCAATCTGTTCCCCCACCTTCTCCACCTGGTCCTATAGGCGTTCGACCACCTTTCCCTTGTCCATTCGTTATCTACCACAAAGAAGGTGCATTCCCTGCCAGTCTATCAGCCTGTTTATTTCCCCGCACTCCCGCATGACCATGGTTTTAAAAAAATCCATGCAATTCTCATACAATCAGTGACACCTGAAACGCGGATAGCCATTCCACACGAAACGTTCCTTTCTCCGGCTTACGTAGCAAAATACAGAATTGTGTTTCAAATATATCTTAATATGACTGAACAAGTTACATTTTTTAAACACAATATTGTAAGGTTTGGAGTTGGAGAAGTAGAATGTAGGGGTTACAGCAATGTTTAAATGGATGTCAGAATGATCAATGTGAATTAGACTAAAAATACTAATTGCCTTCATCCCAGTGAAAGAGAGATTCAAATTCAATGTTCTAGATTTAAAACATGTCCATATTAAGACTCTGGCATAAGTACACAAGAATCTGGTAGTGAAAGCAATAAAAATAAACTTGTAAAGCTCTTTCCCTCCTTTTCCCCCCTTCTCTTCCTCCTCCTCCTCCTCTTCCTTCTTCTTCTTCTTCTTTCTTCTTTTTCTTCTGCTGTTTCCTGTTATTCTTCTCCGTCTTATATCCCAACTCCTCCATCTCCTTCTCCTCCTCCTCCTCCTACTCCTCCTCCTCCTCCTTTCTTCTTCTTCTTCTTCTTCTTCTTCTTCTTCTTCTTCTTCTTCTTCTTCTTCTTCTTCTCCTTCTTCTTCTTCTTCTTCTTCTTCTTCTTCTTCTTCTTCTTCTTCTTCTTCTTCTTCTTCTTCTTCTTCTTCTTCTTCTTCTTCTTTTTCTTCTTCTTCTGCTGTTTCCTGTTATTCTTCTCCGTCTTATATCCCCTCCTCCTCCATCTCCTTCTCCTTCTTTTTCTTCTGCTACAACTTAATTTATTTTCGTATACTTCTCCGTCATATTTCCCTTCCCCCTCTTGGCATCTTCTTATTCTTCCTTTCATCCTTGTACTGCTGATGGTGCTTCATCCTCCTCCCCATCCTCCGTCCCTTCCTCTCGTTATTGTTGTTTTTGCTCTTCTTTCTTCTTCTTCTTCTTCTTCTTCTTCTTCTTCTTCTTCTTCTTCTTCTTCTTCTTCTTCTTCTTCTTCTTCTTCTTCTTCTTCTTCTTCTTCTTCTTCTTCTTCTTCTTCTTCTTCTTCTTCTTCTTCTTCTTCTTCTTCTTCTTCTTCTTCTTCTTCTTCTTCTTCTTCTTCTTCTTCTTCTTCTTCTTCTTCCCATGTCTGACTCACAAGATCAGGATATGACTAGATATCTGGAACTAGATCAGATATGCTCCACATTCACCATACTGCTTGTTGCCTTATTTGTTTATACATTTTTTTTCAATGGTGGCACTTTAACTTTTTGTTTCTGTGTCTGAGCGAAACGGTTCTTTGCAAGGTAATTTATTGGTTGTTTTTTACATGACCAACGCATTTTACTTGTCATTTGATATGTTATGATTATAATTTATAGCTTTCAAATATTGCGCATTTAAGTAAACAAAAATAGTGTATATATAAAATAACAATCGCTTACTGTCAATATCTGCAGTAATCTGTGCTGATTTGGTGGCTGAAAATATAAACATTGATGAAGTCTAGTGCAGGCGATAATTATAACAAGATATTCAATAATTACAGATAGAATTGCCACGAGAAAGAATTGAGTTGCATAATGTATTTACTGGTTAATAATCTCCCGCTACTAATAAATGCGGTTATGGCAGGATGAGCTTCTGACAGCAAACTGGTGGCCTACACGTATAACTCAATATGAACTCAGTAAGCATGGTTGTATATAAGAAGAGGTGATGAAAGGAGCCATTGGTGTTCTCAAAATAGTTGCTTCAGACACATGGGACTTGTTAACTTTGGGTAGTAGTCTATCTCTGAGAAGGTAAACTCCGATTCCAAACACTCCCAGGGTAGACGTAGATGAACATTTGTTGTGAATAAACCCTCAATTTGTTTCGGTAATGATCATCATCAATATCAAGTGCCTTGCCAGTCATGCATCTCCACATCTCCCATTCTCTAGCAGGATGTATCAATTCATGAACTCTTATTTGTCCATGGTTCGATGCACGGCTCTCTTCTCTCGCTAGCTACCCGTATCTCTTTGTCCATTAATCTTACCATTTGTTACAATATGGTGTGACGGGGTAGGAGGTATTCCCTTCAAAGAATAGGTTAGGCAACACCTTCTCTCCGCTAGCCTACGAGACAACCCTGGACAAGAACGAGTTTACGTTTAGCTTTCCAAATTCATTATCATGTGCCATGCCGAACCACTAGTCATGGATCAGATATGTTCTTGTCTCAACCATGCCATCTGGCCAAGCAATCCAGATATTAACTCCTCTGCCTTTCCCTTATTCTTTTCCCCTCAATTTTGCCAATTGTCATCTAGTTCTCTAGTTTATTTCTTCGTTTAACGTGCCCAACACATTTTGGTTTTCTTAGTCTAATTTCTCTAATCAGTTTAATGTTTTTAAATTTACTTTCCGTGAGACGTGCTTATTGATTTGTTTTTTAATGTGTCCATTCTTTGAGTGTGTATTCTGTGCATTTTCCCCAGAAACCACATTTCAGGTGCCATTAGGTATTTTTCAGCTTGTCTGCTCATTGTCCACGTTTTACATCCAAACAAAAGTACAGGTCTGTGTAGCACCTCAACGCTCTTTTTCTCGTTGCAATTGGCATCTTTTTATTGGTCAGTATGCTTTCCATCTTATAAAATGCTACCTTTGCCCAAATAGGATAACCCGAAACTATAGCAGCACGTATCGGATTGAGCTTGAGAGCAATCGACATGTAGTTGTTAGTTATGGTGTCAAGGTCGCAATGGTATGTTGAGTGTCTCCGTATAGAGACAATGTCTAGGGTCATCGATCAGTATACTCACAAACAATAATACAGTAACAATCAATTATTGAATGACAATGTCTAGGTTCATCGATCAGTATACTCACAGACAATAACACACAAAAGACTTTTATATGTATATATGCTACTCATCTATTCCCTTGTTGTGGACTGGACATATGTGTGATCGAATCCCCGTGTATAACTACAACAAAGCGGCTAGACCGGAACAGCCGAGAAGGCAAGAAATAATCGACTACCTTATCTACAGGTGTCTAAAAACTTTAGGAGTCAAAACACGCATGGAGAAAGACTGTTGTGGGAGCAAAGTTTTCCAGTTTTCCTCTTCTTACAATGTAGTGGAATAATATTTACTGCCTCTTTCTTTCTGCGATACTGCCCCTTTGTTGCTTGGCCTCATTCAAGACATGTACATTACCTAATGCGGCCGTGGTATGTTTATACAACATTTACTCTGCAAATATATGCTGCAATATTGCGATACACTAATTTTATCTACTCAAAGAGAATACATTGATCAAATGTAGATTAACTAAATTACCATCATTATGTGATACATTATGTCGTTAATATAGCCAGTCTGAATGCATCTAGCTGCTGAGCAAATTGCTCTGTGTCTGACAGCAGCATATGCAGTAGACTTTCAGTCATGTCCTAAGTCCACCATCATCTAGTGCAGTGGTTCTCAACCTTTTTTGGTCCGTTCCCCCCTTCACTATATTTTAGGACGTCATTCCCCCCCCCCCTTACCATATTTTTAGGACATCATTCACCCCTTACTATATTTTTAGAACGTCATTTCCCCCCTTTCGTATTTCCTCCCTAAAAATTTCCCCCTGCCCCTACACAGTATACGTAATAATTGAAGCTAAATTTAATAGCACATACTAAAACAAGTCTAGACATCTACATAAAATGTGATTTGCGAATCTACTTACGTTATAAAATGAATTTCAGAAGGGTGATACGTACAGAAGCGTAAAGTATGAAAGGAAAAACAAGATCAAGTAATCGGTTCTTGTATTAACGCGATCTTGAAATAATCTTCATCCCCCCCCCCCCCTGGAAACCCCAAAATTCCCCCTCGGGGGGGGGGGGGAATTCCCCACCGGTTGAGAACCACTGATCTAGCGTTTCCTCTGCCGTGTTGTCCAGGCAGCACATCCTCCATATTAGTTAGAGCTGCAATAGCTTAGTGGCTAACCGCATTTCTGCAGACGAGATGATCACGTGTTCGAATCATAAAACAACGCAGGTTTTTATTTTAACTGACCATGACACCCAGGTCGACCCAGCCTAAAATGGGTAACATTGCATGTTCTAGCAAATAAAGGGTCACCATGAGATGACAACATCACACATAAGAGTGCCGATTGGTCTAAAAATATGGGGGTCAGTTAGTTGTTACTCGCGGTTCCAGCTTCACGGCAACGGGTAACCCCATAATGCTCCGTTACTGCAGTGAATATCACATGAAATGCTCCTCATTGTCCCACGTGAAAAGTCGAACTGACAGCAGTCCTGGCAATCCAACAGCACGCACGAGCATAGATGCATAACGCCGCAGCCAGAATGTCAATACAACACTCCGCCACTAAAGTTACAGTTCATCAATCAGCAACTGCACACACATTACTGCAGAATGCAAAACCAGCTAATTCAGCAACCCGACGTCCGCCATTTTTCTTAACGTGCAGTTCACAATACAAACCACATATGTAAAAGCATTTCACACGATTTCCAAAGGTCACAGTGTCGCTCCACGCACTTAACTCAGTAGCTGGGCGGCGGAACCCTGTACTACCTAACAGTCCAAAAATGAGGAAAATGCGAAAGCAAACCGTACCCAGAAGCAAAAATCACGTCAGAAGTCTTAACAGCTCAACAGCCTACCCGCCATTTTAATGACTTACAAAAGCAACTTACAGTTAGAAATATAAACGTCCACTTCCACGGAGCCAAAACTAACACCATGATCAGCCAGTGCAGAAACACGAATCTTGTAGTCCATGTCAGACTGGATCTGAAACGTGTCCCCGCCCAGCCGGTAGGATCGTGATTTTGGATCTTTCACTTGTATCTGGTTACAGAAAAAAGTTAGTTACATATTCTTTACAGGAGGTAGCAGTCCATATGTTTTTGGCTGTTCGTGATTCCTAGGCAATATTACGTTCAGTAGTTTGCCATTGCGTTCTGAACGAGTGGCACTCGTACCATTTCATACGAAACCAACGTAAGGAGGTCTGCTGCCAAATCGCCCACAGCTGTGTTTCGAGGACGGTATGCGAAATTACGAACTACGTCTGTAATCCCTAGCCACGGAGCTGGCTGGTTAAAGATAATTGAATAACTGAATTGAAGTAAGGGAGTCTCCGTGGCCAAGTGGTCAAGCCGTCTGCCTCGCGCTCCGAAAGTTGTGGGTTCGATTCCGGGCTACGTCTTTCGGTTCACGAGTGCATTTTTTCTCGGAGACTCCTGGGGTCGTCACTGGGGCTACGGAGTTCGTGCTTTGTGCAACGCTTTCTGTAGGCCGCCCTGCGGAAAGAGACTGAGCCATATGAGATAAAAATCCGGTGCAATGAAGTCGATCTTCTCGACTTTTAAGATATTTAAAGACTGAATTGCTGTAACCCCCGTGTTGTGTTGTAATAAATTAGTTGCAATTGTGCAACAGTATCTGCGTGAATTTGTTACATGTTTACAGGTAAATCATTCACGCTTTCTTGGCTTTTAAAATCTGTATGGCTGTAAGACGTGGCGTTTATTATTTTATCCCGTTTACGTTAATGCATCTTGCTTCAGTTGTTCATGTCCGCTAGATTGTTCTATCATTTGCATGGCGATTACACTGGTAGTGTTGTATCATGAATCTCCTCAATCCACGTCCTTTTATATTTCTCTCATAGACCCGACTTTTTGTTTTTATAATTGACCTATAATTATCCATATGTTTCATTATCATTTTTTTTTAAAAACTGACCTATAAATATCCATATGTTTAAATATATTTCGACACTCCGTAGATGATGTGGTTATTATCACACCGCCAGCTTTTACTATTCAAGACAGTTCTTGGTGCGCTTGCCAATCCAGGTCGATCCAGGAGCCTAGGTCAACTGAACAAAGATTCCCACCTCGATGGGGATTCGAACTCATGACAATCGGGCCAGCAAACAAGTGTACTAGTTACTGAGCTACCCTATCAACGTAGAGGTAAATGACAGTTCCACCACACGTATAATTACACAGATAATCACCGGAAGACTTGTACAAAACATGGATTGGAAGGCAAGCCATATATATTATCTCACGTGAACTTGTAGTCTCAGCCAGTGAAGTTACACTAAGTGGAGTCTGGTATTTGGTATTTCTGAGATGATTTTGAGCCACATCGGATGGTATCATGGTATAATAAATGTTAAGAGCTAAAACATATAAAACTGTATATTGTTGTATCATCTGTTAGCTTTACTCGTCGAGTTGTAAGATGTTTGTCTCATAAGATGTTTGTCTCATATCTTGGTTTATACATATAATCTACAATAATTGATTGATGTTACGTTTACTCATAGAGTTGTAAGATGTCTCATCTAATCGTTTGTACATATAAACTTCAATAATTGATTGATGTTACGTTTACTCATCGAGTTGTAAGATGTCTCATCTCATACTTTGTACATATAAACTTCAATAATTGATTGATATTACGTTTACTCATCGAGTTGTAAGATGTCTCATCTAATCGTTTGTACATATAAACTTCAATAATTGACTGATGTTACATTGACTCATCGAGTTGTAAGATCTCTCATCTCATGGTTTGTACATATAATCTTTTATAATTTATTGATGTTACGTTTACTCATCGAGTTGTAAGATGTCTGTCTCGTCTCTTGGTTTATATGCCTAATCTTTAATAATTGATTGATGTTACGTTGACTCGTCGCGTTGTAAGATCTCTTGGCTTATACAAGATCATGTAACTACCAATTGCTTGTATATGTTAGGTTTACTCACTGTGTTTTAAAATGTCTTATTTCTTGGTTTATGCAGTAATTGTTTGATGATACGTTTACTTACCGAGTTGTAAGATATCTGATTTCTTGGTTTATGCAAGATCATGCAATAGTAATTGCTTGATGATACGTTTACTTACCGAGTTGTAAGATATCTGATTTCTTGGTTTATGCAAGATCATGCAATCAGTAATTGCTTGATGATACGTTTACTTACCGAGTTGTAAGATATCTGATTTCTTGGTTTATGCAAGATCATGCAATCAGTAATTGCTTGGTGATACGTTTACTTACCGAGTTGTAAGATATCTGATTTCTTGGTTTATACAAGATCATACAGTCAGTAATTGCTTGATGATACGTTTACTTACCGAGTTGTAAGATATCTGATTTCTTGGTTTATACAAGATCATACAGTCAGTAATCGCTTGATGATACGTTTACTTACCGAGTTGTAAGATATCTGATTTCTTGCTTTATACAAGATCATGTAACCAGTAACTGCTTGTGGATTTTTCTTCGGCTCTGACCATTTCACAAGAATAGATGCTGAGATGCCGTCGTGCACTGGTATAGCTTCCACTTCTGTTGGTTCACTTGGAAGTACCTCTAAAACAATGTCAGAAGTCAGAAATGCATGTTAACTTGCTGTGTTTACTATTTAAAAAAAAAGATAAAAGTAAGTTGCATATCCTTTACAGGACGTAGCAGTCAATCCCAGCGTTTTTTTTTTTTTTGGCGCGGGGGAGGGAAGGGGGGTGTTTGTGATTTCTTGGCAAGTTTACGTTCAGTAGTTTGCCATTGCTTTCTGAGCGATCAGCACTCATACCACTGTAAGAAGGTCAGCATGGCCAAATGTATAAGAACACGTGTTCTTAAACATCCGGTGTGCTGATGCCGAGGTAAGGGGTTCATCCTCTACACCGGACAGCTGGACTAAAATGTTGACCTATTAATTACAAGTACCTCTGAAGTAGTAGTAGGTTCGCCTGATGGCGAGGGACACTGTTAATAGGTAAAGCTAATTCACAGGCAAAATTCAGTCCAGCATTACTTGAAGTAGTTTGTAGGGACTACGCTTGAATTCAAAGCGAGCGAGCGCAAAAAAAAAACAACAAAAAAACTGTATGATAAACAACGTACAGCGGTCTGCTGCCAAATCGCCCGCAGATATGTTTCATGTTTCGAAAGCGGTATGTGGGATGTCTAATTGCGTTCGTAACTCCTTCGTGAAAGAGCTTACTGCTATTTACTTACTTACGCTTACTATTTACTTATTTATGTCTACAATTTACTTACTTTTTTTCCCCTGCGTTTCCATCCTATTTCAGGATATTGCGGTCAACACCAGCATCTTTCAGCTGTATGTTGATTACAAGGCTACATTACGCTCATCAGCACGCCACGACTTTCTGAGCGACCGGCTCTATACTCTCATAAGTCACTGGCGCGACTCGCACCACTTCTAATTCTCTTGCGCTCACGTCAACCATGAGAGTATTCGGGATTAACAGAGAAAGCTGCTAACTACTCGGCCATGGAGCCGGCCTACAATTTACTTACTTACGCTTACTATATACTTATTTATGTCTACAATTTACTTACTTATGCTTACTATTTACTTATTTATGTCTACAATTTACTTACTTACGCTTACTATTTACTTATTTATGTCTACAATTTACTTACTTACGCTTACTATTTACTTATTTATGTTTACTATTAAACATCCCATAAAACGTGTTAGCAGGGCAGTGTGAAACACTAGTTACTGGTTAACTGACAACATGGAGTGACAGGTTGCTTTGCAAACTACTTTATCTGTTCAAAGCTATTTCTGATGTTCACTTTATTAGTTTTTAGCCAGTAGTTTTCTACATTTCAGGTCATCATACTTGTATCTTATATTCATGATATTATATGTTCTTCACTAAGTGTAGATTAAATTAAGCATATTGTAAGTAAGCTGTCAGTTCCGTAGAGAAACTGGCGGAAACCCAGCATGTGATATTCAGAATGAACATTTAATGAAACCTTACACTTCCCATTAAACGGATAATGTACAGAAGACTACAAACATACAACATTGACCTTCTGATGTCATCACACATCTTGAAAATATTTTCCCACTCCGTCACGTATAATCTGCTCCCAGCAGCGCTTGGGATAAATGATTCATAGAACTCCTTGGAAAAAAGGACTTTGACAAATAGTGGTTACCGAATTTTATTTTAATTATGTGGAAGCCGCCGAGATGTGGTTTCATAGGAGAATGGTGAGAGCGCCGTGGGCGGATAGAAAGAGCAATGAAGATATCGTGAAAGAAGCTAACTCACAAAGCGAACTTATTACTGGCATAAGAAGTATATTTTCTTTGGGCATGTGATAGAAAAGTGTGAGTTGGAGTACGTCATTGCAAGGGGAAAGTTGGAGATTTAGGGGGGAGACCAAGAGAAAGGTGTTAGACAGTCTGACATCATGGGACGGGGGAATATCAGATATGATTGGTAGCACACCAGATAGAAGGCTGTGGGCAGACATGATCATCAGCCTAACACGGCATGTGCCAGAAGAGGGAGCATTTCATCCACACAGTCTGTCCAATGAGTACTACACTGCTCGCTGACTCCTTGCAAACTCTTCTCTGACTCATTAAATCAGAGACATCAAACATCCAATTAAGATTGTGAGTTGAAACTCTCAATTACTAGCCAGTAAAACCTCCATGTCTATACAACTATTTGTTTATAATTTATTTATTTATTTTACAATTTATTCAGTATTGAGCGAAGGACAAAATCAAAAGTAATACAGAAGAAATTATTTTACCAAAACCCATTTCGAAGCAAGTAAATACTCCATTAATCACATCGGGAGTGAAACACTTGTTGTAGTATTCTTGGCTGATGTTGGTCGGGGCAGCATTGTGACAAAACCCAAGGCAAGCAGAATCGACATTCTTGTTGAGGCAGCAGTTGTCATGATTGCTTCCAGCTGTGGACATATATGACAACGCAAGTCACAAACTGGAATATAGTACCAAATTCTGCCCGAAAACCATTCTCATTTTGTTTAGATTCAGCTATTTTGACTTTTCCTGAGACCTAGCCTGTAAAATCTATTAAGCTTCAATTGGAAACTCTTTAACCTGTAATCTAAATAATGTTTATTAGAAACTTCTTCTTCTGCATCATCTTCTTCTTCTTCTTCTTCCTTCCTTCCTTCTTCTTCTTCTTCTTCTTCTTCTTCTTCTTCTTCTTCTTCTTCTTCTTCTTCTTCTTCTTCTTCTTCTTCTTCTTCTTCTTCTTCTTCTTCTTCTTATTATTATTATTATTATTAGTATTCTGCTTCTGTTTCTTCGTCTAGTCCTTGCCTTGTAGCGATTCTGATCAAGTCTTTCCACGACCTACTATCTCGTGTACTACCAATCATCATACCGACGTTCCTCCATGACATGATATCAAACTATCCTGCATCTTCTATCTTGGTCTCCCGCCGTCTATCCTCCTCTCTCCTGCAACATTCCCGTTGCTACGATGTACTCCAACTTTACCCATCTCGTAACATGACCACTAGACATTCACTAACCTGTGAAGTCAATATAACTTCCACCAGAAACTAACTCACATGTAAAGGCAGTATAACTCCCACTAGAAACTCTTTCACCTGTAAAGCCAATATAACTTTGACTAGAAACTCACTAACCTGTAAAGTCAACATAACTTCCACCAGAAACTCACTAACATGTAAAGCCAATATAACTTCCACTAGAAGCTCTCTCACCTGTAAAACATTTGGACAGTCCCCTCAAGTTGTTCACAGATCCACATGAAGCTATGGCATCAAATGTACTTAAATCAATTTGGCTTGGGTAGCATCCAGGAAGGCACGACTGCGAAACATTCTCTGACTTGCAGCAATCTGAACAATGTGGCAATATTACAAAAGATACTGATAAAACATCACTGAAAGAAAATTCTAGAAATAATTCTTGTCACGACTTCCTTATGTTGTATTGTACTATTGCCTATGGTTTGATAGAGGCTAATGAAACTAGATCATTACATTCAACTCTAAGAATGAGATAAACAGCATTCTCTGGTCATGTTAAGGAACGAACTTTATTTTCAAAGGGTCACAAAAATTGGCCATGCAAGCCCGTCTTACATTCGGCCCTTCCAATCACTCATCTTTCGTACATCAATTAACTATTGTGCATGTTGCATTCACATAGGAAAAAATAAACATTGTCAAATGAAAGTTGTGAATATAAACAATGCATATATATTACTATGTTATGGGACAAGCAGGCAGTCAGACACACATACACACGAACACGCATCAACACATACACACATACATACCTGTATAAATACTTACATCATTTACATAAACTCTCACAGTTATACACCCACTCAATAAGACACAAATACACACTCCCTCGTATACACATATACTTACTCACAATCACAAACTCACAAACAAAAGTTTATTTATTTATACATGCATACGCTCTCTCTCTCTCTCTCTCTCTCTCTCTCTCTCTCTCTCTCTCTCTCTCTCTCTCTCTCTCTCTCTCTCTCTCTCTCTCTCTCACGCCCATATGCAACCGTTGTTTCTCCCATTCCAAATATCACACGTACAACAGGTGCATGTCATACTATTAACCTACCTGTCATATTGAGAGGTGGTCCAGAAGCATCCAACATTTCGGGGATGTCTGCAAACAAAGACGAAGGAAATACTTCGACACGTAAACGCCCAAGTTCAGTTGTGTTATTTCTGCATCAATACTAAACTATCCTGTACAAATTATTTCTGCATCAATACTAAACTATTCTGTAGCATATTATTTCTGCATCAATACTAAACTATTCTGTAGCATATTATTTCTGCATCAATACTAAACTATCCTGTCGCATATTATTTCTGTATCAATACTAAACTATCCTGTAGCATATTATTTCTGTATCAATACTAAACTATTCTTTAGCATATTATTTCATATAAAGGGGTTTCAGCACATTAGAGCATGTAATACAGAGAGACGGGCGGACAGAAGGACAAACAGACAGACAGACCGATAAATAGACAGGCGGGCCGACAGACAGACTGATAAATAGACAGACAGGCCTATAGACAAACCCAAAAGTAGACAGACAGACAGACACGCACACCGATATATAGACAGAATGACAGGAAGACAGACTGACAGAAGGACAGTCACGTTTTAGCCACGACTACTTACATATGGATTGAGTAAGTCTTACCTAAAACATCAAGATGAGTAATCATATGTTGATTAGTTCCAGCGATAGCACATTTGTAAAAGCCCTGGTCATATTTCCCAACATTCAAAACTTGGAGGTAAACATTTTTCACATTTCCAGCTGAAAGTAGTTACAAAAGAAGTTAAATGACAGTTGTATACCCTTTACAGGACGTTGCAGTCAATCCCATAATTTTATAGTTGTTCGTGATTCCTGGGCAAGTTTACGTTCAGTAGCTTGCCATTACTTTCTGAACGTCCGTAATCCCTTCGCTCCGTAATCTCTTCGCCACGGAGCCGACTAACAACAATCATATATCAATCAATATAACAACTATCAAATATTAACGCTTCGATATATATATATATATATATATATATATATATATATATATATATATATATATATATATATATATATATATATATATATATATATGTGGTGTGTGTGTGTGTGTGTGTGTGTGTGTGAGTGCATGTATATGTATATGTGTATATATATATATATATACACACACACACACAATCATTAATTGTTCGCCGAATACATTATACCAAACGCTTTTTCTTTGTTAACCCTCCGGCCGCAATTAAGCACATGTTGAGAGATGGTCAAGCTTCGAGTTCTATATCTGGAAAACTGCACGAGGATTTCTGAACACTGGAATCTCTCTTATCAAGCATGTTTGCAATTATTCAAATGCTTATTCAAGGTATAATTTAATCATTGTTGCATAACATTAAAAGCACAATAACGACATGAAATTTTCAAATTATACTATTCAGTAGAAGCTGTAGATGCCAAGTTCATTGCCCATATGAACACAACTATAGTAGATTATGGTGTGTAAGGCTTACTAATAGAGAATTAGTAGCTACTGACTGGTTCACAGTGGCATCATAAATTTAAATACGTAAGCGGTTTAATTAGGTTCCATTCTTGACTCATTTTATAAAACGGTGGTTAAAAGGCCAGAAAATCACTCTATTGCATCGGGTTTTATCTTATACAACGCCATCTTGTCGCAAAGCAACAAACCGCGTGCTGAAAGCCTTCCACAGAGAACGATCCCCGGTGAAAACCCCATAAAAATGTCCCTGGACAACCATAAACAAACACACGACCTCCTGAACACTAGGAAAATAGCTTAACCATTTTACCATAGAGACCCCCGCCCCATGTCCTTCAAAACAAAAAGAAAGACACGACTATGACAGCATACATCTTTAAACTGACAAACAAAATAATTTTAAATATTGTTACATATTGTATGCGTCTCTGTATTGTGTCTGTAGTATTTGCTTACCTGCTGTGTTCGATACTGAAAACTTTGTCTTATCGTGGGCTAAAATCTGAGTGCCATCATAGATGACATAGTTATGTGTAAGAAAGCTCCAGGTCACCTGAAGAAAGAGTCAAATTCACTGATTCACTGAGATCAATGACACATAAGTATATACAATTTTTACTTCTCGAAATGTATGTGGTTTTTTTCTACAGCTTACACGTTTCTACAGCTTACATCTATAGTTTACAACTTTATACAGCTTACATCTATAGTTTACAACTTTATACAGCTTACATCTACAGATTACAACTTTCTACAGCTTACATCTACAGATTACAACTTTCTACAGCTTACACATTTCTACAGCTTGCAACTTTAAGTTAGCTTACAACTTTCTACAGCTTACATCTACAGTTCAAAACTTTCTAGAGCTTACATCCACATCTGACATTTACAGTTTCAACTTTTTTTTGCATATCCTTTACAGGACATCGCTGTCAACACCAGCATCTTTCAGCTGTATGTTGATTTCTTGGCAAGATTAGACTCAGTAGTTTGCCATCGCTTTCTGAGCGGCCGGCTCACATACCCCGTAAATTACCGATGCGATTCGAACCACTGCTGATTTTCACCGTCATCAAGTTACCGACGAGAGTATACGAGATTACGGAGAAAATTCATAACCTCTAAGCCACGAAGCCGGCAGTTTCAATTTACTACAGCTTATATCTATAGCTCACATTTATAACTTACAACTTTCTCAACTTTCATCTACAGTTTACATTTATAATTTGCAGCTTTCTATAGGTTTCATCCACGTCTCACATCTATAACTTACAACTTCCTAAAGCTTGCATCTATAATTTACAACTTTCTACAGCTTTACATCTACAGCATATAACATTCTACAAAACACAGAAACTGTTTCCAAAACTAAAGCTACTCTGACCACATCGGGATTCGATCCTGTCACTTCCAAATGTGGACAGCGCCTCTCTGTCGGAACAAGTGTTCTTCGTGTTGCCCGATAAAATCCATTACTACAGTTGTATCGACTGAATCGGCTATCACCAAACCCGACACCCCATATTGTACTAACGGCTTCGAGCGGGGGAGTGCAGTTTGAAAGGTACAAGCCTTAACCTAGTGCGAGGAAATGCAGCCTAAAGACTAAATGTCAGGGGAGGGCTGACCAGGCCCTAAGCCTTGGTCGGCAACTGGTCTAGGGTGGAAGCTCCGACAGGCGGACAGTTAGAGTATTGCTTTGCTGATTCGGTAGCTTCTGCATTTTGTCTTGTTCCAGACATATTGGTGTCACCTTTGAAGTAAACTAGATAGGCCAAGAGAGGGATCATGCCGCATGGTCTCTAAACTCAGCTCAGGCTTTGTGCTATGGAGAGGTATAACTCCATTTTACAAACTATCGTCTGTCAAGACGGCAAAGTGCCTGTCATCGCCTGAATATATCCATGAAATATCCATTACTATCATTGTATCGTTTGCTTCCTGCTGTCACAATTTCTGATTCAATATTCGCTTGTCACATTAAATATTCGTCTGAAGCATTTCATATTTGATGTTGCAATTCTGCCTTTTCTCGTTTTGTAATAATCTAGCTCTGTATGGGTTTGTTTAAAATGTGGAAGGAAATAATTGCCGAACAATGTTTGTTTTATATGTTTTGACACATGTTTGTTCTGTATGCTTTGCCGATCTACATATTCATGGGAAAGATCTTATACTTGTTTGTGTTTAAACATATTAGCAACAACAAGCTATTATAAAGGTTGATAATGAAGTTGATAAATAACAGCCAGTTAACAGAGGTGTGCGACATGGCTGTGCAATGTCACCAAATGTGTTTAATTTCCATATACAATAAAAATATTAGAAATTTAGAAGATATGAGAGAAATTGCCATTGGGGGTTATAACATCAATAATATTAGATATGCAGATGATACAATATTGATTGCGGGCAACGAAAAGGATGAGAAAACTCGGGTTAGAATTAAATTGTAAGAAGACAGAGATTGTGGTGGGTTAGAATTAAATTGCCCCGGGAAGGTTAACGCGGTCAACAAATGCCCGCAGAAGTCGGATGTGTCGGCCTAACGGCGCAAGAACGCAGCTCTGCTGTAAACAGGAACAACGCAGTCACATCCGGAAAAAAAAACTCCGGATGAACGCAGAAGAAGAAGAAGAAGAATTAAATTGTAAGAAGACAGAGACTGTGATCTTTCAAAAGAAGAAAGAAATACCACAATGTAATATACAGGTAAATGGTACTATTCTTAAACAAGTGAATTGGTACAACTATCTCGGAACAGTCATAAGATCTGATGTGCCTTCTAGCGATTAGAACAAGGATATCTATATCGAAGGTAGCCTTTTGCAAGATGGACAACATGCTGACCAATATAAAAATGTCAACTGCAATGAAAAAAAAGTGTTTAATTGCTACAAAGAAGCTGAATAACATTTAATAGCAATGGAAATGTGGAATACCATGACCAGACACAAAAACTAAGCATAAAATGAAAACTGTGAATTAATTAGAAAAATTAGACGTAGACAACAATATTTGTGGGCTTGTTATGAGAGGAAATAAACTGGTGAACTTGGTGACAACTGCAATATTGAGGGGGAAAGAACAAGGGGAAGGCATAGAAGTACGTATCTGGATGACAAAACACAGAGCCAATCCACGATTATGGAGATCGTATGAAATGTCGATATCTGACCGCCCACGCTTATCAGATGGTGAGTGATAATGATTTTCTGTGTGGGTGATGTTTGGCCTCAGACCCGGCTTGTTTTGTGGAATCTGTACTTATGCTTACTAAACTACTACTACACCCCAAAATAGAAAGATAATGGAATAAACGAACAGGAGAAGAATACAGATAAAAATGAAACGTTATAATCACCACAACATCATTCCTATTGGTAACACTGCATTTTAATTGAGCTGTCTGGCCTGTGTACACACCGATTGTCTCCGGCGATGACGTAATAATAGCTGAAACATAACACAAACAAATATACTGTGCGTATTGCAATGACGATAACATTCATAATTAATATATATTGAACTAAGTTGACTCACAAATAGAAAAGGTTACCAAAAACAAAAAAGTCTCTTTTGTTTGACTCACAAATAGAACAGGTTACTCATATTAGAAGATGCCAGTCTACATCTACAGCTCGGAATTCTGAGGTAAGTAGGAAATTTTTTCCAATTTTCATTTTCTCTTCACTGTTTTCATTTTTTCATCTTTTTATTCTTTTCATCCTGCCGTCACGTCTTAATGAAGTCACAGGAGATCTCTGTGACTATATGTTGTGTTTTGTGTATGTGTTTGTTTGCTGATGAAGGGTAATCGCCGCAACGTCTTGTATGTGTCGTAATTCTGTTATGTAAAGCTGCACTTCTTCTTCTTCTTCTTCTTTCGCTTGAAATATGTCTATATCTGCAATGTCGTCTCTTGCATGAATTGAACTGTTTTTTTTTTTCAGTTCACACAGTGGTCCATAGAGTTTATCTTCCACTGTCGTCTCTCTAGGCCAGAAGGTTTGCCTAGATATGTTATATTTTGGGCAGTCTTGGAGTATGTGCTCTGCTGTCTGCGACGCCAATCCACATGTGCACATGGCTGTTTCACCAATCTTGAATTTTGTATACATGTGGTTGCGTAATCTATTGTGTCCTGTTCTGAGGCGCAGAATAATGACTTGTTCTGGTCTGTCCATAATGTGGTAGTCATCTTGAGCAGGTTTTGGTGGCTTTCTGACTGATTTGATCATTCTTTTCTTTTGGTTGTATGTAACGGGCACATCAGGCTGTTCCTCTTTGGCTCCTTCCTTAGCCAATTGATCAGCTCTGTCGTTTCCGGGTACTCCACAGTGGGATGGTATCCACTGTATGGTGACTTTATGCTGACTGCTAAGTTCAGAAAGTAGTGTCCTTAGTACTGGCAATTTCCCAGAGAGGAGCGCCTCGAGTACTGATTTTGCATCTGTTAGTAGCACCACAGGTTGTGTACCATTGCTGTTATTTAGTAATTTCTCTGTTGCTATCTTGATTGCCTCAATTTCGGCATCATAGTTATGGCAGTACTTTCCTGTCGGTACTCTGGCTGTGTCCCTAGTATTATTTGGGTATTCTATGTACACTCCCGCTCCTCCATTTCGAACAGCATTTTGTGCTGACCCATCTGTGTAGACTCGGATCCAGAGGTCCTGTGGGTATTCTTCATCAAGGAAGCTGAGAGTGGCTGTTCTGCGCTGCACACTGTTCTGTTCTTCCTTGTCAAATATTCCTCTCACTTTTGTCTGGATTTGTAACGATAGTCTATGCTCATCTTTCCATGGAGTTCGCTCTGGAATAGTTGTTAGGGGGATACCAACTGTGGGCAGATCTGTGGTTTCTCTGCAGAGTCGTTTGGCCTGGTGGATAAAACTACTTCTTTTCAACCGCCCCATAGCTAGGTTTTCAAATCTGTTCTTCATAGGGTGGCCTGGCAAGCTGAGGAACTTTTCTGCTTGTATTAGCGTTTTCGTATCTCTGCGCTCACTCAGTGCCTGTGTCCTCCCCATCTTCTCCATTTCCACTATAGGGGTTGATCTCATCCCTCCTGTGGTGACTCTAAGTGCTTGATTTTGCACCTTGTCCAGCTCTTGTAGTGTGGTATATGATGCTGAACACCACGCAGTTGACCCATATTCCAGGTGTGGTCGTATGCTCTGTTGGTAAACTTTGCTAAGTATTTTCGTACTGGCTCTCCATGTGGTTCCACTTAGCTTTCTCAGGATGGCTATTTTCCTTATGGCTTTTGCTACTGCTTTGTTGATGTGCTTTCTCCATGTCAGCTTGCCATCAAATGTTACTCCAAGGTATGTTGGTTCTTTATCTTCTCTTAGGGGTGTTCCATTTATCTGGATGATCCCTGCCTTTTGTTTTGGAGAGAGGGTAAATAGGGTGGTGCTGCACTTGTCAGTGTTTATGCTGACACACCATCTATTTGCCCATGCAGCAAATGTATCTACAGCTCTTTGTAGCAATCTGGTGGCCACTGATGCATATTCATTTGTGCTCCATAGAACCAGGTCATCGGCGTACATTGCCGCTTTAATTCCATGCGGTAGGTGAGCAACAAGATCATTGATGAAGATTAGAAAAAGTGTGGGGGACAAGACTCCGCCCTAGGGGACACCGTGACGCAGTAGTACTTTCTTGCTCTTGAGTCCGTCTATCTGTACTCGGGCTCTTCTGTTGTGCAAGTATGCTTTCACCCATTTGTACATTCTTCCATTGACTTTGCAGTTTCTCAGTTTCTTCATCAGACCTTCTTTCCAGACTTTGTCAAAGACTTTCTTCAGATCTATCCATGCCGCAAGCACCAGCTTCTTCTCTTGGAATGCATCCTCAATTTCTTGAGAGAGGTAGGTTGTCTGATCTTCCGTAGAGTAGCACTGCCTAAAGCCAGCCTGCTGTGGCACAAGGATGTTTTTACTTTCAATGTACCACTGCAGTCTGTGATTGATGATGCGCTCCAGTGTTTTGCAGAGACAGCTGGTGAGGCTAATTGGTCTGTAGCTAGAGGCAATGGAACCATCTTTCCCTGATTTTAGGAGGGGTATCATGATTGCTTCTCTCCAGGCTTGTGGAACACTGCCTAAGGTCCAGCTGTTATTGAAGATCTGCAACAGCTTTGTTTTGGCCTCTGTTCCTAGGTTCCTGATCATTTCATTGGAGATACCATCAGCTCCTGGTGACTTTCTCATTTTCAGTTTTGATATGGCTAGCTCCAGTTCGCTGATTGTGATGGGTGCCTCCAGAACCTCATGTACTATTTCCTTCTGTCCTGTATGTTGTCGTTTCTCTCGAATCTCTTGTTGTTTCTCTGGACTAATTTTGATATTGCTATCTTGTGCGAACGAGTCCGCAAAATGGTCAGCTGCTTGCTTTCTTGTTAAGATTTTTCCATCTTTATGTAGTGCAATTTTTGAGTTTCTCCCTGTGCCCTCGTCATTAAGCTGTTTTATTAGCTTCCACAATTTCCTTGTGTCTCTTTCAAAGTTCAGAGACTCCGTTTTCTCATGCCAGCTTTTCCGTCTAGCCTGCAGCTTGGCCCTTTGAAATTTGGCTTTTGCATGCTGGAATTTATTGTGGTGCTCTTGGCTGGGTGTGGCCTCTGCTTGCTTTCTACACACTTCCACATCATTATGCAACTGTTCCAGTTCACTACTCCAGTAGGGTTTATATTGTTTACGGGCTCCTCTTGGTACTGTTTCTCGCGCTGCCTGTAGTATGCATTTCCCAAACTCTTCAACTGCTTTATTTATGTCTTTCTCAGTGTTCAGGTTTCTAACCAGTATGCTGGTGCGATGCTTGTACATTGCCCAGTCTGCTTTCTTGTAGTTCCACCTCGAGAGGGTGCTGCTTTCACTTACAAGCTCATTTTCTACGGTTAGAAAGACTGGCCGATGGTCACTGCCACCAAGTTGTTTCCCAACAATTCGTGTAATGTTCCACTCCAGGTCTGGTGAATGAAAAGCCAGGTCAGGTGTAGTTGTAGAGTGCCATGATCTCGAGTAGAAAGTATGTGGGTCGGACGGCTTGTTAATCAACATGAATCTATTCTCAACCTGCCAGCCTTCCAGTCTCTCTCCTCTCTGGTCCATGTGATCATAGCCCCAGCTCTGCGAGTGGCTGTTGAAATCGCCACACACAATCATTTTTTCTTTTAGTGGTAGAGTGTCCAGTGCCTGTGGGCGGTCACTTGGACAGTAGTAATTGATCAGATGTAGATCTGTATTACCTGTCTTAAGTTTAAGTGTCTGATACTCAGCCCCTTCCATGTAGACTTTGATTTGGGAAGCCATGATGTTATTTCTTACAAGGGTCAGTATCCCACCTTTTCGCCTGTTCTTTCGGTCAGATCGGTAACACTGGTAGCCTCTGATTTTGAAGGCTATATTTTCATTGAGGTGAGTTTCTTGCAAGCAACATATGCTTACTTTTTCTTGGTCCAAGATTTGTTCTAATTCTATTTTTTTGTTGCTGACTCCCTCCGCATTCCAGTGCATTATTTTAAGTCTTCGTTTAGTATGGCCAGTCGTCCTATTCTCATGTCCCCTGGCTCCACAGGACATCTGAGAAGGACCTTCAGTAGTTGGGGTTGGACCCTTTCGAGACATAGGGCCCGGCACTGCACCTGCCTGGGGGTCCAAAGCAGGGCAAGCACCATAACGATTAGCAGTAGTCGACATATTCCATTTTGCGTGATTGCGTGGCATCCTGATTTCTGTGGTGCGCCTCTTGGCTGGTTGCCTCCGTCTTCAGCACCTTTCTTTGCTAGAGCAGACTGTGGTCTCACTCGAGTGTAGATGTGTACGCGCGCACACGCCTGTCTGCGCATGCATGTACGTGCATACACATCTAGAGCATACTGGTTATTTTCCGGCGCCAGAGACTCGCCGTCGCCCCTTCTCCTGTTAGTTTAAACAGGCCCGCCACGTGAAGGCCAGGAGTTGGACTTTTGCTGCATAGGTTATGTATTCACGAGCCATTGAGGTATTTGAGCAATGTTGGGCGCTCACCCCAACACCGCGCCTCGGCTACATACAGCAACATTTGGAACCCGTAAAGCTGCACTACTTTGTGTCACTTTATATTGTTTACATTTTCACACAAAGATGTGTCTAAAGCGGGACATGATTGATACAGGCTTTGATAATGCACATTGGAAACAAGTCACCGCTGAACGTGTTGCATGAAGGGCAACTATCAGAAACGGAATAAAGACAAAGGAGAAAATGACTGCAGATAAAGCACACACAGAGCGTGAGAGACGTAAGATGGTGCAAGATGCTGAAAATGACCATGTTTTCACATGCATCCTCTGTGGACAAACATTTGCAGCAAGAATTGGCCTTACCAGCCACACTCGCCACCGCCTTGCGTCGTAGTTATTAAGCTTTTTTGAAGCACAATGTACCAAACTATCATCTGTCAAGACGGAAAGGTGCCAATAATGATACATTTACACAGCTTTACCGCAGTTCCACCAAATTGTATTCACATTCTTTGGGCACGGCATGAGAAGGGGAAACTGGAGTGCGTCGTGACAACGAGCATGTTGGAGGGGAGAAGAGGCGGGGAGAGACAGAAAGAGAAGATGCTGAGCTGTTTGATATTATGGCACTGAGGAACACAGGTATCAGAAATGATTGGCAGTACATGAGACAGAAGTCTGCGAACAGATATGATCACCAACGCCGCGCAGCATAGACTAAACAATCTTCTTCTTCTTCTTCTTCTTCTTCTTCTTCTTCTTCTTCTTCTTCTTCTTCTTCTTCTTCTTCTTCTTCTTCTTCTTCTTCTTCTTCTTCTTCTTCTTCAGCATTCAGAGCGATTGAGGTTCTTTGCTGCAGATACAATCCGTCTCCATTCGTCTCTCTGGTGGACCTTCTCTTGCCAGTCGTTGATTCCAAGTGCTTGTAGGTCTGTACATGTATTATCTCTCCACCGCCTTCTTGGCAGTACATGAGACAGAAGTCTGCGAACAGATATGATCACCAACGCCGCGCAGCATAGACTAAACAATCTTCTTCTTCTTCTTCTTCTTCTTCTTCTTCTTCTTCTTCTTCTTCTTCTTCTTCTTCTTCTTCTTCTTCTTCTTCTTCTTCAGCATTCAGAGCGATTGAGGTTCTTTGCTGCAGATACAATCCGTCTCCATTCGTCTCTCTGGTGGACCTTCTCTTGCCAGTCGTTGATTCCAAGTGCTTGTAGGTCTGTACATGTATTATCTCTCCACCGCCTTCTTGGTCTACCTCGGGGTCTACGCTCATTTATTTCCTGAGTGTAAGCGAGTTTTGTTTCCATGTTATCTTCCATTCTTTCTATATGCCCCATCCATTGCAGTCTATTAGCCTCCATGATATCAGTGATTAGCGGGGACTTAAACAGATCATAAATGTCTTTGTTACTTCTTCTTTTCCACTCTCCACTTTGTGTATCCCTAATGGGCCCAAAGATGCGTCTTAAGACTTTGTTCTCAAAGGTTTGTAACAAGGCTTCGTCTCATTTAGTTGTACTCCAGGTTTATAGACTAAACAATAAGAAGAAGAATTGCAATGAAGGCAATGAACTATTTGCTTCAAATAACAAGATGATCAAATTACAAAGAGCATTTATTAGTAATAGGCAAGTAGACTATTATCAAAGTATGTAATGATGCTTATGTTTCACATGTTGCCTTATTTATTTGTTATATATTATTTGTCTCTTTAGTCAACACTCAAATCCGCCAATTTCCATTCACCGTTCAGGCAACAGTAGAAAGCACGCATCCATCTTTGTTGTAACAAACTTTACCAAACACACACACATGTCAAGCTCGCACATGGAGGTGCCAATGTCGGCTGACTGGTGGTTACTTTGCCGAGGTCTGTGGCGCAGGGATTTGTAATCCTGCATATCGGATTCGAAATCAGCTGTAAGCTATTTGGAAGCAGGCCGCCTACCTCATCCTGTATTCTCATCTCTCATCTCATCATGTTCCTCTTGTACCTTGCGGTGTCCAGGTAAAGTATAAACAGCGGGAGAGTGCCTGCTTATGGGCTTCATGTATCTATATTCCCATGTACTGTATACAACCATGCAAAATCCAACAAATCATGAACAAGTCTACACAAGGCTTGACGTGCGTTAGTTGAGGACCTGCGTCATTAGAAAATTACAGGCGGCTGATGAAGAAGAAGACTTGCTCTCGGGAAGCTACGGTAGCCAAAGGACTAACACGCTTGCCAGTTGGCCCGGTGGTCGTGTGTTCGAATTCTTTCCAAATAGGATTTGTTTGTTTCTTTTGTTTTTGTTTTGACCGGGGCTCCCAGAGAAGAACCAGCCTAAAATTGGTACTGCGCAATAATGGCAGCTACAGTGGTATCTTCCTACCAACTCTATGCTACCAATGCCAAACCTGGACAATGACAGTAAAAGAGAACAGAAAAATCACAACAACAGAAGTGAGATTCCTGAGAAGAATATTCAATGTATCAAGAACTGATAAGATCAGAAATGAAGAAATCAGGACTAAAGTGGGGGTTATAGCAGTGCTAGATTTTGTTAGAAGGCAGCAAATCAAAGGGTTTGGCCATGCAAGTAGATTACCAACTAACAATATCCCATATCAAGCAACGATGTACCGACCAATGGAAGCAGAGGAATATGCTGGCCACTTAAACGATGGACGGAGGGAACAACAGAGTCCATGGGAATATCGATACATGAAGCCCATAAGTGGGCACACTCCAGTTGTTTATGCTTCACCTCGACACCGCAAGGTACAAGATGAGATGAGATAAGACGATGAGACAGTGGTATTAACCAATGAACCATCGAATGCCGTCTGGGCTATAAGTATAGGGCTAGCTTATATCTATGACTCATGGCGTTAAAATGGGTTTTACCGTTTAATTTTTTCAGTTCCATTCTGGCATACTGGCGGTATAGTTCTAGGCCCATATTTTCATGACCAAACGACACTTGACAGTTGAAGTTTTTCAGTTCCATTCTGGCATACTGGTAGTATAGTTCTAGGTCCATATTTTCATGACCAAACGACACTTGACAGTTGATTTGGTCAGTATCACAACCTGAACATTTTATGTTACCCAATTTAAAGAGATCACAACAGCAAAAGTTGCTGGTTTTGACTGCGATGTCCTGTAAAGGATATGTA
The DNA here is from genome assembly GCA_963921405.1 of Cepaea hortensis. Lineage (NCBI taxonomy): Eukaryota > Metazoa > Mollusca > Gastropoda > Stylommatophora > Helicidae > Cepaea > Cepaea hortensis. The sequence continues at coordinate 35,354,020 of OY992880.1, forward strand.
ACTAACAGAATTTCAAGACAAAGTTGATTCTGTAGTCGATTGGTGGCGAAAAATAATCTGCCTCGATGTAGTTTTACACCCTAAACCTTCATGCTAACAAAACATTGCCCAAGCCACTACGTTACCGCCGCCAATATGTCCAACATATCAGTCGTATATTCTCATATCAAAATATATTCCATGGTCTACAAAGTGTGGACTGCGCCTGGCCCTGCTACCAGTAGGGCCAGGGTCGGATAACCTCTCTCAGGAGAAGTGAAAAGCAAAAATTGTCAATGACCCGCAGACTACACAAGTCAGCCTCACTTCCCCGTGGTGTAGACTGGGAAACCATGACCGCGGGGACGGACTCTCCTTGGTCAGCTTTTCTGCGACTATCCTAGCAAGTCAGCAGGGTATTTTTATTACTGCTCAAAGAAATAAACATATTGGGACAGAGGGAATAACAGAGTCCGTGGGAATATCGATTAATGAAACCTATAAACGGGCACTCTCCCGCTGTTTATGCTTCACCTCGACACCTCCATGTACAAGAAGAACATGATAAGATGATGAAATAAGATGAATATATTCCATAGGTATCACTTACGTTCTTGCGCACAGCTCAGCAGGGCCATGGACAGAATGACCAGTCCGAGCAGAGGCAGGTCCGGCATGGCTGATCTGTTGATTGAAATATAAATACAATAATAGAGTTATATACACACTTCAGATTGATGAATTAACCAACTATACGTTCTATGTCACATATGTCACCAGAAACTACTTTAAACCATTCAAATGATATGATAATTATACACACAGCTATTGATAGTTCTATACAGAAACCACGACACGACTGAATAAAAATGCATTAAACAGTAGCGACATGTTGACAGTTCTGTGTGCCCACATGTTTACATGTTTATGTTGTCGTGCGTGTCCTTTCAAACGTTAATGTTACATACACATTCTAGAATAACGTGGAATAAGAAGCATTTTAGGGGTCTGAACATTTAAGAAAACTGACTTGGAAACAACATCATGTCTCTTGGAAATTGAAATACTTTGGCAATATAAAACGTCTCGGCGCAGTGGTTTAGAAACAAAACGCTAATGGCAGACATGCCGGTCTCCCTGGCGAAGGTGTTAAAGACGCTGTTCGTAATCCCGTATACCCAAGTAGGAAACACATGTGTGCGAGATTCGGCAGCGGATCGCGTCGCGTTGGTTTCTTACGGAAAGGTATGTGAACCGGTCGTTCAAAAAGCAATGGCAAACTACTGAACATAAAACTTGCCAAGACATCAACAGCAGCTGAAACATATCCTGTAAAAAGGATAGGCAACAAAAAACTTCCTAGCAGAAGAGGCAGCACGGTGGTGGACAACGGATATGAAAGACTCCCTGGATATGGAAAAGCATGAGGCAGGGAAGCGGAGGGCGATTGGACAAATTTCCCTTTTATTTGTTATGAAAGCGTTGTTGTGCACAGCACTTGCTACATGGAAATAACGACAGTCCGCTGATTTCTAACTTGTCCCCGTAAGTCAGCCGCGGGTGATTTGGGAGCAGATTGCTTTGCGTTGGTTTTCACAATGGTGTGAGCGTCGGCCCTTCAGAAAGTAATGACAAACTATTGAATGTAAAATTGCATAGAAAATTATTAATAGATAATGAATACTGCGCTTGTTTGCTACGTCCAGTAAAGGACGTACAACCAAGTCTTATGTTTTTTTTAAACGTATGACTAATAATATGTATTGTGGCTTAAATAATACGTTATATGCTTATGACGGTGAGTCAAGGAAGGCCAGCGAACAGATTAGGAATTGCCTGGAAGCAATAGAGATGTAGTTTCTGATCGAGTGTTGTAAATACCCTGGACTGCCAGAGTGGCTGACTGTCATAATCTCCCCACCAGTTCTACCGCGTCGTCGTCAACGACGCCTGGCAATTACGGCCAGGTCCACCTGTGAGCGACACTAATCACGCTGTGACAGGAATGGTCAGTCGGTGCATGCGTGGGACATGGAGTCCACGCAGGGACACAACTCCGACTAGCGAGAACTCACAGTGGTTAGCGCCAGACGGCTCGGGGCAGTTGTACAGGACAGACGGAATGAATGGTGCTCTTATACTTGTGTGTATGAACGAGAATAGATAGAACGCCTGTGTGAGTATAGGAGACTGTGCGCTTGTGAGTTGTATACATTGCATATATATATATATATATATATATATATATATATATATATATATATATATATATATATATATTGTATTATGGCATCGATATTGTAATTGTGCGATGCATGTAATGTTTGTGATGAGTGAGAAGTGTGAATAAAGTGTTTGAATTGTCTTTGCAGTGTGTCACGTAAAGTTATTCTGTGACAGTGTTTGTATCACATCTGTTAGTGATTACGAGCCTGTGTTATTGCTGAATGCAAGATTCTGACACTGACAACAAGTGTCTCGAAAGGACTAACGAAATCAAGCATGGTAGACAAATATAAAAAAGGAGCCAAACAGTGTTCTGTGGTCAGGTAATGAAAAGAGAGGCATTAAGAAACATCTTGTTGACTGGCAATATAAACACTAAAATAATCAGGGGCAGACAGTGGGAAATGATACTGGATGGACTCGGATGGTGGCATGGAGGAACATCATCAATAGTATTGATTCAGACTACTAGGGACGAAGTCTTTGGAAATGTATGCAAGCCAACTAGCTTGAAACATGATGATGATGATGATGATGATGATGATGATGATGATGATGATGATGATGATGATGATGATGATGATGATGATGATGATGATGATGATGATGATGATGATGATGATGATGATGATGATGACTATAACTCTTGAGGACATGACTTGTAAATATTTTGCCCGTGGCCACTATAGTCATGTATTCGAATATCCCTCGAGATTGGAATCGTTTGTATTAAAGTTACTCATTCTACGAGGTCGCTCCAGCTATACGTGGGTAAACGTAAGTGTTTTAAGACTTTAGTCATCCGGTGTGACATCTAAAATATCACTGATTGGTCTACACAATTGTGGGACTAAGACCATATATCACGTACGCAGTATTGAAAGGGGGACTTTAGAACAGTCATACGGGTTCTCTAGTTTCCTTCGCGCTCATGCAAGAAGACTAGATGTCTGATACACTATCCAAGAAAGATGGGAAAGAGAGAGAGAGAGAGAGAGAGAGAGAGAGAGAGAGAGAGAGAGAGAGAGAGAGAGAGAGAGAGAGAGAGAGAGAGAGAGAGAGAAGAGAGAGACAGGAGAGAGAGAGGGGGGTACATCCTCAGATTTCATAACGTTTAAACATCTATACTATTCCCACAGTGAATCGAATCCGGTCTGCTAAAGTTAGAAGCAGAAGTGTCTCCTCTAAGCCCCCTCCCCCCTTGCTTATAATTTGTTTTTAACGTTCGCTCGCTTTGAACTCTAGCGTAGTCCATACACTGATTCTAGTGCACTTGGACTGATATTTGAGTGTGAAATAGTTTTTTTCTGTTACTTTTATATCGCCCTCACGCCATCCCATCCTGACTTCAGAGGTAATTGTAATTTACGTCCCAAAGTCAAGGACGAGAAGTAAACATTTTAGTCCAACAGACCGGAGTAGGGGTTGAACCCACTACCTCGACATTAGCACAATAGAAGTTTAAGAGCCAGCGCTTTTATCCATTCGGCCATGCCAACCTCCTTACTTGTACATGATATATATTCTAGTTCAAATAACCTCTAATGCGCTTATATTTACTTTAGAAAACTGACACCTGGCGGTATTCATTGCAAAAAAAAACTGAAACCTGGCGGTATTTACTGTATAAAACGGAAACCTAGCAATAATTACTTTAGAAAACTTAAACCTGACAATACTGAATTTTGAAAACTGAAACTTGGCAATACTTACTTTAGAAAACTGAAACCTGATGATATTTACTGTATAAAACGGAAACCTAGCAATAATTACTTTAGAAAACTTAAACCTGACAATACTGAATTTTGAAAACTGAAACTTGGCAATACTTACTTTAGAAAACTGAAACCTGGCGATATTTACTGTAGAAAACTGACACTTGGCGATACTTATTTTAGAAAACTTAAATTTGGCGATACTTATTTTAGAAAACTGAAACCTGGCGATACTTACTTTAGAAAATTTAAATCTGGCGATACTTACTTTAGAAAATTTTAATCTGGCGATATTTACGTTAGAAAACTGAAAGCAGATGAAACAAGTTGTAAGAAGTCTACGTGGCGTTGTCTTTTACAATTTGTCAGTGACAACCAGTGAAGTCAATGTGTATATCGTTCCTATTTGTTTCCTTTACCATGTGACATTGTGTCCGGGAGCTCTGAATGGAGAAATGAAATCCTACACAGTTGCGAAAACAATGTATTTGAAATCAAGTGGATACATTACATCGCTATTGTAAACATCTGCACTTTCGCGCATGACCGCTTTTTAATTTCTTTGCTTTATATACTACATATATAATACGTCTTACTTATTATTAATATTTTCTTACGACAGAAGTTTGTCACACACTAGATTTGTACACCAGGTTCAGTTCAGTATTTATGAGGGGGAAAAAAATACAATTCGGCGTCGTTTCTTCAGCGTTGTACATCAGGTGTAGGTAGGTGGGTTAAAAAATTAGTTGCATGTCCTTTATAAAGCGTCGCAATCAACCCCAGCATTTTGTGGCGATTTGTGATTTCCTGAGCAATTTTACATTTAATAGTTTGCCATTGCTTTGTGAACCAACGGCGCATCATTCCAAACCAACGCAATCTTCTTCCAAATCGAAGCAAATGAAAGCAAGTTTCAAACCCTAGACTCAGTGTGGTTGGAGGAATTGTGAAATTTGCTCACTAAGCCTAAGCCACACTACAGGCCGGTTTATGAGTGGCCAACACAATTATAGAGAGCGACTGTGAGTATGCGACTAGCGGTAGAATATAATAACAGTAAACTCCATTTTCACGTGTATTGAGGGAGCTCAGAATGGCCGAATTGATAAAAGCGCTCGTTCTTAAACATCCGGTGTGCTGATAGCTGATAGCGAGGTCGCGGGTTCAACACTTACACCCGTCAGTTGGCGTAAAATGTTGACTTCTCTCCCTTGACTTGAGGAGTGAATTACAAGTACTTCAGAAGTCGGAGTGGGTTATCCTGATGGCGAGGGACACTAGTAATAGGGAAAGTTAATCCACACACAACAATTCAGTCCATTGTTTCTAGAAGTTGTGTGTGTGGACTTCGCTTGAGTTCAAAAGAGAGCGAGCGCTAATCAAAAAATTAAAAAAACGGCGGAAAATTACACAATATAATATAATATAATATAATATAATATAATATAATATAATATAATATAATATAATATAATATAATATAATACTGTGGCCACTGCACTATGCAAGCAAATTTCTTTTGGATTTGTTTTTGTTTTTTGTTTTGTTTTTTGTTTTTGTTTTGTGATCTACTGAATGAAAACAAATGCATCAATACGACAAGAACTTAATATTGAAGAAGGTTGGCTACTAAAGACGATAAAACCAAGAAAATTTAAATATGTTGGTCACTTGAAACGTCATTAAAGTTTGGAGAGAACAATCATGGATGGGGTTTATGCTCGGGAAGAGAGGAAGAGGAATGCCAACGAGAAGATGGGTGCAGGAGGTGGCAGATGATCTCCAGATGGGTGTATCGGACACGGGATATCGTGCTTATGGCCGAGAGGTTTTCCGGAAGGTTGTTGTGGGAGCGAGGTTCTACAAGGGACATGCTACTGAATGAATGAACTGGATGAGACAGAAGCAGCGGTTGTGATGTGGGTTATGACAGTAAGAAAAGTAGTACATGATCTACTTTCACGCCATGAGGCGCCGTGGGTTTATGGTGCTAGTTAATATTATTAGACCCATCGCACTCGTGCCTGATGTGACCAATATCAGGCCGGCCGTCTTTACTTCCTGTAAAATTTACTGGTACCAACTTTAGGCTAGCCGATCTACCTGGCGTAGAAGTTAACGACTTTCTCCGTAATCCCGTATATCCACACGAGGAGCACAGTTGCGCGAGATTCGGCAGCGGATCGTGCCGCATTGGTTACATACGGGGTATGTGGGCCGGTTGATCAGATATGACCTGATATACGTGTTATTACATAATCGATCTTTCCTTTCATGTTGAGGGGATAGCGCGAACGCAAGTGCCCCTTACGAAAAAATTACGCACTCGAGTCACCCACATTTGGGGTGATCGCAGGCGTCAACCCAACTGAAGTGCAATGGAAGGGCCTCAACCTGGGAGCACCACCTTATTGATCATGGTAGCTCCTGTACCAGGTAAGTATGCTTCTTGAATGTGAAAATCATACTTAAACTTTAGATGCAGTAAGATACTCTAAGTGTTTGTGCAATGACTGCGCAAAGTTTATTATTCAACAGATTAAATCTGTCACAAACATCAGATGCCTATGTATGCCTTGCTACAAGCTAAACAAAACTTATGAGCGGTTTATCCACATGTTAAATGTTCTTTGTCGGTAGAGACAAAGAAACGTTTCTGGTGCTCTATTGCGAGTTATTTCTCTTGGGATAACATAACAGAATGCAATGCTACATGAATTAGATTCTCTCCCTTTAGTTTTCCGACTATTTTCTCTCTCTTTTCTTCTTCGTAAACATGATGGTGTATTTAGTGTAAACAGTGTATGTTCAAGATGTTGCCGTTTATTTGTAAATTTTCATTGTGTGCTACGGAGCGTTGTCATGTGTAAGTTTTTGGATGACGTGTGAAATTTAATTTCTTACAAACTCGTGAAAAAGTCTGGTAGCGGTACTATTTACTTATATACAAGATGGTGAAGCCGACACCCCACGTTCGCCGCAATAACATATGACGATAGCACGTACATTTTAAACCATTCGTAACAATTATTCCAATATACCCTACGGTGTAGGGTCTGAAAAATAGTCTTTAGACTCATTATATTGCTCCTCTCCACGGAAATCTTTAGTAAAACGTTTTTTTTTTTTTTAAACTTTTATTGAGTGTTAAGAAACATTTGCATTTGTATTGTTCGTGTTGTTACAGAGCGTTGCATGTGGAAGTGTAGGTGACATATGCGCAAATTTTTACAACATTTGTTTCAACATTTTTACATTTGAAATGGGGGGTAACGAAAAACGAGTACAAACAACAACAAGACGGTGGTATACCATTATTTTCCCTCTGCCACCCTTTCACCTGTCAGCTCCAATCCCACCAATACCATCATCACCACTTGGTAATGAGGAAAATGGCAGTAAAACTTGTTAGAACCGACCGGTGAAGGCAGCAGCAGCATCAAAACCAACAGTATCGAACAGGTGGGGGGGAGGGGGGGGGGGTTGTCAAGGAGTATCCTAGTTTCATCTTCGTCCCGGGACATGCGGGAGTCGAGGGAAATGAACGAGCTGATAAATTGGCTGGCTCTGCACCCCCTGTAGATGGCCAGCCCATGGATCGTGCCGATGTTATTAACGCCCTTAAAGATATGGCGAGAACAGAGGATTTTGACGCCAGTGATTCCACATCGCTTTCCAGGATGAAAGACCTGGGAGTAAGAATCGGCACAGCCAGACGCGAGAGGTACATCGGGAAAACAAAGCGCCTCGTCAACCAACACAGAACTGGCACTATTAGCCACCGGACGCTGATGCATATGCTGGGGGGAGGATCTGAGCACCTATGGACAGGTCCGGAGTGCAACGAAGATACCCCAACTGATAACTAACTATCCTAGTTTACAATGCAGGAGGGGTAGTTGTTGCATTTGTATTGTTTGTGTTGTTACATGCGTACTGTGTGTTCAGTATTTGTGGGCGTGTTTTTACAGAGCGTTGCATGTGGGCGTGTAAGTGACATATGCGCAAAAATTACAAATATTTTATACATTTAAACATTTCTCCATTGACATTGTTGTAAGGAAATATTTTAAATCAAAAGCGTGATGGTAGCGGGCTGTTATTATTTCCCCTGCCGCCCCGCTCTCCTGTCAGCTCCAAAAACTCCTACCAAGTACCATCACCCTCGGTGATGATAAACATGGCGGTGCAGAACTGAAACAAAACGGTGAGGGTGGCAGCAGAGACAACAATCACAGTATCAAAAGGGTGGGAAAGGGGGATGTGATAGTATACGCGTTTACAAAGCCATATATATAAATAGTGATTACATGATAATAATGCAAAGTAACAACCAAATACATAAATAAATATCATAGTGACAAGGAATAACAGTGCTGAGACTAGTGATAGACTCAATGATAATAAATAATAGTTTTAACATGTGATTTTATGTGCTAAATTGATTACCTTAGGAATGGTGTTTACATGAAATACATCTTATAATAATAATGACAAGGAATACAAAAACTACTAAGGGTGATGACAGCAATGCTAATATTAATAAACACAATGGTAGGATTTGTTTTGATAATGATCACATTTTCCAAACATGTGATTCCATTTGCTAAAATGATTTTCTTAGGAATAGTGTTAAAATATGGCTTGTGCATACAATAACAATTGCATCCTGCACTGTTTAATAATATAGTAGGTGTAAAAGGAGTTGGTTATCTTTTTTTTCTCCTTGCTTATTTTTTTTAATTTTTTATTTTTTTTTTTTTATTTTTACATATACTTGCAACATGCAATGTTCAATAATAGCAGAAGTAAAAGGAGTTGGTTATCTTTTTCTCCTTGTTTATTTTTTTTTCTTTTGGTCTTATTTGTAAGGGTTTATTCATTTTTTTCCCTTCCTCTTTTTTGTTTTAACTTATTGTAGAAAGTAAACAAGCATCAATATTAGCACAAATTTTTACAATCTTTACATTTTGTTTCCCTTGCCACCCTCTCACCAATTTGGTTCCACTCCACCGATGCCATTTCCCCCCTCTCTGGGCAATGATGGTAAAGGCAGGATAAATATTTGAACCAAACCGGTGTGGGTACCAGCAAAGGCAACAACAACCATGAGCGAGGGGAGGGGGGTACATGGGAAAGGGGTTTTTGTTTTATTACTAATGATGGCAATAGTAATAATGACAAGAAGAGACATACTGGGTGTAATGACAGCAATTATTAAAAAAAAACAGCACTGGTGATAATAGTTATGAAAATGATAACATTTTTACAATATGTGATTCCATTTGCTAGGATGATTTTCTTTGGAATGGTGTTAACATAGCCTAGCAGGTACATACACATGCAAGCTGCAGTTTTTAGTAATTTTTGGAGTAAAGGAGTGGGTTTTATTTTCCTCCTTGTTTTTTTTCTCCTAAATGTAGGGGTTCATTCATATTTTCCTCTTTGCTCTCTCTTTCTTTTTTTTTTAAAATAAAAATTAACCAGACATTTGTATTTGCATAAGTTTTTACAGTATTTTTGGTTTGATGATCATATGTGTTTTTGTATTCATTCATTCATTTAACACTCACTCACATGATTCAAAGGGTGGTGACTAAGAGAAAGGGAATTCTTTACATTTTTGTTTACTTTGCCACACTCCCACCAATCGCTTCCACCCCAATGCCCCTCTGACCACCCTTAATGATGGTACAGGCAGGACAAATGTTTGAACTGACCAGTGGGGGTGGTAGCAAGGCAACAAAACCATACGCAAAGGGGGCACTACGGGAGATGAAGTTGTAAATTAATAAAGATGATAATAAGGATGATAAGGTAAATACTGAATACAAAGAAAAGGGGAAGTCTTTACATTATTTTCTCACTCGCTACTCTCTCCTCAACTGGTTTCACCCCACCCAAGCCTCATGCTAGGGGAGATGAAGTTGTAAAATAATAATGATGATATCACTAATACTTATAACATTAATGATACTAAGGATAATAAGGTAAATACTGAATACAAAGAAAAGTTTAATGATGGTACAGGCAGGACAAATGTTTGAACCAACCAGTTGGGGTAGCAGCAAAGGTAGCAAACCAAAACCAACAGGGGGCGCAGGGGAGATGAAGTTTGTAAAATAAATAGTGATGATATCCATAATACTTATAAAATCAATGATACTAAGGATGATAAGGTAAGTATTGACTACAAGGATAGGGGAAAGTCTTTACATGTTGTTTCCTCGCTACTCTCTCACCAATTGGTTTCACTGCACCAATGTCCCTATGACCACTGTAATGATGGTACAGGCAGGGCAAATGTTTGAAACAAAATAGTGGGGGTAGTAGCAAAAGCAACAAATCTTACACAAAAAAGGGGGGGGGGGCATGGGGGATGAAGTTGTAAAATAATAATGGTGATATTGTTAATTTTAATGTGTTGCGTATCCCTTACGGGACGTTGCAGTCAACACCAGCATTTTCAGCTGCTGTTGATGTACTAGGCAAGTGTTACGTTCAGTAGTTTGCCATTGCTTTCTGAACGACCGGCCCCTATACCTTTTTCGAAAAAACCAGCATCGCCGTGTTTCGAACCCGGGTATACGGGCTCACAAACCGCGTTCGCAAGCCCTTAGCCACAGAGACCGGTTGATATCATTAATACTTATTTAATTAATGATACTAAGGATAAAAAGGGTAGGGTAATGATAATAGAAAATAATAATGTTAATGATAGTAATAGTAATACTAATAATAATAAAATAAAAAATAATGATAATAATAATAATCTTCTTCTTCTTCTTCAGCGTTCCGAGCCATTGAGGTTCTTTGCTGCAAATACAATCCGTCTCCATTCGTCTCTGGTGGACATTCTCTTGCCAGTCGTTGATTCCAAGTGCTTGTAGGTCTGTACATGTATTATCTCTCCACCGCCTTCTTGGAATAATAATAATAATAATAATAAAAATAATAATAATATTAGTATAATAGATATGTGATTTTATTTACTAAAATGATAATCTTAGTTGTGGTGGTAGTTTAGCACAACAAGTTCATTTAAAGCAAAACATTTCATAAATAGTACATTGGAATGGGAATTCCATTGGTCTTTTGACCATATGTGATCTTTTTAATCATCCACTCACCATTCATTCACTGTTTCTTCTTTCTTTCACTCATGTATACCCAAATTGCCAAAAAATTTCCAAAATTGCCGGAGTTGGTATACCATTTATACCAACTCTGGAAAGAGTTGTGATATTTTGTGCGTGTACATAAAGGAAACTAAATGTGTGTTATATGTGTGGTGTTTGTATCTGACAAAATTTCTGCAGGTCCATATAAGTTGTCTGTAGTAAGAAAGTGCTACAAGTAGTTTTGTATGTATGTCCTTTAGTAAAAGGCGAAAATTTTTTTGAAAATTTTTCCTTTCTATACATATTATGAACAAGAGAGAGGACAGGAGAGGGATGTGTGTGGTAAATTGCCTGTTCATTTTTGTGGCCTTAGGAGGCCAGTAAAAAAATGTTTCCCCCCCCCCCCCCCATATAGGGGTAAGACGAAAAAAGAAAAAGGAAGCTGAACTGAGGCTGAAGTAAAAGGCGAAAGATTTATTCGTTTGTGAAGAGAAACCAGAGTTACAAATTATTCGATTCGATCAGATGGAAAATATCCCTCAATGTGCAGGTTTTTTATACTGTTATTGCATTGCATTATACCTAATTTAAAATATACGTAATAAAGAAACAAAATATGTCACCCACTTATAATCTTCATACTAGAACTACCATGATAGCATTTGGGTGCCAGATTCCAGTATGAGTTATTCAACAATGAAATCATCCGAAACAAATTTCGAAGAGTCATATCCCTTCTTAACAGGTGAATAAATATTATGCCCCTTTGTTTTATGGCTAACAACTTTCCCCTCCTCCCTCCATCTATCTATATATCTATCTTAACTACCTAGCTATCTTACCTAGCTATCTTACCTACCTACCTACCTACCTACCTGTATTCCATGCTCAGTCTTCGTAGACTTAGATGGATAGGACACGTTAGGAGGATGGATGATGGTAGAATACCAAATGACATCTATTTTTTGGTGAATTACAGACGGGTAGGAGATCTCAGGGTCGGCCTCTACTACGATACAAAGATGTGTGTAAGCGGGACATGATTGATACAGGCATTGATAATGCACATTGGGAGCACGTCGCCGCTGGACGTGTTGCATGGAGGGCAACTATCAGAAACGGAATAAAGACAAAGGAGAAAATGATTGCAGATGAAGCACACACAGAGCGTGAGAGACGTAAGATGGTGCAAATGGTGGAAGTGACCATGTTTTCACATGCACCTACTGTGGGCAAACATTTGCAGCAAGAATTGGCCTTACCAGCCACACTCGCCACCGCCATGGATCGTAGTTATTAAGCCTTTTTGAAGCACAGTGTACCAAACTATCGTCTGTCAAGACGGAAAGGTGCCAATGATCAGATAGCATTGGCAAACTACTGAGCGTAATCTTGCCAAAAACATCAACAACAGCTGGAAAAAAAAATTTTGCTGTTGACTGCAACGTCCTGTAAGGGATATGCAACTTTAAAAGAAAATTAGGCTGTGTCTGCCTGAGAGCCCATGTCAGTAAAACAAACAAATAACCAACAAAACAAACAAAACAACAAAAAAGGAAATAGTTAAACTCCCTGTCTCTGTGGAGATTTGAATATATGATCACCGAGCCGCGGGCAAGCTTGCAGACTGTTGTCCCACAGTGGCTCCCCGTGACATGGCGTGATCGTGTACACATATCAAGCACACCTCTTGAGTCGGGTAACCCAACAATGCACATTTACACATATTTTTCTGGTTGAGTCTAATGAAACACTACCTACCATAAACCAACACGACACTCAGATTACTTAAGCAAGGTCGGTAACACCACCTCCTCTATTGTTCCAGCGCAGGATTGCATGCATTGTGGCATTGTCTAACTAGCAAATTACTTGTAGCATACACAAGTATAGAAATGGCGTCTGTCTAATGCCGCGGGGAGGAACATAAGATTTAGTAGTAGTAGTAGTAGCAGCAGCAGCAGCAGCAGCAGCAGTAGTAGTAGTAGTAGTAGTAGTAGTAGTAGTAGTAGTAGTAGTAGTAGTAGTAGTAGTAGTAGTAGTAGCAGCAGTAGTAGTAGTAGTAGTAGTAGTAGTAGTAGTAGTAGTAGTAGTAGTAGTAGTAGTAGTAGTAGTAGTAGTAGTAGTAGTAGTAGTAGTAGTAGTAGTAATAATTGTAGTAGTAGTTGTTGTTGTTGTTGTTTTTGTTGTAGTAGCAGTACTAGAACCCATAATTGTGTGTATTAAAAACGCGCTTGCTTACATACTCCAGTGATAAGAGAAATGTCGGATTGTAAGCCACAGATCCTCTCTCGGTAATCTGTACATTACCATTATTATGAAGCAAATGTCTGTCAAGGTAGCCGGCGTGGCGTAATGGCTAGATGTTCGCCTGCAGGTCTTGTGGTCATCGTTTCGAAAGCACCTTGAGGGTTGCTCTGTGACGCCTACTGGCACTCATAAAACACTTTGAATTCTTTCTGAAACGTCTGCTTAACTTTGTTATAACTATAACTCAAAAATACCTTCGAAGATTGTCAGCATCGTTTGTGTGGCTATGGTATTTGTCTGTATTCATACAAGTCAAAGAGAGAAGTAGAGATCAGATGCCACGCTAGACTATATACCATTTAAAGCTGTAGGCATAAAGGTATTCGAACTTGAAGCCTCCAGCGGACAAATGTACCTCGCTGAAGAAATACGTGAACCTGCAGGAGAAAGCCTCGAATATCTTAAAGTCTACAGATTTTATTATCTGGTCGGCATGGTCGAATGTACAAGAGCGCGCTTTCTTAATCATCCGATGTGCTAATCCGAGACTGCAGGTTCAACCCCTCAACCGGTTAGCTGGGCTAAAATGTTGCCTTCTCGTCCTTGACTTGGGAACATGAGTTACAAGTACCTCTGAAGCTGGAGTAGGTTCGCCTGATGGCGAGGGACACTGGTAATATGGAAAGCTAATCCACACGCGCCGGCTGCCTGGCCGAGGGGTTAGCAGCTTTCTCCGTTAACCCCGAATACTCTCGTGGTCGACGTGAGCGCACAAGAATTAGAAGTGGTTCGAGTCGAGCCAGTGACCTATGAGAGTATGGAGCCGGTCGCGCAGAAAGTCGTGGCGTGCTGATGAGCGTAATCTAGCCTAGGAATCAACATACAGCTGAAAGATGCTGGTGTTGATCGCAATATCCTGAAACAGGATGGAAACGCGGGGGAAAAAATCCACACGCAAAAATCAGTCCAGTGCTCTAGAAGTGGTAGCGCTTATATGCACTACGCTTGTGTTCAAAGCGAATGGATGCAAAAGTAACAAATACAAATTCTTTCTGTCTACCTCTGTTTATTCTCCCACTGATCTTTCCAGCCGGCGTCTGTGGCGAACGCGATTCACAATCCCGCATACCGCCTTCGCAATCAAATCAGCTGCAAGAGAACTGGTAGCAGAGTGATTTGTGTTGATTTTTACCAGTGGTATGAACGTCGGTCGTTCAGAAAGCAATAGCAAACTACTGAATGTAAACTTGCCTAGTAAATCAGGAACAGCCAATAAGAATGTTGGGGTTGATTGCAACGTCATATAAAGAAAGTGCATATAAACTTGTTTAGTATGTCATAAAAGGTCTCGAGCGCAGGCTCGTGGCAATTTTTGACACCTCCAGTGACCGGTTAGAAACACTTATAAATGGGTATCCGTTAGGTAATTAATAATAATAACTCGCATACATGGTTTGTTTCTACATTAACTTAACTTTGTTTCTGGCCATCCTAATATCATTACCACCATCATTATCATCTTCCACTTTTGCCGTCAAGTATCGTGATGAGGAGTAGTTGACGTTCCAACTCCCGATGGGAGGCACGGGATAGTTTCATTCCGTGTGATTGTGCTCGTACAATGTTTTTGATGTCGTCAATCCATTTTATTCTCGGGCTTTCTCTTGCTCTCGTATTAGATCTTCTTTGATATAGCGCCATTCCTTGTAGTTGATGGTGTTGCATTCTGGAGAGATGCCGAAGCAATTGATCTTCTGCCCTTAAATATATGTGGCACAAGGATCCTCATATAAAAATACATAATACAAGTTTTAATACTTTGCAGACCTACATGCACTGAGAAATCGGTGGCCAGTCTTTGTCTCACTTAGCGAAACGACGAAAGCAGACTTCGAACCTCGTCCGACCGTCGCGCTCCTGACATTATAAACCTAGCTCCTATCAGCTACGCTACTGCGTCCGCTTCTACATATGCAAGCCTTGTTATTATGCACATGATAGATGAATACGACACCAATGTTTGCGTCATAGATATGAGTCATCACAATATGTGCTCTATGATAGCTTGGCATGTGCACCTTTATGTCTGTATGTTTAATGATTTGTTTACGAGCGCACGGTGTCTTATTAATATTATCAAAGGTCAGTTGTCTTATATGGCGCAGAAACCAGGAAATGAATAGCGGTGGAATAATTAGACAAAAATAGAGGCTTATTTTGGACCGTAGCCTATTCTCAACCAGCTAGCTTATTAAAGCTTATTTTAGGCCATAGTCATTTCTCAACTAGCTATCGTATGGAGAGTTGTACAGTGTATACTGCATATTGATATATGGGAGGAATTATGGACTATGGATAAGCAGCTATTGGTCAGTGTGGAAGAAAACACGGAATAAGAAGAAGAGGATGGAGGAGAAGATGGTGGTGAAGGAGTAGGAGGGGTGGAGTAGGCGAAGAAGAAGTTGGAGGTGAAGGAGGCTAAGAAGGCCAAGAAGAAGAGGAAGAAGAAGATGAAGAAGAAGAAGAAGAAGAAGAAGATGATGATGATGATGATGATGGTGATGATGATGATGATGATGATGATGATGATGATGATGAGGAACAGACTAGAAGCAGAGGTGTGCAGTACGAGTCTAGAATAATACACGTTTCCACAAAGCCATCCAACAGGCGTTATTAATATAAGACAACTGTCTACAATAAAGGAGCGGAGGGAGGAAGGGAAGTTGAACGTAAAAATAAGAGGTTGATACTGCAAAGTAAAGAATCAGAATATACAAAGAAGAGGATCAGACAATATGTCTCTCATAAACATGCATTTGCTTCGGGATACTAGGAATGCTCTGCATTTTCTCGTCTGCTAGCTTGATCGTAGCCCTGATAACATCATTTTCGATTCGTTTTATCTTTTGTTTTAATCTCTGTGATCCACCGGTCACTTAAGATCGTATGTGTTAATAATGTTAAATTTTTTTTTTTTTTTTTTTGCGTGCGCTCGCTTTGAACTTAAGCGTAGTCCGTGCAAGTGCAAATATTTCTAGTGCACCGGACTGATGTTTACGTGTGGGTTAGCTTTCCTTATTACAGTGTCCCTGGCCATCGAGCGAACCCACTTCAACTTTAGAGGTACTTGTAGAAGAAGAAGAAGAAGAAGAAGAAGAAGAAGAAGAAGAAGAAGAAGAAGAAGAAGAAGAAGAAGAAGAAGAAGAAGAAGAAGAAGAAGAAGAAGAAGAAGAAGAAGAAGAAGAAGAAGAAGAAGAAGAAGAAGAAGAAGAAGAAGAGTTGAATTAGAGCAGAGAGAAGAGGAGAGAAGGGGGGAGGCAAGAAGAGGAGAAGGAGAAGAAACAGAGGTAGAAGAAGAGTAAAAGAGAAGTCGTTTTCTCTAAATGCTTTCTTACTACACAACTGTTTACTGATGATTCTCAAATGCACAATAACAAATGATTAGATCTTTGAGACTACAAAACAGCCATGCCTCTCATATAAATATTGACAGCAAAACTTTCACATAAAAACTCAGTTAGATGAGACACATAACCCCTACCATTTATCAACAGTAGATGTGGTTTCTAGATAGAGTTGGAGCTTGAAAATATACAGCACATTGTTAATTGTTTGCCTGCTGGCTACTCTGATGGAACGATACATCAATCCCCAAATATTAAAATTCTTTAGACTAAATACATTTTCCTAAGGGAGTTACGGTAGAATAGTAGCTCGTCACTCTTCTGCAGGCCGGTGGTCATGGTTCGATCCGCATCGAGGCGGATTCAATTTGTTTTCATTTATCTGGGCTCCCAAATCTCCCATTTATCTGGACTCCCAAATTTCCAAAGAAATATGGAAGACTACCTCAATCTGATGTAGACATAACCTATATGAGGCCAAGCCTAAAAAATAGACACCAGGAAATATCTCGGGAAGCAAAGGCGACAGGCGTAATGTTAACCACATCACCCCAAAGTGCCGATTGATTTATACAATATGAGTCTACCACCATATACCCAATGCCCGTTGAGTCGTGACAAATAGTCATGTACTTTACTTAACGGACCATTTTCAGCGCCTTAAGGGGGTACTGGGTAAATTTTATAGATTCATCAGTACTTGGTGGGTACTGTGATAAATGTATGTGTGTGGCAGCCCTATATAATATAGTTTGACAATATAACACAGAAGACAAAACGAGATCTAAATAAAGATGTGACGAATTATGTCATATTTTAAGTACAAGTATACAGATGGGGCTATAGAGTAGCGACAATCCATGACAGCTTTAAAAAAGTCGCTTAAAAGTCGACAGGGTCGACTTCATTGCACCGGTTTTATCCCATGTGGGTCAGTCTTTTTCAGCAGCG
Organism: Cepaea hortensis; assembly: GCA_963921405.1. Taxonomy (NCBI): domain Eukaryota; kingdom Metazoa; phylum Mollusca; class Gastropoda; order Stylommatophora; family Helicidae; genus Cepaea; species Cepaea hortensis. The sequence continues at coordinate 35,371,672 of OY992880.1, forward strand.
AGGAAAAGAGTCGCACAAAGCACGAACTCCGTAGCTCCAGCGACAACCCTCAGTATTCTCCGAAAAAATGGACTCGTGAACCGAAGGGCGCGCCCGGAATCGAACCCACAACCAAAGTCCAAGCGTAGTAGTTTGTATTATGTTCGTGTGTTACAAAGCGTGTGCATTTATATTTTTTTTAATATTTTTTTTTTAAGTTCATTACAGAAAACACAGAACTAATATTACACTCAATAATTTACCATGTGCTGGTTTTGCGCACTGATCGTTAAACGGAAGGAAGTTGGTTATCAGTTAGACAATGGAGCGCGATAGAAACCCGCGTTAAAGCCAGGTTATGGTGAAAGTGTTAGGTAGAAAGTCGGTTGTTATCCTTGATGCTGTTTGAACCTACGTTTCTCCTCCATTTGCGATGTGTGTGTATACTTCACCTCGACACCGCAAGGTACAAGAGGAACATGATGAGATGAGATGAGATATATACATTTTTCTGGTGAATCTATTTACAAATTAATAGAAATAATTATAATCATATCACATACAGGGACGGTAGTATTACGTAGAACAAGTTAATATTAAGTTTTGTTAGTTAGTTAGTTAGGTAGTTAGTTAGTTAGTTAGTTAGTTAGTTAGTTAGTTAGTTAGTTAGTTAGTTAATCGTTAGTCGCGGTTCCAACTTCACAGCAAAGGATCGCCCCATTATGCTCAGTTCCTGTGCCAGTGAATATCACACAAAATGCTCCTCACTGCCCCATGTGAAAAGTGGAACAGACAGGAGTCTCGACAAATCTCTCCCTACTTGCATTTCCAAACTATTTCCGTTTATACGAGCAGTATGAAGATCCCCTGCCGGCTTGCTAGGCCAATCGCAGGTTTAGGACACAAATCTGACCACAGCCAATCTGATCCCCAGTGGCGAGCCAACACAAAAATCCGCCACGAAACATACAGTTCATCACCGATGGAAGTGGCAGTCACTAGAACACCAACAGCTACACATTACTGCATAAATCAATCCAGTTAGTTCAGCGACCGGCCGGTCGCCATTTTTATGAAAATATAGTTCACGCTACTATATTATGTTGTGTAAAGGTAAAAACAGTTTTCTATAGATAAGGATGATAATGATGTTATTAGCCATGCTAGTGATACTTATAAACTTGTAAAGGTACACTGTTCACTCCGTGAAGCGTATTGGGTATATGGTGCTAGTTTCATAGTTTTATACCAATCGGTGCTCGATAGATGATGTCAAAATCACGCCTGCTGCCTTTACTTCCCAGAATATTTCCTAATGCCCATTTTAGTTGGGTCGACCTGGTACCCCCAGGTCAATTTTAAACACCCCCTTCGACGAGGATTTAAACATGGCCATCTTGTGGACATGCAAGCGTGCTAGCCACTAAGCCAGAGCATGTAGCCATACAGTCTGTAAAACGATCCCCTGCCTCGAGGTAGGTTTTAACCCAGATCCACTGTGCCAGCGGCGAGTGTGCTAGACGCTGCGCTACTGCGGAACGCTTCATCTACATGAAAATATGTCATTCTAGCTTTCATATGTGCCAAACTCAAGGCCCGCGGGCCACAGCCGGCCCGCCGTACAATCATAGCAGGGCCGAGAGGTCTCAACCGACGTACAAATATATTCGGCCCAAGAGAGAATTTTAGGCAAAAATATTTTTTTATGGTCACGATATAAAGTGCAAATAAATTCCCTAATTAGCAGCTTTCCGAATGATAAGCTACCTGAGAGCGTTCTCGCTAGGATCAGAGTAAGCGAAAATAAAAGTTGTGTAGTGAGTTAGTGATCGTCGTTATAGTTACCTAGCAACGTTCAGATGCTCGTTTTGGATAGGCGCATACAAAATGAAAGTAATGTGTGCCTGGATATTACATCACATTTTCCCGCTACGGCTAACCTGATATCAATCAAGCGTCTGTCGGTAAATGCGAACTGTTTCGTAATCCATTTGCCATAGATGTGGAAACTGCACCTGTAAATTTGCAGATGGAGTTAATAGAGCTGCAGTGTAATGGGACACTAAAGACAAAGTACGACACTGTGGGGCCTGCACAGTTCATTCGTTTCATTCCTGAACAGATGCCCCGGCTTCGTTTACATGCGGCTCGAACCTTGAGCATGTTTGGTAGCACATATCTGTGATGAAGATTAACAAAACATCACACAGGAGTCGTCTCACTGATGAACACTTGCAGTCCATCATGAGAATCTCAATGACACAAAACATTACTCCCAACATAAACGAACTTGTAGCCAAGAAATGATGCCAAACATCGTGTTCTGACAAATTGACATAAGAGTGAAAATGTGTATACCAATGATGTTTTATTATTAAAACTTTTTTCTGTTTTAATTTATATTAATGTTTAAAAAAGGTTTTATTTTCGGCTTATTGAATGTTTATCCTGTCCGGCCCGCAATCTTACATGTGATTTGAGTTTTGGCCCGCTGAGCGATTGAGCCCTGACGTATTGAATCCAGTTGAGCATGGTTTTTATTCGGTGCTTACAATTCTTTGTTTTTAATCTGTCTTTCGTGGAGTATGGTGATAATTGTATGAGACAAGAATCCCCCCCCCCCTTCTTTTTTTCTTTCTAACACTCGCAGCCCTGTGGGATCGATACCTTGTACGGCGTATGTTAAAAGGCAGAAGATCAAATGGTTTGGCCATCTCGTTAGAATACAACACTATCAGCTACCAGAACTGGTGCTACATTAAAGACGATCCGATACGAGAGCAAGAGGATGCCCGAGAAGAAAATGGATTTGACGACATCAAAGACCATGAACAATCACATGACTGATACTATCCAATGCCGACCAATAGGCGCTGGAATGTCAATTATCCCTCCCCACGACGCTTGACGGCAAAAGTGGAAGATGATAATGAGGGTGGTGACTCTCACCCAGTGACGAACTGGGTCTAAATATACTGGTTCCAGGAGAAAAAGCTACATAAAGGTACATTTTAATATACTATCTAATGCAGTGGTTCTCAACCGGTGGGAATTTTAGGGTTTCCAGGGGGGGGGGGGATGAAGACCATTTCAAGATCGCGTTAATACAAGAACCGATTACTTGATATTGTTTTTCCCTTCATACTTTACAGTTATGTATGTCTCATCCTTCTAAAATTCATTTTATAAAGTAGACCCACAAATCATGTTTTATGTGGATGTCTAGACTTGTTTTAGTATATGCTATTAAATTTACCTTCCATTTTTACGTATACTGTGTAGGGGTGGGGGGATTTTTAGATAGGAAATATGAAAAGGGGGGATGACGTTCTGAAAATACGGTGAAGGGGGGCACGGGCCAAATTTTTTATAGGAAGGGGGGGGGGGAATGACGTTCTGAAAACATGGTGAAGGGGACACGGGCCAAAAAAGGTTTAGAACCACTGATCTAATGTTTAAGGGTTGGACTCCCTGGTCTAGGCGTTACACGACTTTTTCCGTAATCCTGTATACTCTCGTGAGTAACGTGACGTGCGCGAGAATTGGTAGCGGTTCTTTCCGCGTCGGTAACTTAAGGGGTATGTGAGCCGGTCGCCCAGATAGCAATGACAAATAACTGAGCGTAATCTTGCCAAGAAATCAACAATCAGCTGAAAGATGCTGATGTTGACAGCGATGTCCTGTAAAGGATATGCGAACAAACAAAAAAATTTTTTAAGGGGACTCCCTTCATCACGGATCCACAGGGTCCACTTGCCATCGGGCAAGCTGACACCCCGACCAGTTTGCCACTTCCCCCATCCTTATCACGGCCTACCCAAGTTATATTGTGTCAAAGAAACAGAACAGACGTGTGTTGGTAAACAACCTGAAATTCCTGCCAGCCCAACCACAATTTAACAAAGAAATCTGATCCTGACAGCATAACAATTAAGTATCTACAGATGTATCCTGCTTCGTGCCGGACCTTAGATTTCATGCCATGACTTTACTGTTGCAGTTTCTAAACTAGATCAAGGGTTTTCAAACTACGGATTGCAGACCACGACGTCTAAATCAACATTGTTTTTCTTCACAGTAACTGTGTGTGTTTGTTGTATAAGTGTGTATATATGTATGTGTAAGTGTGTAATTGAAGAGCGGCTGGCCGAGTGGCTACAACGTCGGACACTCCTTCGGGAGACCCGGGTTCGATCCCTCGGTAAGGTGTGGGATTTTTTTCTGTCGGGGGGAAAACCTCCTAACCTGCACAGTTCGCGGCGACTGCACTAGCCAGGCGGCCTTAATTCCTTAGGCTCAAAGACCCCTCTGCCATACACCGCAAGGTACTATATTGGCAGTAAATGACAGGTGACAGTTTTTTGTTTACAGTAAGTGTGTGTTTGTATACATTCCCACCAACCAACGGCTGTAGATACTTAATTGTTATGCTATCTGGATCAGATTTATAATGCCTGGGCAGAGCTTCAGAGTAACATGTGGTGCCTAAACGACATTTTCCCTCTCTCGGCCTAGTCTTGTGTATTCCAGAGGAATGGGTAACCAATACGTCTGGCACAAGGTAGGCTGCAGACACTGGCGGCTCAGCGTCAAACCTCCTATGATAAACCGATGGGATAAGTGCATCAATGTTGGTGGAAATTATGTTTAGAAATAAAGGGACAATGTGCGTATAGAAATAAGTGGGTTTCAAGTTGTTATTATATTCAGTTATTTTTCTACAGCCATTTGTGACTTACTTATTGACTTCCTCTCGTATGATGTATATATATATCCCCCCCCCCCCCCTTTGTTTCCGTCTCCGTTCTTGTTCGGTACGTTTTCGCTTCGGCTCATGTTTCTTCTTTCGTTCGCTTGAAATATGTCTATAACTGCAATGTTGTCTCTTGTATGAATTTAACTGTCTTTTTTAGTCTACACAGCGGTCCATAGAGTTTATCTTCCACTGTCGCCTCTCTAGGCCAGAAGGTTTGCTAGATATGTTGTAATTTGGGCAGTCTTGGAGTATGTGCTCTGCTGTCTGCGACGCCAATCCACATGTGCACATGGCTGATTCACCAATCTTGAATTTTGTATACATGTGGTTGCGTAATCTATTGTGTCCTGTTCTGAGGGGCAGAATAATGACTTGTTCTGGTCTGACCATAATGTGGTAGTCGTCTGGAATAGGTTTTGGTGGCGTTCTTACTGATTTGATCCATTCTTTTCTTTTGGTGGTATGTAACGGGCACATCCAGCTGTTCTTCTTTTGCTTCTTCCTTAGCCAATCGATCAGCTCTGTCGATTCCAGGTATTCTACAGTGGGATGGTATCCGCTGGTATTCTACAGTGGGATGGTATCCGCTGGTATTCTACAGTGGAATGGTATCCGCTGTATGGTGACCTTATGCTGACTGCTAAGTTCAGAAAGTAGTGTCCTTAGTACTAGCAATTTCCCAGACAGGAGCGCCTCGAGTACTGATTTTGCATCTGTCAATAGCACCACGGGATGTGTACCATGGCTGGTATTTAGTAATTTCTCTGTTATCTTTTTCTTCTTCTTCTTCAGCATTCCGAGCCATTGAGGTTCTTTGCTGCAGATACAAGCCGACTCCATTCGTCTCTCTGGTTGACCTTCTCTTGCCAGTGGCTGATTCCAAGTGCTTGTAGGTCTGTATGTATATTATCTCGCCACCGTCTTCTTGGTCTACCTCGGGGTCTACTGTCATTTGTTTCTTGAGTGTAAGCGAGTTTTGTTTCCCTATTGTCTTCCATTCTTTCTATATGCCCCAGCCATTGCAGTCTGTTAGCCTTCATGATACCAGTGATTAGAGAAGACTTAAACAGATCATAAATGTCTTTGTTGCTTCTTCTTTTTCACTCTCAACTTTGGGTATCTCTAATGGGGCCAAAGATTCGTCTTAAGACTTTGTTCTCAAAGGTTTGTAACAAGGCTTCGTCTCCTTTAGTTGTACTCCAGGTTTCAGAGCCATACAGCACAACTGGTCTAATCAGTGCTTTGTATATTGTGATCTTGATGTTACGAGATAGCGCATTTGATTTTAGCAGATGTTGTAGTGCATAGTATATCTTATTTCCAGAGTTCATTCTAGCTTGTATTTCTTCCCTTATTATGTTGGAGCAGTTGAAGATTGTTCCCAGGTATTTGTATGTTTCCGTTCTTGTAATGGTCATGTTATCTATTTGTATGTGGCCAGAGTTTGTAGTCGTTCCTTCTCTTGAAATTACCATATATTCTGTCTTATCTTGGTTGATAACCAGCCCCATTTGTTGAACCTTTTCCCTTAAGTGAGTCAATATTTCCAATGTCTTTTGTTCATTTTCCCCTATAATATCTAAATCATCTGCATAACCAAGCAGCTTGGATGTTCCTCCAATATCACATTCCTCCTTTACCTTCCTTACAACTTTCTCTAGAGCCAGATTGAAAAGGAGCGGCGATAGTGCATCACCCTGTTTCAAGCCCGATGTTATTTGGAAAGGGTCTGATTTCCTGCCTTTATATGTTACTATATTATAAGTATTTTCTATGCATAGTCTGGTCATGTTGATTAACTTCCTTGGTATTGAATGTTATCTTGATTGCCTCAATTTCAGCATCATAGTTATGGCAGTACTTTCCTGTTGGTACTCTGGCCGTGTCCCTAATATTATTTGGGTATTCTATATACACTCCCGCTCCTCCATTTCGAACAGCATTTTGTGCTGACCCATTCGTGTAGACTCGGATCCAGAGGTCCTGTGGGTATTCTTCATCAAGGAAGCTGAGAGTGGCTGTTCTGCGCTGCACACAGCTCTGTCCTTCCTTGTCAAATACTCCTCTCACTTTTTTCTGGATTTGTCGTGATAGTCTATGTTCATCTTTTAATGGAGTTCGCTCTGGTATAGTTTCCAGGCGGATACCAAGTGTGGGCAGATCTGTGGTTTCTCTGCAGAGTCTTTTGTCCTGGTGGGTAAAACTGCTTTTTTTCAACCGCCCTATAGCTAAGTTTTCAAATCTGTTCTTCATGGGGTGGCCTGGCAAGCTGAGGCACTTTTCTGCTTGTATTAGCGTTGTCGTATCTCTGCGCTCTCTCAGTGCTTGTGTGCTCACCATATTCTCCATCTCCACTATAGGGGTGTATCTCATCCTTCCTGTGGTGACTCTAAGTGCTTGATTTTGCACCTTGTCCAGCTCTTGTAGTGTGGTGTTTGATGCCGAACACCACGCAGTTGACCCGTATTCCGGATGTGGTCGTATGCTCTGTTGGTAACCTTTGCTAAGTATTTTCCCGCTGACTCCCATTGTGGTTCCACTTAGTGGCTCATGTTTTAACCCGCCGCTTCTGTTGACATGCTCCATAATTTCCATTTGCTTTTTCCTTGGGGCGTTGATGGGTTATATATAGTAACAAAATCTCTGCATAAGTTCTCTTCTGTCCACGATAATGTTACTATCCTTCTTGAGTAACGAACCATAAATCAAGAATTCACATTTCTCTCGGAAGTTATGCACATCTTGTTGTTTGCTAAAGAGTCGGGATAAATAAGCACTACTATATTCTTGTGAAAATCGTTCCAACTCTCTTGTGTTGAAATTTGGCGTTGAAGAATACAGATTTGGTTTTGTTTTATTCTATACATTATTTTAAACTGTTTTGATATGGTCCATACCTGCCGCGTCTTGTGATCGTTGCAGATGAATAGCTTCTCGGGGAATAATTATTGCTCTTATTGTGTGCGACACACATCATCATCTTGAGCCTGCCTGTAAGTGTGGACGATCATGGCTCACCATCTGAGATGATCAGCCAGATCTGTGTGCTTGTCCCTATAAGCCATTTGACCAATCATGATATGGGAGCCTACCGCTATTGCAAGGCATGTCTACTGAAAGAACCCTGGTTTAATAGCCTCTAGGTCAGTGGTTTCCAACCATTTTGGCCTATGCACCCTTTCACCATATGTCAGAATGTCGTTCCCCCCTTTCCAGCGAACGAAAGAAGAAGAATTTCCCCCTTTCCAGCGAACGAAAGAAGAAGAATTTTCCCCTTTCCAAAATTGTCAGCCTCAAAAGGTGCATTGTTTATATTCACAATATTTTATTAGGGAGGCATTATTCGCAGCGCGCTTCGAATAATACTGAGCGTTATTCGCACCGCGCCTGGGAAGGATAAGCCTACTAAGCATTATACACAGCGAGATGCTAATAATATTGAGATGAATAATATGGATATACACTCCGACGACAGTGAGGGTCCTCCAGACCCAGAAACATTTATTGCATCCATCAATCGGTCTAGCAGTCCACCACACTCAACCGGAAGAGATTACGGTAGTAAACGTCACGTGACCAGCCGCGACTGCGAAAAACATGTAGTCAGGGGAGGCGTTATTCGCAGCGCGCTTTGAATAATCACTTCGATTTTATTAACACACCAAATTAATCATATTACAATTTAAAAAAAAAAAAAAAAAAAAAAAACAATTAAAGCTCAAAGAATTGTCACTCAATACACGACACCAGAATGCCAGAAAATTGTGCTTCATCAAAGAAAACGCTAAATAGAAAACTAGGATATTGTGTAGGAAGCCATTTTGAGTTTGCCAATCTGTGGTCTTAACTCCCCCCCCCCCCTGGAAACCCTAAAACCCCATCTTTCTCACACCCCCCCCCCCCAACTGGCTGGGAACCACTGCTCTAGAATAATAAATTAGCTGTGAATATCAAATAAGCGGCTGTGTAAAACATTTAGAAGAAACTACTTAGGTGGTCTTACAGCTAACTCTATGAACTCGCTTGGGAGCTTGGGAAAAGCAAGTGAATGATTCCACCGTTAGAAGTGAGGTCTCACTATCTTCGTCTTTCTCCTATGCTGTTTTAAAAACCTATGCTCACGAAAATAACAAACTTTAAATTTCAACAATACATGAAAACTCTATGAGACAGAATCATTCTGAAAGAACATGTGGAAATCCGCTGTACTTTAAGTTTTGTTTTTTAACCCATGGGGCGGGTATGTTAGTGTAAATGATAAGATGGCTTCGCCGATCATGGCATGAGCGCGGTCGCATGTGGGTTCGGCGACTGCGTTCGTCGTCCACTAACAGAGGAAAATACTGGTCACCTATTCCTCCATGTACTCAGGCCTATGATGTGATGGCCTTATCATATCACCGACCCATAGTAGTTTCCTGCTTAGGACGTTGTGTGTGTGTGTGTGTGTGTGTGTGTGTGTGTGTGTGTGTGTGTGCGTGTGCGTGCGTGCGTGCGTGCGATGTGTGTATATGTTTTTTTTTAATCCATAAAAGTATGTGAAATATGCAAAATGACCTCCGAACTGAACAGTTTAGAGACCCTTGAATGAGAAGAACACCTACTTCATCATTTTGTGCGGGGACGCAAAGAAAACATGTCCCTTATAATGTCAACTGGTGGAAATCCCGTAACGGATACTGGATTCACCCATTCACGCAGCACTCTTAGTCTTAGCATGTCTTTGTCTAACCTGTGATGCAGAGATACATTGCGGGCATTTCTGTTCTAATACACATAAGTGATGACGGTAATTTAATGGCAGATACTGCTGTCGGGGTATGACGTGCTCTCTTCACATATATGAGGTCATGGATGAATAGGGTGGGGAGATGAGTTCCTTTCCCCATCCGCTTTCAGCCTAAAAAAAAAAAACTTCAACACATCCTCTACAGCCTACGTGAAGAAGCTAAAAGTTAGTTGTACTTCCTTTACAGGACGTCGCAGTCAACGCAAGCATTTTTTTTTTGGGGGGGGGGGGGGGGTTGTTTGTCATATCTTGGCAATTTTACCTTCAGTAGTTTGCCATTGCCGCTCTCCCTGGCGTAGAGGTAAAGGATGTTGTTAGTAATCCCGTATACTCTCGTACAAAACACAGCTTTGCAAGATTCGGCAGCGGATCGCGTCGCGTTGGTTACTTACGGAGGTATGTGAGCCGGTCGTTCAGAAAGCAAAGTCAAACTACTGAACGAAAAAAACTTGCCAAGACATCAAAAGCAGCTGAAACATGCTGGTGTTGACTGCAATGTCTTGTAAACGATATGCGGGGGGGGGGGGGGGGGGGGAGTTTGCCATTGCTTTCTGAACGACCGGCACTCATATTATTGTATGAAACTAACACAAGGTGGTCTGCTGCCAAATCGCCCGCAGCTGAGTTTCAAATGCGGTATGCGGGATTACTAATTGCGTCCGTAACCTCTTCGCCACAGAAGTTAGGTGGACATAAAATCTGAACTTCTTCATCTCAACCTTGTCTCATCCAATGGAGTATATACTCTCAACCTTGTCTCGTCCAATGGAGTATATACTCTCAACCTTGTCTCATCCAATGGAGTATATACTCTCAACCTTGTCTCATCCAATGGAGTATATACTCTCAACCTTGTCTCATCCAGTGGAGTATATACTCTCAACCTTGTCTCATCCAGTGGAGTATATACTCTCAACCTTGTCTCATCCAATGGAGTATATACTCTCAACCTTGTCTCATCCAATGGAGTATATACTCTTAACCTTGTCTCATCCAATGGAGTATATACTCTCAACCTTGTCTCATCCAATGGAGTATATACTCTCAACCTTGTCTCATCCAGTGGAGTATATACTCTCAACCTTGTCTCATCCAGTGGAGTATATACTCTCAACCTTGTCTCATCCAGTGGAGTATATACTCTCAACCTTGTCTCATCCAGTGGAGTATATACTCTCAACCTTGTCTCATCCAGTGGAGTATATACTCTCAACCTTGTCTCATCCAGTGGAGTATATACTCTCTACCTTGTCTCATCCAGTGGAGTATATACTCTCTACCAACACGCATTAAGCATTAATTATTGTATTGTTATCGCCTGTAGCTCCCCCGTGTTTTCCCAGATATCTCATCCCTATCTTTAATTCTCTTCGCCGTGTGTTTTAAGGTCTCTCTCCTATGTTTGTTCCCTCTGGGATCCAGGGAAAGGACTTTCTAGTTAACTGTTAACAGGTTCACCCATGTTTGTCTGATCCAGCGCCAATGACTTTTTCTCTCATCTTGATTCGCTGGAGTTTGTTTAGCCTTTTCCGTATGTTTGACAATGATAATTCTGCCATGCCAGTTTAGTCCCTATTCTGCGCTGGCACAAGTTGATAAATATTTGCAATTTATTGGTACTGTTTTAATGATTCTACATGTTTCTGATTCATACTACTGACATCATGTTAAAGTTAAATATTTAATGTTTGGTACAAGGTTTAATTTTTTTCGACTTCCACAAATGGTCTCCTGCTATGAAAGCTCATTTTGCCTCCTTAATCCTTATTTTACTACCTCGGTGTTTTCACCAATCTGTGTCTACATTGCTGCCTGCATGTGTGTATGAGGCTTCACCATTCGGGTTATACTTTCCTTGATTTACTCTGTTTAGCGTAAATTATGAATTTGTAAACCAACTTCCTGTGCTGTGACCTCTCATGGGGCGTGTTTCGTGTATCTTGCATCTGATTTCGCTTGTGGGGCAGAGGTCAGTGTCACCGGCGACCTCTAGATATTCAAGCTGCTATGTCGCAGCTCATTGAATTCAGTTTCTGTCGGTATTCATTGTTCTCTTCATAAACCATTCTATAGTAAGTACGATTACGAAAGGCGTGAAAAGACATCCATATCTCACTCATTTTCTTATTTCAGCTGTATATGTTACAGAGGGTATTTCTGCATTTCATGTATCTGTGTGTTGCATTTATTAAATTGATTATCTTTAGTAAGAAAGTAATCTTAGCATGCAGGTCGTCCATCAAAATTTAGATTTTTCCATTCTTTCGAAAACCTACAAAACTTTCCAGTTTCGTGTAAAATTCCTCTTTAACTGATTCATTCTGATCATATGTTGATCTATAACATTGGATCGCATTAGTGTTTGCTTTCTCTGTGTGTATCTAAATGGTGTTGTTATTATTCTAGAACTCACTGTTTTCCATTATATTAGTGCTTTCTCTGCCATTTAGATAGTAATGGAGGCCACTTCTTCACTGTGGGGGGGGGGGGGGGGGTATGTCTCTGTTTAGCATGAGAACAGCGGCCTTTCACCTGTGTTAAAAGCTTTTTGCTTACTCCTTTCCATCTGTTTCGCGTAATCTCAAAATGCTAATATCACAAATAAGAAATGTAGAAGGTCACTTTACTGAGACAAAATCACACACACACACACACACACACACACATACACACATACACACATAGAGAGAGAGAGAGAGAGAGAGAGAGAGAGAGAGAGAGAGAGAGAGAGAGAGAGAGAGAGAGAGGCACAACGAAAAGCGTTGTGGCGACATACCTTCACCAATAAAAAGAAACAGGAGTTGACAAAGGCAGAAATGGCATTAACATAATTACATCGAGGCCTAGTAGTATTATGTAAACACCTACAACGAAAGCCTAAACTATGAAGTGAAACAAAATGCAAGGTACCTGGGTAGGAGTCTGTGCTGATACTGAAAAGAAAATTAAACAAGAAATAGGACAAAAGCAGACATGGTAGAACAATAAATTGGAAGAAAGCCGAGATGGTAATACAATACATCGGACAAAAGCCGAGATGGTAATACAATACATCGGACAAAATCCGAGATGGTAATACAATACATTGGACAAAATCCGAGATGGTAATACAATACATCGGACAAAATCCGAGATGTAGAAGAATTTTTTTTTTAATTGTTGCATATCCCTTACAAGACGTTGCAGCCAACATCAGTATTTTTCAGCTGCTGTTGATGTACAAGGCAAGATTACGCTCAGTAGTTTGCCATTGCTTTCTGAGCGACCGGCTCACATACCCCCGTAAGTTACCATGGCGGAGGGAACCGCAACCGATTCTCGCGCAGATTACGTTACTCACGAGAATATACGGGATTACGGAGAAAGACGTAAACACCTAGGCCAGGGAGCACGGCGTAGAACAATAAACCGGACGAAAGCAGAGATGGTTGAAAGATTTAAGAGGCAGTGAGGGTGTGAAATGTGTAGGCAGACTTAATAGAACAGAAAATGATTTGTGGTTCTATCCATTTATGTGTGAGAGCGTTAGCAATGTATTCTGGGAAGTAAGCGGTGGCAGTTAGTACACGTTTGAGAACCAATTGGTTAGACCGCGATGTCGTAAGTCCTACGTGTTTCACTTTTTTTTCTTCGCATATCCTTTACATATCGCTGTCAACATCAGCATCTTTCAGCTGATTGTTGATTTTTTGGCAAGATTACGCTCAGTAGTTTGCCATTGCTTTCTGAGCGACCAGCTCAAATACCCCGTAAGTTACCGACGCGGGGAGGACCACTACCAATATTCGCGCAACGTCACGTTACTTACGAGAGTATACGAGATTACGGAGAAAGTCGTGTAACCTCTAGACCAGAGAGACCGGCAGGTGATTCACTACAGAAGTACATACCCTAAATTTGAGGATCGTTTGAAAAACACGCTGTCCCAAAGCACAACTAACTTGCTAGGCATATTTATTCACTGATTGTTCTGTGATAGCACTGTCGCAAAGTGGATACGACCACTGCCGTTGGCAGTTTGGTCTCCAGTGACGCGCTTCATTGACTTGACTCCATGGATGATCTGTGGCGAAGCATATCGCCACCTGGCCACGTCGTTCGGTTCACGAGTGCAATTTTCTCGGAGACTCCTGGGCGTCGTCGTTGAAGCTTTGTTCGAAGCTTTCGGAGGGCCGCCCTGCGGAAAGAGTCCGAGCCATATGGGAAAAAACTCGGTGCAATAAAGTCGATCCTCTCGTATTGTAAAGTCCTTTTAAAACTATTGACTTTACTCGAGACAATATAGACCAGTGTTTCCCAAACCCATGCCTCACCGGGGGGGGGGGGGGGGGGCAATTCGAAAATGGAAGAAATCGGATGGATATAACAAAACGGGGAGACTTGAGACTGAAATTAACTAAATTGGAACGCTTGACGGCAGAAGTGGAAGATGATGATGATGATGATGGAACCTGACATAAAATCTCTTTGCAGCAAGCATCAAGCGCAAGGATCTCACTAAATTTAAATAATTACTAATAATTAAAATAATATAGAAAAATCTTTCATTAAAATTATTTTGTACTTGAATTTCAGTTCTCCATTATATGTTTTGAAAATTTACTTACTGTGTTTGCTCAATAATTTCCTGGTGATTTCTTCCTAAAACCTATCGGTCCTTTGGCTAGGATCGGGTGCATTTGCTGCTCTCCCCCCAGTAGTGCTCCTGGTCTGGTCAGGGGCCGGGATGATCATATAAAATCCCATCACATATCTTCACCTTAGATGTGGGCCTGGTGGACCACTGTGGGCAATAGCTCACAGTGAGACTAAGGGTCCACACACAAAAAAAGGGGGGAGGCGGGGGAACCAGCTTGTCTGTGGTAACCACTAAACAAAAAAAAAACAAAAAAAAATTCACACAACACAACCGACATACAGGGACGCGGGGGGGGGGGGGGGGGGGCGGCTCTGGTCCCTCAGGGAACCGTGAGCCCTTCTAAAAAAAAATTCAAGTTTCTTTAGTGAAAATTTCAATTTTTGAATATTATAAATGATGCATATGTTGGGGGGGGGGGGGGGGGGCATAAGAATTTTAGAAAGGCGTAGGTGGGACATAGCACAAAAAAGGTTGGGAAACACTGGTCTAGACCGTGTGTATATAATATGGTCTTTATTTATGCGTTGTATTTTCCATGAAATCTTCATCTTAATATTACTAAGATAAGGGCATGGTTAAGTGAAGACTCCTGCAGCAGCCATGTTCCCCTGACTTAGATAATAGATTACTATCAATGTATAAATGTTGCACGTCCTCTGCAAGACATTGCCATCAAACCCAGATTGATTTTCTAGGTAATTTTACGTTCAGCAATTTGCCATAGCTTTCTGAACGAGAAGCGTGAACACATTAAACATCTCGGCCCCGCCGACTTCTGATTGCAATCAACAAGAAAAAACAAAACACCAAGATAAAACTCGAGGTTCCAGAACACTCACTAACCATGTATTAAAAATGCATATGGGGTGAGGGCAAAAACTGCAACATCTATGGGTTATTTGTAACAGATAGCCATCTCCATTATCACGAACCGGGGTAGAAAATATTAAGACAATCCTCCCCTCCCCCCCCATACCCCCCCCCCCCCCCACCGCGCGTGCACACACACACACACACACTCACACACTCACACGACTCCGTCTAGAAAAACAGTCAGTATGATCATAACAGGCAAAGATTGTGACTGTATGTACATTTAAATCTCTATTGGAGTTTGCACAATTAATGTTACAGTTTGTTTACATCCCATTTTCACTTTAGTCGTTTAAGTGCAGTAATGAAGAGAGAAGAGAGAAGAGAGAAAATAAGAGAATCTTGACTCTCAGCCATAAGCAGATAGAAAGGATGGAAAGGATACAGAATGAAGCTATGCGCATTATTCTTGGATGTACAAGAGATACAGCATGCAGGGCGATGCGCTACCTTCTTGATTTTCCAACCATTGAAGAGAGAATACAAGTTTGCAGGGCACGCGCCTACCTCAGAATTAACGCAAACACACAACATCCACTGCATAGTGAAATTAGGAAGGTGAAGGGCAGCAGGTTAAAAAGAGGACGGTCGTGGATGGGTCAAGCCGAAGACATTCTTCAACAGGTGTGTTCACTTGAGGACTTAGAACCTGGCGAGGAGTGGGTGCAAGTGCCAACAGACTTCTGCACATCCTTTTCAGTTTGCATCCAACTAGATAGAAAATGCAGACAAGAAAATCCGGCTGCTGTTGAGGCTGAAGTACAAGCGTTGATTTTCGAGAATTCGCTAGACGGTGACGCGGTCATCTACACAGATGGGTCGGTCGTCCGACATGTGAGAAGCTCATGGGCCTTTACAGCTCGGGCCGGAGGGAGAATTGTGAAGGAGGACTCTGGTGCTTTCACTGAAACCACAAGTAGCCTGACCATGGAAGTCATGGCAGTAAGTAAAGCAATAACATGGCTCGAGACACAGACATTCACTAGGGCTTGTTTCCTTAGCGACTCAATGAACATGATCAAGAGGATAGAGGAGGGGTCGATCCGAAGAGAATGGTTGCTGCCTCTGAAGCGGTCTCGGCTGGCAAAGATTAGTTTCATCTTCGTGCCAGGGCATGCGGGAGTACAAGAAATGAGCGGGCTGACAAGCTCGCAGGTGAGGCTACTGTGGAGGACGGACGCGCCATGGACCAGGCCGACATTCTGAATGCTCTACGTGAAGTGAGACTTTTGCGAGAACCAAGTGATGACTGTGAATCTACAACAATGGCCAGACTGCGAGAGCAGCAAATTAAAAGAGGGGTGGCCAAACAAGAACACTACGCAGGTGTGACGAAACGCGTTTATCTGTCTTGGGTCGTCAAGATCCCGCACTATTTTGGCGCGTCATCGGGGACTTTCCCAGCTAAAAATAGACTGAGGGAAGCCGATGGAGGACTTATTATCTAGAATCTTCTCGAAACACCGGAATTCGAGTAACCCGTGATGTTGGGTATCGCTCTAAATTCCCGTGCAGAGAGATCTAGAAACTCTAGGCGGGGAATGACGTTTTCCCGAGAAAGTATCTTTTCTCAAGAAGCACTCGCTTCTAGTGCGCATTGAGTTGGCACGAAGCGGGAAATTGGCTAAACCAGTCATTCACTTACTTTTGTTCGAAGAGAACAGACGCAGGCCTGATGTGAGCCATTTTTGTGTCGCGTCTCACCTCAACCATGATTCGGCTGACTGTTATGGAAAGGAAGCTGAGAAGCCCTTGAACAGTTCGGAAGCTGACTGGAAGCTGAGTTCTCACCATTCAGGTAGATATTTGTTTAAATCATTTAACTTTGTACGTGTGTTCCACACGCCATTGTTCTAACCTCATTACCTATGCGGATGTCCTTGCATACTAATTAGCAAACCGATCGATAACGCAGGTGACAATTAAGTGTGGGTTTGTTTACCGTGTGCTCGCGAATCAGCTGTTAGGAACGCCGTAATGTGATGTGGGCGATTTGGGTTCCAAATATATGTACTATATATTGCCAATCGTTGCATCTATTAGGTTGCTGTGTTAGAATAAAACCTAGTTACTTGTGCCGGATGGAAACTTAGATTATGTCAGTCAGTTGCTGAAGCCAGAATAATGGTTAGAAAACCAGGTAAGTGGGTAGGTGGAGATTCAGACAAAATTGTGCTTAGATTACTAAGTAAAGGAAGAACTTAGTTCTGTGCCACCAGGAATGATGTAACTATTGTGTAGTAACTTACTAGTGAATTCATTGAGTGGAACAGCGGATTTCTGTGGAAAGGTAAGTGGCTTTGGTGCTATATCTATATATATATCATGTGACATTGTGTATATATATTAGGTCGTGGCATGTGATACTTCCTGGGGTAATTCCGAACGCCGAATAGATCGACGCGAGATAACACTGCGTGCCGTCGCGATGTAAATATGCGTTCTGAAATCTTGTCTGAGCTATCCTGTTTCTTTCATACTGGCGCTAGTGCGAGTGAATGCTAAGGTGCTGGAAGTATGGAAGGATGCAAGGAGGCTGTATGAGACTGGGGAAATATAGGATATGGGGGACGTGAAAGCAAGTTATGAAAGTATGTGTTGGTAGACCAAACCAACGATGAAGTTCAGTCCATGCCAAGGCTAAACCACTTGGGAGGACAGAACTGGAATATTACCCTTGGAACATGTGGGGAACATGTATTCTCAAGAAGGCTTCTTGACTCTAAGGCAGAGTCTGATAAGAAGAGTTTGCTGTGGCGTGGGCAGGTGGTCCCACCAGCAAACAGGCTTGTGTACATATTGGATGTGATCATGTACTATTCCTATATCCCGAGGGATGGTATATTGATCAAGATTATGTTTCTTAATGTACATTGATGATGTTAGGAACGAGTCTAGGGACTCTTTACCTATTTGTTTAGTTCGATTAAATTAGAACCATAACAGCCTTGTATCACTACTGACGTTAGCGACGACTGGTAGATGATTAGGGATAGGTGAGACCTATGATCAGACTCGTCATTCTGATTTCTTGCTCTGTTTGACGGGCTGTTCTGTGAGGCCAGCTGACATTTGTGAACCCATGCTTTACTACTCTCCATATAGAGATAATGCTTTGGTTATATGAATAA
The DNA here is from genome assembly GCA_963921405.1 of Cepaea hortensis. NCBI lineage: Eukaryota > Metazoa > Mollusca > Gastropoda > Stylommatophora > Helicidae > Cepaea > Cepaea hortensis. Next base: position 35,389,839 of record OY992880.1, read on the forward strand.
CTAACTAGCATGACTGAGGGTTGAGTAGTTATTGGTAGGATGCATGTGGACTAATGTTTGGGCCAGTATACTCTCACCGGTCGCTCTTCCTTTTCAGGAGTTTGCCTGTTGAGGAACCAGTCAACGATAATTGTTGTTGGCAGGAAACCACTTCGTGTGACAGAGCGAAGGGTTCAGTTCTTTACTTATCACGCCAGACTCAACCACACCAGGTACCCAATGTGATTCACCATGAGTGATAGTTGCCTCAAGACATACAACCACCCTGAAGGTGCACGTGTGGGAAGTGATGGTTTGTGATCGTTTTGATAAATAGACGACATTCTGTGTTTGCCAGGAACATTTCAGCATGTTGAGTAATCATGCTCAACGACAGGGAACACCGGTCCGTCTGGTTTGACGGGGGTTCTGCCTAAACGCAGAAGTAACTAATCTTCAGACACTTGAATGGTTCTTTGGACAGCTCTAGTGGCAGGTCTTGAGAAGAACTACACCAGTATTGACGTGTGTCAAGTGTAACACGGTGGAAGGGACTATGGGATTATAGTCCAACCTGAATTGTTTCCGTAAAATAGATGTCTGATTCTATTAATGTACTGTTTCCGTATCCAGATTATCAACTGTGTTCTAGAAGGACTCAGTAACATTTCAGTAGCCATATCTGATTATACCAGCAGTGTGACTGTAAGAGACCATTGAATTGGTCATAGACATTTTTCCATTCATGTTCCGGTGCTGTGACGAAGGGACCATTGAATTGGTCAATGCCATAGCTGTTCTGCAGTGGGACTGTGTTACGAGTGACAGACCATTAGATAGGTCAGTGATTGTTTAAGTTCATCGAAGTGACTAATACTTGGAGTCAAGTCCAGGAGGATTGTCTCCCCACCAGTATTGTTCGAGAACTGTATAAACAGTGACTCCGTGGGAGTGATATAGATGCAGTTGGTCCAGTGAAGTGTGGTTCAGCAGTGACTCTAGTGTTGTGGATCCACGCTCTGGAGACAGAGTGGTCTCCAAGGTTCTAGTCATCTCACTGGAAGGAAGCCGGGTGAGTGGCGGACCGACTGGACGGGACATCTGCATCCACTCTACTTCTCAACTCGATGAAGACACCTACATCTCTAATTCTGTCTCTGCTCTATCTTCTATTTGTGTAAATAGATTCTTCAATCAGGATGTTCATTTCAGTTCTATATTCTCAAGGGTAGAATAAACTTTATGTAAGTTGACTTGCTCTTTGTATAATGATTGAGTGTGGTCTCGGACGATGCCTAAGTGTTCATTGTTCAACAGGTGTAGGTAGTTAGTGGGGGTCTAGAATCTGGAGGGGCTTGTAGACGTAATTAACTAATCTGAGATCAACCACAGAGTAAAAATGTGTATCTGCTTGTCCAACCCCTGGGGCTAGAATACACGGGAGTGCCAGAGACACCTCGGGTGTGGTTCACTCTCACTACCCAAGGTGAACCCGAAACACTCCGTTACAGCAGGAAGCCAAAGAAGATTGATAAACCAACACAGAACTGGCGTCGTTAGCCGCTACACGCTGCGGGATTTGCTGAGGAGGGGATCCGAACACTTATGGACTGAATGGTTCGATGTGCAACGAGGATGATCTGTCGACTAACTAACTAACTGACTAACTAAGTGCAGTAATTTTTTTTCTTAATGTTGCATATCTCTTACAGGACGTTGCAGTCAACACCAGCAATCTTCAGCTGCTGTTGATGTACTAGGCAAGTTTCTACGTTCAGTAGTTTGCCATTGCTTTCTGAACGACCGGCTCCCATACCAACACGTTATAACACAACGCGACACGGTCTGCTGCACAAATCGGTGGCGGCTACGTTTCGAACGCCTGGTAAGCGGCTCACGTATGTATCGCGTTATAAAATATTTGGCCACGGAGCCCGGTCCGTAAATTGGCAACCACACCACAATTTCAATATGGCTTCCCTTCATTTCAGGATTCCCTTGATTTCAGGATTTCCTTGATTTCAGTTCATACCTCTAATATATAATACCACAAATAATAACATAATAATAACATAATATATATAATAATATTTTTTTTCCCGCGTTTCCATCCTGTTTCAGGATATTGCGGTCAACACCAGCATATTTCAGCTGTATGTTGATTCCTAGGCTAGATTGCTCTCATCAGCACGCCACGACTTTCTGAGCGACCGGCTCCATACTCTCATAAGTCACTTTTGCGATTCGAACCACTGCTAATTCTCGTCGCGTCACGTGACGAGAGTATTCGGGGTTAGCGAAGAAAGCTGCTAACCTCCTCGGCCATGGAGCCGGCATATAATAATATATATATATATATATAATAAATAATATATATATATAATAATAACAATAATAATAACATAATAATATAAAGTAATAATAATAATACCACAAACTGGCTGGCTCTGCACCCCCTGTAGATGGCCAGCCCATGGATCGTGCCGATGTTATTAACGTCCTCAAAGATATGGCGAATGGAGCCGGCATATAATAATATATGTATATAATAAATAATATATATATAATAATAACAATAATAATAACATAATAATATAAAGTAATAATAATAATACCACAAACTGGCTGGCTCTGCACCCCCTGTAGATGGCCAGTCCATGGATCGTGCCGATGTTATTAACGTCCTCAAAGATATGGCGAGAACAGAGGACTTTGACGTCAGTGAATCCACATCGCTGTCCAGGATGAAAGACCTGGGAGTAAGAATCGGCACAGCCAGACACGAGAGGTACATCGGGAAAACAAAGCGCCTCGTCAACCAACACAGAACTGGCACTATTAGCAACCGGACGCTGATGCATATGCTGGGGGGGGGGGGGGGATCTGAGCACCTATGGACATGTCCGGAGTGCAATGAAGATACCCCAACTGATAAATGATAACTGATAACCTCGAATATTTTGATTAATTGATTATGTGGTTGTTTCGGGATTTGAAATTTAAATATTGAGCACAACCCACCACTGGCAACGCCGATCGCATTCTGGTATGAACCTAAGGCCTATCCACGTCAATATGGAAGCACTATACTCGAGTTTCGCCCTCATTTGAGCTCGTCAGTAGTGCATATCCCTGACCGGATCCGGAAACAGTCCCGGATCACGCGTGTGAAGCGGGTGTGTAACCACGCGGCACAAAACTCACTTTTATTTTGATTAAATTTGTATTGCTTACATTATTATTTGCCTCTCAGTTAACTAACAGTTGAACAGGGCCTATTATATTTTTCTCTCAGATGGGACAAACACCAGGAATTAAAATACAAGGCAGCGTTTGTAAGCATCGGTGGTCTAGTGGTAGAATACTCGCCTGCCACGCGGGTGACCCGGGTTATCGATTCCCGGTCGATGCAATAATTTTATATTTTACTAGCTGACCCTGCCCGGCTTCGCCCAGACCCTGGTGGGGAGCATCTCATTTAATTCATATAAGTAGTCATATAAGTTCTCGTTCCCGTTACCGACTGTCTGTCTGTCTGTCTGTCTGTCTGTCTGTCTGTCTGTCTGTCTGTCTGTCTGTCTGACCCGGCCCGGCATTTCCCAGCTCCTGATGTGGAGCATCTCATTTAATTCATATAAGTAGTCATATAAGTTCCCGTTCCCGACTGTCTATCTGTCTGTCTATCTGTCTGCCTGACCCTGTCCGGCTTCATTAAATTCATACAACAAAAAAAGTAACTTAAAAGAACGTTCTTCTACACACCATCCATTATTTTTAATGAAAACTCTTTCTAATCACCTGCATGACTACAGTAACTTCTTAAGCAAAAAAAGATGAGTTACAATGTTATGCATTGTGCATCATTTTTATGAAAACTTTGAAAATGCCTTACAGATTGTATCATTATTTATTATAACTCATATGCCGGTACATAACTATGGACAAAGAGTTTATAAATCTTTGAAAACGATGCCACAATATGACTATAAGTTATACAGAAAAGTTATGCCCCTTGAAATAACTTTTACAGAGTTAGGTCCCCTGAAATATATGAAATTATGATGAAAAATGAAAAATGAAATAATACTGAGTAAGCAGGCGATTTCACACTAACAAAATATCACAGTTGTCAGCTCTGGAATGAAAGGAAGGCGTGTAGAAAATTTCATCTCAATCGGATGGGCCGTTCGCGAACAAATAAAGGCCATACGGACAGAGATACATAAATACATACAGAGATACATACGCACAAGTCTTTTTTATATATAAGATTAACTCATTCATTTTTTAATTTAAGTACACATTCGTTAGGTAGTTAGTTAGTTAGTCGCACTTCCAACTTCACAGCAACTGGTCGTCCCCATTATGCTCCGTTCCTGTGCCAGTGAATATCAGAGAAAATGCTCCCTACTGCCCAATGTGAAAAAGACAGGAGTCTCGACAAACAACAGCCCGCACAGATACACTGTGCATAATGCCGCCGCTAGAATGTCAACACAATAGTCCCCGACAAAACACCCAGTTCATTTCTGATGGAATCGGCAGTCATTTTCCCATCTGGATTTTTCCTAGATGTTGACCCACACAGTCCACGAAATACAGTTCATCGTCGATGGTAGTGGCAGTCAACCAGAAGCCCAGCAGCCACGCATTTCTGCATAAGGCAAAAACTGGTCAACGCTGGGACATAGCCATCTGCCATCTCTCCGAACATGCAGTCACGTTCCAAACAACCTCGGGCAGATTCAAAAGCATTTCACACAAAACTCACAGCTCACAGTGTCGCGCCACGCACTCACTCAGTAGCAGGGCGACGGAACCATCAAGCCTCCTTAGTCGCCTCTTACGACATGCGTGGTAGGCTGCAGTGTTGCTATTCTTTGCTTCCCTTTTGAGCCCCGGCAACATTCGTAATGTGTGTCAACCTGGCAGCCAAGATCAATATATCAATAACAACAAAATAATTAATAAAAAATACCTGGCCTCGATGGGTATTAGAACATATTATTTATTACTGCCGACCGACAGGCATGCTTGCTATCCACTGCGCTGCTGCAGATACCGTAGCAAAGACTGTGATACTCATGATTTTATTCGGTAAAGTAATTATCTAGATGTGCAACCTGATGATGATGATGATGATGATGATGATGATGATGATGATAATGATGTGATATTGTTGAATGTTACATTGACTCTTACAATTAGGCGACTAATTTCTGCCTCACCGCTGTCATCATCTTTGCAGACAATCATATTTTTTGCTGTTTGTATACTCAACTTAGAGGTGAAGAGTTTTAAGTTGACATTATCTTTTTGTCTGATGTAATGAAAATCAGGAATACATGTCTCTAATAGTATCTAGTCTAATCCTGCACTGTCGATAATTTAGAAGAGCCAAGAGAGAGGGGGAGAGAAAGAGAGAGAAAGAAGGAAAGAGCAGGAGGGGCGGGTTTGGAGGAAACTGTAGTATAGAACCAGGGGAGAAGTGACAACTGGCCGAGTGGGAGAAGAGAATGAGGGAAATAAAGCCTCTAATTGCATAAAGTTGTGCTGAGCCATAACTGATTGAGTGCCAAACTAAATTTAGGTTTGGACCAGAAATGGTACACAACCAAATGAACGAGTATGTAAATGTCCGTTTACTGAGCATAGAAATTGTGGAAGATACACGAAAGAAAAGAAATACAACGATGACCCTAGTATAGAAATATGTCGTCCTTCTGTCCAAATGAGAGTTCACATATGACAACATACTATCCTTCAGTTCTTGTTCCGAATTTTTATTTTATTTATTTATTTATTTATTTTTTGTCAGATGAACTTTACTCCCATAGACCTTGGAGAAGAATTGTACACTGGAACAGCTTTCACAATGCGACAACTTATTTTTATAATGTTGCATATCCCTTGCAGGACGTTGCAGTCAACACCAGCATTTTTCAGCAGCTGTTGATGTACTAGGCAAATTTTACGTTCAGTAGTTTGCCATAGCTTTCTGAACGATCGGCTCCCATACCAGCATGTCATAACACAACGCGACACGGTCTGATGCACAAATCGGTCGCGGCTACGTTTCGAACGCCTGGTAAATGGCTCACGTATCGCGTTCGAAAACCTTTCGCCACGAAGCACGGTCCGCGAAATTGGCAACCACACCACAATATGGCTTCCCTTGATTTTAGGATTGCAGTTATCCATCGTCTTGTCTTCTCGATCCATACACACTAAGTCGTCTTCTTCGGGTGCCCAATCGGGAGAAGATACCTGTGATCATGACGTTTCAGTTCATTCCTCGAATATTTTGATTAAATTTATATTGCTTGCATTATTATTTGCCGTCTAGTTAACTAACAGTTGAACGGGGCCTACTATTTTTTTCTAATTTTTAAAAAATGTTTTCTAAAATGGGACAAACACCAGGAATTAAAATACACAACAGTATTTGTCAGCATCGGTGGTCTAGTGGTAGAATACTCGCCTGCCACGCGGGTGACCCGGGTTCGATTCCCGGTCGATGCAATAAGATTATATTTTAAATTCTACATTCATATTTTTATTTTAAGTTGACATTCGTAATGTGTGTCGACCTGGCAGCCAAGATCAATATATATATATATCATATATATATATATATATATATATAAAATACTTGGCTTCGATGGGTATTAGAACTGCAATGGATCTCCAATACTGACGTCTTTCGCCCTAGCTGTACATTCTCATCACTAATTCTCATTCTGTCAGAATGCTGTTCGTCCATCTCTTGATGATATTATCTTCGCACTTGTATCGTTGTCTACCTCTTGGTCGCTTGCCTTCAGCCTTACTCTCCAGTGTGGATTTTATGAGAATTATTAACATACACGTTACCTCTGAAGTCGGAGTGGGTTCGCCTGAAGGCAAAGGACACTGTTAATAAGGAAAACTAATCTAATAATCCACAAGCAAAATTCAGTCCAGTGTTCTTGGTCTGTTTCAGTTTTCAAGCCTATTTGAATTTAAAACTATAAGTGTACTATTTTAAAAACAGTATTGATGCAACACTCAGTTTTACGGCAAATAGGTAAACACTGTAACAAAAAGAAACAATCAATCAATCATGTGCCATGCCGGAAAGTGTGGGTGGTCATGACTCGCCATTTTACTCGATAACCAGAGTCATGGATCAGCTCAGTGTTCCTGTCTCGTCCATGCCATGTGGCCAAGCCATCCAGATATTTTCCTCTCGGTCTTCCTCTTGGTCTGTTCCCTTCGATCTTGCCAGCTGTCACTAAGTTCTCCAGTCCATTTCTTCTCATTACATGTCCAAAACATTTTGACTGTCTACGTCTAATTTCTCTAATCAATCTACGATTTTCAACGTGGTGGTCCAAAATTAGATATTTGAACATGACATTAACAAAATGAAAATTAGATACAATATGAAAATTAAAAATGAAAATATTGTCAGCATCGGTGGTCTAGCGGTAGAATACTCGCCTGCCACGCGGGTGACCCGGGTTCGATTCCCGGTCGATGCAATATTTTGTTTTTAAAGTTGACATAAAGCTAGCGCTTATATATTTTCTTTTCTACATACACAATGTAGTGAGATTTTACAAACACCCGATACTTCTTTCAGTTTCATGCTGATATTTTTTTCATATGAAACCATAATCATGTGCTTTAGTGTAGTGTCATGCCCGCTGATAGTGTCGCGATGTGTTTCTTTATTGCTGTTTGTCACCGCAACACCCTGTCTGTCTGTCTGTCTGTCTGTCTGTCTGTCTGTCTGTCTGTCTGTCTGTCTGTCTGTCTGCCTGCCTGCCTGCCTGCCTGCCTGCCTGTCTGTCTGTTTGTCTGTGTGTGTGTGTGTGTTGTGCAATTGCATTTGATAAATTTGCACTAAATTGTGTGTTTTCTATTGTTTTAAAATTATATTTCGACAGCTTTACCACAGTTTAACCTACTTCTGTACATTGTTAACGACGATGATAGGTGATGGCGACGAAGAAGATGCAGCTGTACGTGTAGTCAAGTTAATAACTAAAGAACTGTATCCACAGAAAGGAATGCATTTGGCATAGTCAAGTGTGCAGAGGCAGTTTGGAAGTTCAGTCATTTGTCATCTTTAAGTTGAAAACAAACACATCTTCACCTGACACACACACACCCATAACCACACACACACACACACACATACACACACACACACACACACACACACACACACACAAACACAACTGTCATTTACTGCCTTGTTCTTGTACCTTGCGTAGACCTTGGTCAACAGTGTGAAATCTACGAACACAATTACAACTGTTAACAATATATAGGCGCGCGCAGACATACACGTGTGCGGCTAGTGAACGCTTGGTGTAGAGAATGGCTTAAGAACCTGGATATTATTATTATTATTATTATTATTATTATTATTATCATCATCATTAATATTATTATTATTATTATTATTATTATCATCATCAATCAGTCACGTGCCGTCTCCACAATAAAGGTTGGCTGCAATGGATCTCCAACACTCTCGCCCTGGCTCTACATCTCTGTCAGACTGATGTTCGTCCATCTCTTGATGTTATCCTCCTACTTGTATCGTTGTCTACCTCTAACCTCTTGGTCGCTTGCCTTCAGCCTTGCCCTCCAATATGCTTTTTATGAGAATTATTAGCATACAAGTTACTTCTGAAGTCGGAGTGGGTTCGCCTGATGGCGAGGTACACAGTTAATAGGAAAGCTAATCCACACCAAACTACTGAGCGCAGTCTTGTCAAGGACATCAACAGCAGCTGAAAAATGCTGGTGTTCACTGCAACGTCCGGTAGGGGATATGCAACTTTAAAAACAAAAAAGTCCACATGCAAAATTCAGTCCAGTGCTACTAGAAATAGTGTGTACGGACTACGCTTGAGTTCAAAGCGAGCGAGCGAAAAATAAAATCATACAAGTTGCAGGATTATGCTCTTGATCTGTTTTAGACTTCAAGCCTATTTGACTGTAAAGCTAAAAGTAAACTAAAAGTGGTTTATTATAAAAATACAAATTTATTATATAAAACAACATTGATGCAACACAGTTTTACGGCAAATAGGTAAACACTATAACAATAAGAAACACAGGTGATATACAAGTTGCAAAGCACAATTAATGGTCCAAAACGAAAATTTTGAACATAGCAAAAATAAAAGTAAAAGTAAATACATGTAAAATGAAACAATGCGGTTGTCAGCATCGGTGGTCTAGTGGTAGAATACTCACCTGCCACGCGGGTGACCCGGGTTCGATTCACGGTCGATGCAATATTTTTTCCTATTTTTTTTTAAGCGTATGTATATACATACATACATGCATACAAATACATACATACAAATACATATATATATGTAATATATATATTACAGATACTCCAAACTTACGATTGCACATCCAATATAGTTTATAATGTACTAGCTGACCCGGCCCGGCTTCGCCCAGGCCCTGGAGGGGATCTATCTATCTATCAGTCTGTCTGTTCTGTCTGTCTGCTTGTTTGTCTGTCTGTCTGTCTGTCTAACTATCTGTCTGTCTGACCCGGCCCGGCATCGCCCAACTCCTGGTGGGGAGCATCTCATTTAATTCATATAAGTAGTCATATAAGCTCCCGTTCCCGACTATCTGTCTGTCTGTCTATCTCTCTGTCTGTCTGAGCCGGCCTGGCTTCACCCAGTCCCTGGTGGGGAGCATCTCATTTAATTCATATACGTAGTCATATAAGCTCCCGTTCCCGACTATCTGTCTGTCTGTCTGTCTATCTGTCTGTCTGTCTGAGCCGGCCCGGCTTCACCCAGTCCCTGGTAGGGAGCATCTCATTTAATTCATATAAGTAGTCAAATAAGCTCCCGTTCCCGACTATCTGTCTGTATGTCTGTCTATCTATCTGACCCGGCGTGGTTTCGCCCAGCTCCTGGCGCACAGTAACTTAAAAGAATGTCCTTCCACACACCATCTATTATTTTTAATGAAAACTGTTTTCAATCACTTGCATGACTGTAGATAACTTCTTTAAGCAGAAAAAGATGGGTTACAATGTTATGCATTATTTTTATGAAAACTTTGAAAATGCCTGAATTATAACTCATATGCCTGTAAATACTATAGAGAAAGAGTTTAACAATAGTGCAAGTAAGTCCAACAATATGACTATAAAGTATATAGAAATGTTATTAAAAGTTATGCCCCTTGAAATAACTTTTCTAGAGTGAAGTCCCCCTGCTATAAAGAAATTATATAATAAAAAATGAAATATTAAATGTTATTAAGTAAGTAGAGGATTTTACACTAAGAAACTATTACAGACGGTTGCAAAGGAATGAAAGGAAGACGTGTAGAAAATTTCATCTCAATCGGATGTACCGTTATCGAACCCATCCAATACATAGCTACATACACACCCACATACACTCTGTTTTATAGATATAGATAGTGTGAAAGTTAGATGTTTACCAATATACTGGTATTTAGAGTCGAGACCATAAACATTAAAATTCAATAGTTAGATCATGTATAATTGTAGAGTCTTTGCTACATTAAAACGTTTGATTATGTGAAACATGGAGAAATAATTACAATATTACAATACTTAAAGATTGATGGTAAAGGCATAAGAATAATGTATCAGCAACACAAAGTAGACACAAGAACTGAAAACTAAAACTAGGAACTTTTCAACACATTAAACAAATTGTTGTGTATAACCATCCAACCTTTTCAATTCGTAAAGTGAAATAATAACCAGATCTATACAACATATATGCCGGCTTCGTGGCTTAGAGGTTATGACTTTTCTCCGTAATCTCGTATACTCTCGTGGGTAACGTGATGACGGTGAGAATCAGCAGTGGTTCGAAACGCAATTGTAACTTACAGGGTATGTGAGCCGGCCGCTCAGAAAGCAATGGCAAACTGCTGAGCGTAATCTTGCCAAGAAATCAACATACAGCTGAAAGATGCTGGTGTTGACAGCGATGTCCTGTAAAGGATTTGCAAAAAAAACACAAACATACAAGATATATGCCGGCGCTCTGGCTTAGGGGCAGTGAGCACGTTTCACAATTCCCCGTCATACTGAGTCGAGGTTTCGAAATCAGCTGCTTGAGATTTGAAAGCAGATAACTTTGCGTTGATTTCACTGGTATGTGGCATAGGTTGTTTAGAAAGAAATGGCAAACTACTAAACGAACAAATTGCCTAGTAAATCTTAAAAAATTCAAGAAATGCCGGGGTGCATGCCTGTCAGTCCAGCAAGTATATGAGTAGAGTAAGAAGTTTCCAAACGGCGTGCCTTCTGTCGCAGATTGTTCACGACTGAGTCAGGCACACCCAGTAGTAGTTACGCAGGCGACCAGGAGAATTATTTTCTACAGGAATCCGAGCATTGTATCGGCGCTGGAGGACTTGCAGTGAACACACTGGTGATTACATCGAAAAATGATACATTTGTTTTGCACTTTTACAGAATATATTCACCGAAAAAGTAGAATCGTTTTTGGTTTTCATTTGAAGCACCTCGTATACCTTGAATGATGTGTGAATGGTATAATGTATGAGTTGTTGTTGTTGTTTGTTGTTGTTGTTGTTGTTGTTGTAGGGTACGTGATGAAAACTGGCAGCGGGAATACGTCGTGACAGCGGGAAAGTTGGCGGAGAAGAGAAGCCAGAGGGATACCAATAGAGACGAGGCTGGATAGTTTGACTTTATTACATAGAGGAATAGAGTATCAGAGATAATCGGCAGCATATGAGACATAATGTGCGTGACTTAGGCTGTTAAAAGGAAATTATAGAAAATGTCTTTTTTAGTATAACCTCCATCGCGGAGTCGGCCCACCAGGAGACTTCGGCTTGTCAGAAGTTTCCAGGCCCCCCCCCCCCCCTTTTAAAAATTTTTTTTTCAAACGAAAGAGGCGGAGAAAAATAATTCAAAAACGTTAACGTTTGTAAATGCTACTACCTTTTGTGCACTGGACAGCATTTGCGTGTGTATTAGATTTCTTTATTACCCTTGTCTTCTGGCGAACCCACACCGATTTCTGAGGTACTTGTAATTTACGTATCCAAGTCTAGAACGAAAAGTCAACATTTTAGTCCAAGTGACCGGTAAAGGAGTTGAGCCCGCCATCTCGGCATCAGCACAACGGAAGTTTAAGAGCCAGCGCTCTTAACCATTTTGCTGTGCTGACCTCCAGAAAGAAAGCATGTAAAGTTCACAAGCAAGTGGTTTTGTAGAAGAACAATGAGAACACAATGGATACATGAAAACCATAAAGAAGATATCCTGACAGATGTGAACTGACAAAGAGAACTGTGGATATACTGGACGTATGTCACAGCCCCAAATTACACCTGTTGACTTAAAACAGTATAAACAGCCCGCTTATGGGCTTCATGTATCGATATACCCATGGACTATGTTATTCCTGCGTCCATAGTTTACGTTGTCGGCCTCTTCCTCTAGATTTAGTTTAGTCGTTGGATCAACATCACGGCACACGGTTTTAACCCCATAAGTGCTCCGTTTTCCTCCTAACTCAAACCTGAGTCTGGAGAAACTCTGCTCAATGCACGAACTCCGTAGCAACGGCGAGGATCCTGAAATACTTTGGGTAGATTTTTAACTCGAAATTTTGCCCGGGCAGCGCCGTTAGGCTACTCTTTTTCGATTTCCAACTGCCAAGGGATTTTTTACGTGCGCAACAATACACACCGATCTCACTACCCAGAGACCAGGAGAAATTACTGGAAGTCCAGGTGGATGTTTTTAATAAATCCCGGTCCTCATCGGGGCCTGAACCCGGGACCTCCAGCACTCGAGGCGGACACCATACCTCGAGACCACTCAGCCCCCTGAGGCCTCTTCCTCTGTTTCCCTCGGGTTTGTACATCATTGCTTGTTGTGGTATACTATTAGTAGGTAACCTGTGTGGCCAAACCATTTGACTTGCTGCCTTCTAATAAAATCTAGTGCAGTTGTAACCCCCACTTTAGTCCTGATTTCCTCATTTCTGATCTTATCTCTTCTTGATACATTGATATTTTGTTTTCTTTTCTTTCTTATCATATGTTATCTTACCTCACTTTAGTATATTATAATCTTAAACTTGTTATTTAATTTTTATTTTCCACTCCGTTTTGAACAATTTTCCTCTGACGGTTACATGTGAAAAATAATGTTTTTTCCCTTTCTTTCTGTTTGGTCATTGCACTCTACGGTGATATTTGTTTTCTTTGCTTCTTATTTTATTTATTACTAGCTGACCCTGCCCGGCTTCGCCCAGACCCTGGTGGGGAGCATCTCATTTAATTCATATAAGTAGTCATATAAGTTCTCGTTCCCGTTACCGACTGTCTGTCTGTCTGTCTGTCTGTCTGTCTGTCTGTCTGACCCGGCCCGGCATTTCCCAGCTCCTGATGTGGAGCATCTCATTTAATTCATATAAGTAGTCATATAAGTTCCCGTTCCCGACTGTCTATCTGTCTGCCTGACCCTGTCCGGCTTCATTAAATTCATACAACAAAAAAAGTAACTTAAAAGAACGTTCTTCTACACACCATCCATTATTTTTAATGAAAACTCTTTCTAATCACCTGCATGACTACAGTAACTTCTTAAGCAAAAAAAGATGAGTTACAATGTTATGCATTGTGCATCATTTTTATGAAAACTTTGAAAATGCCTTACAGATTGTATCATTATTTATTATAACTCATATGCCGGTAAATAACTATGGACAAAGAGTTTATAAATCTTTGAAAACGATGCCACAATATGACTATAAGTTATACAGAAAAGTTATGCCCCTTGAAATAACTTTTACAGAGTTAGGTCCCCTGAAATATATGAAATTATGATGAAAAATGAAAAATGAAATAATACTGAGTAAGCAGGCGATTTCACACTAACAAAATATCACAGTTGTCAGCTCTGGAATGAAAGGAAGGCGTGTAGAAAATTTCATCTCAATCGGATGGGCCGTTCGCGAACAAATAAAGGCCATACGGACAGAGATACATAAATACATACAGAGATACATACGCACAAGTCTTTTTTATATATAAGATTACACTTTTTGGTATTTATGATTTCATAGATATTGCATGCACACTGCATTTTTTTTCTTCCTTTCCAGCTATGTTAAAGATCAATACTTGGTGTTCATTTTCATTGATGGTATATTATTGTCATTGATGAAAATTGAGATACCCAGTAATTGACACTTAACAAACATTACTGTAGAGGTATGTTTGCTGTTTGAGTATGAAAGTGTATCCGATAGTTAGTTAGTTAGTTAGTTAGTCGACAGATCATCCTCATTGCACATCGAACCATTCAGTCCATAAGTGCTCGGATCCCCTCCTCAGCAAATCCCGCAACGTGTAGCGGCTAACGACGCCAGTTCTGTGTTGGTTTATCAATCTTCTTTGGCTTCCTGCGTAGTGTTCTTGTTTGGCCACCCCTCTTTTAATTTGCTGCTCTCGCAGTCTGGCCATTGTTGTAGATTCACAGTCATCACTTGGTTCTCGCAAAAGTCTTACTTCTCGTAGAGCATTCAGAATGTCGGCCTGGTCCATGGCGCGTCCGCCCTCCACAGTAGCCTCACATGCGAGCTTGTCAGCCCGCTCATTTCCTTGTACTCCCGCATGCCCTGGCACGAAGATGAAACTAATCTTTGCCAGCCGAGACCGCTCCAGAGGCAGCAACCATTCTCTTCGGATCGACCCCTCCTCTATCTTCTTGATCATGTTCATTGAGTCGCTAAGGAAACAAGCCCTAGTGAATGTCTGTGTCTCGAGCCATGTTATTGCTTTACTTACTGCCATGACTTCCATGGTCAGGCTACTTGTGGTTTCAGTGAAAGCACCAGAGTCCTCCTTCACAATTCTCCCTCCGGCCCGAGCTGTAAAGGCCCATGAGCTTCTCACATGTCGGACGACCGACCCATCTGTGTAGATGACCGCGTCACCGTCTAGCGAATTCTCGAAAATCAACGCTTGTACTTCAGCCTCAACAGCAGCCGGATTTTCTTGTCTGCATTTTCTATCTAGTTGGATGCAAACTGAAAAGGATGTGCAGAAGTCTGTTGGCACTTGCACCCACTCCTCGCCAGGTTCTAAGTCCTCAAGTGAACACACCTGTTGAAGAATGTCTTCGGCTTGACTCCATCCACGACCGTCCTCTTTTTAACCTGCTGCCCTTCACCTTCCTAATTTCACTATGCAGTGGATGTTGTGTGTTTGCGTTAATTCTGAGGTAGGCGCGTGCCCTGCAACCTTGTATTCTCTCTTCAATGGTTGGAAAATCAAGAAGGTAGCGCATCGCCCTGCATGCTGTATCTCTTGTACATCCAAGAATAATGCGCATAGCTTCATTCTGTATCCTTTCCATCCTTTCTATCTGCTTATGGCTGAGAGTCAGGATTGCCATTGCATACTCCAAAACAGACATGACCAGCCCCTCGTACAGAAGACATAGATGGCGCTGCTCACAGTTTGCTGCCGCCATCACCCGTATCGCTGCCAAACCCCGCTTGGCCTTAATTATCACCTGGTCTATGTGCACATTATAAGCAAGGCTTCGATCAAACCGTATCCCCAGGTAATTCATTGCCTGCGTTCTTTCCACCGTCTCTGAACACAGCATTACAGTTGGTGTTGGAGTGTTGACAATATGATTATTCAACGAGAACCAAGTCACTGTTGCCTTTGTTGGGTTGACCATTGCCCCAGCTTCATCACACCAAGTACTTATGCGATTGAGTTCGGTTTGTAGTTCCACAGCAACCTCCTCTCTATCCTCACCCTGACGATACACTAAAACATCATCGGTATATGACAATGTCCTGCCAGGTCCAGTGATCTGCTCACTGGTGATTCTCACTGTGTAGGCGTTGAACAGTACCGGAGATAATGGTGATCCCTGTGGTAGGCCAGGATATATTGCTGTTGGTTCCGAAGTCCAATTGCCACATCTAAAAACTACTTTCCGTTGGAAGAGGGCTGCAGCGATCCAACTAAGGAGGAATGGACTTACGTTTAGTTCGAGAAGCTGAAACATTAAAAAATCAAGTGGTACTCTGTTGTATGCGTCCTCAAGATCAATCGCTGCAGCAACGGTTTCAGTGCCTGAGTGGAAACCTTTATAGACATCCTGGACAAAGACTGCTGCATTGGTCCAGGTTTCTCTTTTTGGACGGTACCCACCCAGGGTAAGTGGGAAAACACCTTGCCTCTCTAGTTGGCTTGATATTTTCCTGGCAATTACCTTCTCCAGCAGCTTGCCTATTGTATTCTGCATGGTTATAATTCGATATCCATGAATTTTTTTGTGGTCTTTGTCAGGCTTCGGCAAGGGAATCAGATAGCTGTGTAACCATTCCTCCTTGATGCTAGCACTCCCTATACTGTTGTTGTACATGTCTGCTAGTTTCTCTAGCTCATTGTCGGTACACCTATTTATGTCGTCGTATCTTATGCCATCAGGACCTGGAGCACTGTTTTTTGATCGTCGAAGCACAGCCTTGATTTCTTTCACTGTCACTGTGTCTTCATCCGAAGTGTTCTGGGCCATGCATCTGTCTGAGGTGACCTCCTTGGCCAGATTTCGGCCTCCCATGTCTGTCTGGTTGCTCTGCTCAAGGTAGCGTTCAAAGAGGGCTTTGCCCTTGTCCTCGTCAGTCCTCTGCCAGATGAGGTCAGCACCTTGGAAGTCAGAAATTCTCTTATTCTTGACTACACCACTCATGCTTTTATGTAGTCGCCAGAACAATTTCAGTGACTTGTCTGTGCTTTCTCTTTGACACACCTCTGCCCATTTTTGGCTTTTAACAACCTTGACCAGTTTTTTGAAATAGCTTACTTTTGTGTGCATGTCTCTTTCTAAGTGCAAGGAGGGACTAGGATGACCAGCTCTGTTCTTCTTGGCATTTTGCCATCTCCTTACAGCACTAAGCTTATCCACCCAAGCCTTTTCCACATCGAAACTCCACCACGGTGGCTGCTCCCAGCTTTTTTTTTCCTGCCCTGAAACGGTCTGCGCTTGTCACGTCTTATTTTACTCACCACATCTTGCCCTGTACTGTCATACTGGAACGTCTTTACCTTTAGCTTGTGCTGCCTGGTTCTGCCTTTCTCCACCAGTATGCTGCAAGGGTGGTGGTCGCTGCCATGGTGTCCTAGGACACCCCATCTACACACTGTAGTGAGTGAAGGTGAAACTAGCGCCAGATCAATAGCACTGTCCTCATCGCCCGGACGGCTTGCTGTCCTGGTGACACAGCCACTGTTGATACAAACCAGGTCGATGGTTTCCAGTGCAGTCTCGAGCTCCTCCCCCTGTGTATTGGAGGATGTGTTTCCCCATGATTTGCCTTTAGCGTTGAAGTCACCACAGAAAATAACATTTCTCTCGTGTCCAAATATGCCACTTAAGCACTGCCACTTCTGGGCGTCCACACTGGCATTGAGGGCATAAACATTAACCAACACGAATGGTATACTGGAATGAACTCTCAACGCCTGTATTTGTATATCGTCACTGTCCCAACTGGACATGTCTAGCTCTGACGCCACCATGCTGTTGCGAACGAGAATCGCCATTCCCAGATGTCGTCTGTTGTAGAAACATTTGAAGCCGGCAATTTGGAGTAGCTGATCGCCCAGTCTCGTCTCCTGGAGTGCTACAATGTCGCTCCTGTAAACTAGGGTTTCTAAAACAGAGCCCCGTTGTTTTACACTGGCACAGTTCCAATATAGAATACGGATATTCCTGAGTCCTAGACGGTGACACTTGAGTCTAAAACGCCTCAAACCACCACGCTTACCTTGCTTCTTTCTCCCTGCGCGGCTACCACGCCGCTTCGGTATGTTGACTGCTGACCGCTCGAAGAACACACGTTGTTCCGCCATGTTGAAAAAACGTAAACACAAGACTGAGAAAACCACACACGCTGCTGAAAATTCACTCAAGGATGGCTTCGCTCGATGCACGAACTCCGTAGCACCCGCGCAGATCTTGAGTAGAAACTCCTGGTTTTACATCCTGGCACACCAATTACACGCAAGAGATGAATAAATCCATCCCCTACGCGAAAAAGTTAACGAACACAAAACAACACGACCGTCCGTCGCCATCTTGAAACCGGAGTCCATCCGATAGTTATTTGGCAAATAATTATTTATCCAATGTCACTAAACAAAGACATGTATACAGAAGAATGTGGCAATTGTGCTTGCAGGAAAAGTTGCTTACAAGTGTTGTGTTAGTCATACATTATCACAGGATCAAGTGAGGTGTTGATACATTACAGGGGAGGAGTGGTGATGATTGTGTTATATTTGATGGGTACTTTGCCCATGTTTTGAAGATATGAGAAGGAGACTTTAGTTTTGGTCTTTCCTAGACAGGAAGGCACCTCGCCTTTGATGTTTCCTGGCAATGGCTGAGGGATATTAAGCTAAACTCATGATATATGAGCTGGGGAGATCGTAGGCTGAGCCTGCGTGGTAAGTATGGCGTAAGTTAAGTATTCCTTGTAGATTACTCTATATATGAGACATATGACATCAATTTGTTCGAATATGGTTACACATGACCAATTCACCCACCACTGCTGCTATGTAATGTGTTGTTTTCGACTGAGTTCCGACTAATCATGACATGGAAGGTCACAACTAGTATGACACAATGTTTTCTTGGTAGTACACAAGCATTGCATTTGAATAACATAGGCACCTTATGAACGGGGTACATAATCTTGTAGTATGATGATGAGTGCAATATGGATCTGCGACTTAAAGACTAAATATTTTGTTTCGTAAAGTAACTTGACAGTGTTTGTCACATTTCTGAAATCAGAAAAGTGCCAAATTTGAGAGAGGGGATGGATGTCACAGCCCTATATTACACCTGTTGACTTAATTTAACATAACTACTGGCCCAATACGTGCTTGGGTTTATGCACTGCTCGGTGCATGCGTGGTGCGCACCATTTGTATAAAATAGAGAACGAAAGACGTCTTTGTTGTGAGGATGGTAAGCGTTTAAGATGGCGACAGACAGGGTTGGGTTTTAGCAGAAGTTTAGGGGTTGTTTATTAAATGTCATTAGTGCTCAGACGGATTTGGAGAAATTCAGTAAATAATTACCCCTATGTTAAATACAAATGTATCTTCACCAATGGTGCGAAATGTATTCACATAATTACAAATTTTATTAAAATTCTCTCTCTCTCTCTCTCTCTCTCTCTCTCTCTCTCTCTCTCTCTCTCTCTCTCTCTCTCTCTCTCTCTCTCTCTCTCTCTTTCTCTCTCTCTCTCTTTTTTTTTCTTTATCTCTCTCTCTCTCTTTCTTTTTCTCTCTCAAACACACACACACACATTCACACACATACTCGCACACATCCACTCTCATACATGACTAATGAACGTACCATGGGCACTAAATTAGCCAGGTCTCAAAGGGTGTAGGATATTCCCACATTTAGAGGATAATAATTCTGTCTCTTTAAGCTTTTGTGTAAGATAAGGCTTACATTTTGCACTTGACCCGATTTCTTTCTTTTCGCAAGCGATATTGATGCAGCGTGTTTACAAAGTACAGTCAAACCTTTGTTTTCGTCGGTTTCGGTTTTCGTAGATTTTTCCCTGCAAAAAAAATGATCTTGGGTTTCGTCTATTGCCTCGGATTTCGTCGACGTGCCTATGTGACCTCGCTGCTAATTTTGCGAAAACAAAGGGACCCACGCGGTCTTATGCTCAGCTTGGCGTCTGTTTTTTTTTTTTTTTTTGGTAATGTGAACATCGTTTGCTAATAATAAAATACGAGCGGCATTAAGATTGCTTAAATTGGCAGCATGTACGGAAATTTGCCATCCACGATACGTTCCATTGTGGTGAAAAAGAAAGTAATAAAGGAGGCTAATGTAGTGAAAGGCGTGAATATGCTAACGAAACAGAGATCGCAAACAATTGAAGATATCGAATAGTTATTATTAATTTGGATACATCAAAAACAGTTATATGGCGATTCTGTTTCGGAGACAACATATGTGAAAAGGTCAGACTGTAGCATGCCAATCTCATTAAGAACATGCCTGGAATAAGTGCTAGTATACTTAGTAATTTTAAGGCCAGCAGATTATGGTTTGAAAAGTTCAACAGGCGCACAGCCATACACAGTTTTACTAGGCACGACGAAGGTGCGAGTTCGGACAAGATTGGGGCCTTGAAGATAGTATAAAAAACTATATTTATCTATATCTATAAAAAAGGATGTATGTATGTATGTGTGTATGTGTGTGTGTATGTATGTCCGTTCTTTATGCGTTCGCGAACGGTCCATCTGATTGAGATGAAATTTTCTACACGCCTTCGTTTCATTCCTGTGCAACCAACTGTAATAGTTTCTTAGTGTACAATCATCTATTTACTTATTAAAATTTAATTTTGTAATTACATGACTCAACATAAGAAAAAATAAAACAAGTGACATAACTTTTAGTAGCATTGCTATATCTTAAGTTAAGTCCCCTAGCTATAGATAGATAGATAGATAGATAGATAGATAGATAGATAGATAGATAGATAGATAGATAGATAGATAGATAGATAGATAGCTAGCTAGATAGATAGATAGATAGATAGATAGATAGATAGATAGATAGATAGATAGATAGATAGATAGATAGATAGATAGATAGATAGATAGATCCCCGCCAGGGTCTGGGCAAAGCCGGGCCGGGTCAGCTAGTTCTCTATAAAATGCGTTTTTCGTACGTACTTTGGAGTGTCTAGAACGAATTAACCTGGATTTACATTGATCCATATGGGAAAAAAAATAACCTCGGTTTTCGTCGGTTTTGGATTTCGACGATTGTTTTCTGTCGGATTAACGAAAACCGAGGTTTGACTGTACCCAAACGATACGATGAGCCTATTGAAATTAAAACCTATGATTATTTAGTCAATTCCCAAAAGCAAGATATAACAAAAGTCAAAAGGTAACATGTCTTTAAACATTTAGTAATGAAAGTCATGCCGGTCTCCCTGGCGTAGGTGTTATGAACGATGTTCATATGATAATCCCATATACTCTTGTATGAAACACAGCTGCACGAGATTCGGCAGCGGATCGCGTCGCGTTGGTTACTTTACGGAGGTATGTGAGCCGGTCGTTCAGAATGCTATGGCAAACTACTGAACGTAAAACTGCCAAGACATCGACAGCAGCTGACAAATGCTGGTGTTGACTGCAATGTCTTGTAAAGGATATGATATGCGAAGAAATGAAAAAAAAAAATATGAAAGTCATAAATGTAAACAATAAAGAACGGTGAATACCAAGTCTAAGAAAGGTTAGAAAGCATTCACAAACTCGTAGGCATCGGTAGTCCAGTGGTAGAATACTCGCCTGTCACGCTACATTGTGCAAATGACCCGATTTCTTAACTTAATAAAATTAATCTTTCCGTACGGCCGTAAGTGATAGTGATGATAGTGATATTGACAATGAATTGATGCAGGATGTTACGAAGCGATATGGGGAGCCTCTTGAAAATAAAACCTACGATTATTTAGTGAATTCCCAAAAGCTCGATCCAAAAGACAGGTTAACACGTCTTTAAACATTTAGTCATTTAATAATTAAAGTCATAAATGTAAACAACAGAAGAACAGTTAATACCAAGACTAAGAAAGCATTCACAAAAGTCGTAAGCATCGGTGGTCTAGTGGTAGAATACTCGCCTGTCACGCTACATTGTGCAAATGACCCGATTTCTTAACTTAATAAAATTAATCTTTCCGTACGGCCGTAAGTGATAGTGATGATAGTGATATTGACAATGAATTGATGCAGGATGTTACGAAGTATAACGAAGCGATATGGGGAGCCTCTTGAAAATAAAACCTACGATTATTTAGTGAATTCCCAAAAGCTCGATCCAAAAGACAGGTTAACACGTCTTTAAACATTTAGTCATTTAATAATTAAAGTCATAAATGTAAACAACAGAAGAACAGTTAATACCAAGACTAAGAAAGCATTCACAAAAGTCGTAAGCATCGGTGGTCTAGTGGTAGAATACTCGCCTGCCACGCGGGTGACCCGGGTTCGATTCCCGGTCGATGCAATATAATTTTTATATTAGAGACAAATTTTATAACATTTTTATCTCTGTGGGCGACGAACAATTACTTCCGCATCTAATTGACGCCACCTGTTTCCAATACAAGTTACTAATAAGTCAGGCGTCCTCTCCGTCTACTCCAGTGGTTCTCAACCGGTGGGGAATTCCCCCCCAGGGGGGAATTTGAGGGTTTCCAGGGGGGGGGGGGGGAATGAAGTCATTGTCAAATAGGCTTCAGGACCACACAAAACATGATCGGGATATTAAGCGTACTCGAGATGTTAAATCCCCCGATTATTTCAAGATCGCGTTAATACAAGAACTGATTACTTGATATTGTTTTCCCTCCATAATATACGGTTCTTTTCCTTCTACCTAGCCTCTATAATTTAGGTTCCGTATTGTACCAGAGATTTTATTTGCGGTAACTTATGTATTTTTTATTTTATTGCTTCTCCGTTTTAATGAGGTTTAGAGTACTCATCATGATAAATTTCCTGATTATTTCAAGATCGCATTAAAACAGAAACCGATTACCGAGATCCCTCCATTGTTTACGAATCTACACGTCTCAGCTTTTCAAATTATTATTCTTGCGGAGGTAAGGAGACTTGTCTTTTTAAGACGTAAGTTGACTCGTGGATATATATATATATATATATATATATATATATATATATATATATATATATATATATATATATATATATATATATATATATATATATATATATATATTGCATATCCCATTTACAGGGCATTGCAGTCAACGCCAGCATTTTACAGCTGCTGTTGATGTCTTGGCAAGTTTTATGTTCAGTGGTTTGCTATTGCTTTCTGAACGTCCGGCTCACATACTTTTCCATAAGAAACTGATGCAACGTGATCCGCTGGCGAATCTCGCGCAGCTGTGTTTCGTACCTGGGTTTACGGGATTACGAACAGCGTCCTTAACTACTTCATCAGGGAGACTGGCATATATATATGAGTGTGCGTGTGTTTGTATTAGTATATTGCTACTGAACTGAACAAACTACTGAACGTAAAACTTGCCCAGGCAGCAACAACAGCAGTAAAATGCTGGTGTTGACAGCGATGTACTGTAAATAGGATATGCAATATAATTGTGTGTGTGTGTGTGTGTGTGTGTGTGTGTGTGTGTGTGTGTGTGTGTGTACGTATATATGTGCGTGTGGCTGTGTATACACGTCTGTGGGTGTTTATGTGTGTTGATCTTGACTTTATCGTTTTATATTTAAAGAATCTGAAGCCCATGATGAGTGTCAAGAAACGAAAGTATGACCTGTCTTATTTGAATTATGGATTCACAAATATCGTCATCAACGGAGAAGAACGACCTCAGTGTGTTATTTGTAGTAAAAGTTTGTCAAATGATTCTATGAAACCGACACAGTTGAGGAATCATTTGTTGAATGTTCATCCTCAATACAAGGACAAGGACATAACCTATTTTGAACGTCTTGGGAATGCTGTCAAAAGGATGAGACTGGATTTAACAGGGGCATTCCAAGAAACAAACCAAAAGGTTACTGAAGCTTCCTATGTCGTAGCACTGGAGATAGCGAAGCAGAAAAAAACCACATACAATCGGGGAATCTTTGATTAAACCTTGTTGTCTCAAGATGGTGGAAATTGTGTTGGGAAATGAATCAGAGAAATAACTTGCAGTGGTTTCACTATCAAACGACACTGTTCAAAGGAGGATCAGCGATATGGCCAATGACATCAAGGATCAAGTTGTGCAAGAGATCAAGTCTGCAGCATTTGGGCTCTATTCAATTCAAATTGATGAATCGACTGATGTGGCGTCGTGTTCTCAGTTGATAGTGTTTGCAAGGTATATGCATTCAGGATCATTTAAAGAAGAACTTCTTTTTTGTTCTCCTCTTGAAACAACTACCATGGCCTCTCATATTTTGGAAAAGGTTTCATATTTCCTTGAATCAGAAAATCTTTTATGGGATAATATGTGTGGGTGCTGTACAGATGGAGCACCAGCTATGTTGGGGACCAAATCAGGATTTCAAGTTAGTGTGAAGAAACGTGCCCCAAAAGTAAAAGGCATTCATTGCATGATCCATCGTCAAGCACTGGCCTCCAAAACACTTCCAGCTCTTTTGGGGAAGGTTTTGGATCAAACCTTTCAGATAGTGAATTTTATCAAAGGAGGAGCTCTCAACTCACGGCTTTTTAAGCAGTTATGCGTTGACATGGATGCAGGCCACCATTTGCTTCTTTTCTACACACATGTTCGATGGCTGTCAAGAGGAAATGTAACTGCGCGAGTATATGAGCTGAGAGACGAGCTCAAATTATTTTTTGAAGTTCAGGGTAAGATGGACTTTTTCGCCTGGCTGAATGATGAGGAATGGATCATGCGCCTTGCCTATTTAGTTGATATTTTTGAGCAGTTGAATAAACTCAATCTTCAGATGCAAGGAAGGAATTCAAATATCATACAATTTGTGGATGCCTTGAGAGCTTTTATGAGCAAGCTGAAAAACTGGAAAAGAAAGGTCAATATGACAAATGTTGCAATGTTTGAGAAGCTGTCATCCGTTCTCGTTGTTGATGGTAAAGACCAAGTACATCCACAATTTGCAAAAAATGAAATTGTGCAGCATTTGACAGTGCTAGAAAATGAATTTGAGCGATATTTTCCTGAACTTAGTGATGATGAGCTGGATTTGGTACGAAACCCATTCAAATTATCAGTTGAAAAAGTTTCTGATGATTGTCAAGATGAATTTCTGGAGCTGAAAAATGATTCGGAGGCAAGGGATGTGTTCAGTGAGAAACCAATCACGGAATTTGGGCCTTTAATGTGCGGTTCATACCCAAAAGTGGCAGAAAAAGCAATCCGTGCATTGCTTCCATTTGCGTCAACATATCTTTGTGAGTCAGGCTTTTCAGCTCTGCTAGAAATTAAAACGAAACGACGCAACAGATTAGATGTTGAAAACGATCTCCGTTGTGCCCTTTCAAGCACTCCTCCGCGTATTTCAGAATTGCTGCGGGAAAAACAATCACAGTGTTCTCATTGATTACAATTTACATTTAAATTACGAATCTACAATATCCAGATTTTGTAATGAGCATTTTGTTTGATGGAGCACAATTTTCTGGCATCCTGGTGTCGTATATTAAGCTACAATTCTTTGACGTTTTAACTGTTTGTTTATTGTAGTATGATTAATGTGGTGTTTTAATAAAATATTGCTAATGTAAAAATGCTTCTATTTAAGTTTTAATATCCATCAGCATATTCATTTGCTATTAACTGTAGAAAGCTACACTATAAAATGTATCTTTTCATGTGAAGGTTATGTACAACTATGAAAGAAAATAAATATTTTCACTATTATAGGCATGTTATTTTTAATGCACCTTTTGAGGCTGACAATTTTGGAAAGTTGGGGGGGGGGGGGATGACGTTCTGAAAATATGGTGAAGGGGGGAACGGGCCAAAAAAGGTTGAGAACCACTGGTCTACTCGTATGTTTTGAAGGCATGAAATTAGTCGTTCATGTTGTACTCTATCAAACGTTTTCTTGTAGTCTATAAAACAGACGTATAACCACTTTTACTCCAGACTTACCTTTCTGAATAGGAGACATCCTCCACAAAATCGATCATTGGTCATGTGCTTGACCAATTAGCAGGTAGTGACCACAGACCAATCAAGTTTGTAATAAATATGGAGTATGTTCCACAGGAGCAAAAGCCTTTGCCTTGTTCTAATTACAAACGATCTGATTGGGACAGATTTGCCATTCTAACAGACACATATTGTGAAAACATAAATACACGGCATATCAACATGAAACAAATGGTGGAAAGTCTAAACAAAGCAATAATACAGGTGGCCACTGAGTCAATTCCAAGAGGAAGGAGAAAACATTACGAACCATACTGGACTTAAGAACAATAAATTTTGGAGGACAAAGTTGAAGATGCCAGGAAGACAGCAGAGAGACAACAAAGAACTGAAGCGAACATCTTTCTCAAAGCCATCTCAGCAAAATATAAAAGTACAGTAAATCAAACAACAAGAGATTGTTGCAGGGAAAAAACATAAAACATGTACTTTGACAGGGATTGATTGCAGGGAAAAAACATAAAACATGTACTTTGACAGGGATTTAAACAAACTATGGAAACTAGTGAAAGTCATGAACAATGAAGGACCCAGAAACAAACAAATAACAATTAGACAAGGAAATAACTTGCTTACATGGGGGAAAAAGGCTGCAAATGCACTAATGGAACACTATGCTAGTGCAAACCACATTGATATTACAATCGAACAGAAGAAAGCAATCAACGATAAACAGAGACATCATAGTAATACAAAGACCAGCAGAATATATGATGGCTAATCTGAAAATGGAAGAAATGGAACAGGCAATGAATACCTTAAAAAAGAAGAAATCTCCAGGAAAGGATGGAATCACAAATGAAATGCTAATAGGACAAGGCACTAAAGCAATAAAGAAACTACTAGCAGTATTACATTATAACTGGAAGAGAGGAATAGTCCCACAGGCATGAAGGAAGCTATACTAATAAAATTAATGGAACACATTATCAAAGGCAGGCTAACATCGCATCTGGAAGAAAACCAACTCTTAACACCACACCAAGCAGGATTCAGAAAGTACAGATCCACAGAAGATCAAATAACCTATATAGCTCAGGAAATAGAGGATGCCTTCCAAGAGAACAAGCACACATTAGCGGTCTGGATAGATTAAGAAAAAGCATTTGATAAAGTATGGAAGGAAGGACTTAAAGTAAAACTGAAAAAAATGCATGTTTGTGGGAAAATGTACAAATGGGTCAGCCACTACCTTGAGAACAGAACTGCGAGGACAAAAGTACAAAGACATATCCAGCAAAGAGATGCTGTTGGAGCAAGGTGTCCCCCAAGGAGGAGTTCTTTCACCAACATTATTTCTAGCATATATAAATGACATCACGGAAAATTTTCCACCCAGATTACACACATCCTCCTTTGCAGATGACCTAGCCATATGGACATCTGAAGAATATATTAGTACAGCTAACAGCAGAATACAGCAAGTCTTATTAGCGCTAGAGGACTGGTCAAAATCATGGCTAGTGAAGATAAGTGAGGAGAAGACATTATGCACAGCGTTCTCCCTCTCAAATAAAACTCAGCAACCTAAGCTGATATTGAATGGACAAATATTGCGCCATGAAGAAAATCCAAAATATCTAGGAGTCACCTTTGATCGTCACCTGACATGGAAGACACAGGTTGAGAAAAATCAAACAAGAGCAAGACAAAGAATGGCAATCATGAAAAATCTTGCTGGTACAACGTGTGGAACAGATGAGAAAGTTCTCAAGAAGTTATATACTGGACGGGTGAGGCCAGTACTGGCATATGGCATCGTAGCTCTGTGAAGTCAAACTTTAACAAAATAAATAGTCTAAAATCAAGGAATGCGGATCATAACTGCAAGCCTGAATATTAACGAACTAGAAAAGATCACCTGTTTACAACTAATGCAGGACAGAAGAGATAGTGTCACGCGGCCTGCTACTGTTGAGAGAAGTCACAGGTACAGTAGAAGACAATGAGCCTAACCACTAGGAAAGACTCCCCACTGAAGAAATAGCAGACGAGTGGCTCGTGAAAAACAAAGGGAGTATGACAAATTGTCCCAGAAAAAGAAGTCTACTATTCTTACAGTGGCACAGGACTGCAGATAAAGTTGTACAGCTATACCCACAAAGATGACAGCAAACTTAGTTAGCAGCGACACGATGATCCTGTGGAAAAGAATTTATCCCCAGACTTGACTTGAACCATACAGCACAAAGAAGTCGATAAAGATGAAAGATTCGACTTTCGTCCTACTCTCACACTTGTGTGATCTAATTAAATGTTGGATATGAGGATAACAACTAGGAATTCTTATTTAGCCATAAGCGACACCACCACTTATCACAAGTTTAATACTGAACAAATAGAAATGTAAGTTCCCACAAGGAACGTAAAAGGCAAATAATTGATGAGAAGTATTAAAAAAAAACAATATGAGAATCAAACAATGTTCTCGGAGCGAGGTCTTAATCATAAGACGGTATGGTGGTAAGTCAAGCAAAGTATGGCCGTGACTCCAGGAAGGTGTTTAGGCACTCAGCTGCAAATGGTGTTTCCACCGGTGAAGATGGTAGTCTCTCCGTCGTTCCTCTTCGGGTCACCCTTTTCGCCAGTGGCCCACAAATCGGTTCTTTCAGAGTCGCGGATGCGCAAACTGAATCTTTTGTTGCTGTCGAGTTATGCTAGTTGATGCTGCTGGTGAGTTGCTCTGGTATACCACAACACTCTAGTTCCAGAATCAGATTCTCACTACGGATCGGGGCACTTGTTCAATATAAAATTTTGGTTAGGCTTATTACTTATTTCAGTAATCTAATATTGACTTATTACTTGTTTAAGTAATTTACTATTTTAAAAAACGTTGCTTTTTGAACACCACAATTGGCCCCGACCGTTGCCTGCAATGTCTAGCAGAAGAGTGAGACCGGACATGGAACTAGCACCAGCAAGTGGCCGTTTCCGGGCCCCGTTGTCATTTGGTTGTAGTTGGCCAGGATAAGTCAGCCAAATTAAATTATCCCATTACTATAAATACAAAATAACTGTAACCTTAATGTAAACATATGGTAAAGAATCTTTATAATATACTGAGTACTAAGCAAGATAGGAGGGTGCAGCCAGGCTTTCGCCACAGATGTCCCCCATTGGAAAAAGTACGTGACACGGACTTTTCCAATCTGGCTAAGCCCTCTCATTTGCTAGCTTTCACGCTAGTGTATGGGAACACTGAGTAGCGCAGCCCCAACCTCTTCCTCTGTAGAACAGTGTCTACTTAGAAAATCTGCTCCAACATTATATTTGCCGGGGATATATTTGTAACAAAGCACACACAGAGAGTACTAACGAGTTCTGCTGGTTGAATATAAATGGAGTTTTATTTCAAATTGATGACCACTACAACAATCCTATTACAATTCCATAATCATGGTGACTTCTCTCCTCTAGTCCTAGATGTTTACTGACTGCCCTAACAACAAGCTACGTCACGACTTGAGCATCTTTCTCCTCATTCCATCCTGATGCTCAAGCGTGCTGTAGCTTTGCACACCTAACTAATACATTCTGCTACATATTCCACGGTGAAGGTATAAGGTTGCAGTAATAGTGACCATCCCATCAATCTTGTGTTTAATTGTTTGGATGAGGCTAAGAACATCAAAGGCTGGTGGTCGCTTTGTACAATAAACTTGGTTCCATATAGATACGGCTGGAACTTCTGTATAGCCCATACCAGAGCCAAACATTCTTTCTCGATGGTGGAGTAGTTCTTTTCCGCTGTATTTAACTTGCGGCTAGCGTAAGCTACTAGAAACAGCAACTCTCCATCATCTCGACCCTTTTTTAAAAGAGTCGCTCCAATTCCCACGTTGCTCGCGTCCGTCCTTAAGGTGAATGGGCAAGACAAGTCAGATAATTGTAAAATAGGCTTTGATGTTAGTCTGTCCTTCAGCGTAGTATAAGCCTCTTCACACGCTGGCGTCCACTTAACTTGCTCAGGTGCTCCTTTCCTGGTGGCGTCTGTTAATGGCGCAGCTAGAACATTGAAGTTTTTGATAAACTTCTGATAAAATCCACAAAGAGATACGAAGGATCTGACGCCTTTCTTGGTCCTGGGCCTGGTGACCTTAAGTAGCTTATCTACGTTCTTTTGCTCTGGGCACATGTGTCCTTGAACCACTGTATGCCCCAAAAATTCCAACTGCCGGAAAGCGAGCTGGCATTTTGCTGGTCTGGCGGTGAGCCCGGTCTCTGCCAGCCTCCCTAACAGTCTGTCGATGGACTGCAGGTGTTCCTCGTAAGTGTCAGAGGCGATGAGGATGTCATCCATAAAGTTACTGATACTCGGGTCCTTTAATGTATCTAATAACAATCTCATCATTCGGGTGAACACACCAGGAGCGTTGCTCAGCCCGAATGGGAGCACATTGAATTCATAATGGCCGTCAGCTGTGCTGAAAGCCAAATACGATCGGACTTCTTTCTTTACTGGAATCTGGTAGTACCCCTTACTGAGGTCTATCTTGGAAAAATACTTCGCTTGACTCAGTTTCGCGAACAGTAATCCTTGATCCGGTAAAGGTTCCACTTGAAATTCTGTGACTCCGTTTAGCTGACGATAGTCAATGCACAATCGATGCTCGCCGCTGGGTTTTCTCAAAAGCACCACACTTGCACTATAGGGTGACTCCGAGGGTGAAATTATTCCTTCTTTTAAAAGGTAATTTATTTCGGCTTGTAAAGCCTCCTGTTTTGCATAGGGAACAGGGTAATATTTTTGGCGGACTGGATCAGCGTTTGTTAATTTCATGTCAAACTCTACGAGCTTAGTCCGACCTGGCCTATCCGTTAGCACCGGGGCGTGAGCCACTAGAAATCGCCTCATCTTCTCCAACTCAGACGTCTCCAAGTCAGGGTTGATGACGACATCCTTCATGGTCTCCTGGGGATTTAGCGGATACTCTACACCTGAGTCCTCTCCACCTTCTACCTCAGTTGCCACCGATAATGCCATCAGATGCACCGGTGGATCTGCTACCCTCTCAGCATACTTTCTAAGTAAGTTGATGTGGAATATTTTCTGTTTTCCTCGAATAGCAATCTTGTAGTTCGTATGGGATACTTTTTCTATGATGGGAAAAGGTCCCTGCCATCCAATTTCAAGCTTATTACTCCCTTGGGGTAAAAGTAATAAGACCTTGTCTCCTACCTCTGCCGGTCTCTCTGGCTGTGGGGTTACAACACTTTCTCTCTGTAATCCCGTTTATCACGCAGAGTCTCGCAGCGAAGCGAGAACTGAGGTGGTTCGACCCCCGCTCGTGACTTGCGGATACTGAGCCGGCCGCTCAGAAAGCAATGGCAAACTACTGAGCGTAATCTTGCCAAGAGATCAACAGACAGCTGAAAGATGCTTCTGTTGACAGCTAAGTCCTGTAAAAAGGATACGCAAAACATTTTTTTCTCCTACCTCTAGAGAACGGTCCTTGGCTTTCTTATTATAAGATGAGGCATGTTTCTTTCTGGCACGACGCAGGTTGAAATTTGCCAATGTCCAGACTGTCTCCAGTTTTTGCTTCAACTCCTCAACATACTGGGAAGCAGAGATGACAGTTTCATCAGCTCCCTCCTCAGTCCAAGTCCTCATTAAGGCCTCCAGCGGTCCTTTTATGGGTCGACCAAATAATAGTGTAGCAGGTGGAAGTCCTGTCGAGGCATGTGGTACTTCCCTGTATGCAAATAATGCCGCGGGCAGGTACTCATCCCAACGTTCTGGCTTCTCCTGTGCTAGCTTACGTAGGATCGACATGAGGGTCCCATTGAAGCGTTCCACCGTCCCATTAGCTTGAGGGTGGTAGGGACTTATATGGATATGGCGAGTCCGAAAGGTATTGAAAACCTCCTCAATTAACTTCCCCCGGAACTGCGAACCATTGTCCGTCAAAATCTGATTAGGAAAACCTAATCTGGTGAAGATAGTCACTAGGGCATCTGCTACTCGTTTGGAATCTATTCCAGGTAGAGCTATGGCTTCTGACCACATAGTGCATGTATCAACTAGAGTTAGAATAAACGCATTCTTCCTCTTGGAGCGTGGCAGAGGTCCAACAAAGTCCACAGCGACACGCTCAAACGGCGTACTCAAAATTGGCATTTCGCCCAAAGTTACTGGTGCGGTCCAATATTTAGGTGAGACCCGTTGGCATTCTGGACAGGACTTGACATACCGTTGAATATCGGCGGACATTCCTGGCCAAAAATAGTGGCATGTAATACTCCGAGTAGTGGCACCCACTCCCATATGTCCACTGAAAGATATTGTGTGACCCATATGTAATATCTGATTCCGGAATTTATATGGAACGACAAGTTGCCCGTGGTCGTGATCCTTGGTTCCCGCCCGCCGGTACAAAAGCTTATCTTTCATATAAAAATCGCCTCCTTGAGGTGGATTCCGTGTTTTAGGTAGTTTACCAAAGCAGGGTTTCAGTGTTGGGTCTTCTGCTTGGGCAGCCCGAATTTCTCGAGGTAGTGGATTATTAAGACGAAGATCAGGCTCACTCGACACTGCTGCCTGACTTCTGGTCTGCACTGCTGCAACAATTATAGGTGATTTTGGTTCGCCCAAGTAGACATACCGACATCCTAACATGAAGGGATATACTGGATCCTCCATCACTGCTGCAGAAATCGTCACAGTGACATATTTAGATTCCACATCTACCTTTGCAATCTGCACCTCTATTGTCTCAGAGCTCATGGTGGCCCCCTTTATTGTAACGGTCTGTTCTGTTAGCTGGCCGGGTTTGACTAGGTATTTTGCGATAACTGAATCATACTGGAGTCCCGTATCATATAGACATCGCACCTGACTCCCATTTACCGTAATAGTTTCGACAACAGGGGGTCTAGCATTGCTCCCAGAGTTCTTGTTGGGGTGGTCTCCGGTTTCTGTAGCTAGGCACGCCGCATAGTGGGTTTGGGGTTTATTCTTGCAGAACCATGTGTGGTGATCATGGTTTTTGCAATTTTTGCAATATGGTTTACCCCATCCACTATGGTTTGCGGGTGGTTTCTGTGTTGCTTGCTGAAACCCATGTTGTTGGTGAGGACCACCTGTTTGTCC
Organism: Cepaea hortensis; assembly: GCA_963921405.1. Lineage (NCBI taxonomy): Eukaryota > Metazoa > Mollusca > Gastropoda > Stylommatophora > Helicidae > Cepaea > Cepaea hortensis. The sequence goes on from OY992880.1 coordinate 35,422,749, forward strand.
TCTGCTGTCCTTACCAGAGTTATTTGAATTCTTAGAGAGTTGTGGTTTTTTAACGTGAGAACTACTCCCAGCTTTGGTGGTACTCGCTTCCCCATGGGCCGTTAGATATCTTTCAGCCAGAGAGGTTATCTCCGCTAACCGAGCACCCCCATTTTCTGCCACAAAAGTCTGCATCGGTTTTGGCATTGTCTTCCTCATCTGCTCTGCCAAAATCATCTCCTCTAGCCCTGCGTAGGTTGCCTCGTATTCACTCAGTCCAACCCACTTGGTGAAATAAGTATGTAGCCGTGAGGCAAACTGGGAATACGATTCTCCCTGTAACCGCTTGGCGTTTCGGAACTTCATTCGGTAGGCAGATGAAGTCAACTCATACCTCTTGAGTAGAGCACTTTTCAGAGAGTCGAAGTCCCGTTCCTGTCCAGGAGGTAGTTTAGAAAATATGTCATACGCTGCGCCGCGGAGTCCTTGTGAAATTTTTAAATTCCATTTGTCATTGGGCAGGCTATATGCTTTGGCCATCAAAACAAATTTGTCAATCCAGTTGTCCATCTGCTCAGTCTTCTCATCAAATGGCAGCAGAGGAAAACTCATGGATCCCAGAGAACCATTCTGTGCTGGAGGAGTATCTATACTATAGACTGGAGAACTCGCACTACTGAATCTTGAAGCACCTGGGTGTTGTAATTCCAGTCTTCTTAATTCTATCTCATGCTGTCTCGTCTGTTCGGCTAGTTTTAACTCCTTGTCCTTCTCCAGTTCAGCCTGTTTCATCTGTTTTTCGGATTCTATTTCCGCCATCCGGATTCTTTCTTCCCTTTGTTCTTGCCTCCATTCTCTTTCAGCCTCTCTGATATACTTCCTCAACTCATCTCCCTCATATTCCATCTGTCACAAAATAAAACCTTGCGTTTAACCAGTGATTATTACAGAGGATTTCTGATTAAACGGACTATCTGCCAGCGACAACTATTTTAACTAACAGTAAAAACAAATCGGATGTCAAAATCCCAGGACAATATTTGTAGCTGCACGTGTACATCTGGTCGACGGATTGGGAACACTCGGTGGTGAGGGAGACGGGTCCCGGCATCGCTTTGACAGTTTATAAACAGGTCGGATTGGAAGCGGAAGTACTCAGCTCGGAAGTAAACAGTCCGTCTGTCAATTTATAGTTTCCGGACATCACGCAGATTGGCAGATTGCTATTGACTACTGTTGTGGGGATCATACAGTAACTCGCTAGCTTGTTGGGGATGTCAAAACAAGTGATGACAACTCTGACAGTGACTAAGCCAGGGAAAATAGATTCTTGACAATGGATGATATGCCCAAATAACACCTGCAGGACATCAACCATGTCACGTGACCAATTTTAGGTTTTGCCATAAACCATGATTGAAAGAAACAGTGTTGACCAAAACCGTGGATTATGATGGACGTGTTTGTGGGAGAGCTCTACAGTGTTAGCTTAATTTAATATTAACTAGCATGTGTCGTTATGGCAAAGTGTAGTAGCCATCCCGGAATGAGGATAGTTTGCATAAAGTAGTCATATTGTATAATTAGTTCTAAGTAATATAGGCCGGTCTCTCTGGCTGTGGGGTTACAACACTTTCTCTCTGTAATCCCGTTTATCACGCAGAGTCTCGCAGCGGAGCGAGAACTGAGGTGGTTCGACCCCCGCTCGTGACTTGCGGATACTGAGCCGGTCGCTCAGAAAGCAATGGCAAACTACTGAGCGTAATCTTGCCAAGAGATCAACAGACAGCTGAAAGATGCTGCTGTTGACAGCTAAGTCCTGTAAAAGGATACGCAAAAAAAAAAAAAAAAAAAAAAAAGTAATATAGACAGTAGTCTTGTTAAAACTAGAGTGTGATACTTGGCTCTGTTAGTTGAAAATAGTTTAGTGAAGTGTTGATAAGCTTTACTAGTTGAGAATTGAGTAATGGGGGATAATTGGGATATTCCCGTAGATGTCCCTGGTGGGCGGGGTTCCGCATTCTGTTTGTTGATTTTTTTTTTCTTGTCTTGGCCTGATGATAACCTATGTGTTCAGTCATCTGTCCCTGACAGAGTAGGTTCATTGTATTTTACTGAGCAAGGGCCGATGGCCACGATCATCTAATAGAGATCAGTGACGGGTAGGCTATCACCAGTTGTATGATTTATTTTACAGGTTCCTCAGGTTGGAATGAAGAACCCGGAACCAATGAAAAATCCGATCACGGATAAATTATGATGTAGAGAGATGGGCCAGCAACTTTCGCAATGGAAGAAGTTAATACACATTGCTCGGTGGAGCCTAATGGTATATGTATCCTACATGAGTGAATACCAATCGTTAACACACCTGAAGTGATGGATGTTCAGCCCATGAGGAAATAGACCAGTAGGAACTGATGTTCACATTAGATGAAACCAAACCTTGAAGTGTAGTTGTTCCATGTATCTAGGAAATCAGAACTTTCAGACTATATCTAGTGAATAAAGCAAGCCATTTTTGTCTAGATACATTGACTGTTTAAGAGTGAAAATACAGAACTAATAGGAACCGTTGTGTTAGGAACAATAATAGTATTTTCCACGGATTATATATTTACATGGGATTCAGATCTCATGGTCATCAGAGCTCCTGGAGGAGGACATGTCTGGAGAGAAGGATACGACTTCGGTGAAGTCTATTGTACTGACTCGTGTGATGTCGTGTAATCCTTGCCATGATGTGTGCACTATGATCCTGAACTTTGAGGGCTGACATATACATTTATGTTATTATACACGACACACATTTTTCTTCGCATACACGTCTCATATACGTTACACTTTTCTTTTAATAAATTAATCTTTATTAATTTTTAGAAGCAAGAGTTGTTGAGTATGTTGCGTTGGGGAAGTATGAGAGGGGGCATAGTACGACAGTGAGAGTGATAGGAAAAGGTGTCCATAGGCTGGTGGAGTGTGTTGGACGGAAGCTGGTGGATTCTCCAGGATATTGAAGGAAAAAATTTTTATAATGTGGGTGTTGACTCTCCTCACTCCAGGGACGACACTGTAAAGGAGGACACGACATTATTGGGGGCTCGATAACGGGATCTTTGGACAACGGGATCTCTCGTAAACGGGATCCTTGGACAGCGAGATCTCCTGCAAGTGGGATCCTTTGACAGTGGGATCTTCTGACAACTGGGTCTTTTGACACGGGATCCTTAGTTATAAACGGAGATATCATATTGGAGAATCCAGCTAGAGTGAATGTGGATAGGGTTTAGGACTAATATCTTACCTGTTCACACTTCACACGTCTGCATAGGTCTGTGGTCCTGATTCTACTCTTTTCACTGAGTGAATGTGCTGTGTGTTGTAATATCTAGATTTATAGTACTTGTTCATATATCTGTATAGTAATTTGCAGTTATATTGTACTCGACCTGCTAGCTTACCTCTCTGTAAAATGGCCACCCCTAAACTAAGCACAGCTGAATTAAGGGCAAAGGGGGAAGACATGGGATTGTCGGGTTCTGCTCTAACGGATTACATACAGGAAGTGGAGAGAGAGTATCGTCAAGCAGAAAGGGAAGATCGAAAGGCCGAGTTGGAATTGAGAAGGATGGAGTTGGAAGCTGAGCAAGCAGCTAAGAAATTTGAAGCTGAGCAAGCAGCTAGGAAACTGGAAGCTAAACAAGAAGCTCAGAAAAGGGAGCACGAGTACCGGATGAGGGAACTCGAGTTGAAGAGTCAATCTAATGGAGAAACTGAGGGAGCAGTTGGAGGTTCCTCCATCCCAGGCTCAACACCAGTAGGTGGACATGGGTACCATGCTATGAAGTTTCCTTTAGCGGTCTACGAGGAGGACAAAGAGAAGATTGACCAGTACCTTCAACGCTTCGAGGCTATGTCAGTTGCTATGGGTCTGGAGCGTAACAAATGGAATCTCAAGCTATCCCAGGGTTTACGCGGGACCGGATACGAGGTTTATTCTCGCCTGCCACCAGGACATGAGAACAATTACGACGAATTAAAGACGGCTCTGCTGAAACGATTCGAGGTTACGTCACATACCTACCGGAAAAAATTTCGAGCAGCGAAACGAGAACCGGGGGAGTTGTTTGCCGCCTACAGTTTGCGTCTAACATCTTATCTCCATAAGTGGATGGATTTGGCTGGGTTCGCACATGACTATGAGAGTCTGGAAGAACTCATGGTGGTCTACCAGCTGAAGAAGCAAATGTCTAAATCTCTCAGGACGTTCCTGGGAGAACAAGGAGCGGAACGTATTGACCTCGTGACTAAATTAGCAGAACGGTTCGTCGAAGTACATGGGGAGGCAGGGGAAAACCTTTCCACCAACTCCAAAAGTCAAGAGAAACATGATAAGAAGAAAGCCAAAAACTCAGGAACCAAAAAGTGGGAACCTTATGTGCAAAAATCAGAGGATAGTTCAGAGAAGAAGAAGGAGGGAAGCAAGAGCACTTCAAGCTCTACACCAAAACGACCATGGTCGGAGAAGTGGTGTTCAATTTGTAAGTCACCCTCTCACAATACGAGGGATTGCAAATCGAAGGCTAAGAACCCTCACTTCGCAGCATGTCAAGTGACTTCCAAGGAGGTTGTCACGGAAAATGCCAAGGTCAACAAGGAAGCTCGCCACCAGGAGAGCTCACTCAAGTCCGGCACTAGAAAATCTAGGACAGGGAAATGGTGCAACCACTGCAGGTCGAATACGCACAATGCTATTGACTGCAGGGAAAAGTCAGGAGACACTCAATTCGTCATGTGCCCCGGGAAACCTAAGGTGGAGCCCACCGAACAGGTCGAGGCCGAGGAAGAGACTCCAGACCAGGAAAAACCACCTGTAGTGGAATTGGTAGAGGTTAACGGTCGTCAAGTGGAGTGTTTGTACGACACAGAACTGGACGGGGAGGCCGTGATTTCTGCGGATCTGGTACATCCAGAACAATTCACAGGTGAGACCTTGGATATACAGCCTGCACAGAAGAGTGCTGTAACCATGAAGTTGCCCATTGCTAATGTGGAGATTCGGTGAAGGTATGTCACCGGCACCATCAAGGCCGCTGTATTGACCGATCCCATTTTTCCAGTCATCCTAGGTTGCCGGTATGTCTTTCTGGGAATGCCCAGGGAGCCAATCCATATGGGAGCAATGCAGAATCGCTCTAAGACGAAAACGGAAGAGGCAGACGCAATTGTGACTAACCCATTGCCGGGGGAGCTACGAACTGCCCAGAGTGAGGATGATACTTTACGTCCTTGCTACAGAAAGCTGCATAAAAGTGCTGATCCACCAGGACGGGGACAGTACTACATGAAGAATAGGATACTCTACAGGAGAGCAGGAAGGGGAGACAACTTATACGGTCAGTTGGTCGTCCTGAAAGCTCACCGGTCCCAGATTCTTCATATGGGGCATACCATCTCCTTTAGTGGACACATGGGTATTGCCGCCACCATGCAGCGGATTTCCTGCCATTACTATTGGCCGGGAATGACAGATGATGTGCGTCGGTATGTGACGTCATGCCCTGAGTGCCAGAGGGTGGCACCGAAACACTGGACAGCACCGGTGGTGTTGGGTGAGATGCCCATCATGAACTCTCCTTTCGAGAGGGTAGCCATCGATATCGTGGGTCCACTTCCCAGGACTAGGAAGAGGAACATGTATATACTCACAATGGTGGATTGCTGTACAATGTGGGGTGAGGCCATACCGTTAACCACGATAGACTCAAAAAGAGTGGCGGACGCACTGATGGAGGCCTTTACCAGATTAGGCTTTCCGGATCAAATTCTGACGGACAATGGGTCTCAGTTTTGTGGAAAACTCATGGAGGAGGTATTTAGGGTGTTTCACTCTAACCACATACATACCAGCCCTTACCATCCTCAAGCCAATGGACAAGTAGAGCGTTTCAACGGCACGTTGATGACAATGCTCAGGAAACTAGCGCAGGAAAAACCTGATAGGTGGGATGAATATATCCCAGCAGCACTCTTTGCCTATCGGGAAGTTCCTCATGGCTCAACAGGACTACCACCCGCTACGTTGCTGTTTGGTCGTCCAATCAAAGGACCGTTGGAAGCCATGTTGAGGAGTTGGACTGAAGAGGGGACGTCAGAAGAAGTGATCTCATCCTATAAATACGTGGAGGAACTGAAAGAAAAACTCCACAAGGGATGGACTCTGGCAAATCAAAACTTGAAAAAGGCCAGAAAAAGACATGCGGCTTACTACAACCGTAGGTCTAAAGACAGATCTCTAGAGGTGGGAGATAAAGTTTTGTTGCTACTCCCAACGGGAAACAACAAACTGGAGATAGGTTGGCAAGGACCATTTCCCGTGGAAAGGGTGATATCCAGAACCAACTATCAGATCCGGATCCGGGGAAAGTCAAAGATTTTCCATATCAACCTCTTGCGGAAATACGAAGAGAGACCCGGAGACAAGGCAGCTCACCTCATGGCAATGGCAGTTGCAGTGGAGACTGAAGTGGGAACCAGCGAGGGCAGGGAATATCCCTTGGTACACCAGGAAACCTATAGGGATGTGCAAGTGAACCCTGATCTGACCTCCGAGGAGAGGGAAAAGATAACCCAGGTTCTCAAGTCTCATAAGGAGATACTGACTGATAAACCAGGACGAACGAGGTTGGTTGAGTTCGAGATGACTTTGACCACACAGGAGCCTGTTCGTCAAAAGGTTTACCCAGTGCCATTCTCTAAGGAAAAGGCCCAGGAGGAGGAAATACAGAAACTGCCGGAGGATGACGTGATTGCACCATCCACATCCCCATACAATGCAGGGGTAGTTTTGTTACGCAAACCAAGTGGAGATCACCGGTTGTGTATAGATTACCGACTTCTGAACAGTCATACACAATTTCAGGTGGAACCTTTGCCGAATCCAACTCAGTTATTCGCTAGGCTCCATAGGGCTCGGTACTTTTCAAAGGTAGATCTGAGTCGGGGGTATTATCAGATACCAGTCAAACCGGAGATTCGACCACTGTTGGCGTTCAGTACACCCAGTGAACACTACGAATTCAAGGTCATGCCCTTTGAACTCAGCAATGCACCTAGTGTGTTTACACGCATGATGAGGACTTTACTTGATCCTTTACAGGATCCGTCCATCATCTCTTTCATGGATGATATTCTGATTTCCAGTGACAGCTTGGATGACCACTTACAATCCTTGGAGAGAGTGTTTAATAGACTCAAGGAAGCAGGGCTTACTACTCGTACAACCAAGTGTATGATTGGTTACCAAACTCTGGAATTTCTAGGTCACACCATCACTCCAGGACACATTGTCCCAGAAGAGAAGAACCTGCAGAAAATCAGAAATGCACCAAGGCCAAAAACGAAGAAGGATGTGCGATCTTTTCTCTCGTTGTGTGGGTTCTACCACAAATTTATCCCACATTTCACTGAACTGGGAGCTCCATTGACGGAAACCTTGAAAAAGGGATTCCCGGACCAAATCATTTGGACACCAGAATGTGGGAATGCCTATAGTCAGTTAAAGGAGGCCTTGGTCAGCAAACCTGTATTACAGCTCCCTGACCTTTCCAAACCATTTGTGTTGAGAACGGATGCGAGTGCGATTGGGATTGGGGCAGCTCTGTTACAGGAAGGAAAAGACGATGCTTCGGTTTTGAAACCTGTAGCATACGCAAGTAAGAAACTTCAACAGGCGGAGAGGAATTATTCAACTGTCGAGAGAGAGTGCTTGTCCCTCGTATGGGCAGTGCAAAAATTCCAGCCATATTTGTATGGAGTTAAGTTTCGAGTCCAGGCGGATCATCAGCCCCTGATGTTCCTGGCTACTTCTCAGAAGCTCAACGCCCGTTTGATGCGATGGTCGTTGTTACTTCAACCCTATAATTTCACAGTGGAGTACATTCCTGGGAAGGAAAATGTTGGAGCGGATTTCTTATCAAGACACCCAGCTCCTGAAGAAGAAGAATGAATCATCTGGATTAAACTCACGGTGGAGAAGAGTGAGATGGACTACTCTCTTAAGAGGGGGCCTATGTCACAAAATAAAACCTTGCGTTTAACCAGTGATTATTATAGAGGATTTCTGATTAAACGGACTATCTGCTAGCGACAACTATTTTAACTAACAGTAAAAACAAATCGGATGTCAAAATCCCAGGACAATATTTGTAGCTGCACGTGTACATCTGGTCGACGGATTGGGAACACTCGGTGGTGAGGGAGACGGGTCCCGGCATCGCTTTGACAGTTTATAAACAGGTCGGATTGGAAGCGTAAGTACTCAGCTCGGAAGTAAACAGTCCGTCTGTCAATTTATAGTTTCCGGACATCACGCAGATTGGCAGATTGCTATTGACTACTGTTGTGGGGGTCATACAGTAACTCGCTAGCTTGTTGGGGATGTCAAAACAAGTGATGACAACTCTGACAGTGACTAAGCCAGGGAAAATAGATTCTTGACAATGGATTATATGCCCAAATAACACCTGCAGGACATCAACCATGTCACGTGACCAATTTTAGGTTTTGCCATAAACCATGATTGGGAGAAACAGTGTTGACCAAAACCGTGGATTATGATGGACGTGTTTGTGGGAGAGCTCTACAGTGTTAGCTTAATTTAATATTAACTAGCATGTGTCGTTATGGCAAAGTGTAGTAGCCATCCCGGAATGAGGATAGTTTGCATAAGGTAGTCATATTGTATAATTAGTTCTAATTAATATAGACAGTAGTCTTGTTAAAACTAGAGTGTGATACTTGGCTCTGTTAGTTGAAAATAGATTAGTGAAGTGTTGATAAGCTTTACTAGTTGAGAATTGAGTAATGAGGGATAATTGGGATATTCCCGTAGATGTCCCTGGTGGGCGGGGTTCCGCATTCTGTTTGTTGATTTTTTTTTTCTTGTCTTGGCCTGATGATAACCAATGGGTTGAGTCATCTGTCCCTGACAGAGTAGGTTCATTGTATTTTACTGAGCAAGGGCCGATGGCCACGATCATCTAATAGAGATCAGTGACGGGGAGGCTATCACCAGTTGTATGATTTATTTTACAGGTTCCTCAGGTTGGAATGAAGAACCCGGAACAAATGAAAAATCCGATCCCGGATAAATTATGATGTAGAGAGATGGGCCAGCAACTTTCGCAACGGAAGAAGTTAATACACATTGCTCGGTGGAGCCTAATGGTATATGTATCCGACATGAGTGAATACCAATCGTTAACACACCTGAAGTGATGGATGTTCAGCCCATGAGGAACTAGACCAGTAGGAACTGATGTTCACATTAGATGAAACCAAACCTTGAAGTGTAGTTGTTCCATGTATCTAGGAAATCAGAACTTTCAGACTATATCTAGTGAATAAAGCAAGCCATTTTTGTCTAGATACATTGACCGTTTAAAAGTGAAAATACAGAACTAATAGGAACCGTTGTGTTAGGAACAATAATAGTATTTTCCACGGATTATATATTTACATGGGATTCAGATCTCATGGTCATCAGAGCTCCTGGAGGAGGACATGTCTGGAGAGAAGGATACGAGTTCGGTGAGGTCTATTGTACTGACTCGTGTGATGTCGTGTAATCCTTGCCAAGATGTGTGCACTATGATCCTGAACTTTGAGGGCTGACATATACATTTATGTTATTATACACGACACACATTTTTCTTCGCATACACGTCTCATATACGTTACACTTTTCTTTTAATAAATTAATCTGTATTAATTTTTAGAAGCAAGAGTTGTTGAGTATGTTGCGTTGGGGAAGTATGAGAGGGGGCATAGTACGACAGTGAGAGAGTGATAGGAAAAGGTGTCCATAGGCTGGTGGAGTGTGTTGTACGGAAGCTGGTGGATTCTCCAGGATATTGAAGGAAAAAAATTTTATAATGTGGGTGTTGACTCTCCTCACTCCAGGGACGACACTTTAAAGGAGGACACGACACCATCAATGTCCCTTTCTCAGTCAACTCCTGGGTAGTGGGTTGCTTTTCGAAAGGCATACTTGAGCACTTGGAGATACCTGAAACCTTAGAATACTCACGCACTATCTAGCAATCAACTTTTTTTTTTTTTTTTTTTTTACTATCAATATTTCTAAACTCAATAAATCTTTGATGTAATTAACTTAACACAAACATTTACATTTCCTTTCGTCAGCGCCACTTTGCTTAACAATCAGTTTATCACTAGGGAATATTTTATGGGAATATACCTCGGTGTATATGCAAGAATTCCAACTATAACCGAGTAGTATCCGACCAATAATATATGATACTAAACCTAGTAAGAAAACCACTCCTAGCAGGTTATCCAACACTGATAGACCTATCGAGTAAAAGAAACTAAGCAAGTTGACCTTATACAGCACACGAGACCCTAATATATGGTATTAGCTCTCGGACTGTTACCAATGTGTAGGATTGGTTTAAAATTAAGATCCCAGAAACGAGACACCAATCTGTCGCGCGGCCTGCTACTGTTGAGAGAAGTCACAGGTACAGTAGAAGACAATGAGCCTAACCACTAGGAAAGACTCCCCACTGAAGAAATAGCAGACGAGTGGCTCGTGAAAAACAAAGGGAGTATGACAAATTGTCCCAGAAAAAGAAGTCTACTATTCTTACAGTGGCACAGGACTGCAGATAAAGTTGTACAGCTATACCCACAAAGATGACAGCAAACTTAGTTAGCAGCGACACGATGATCCTGTGGAAAAGAATTTATCCCCCAGACTTGACTTGAACCATACAGCACAAAGAAGTCGATAAAGATGAAAGATTCAACTTTCGTCCTACTCTCACACATGTGTGATCTAATTAAATGTTGAATATGAGGATAACAACTAGGAATTCTTATTTAGTCATAAGCGACAACACTGCTTATAACAAGTTTAATACTGAACAAATAGAAATGTAAGTTCCCACAAGGAACGTAAAAGGCAAATAATTGATGAGAAGTATTAAAAAAAACAATATGAGAATCAAACAATGTTCTCGGAGCGAGGTCTTAATCATAAGACGGTATGGTGGTAAGTCAAGCAAAGTATGGCCGTGACTCCAGGAAGGTGTTTAGGCACTCAGCTGCAAATGGTGTTTCCACCGGTGAAGATGGTAGTCTCTCCGTCGTTCCTCTTCGGGTCACCCTTTTCGTCAGTGGCCCACAAATCGGTTCTTTCAGAGTCGCGGATGCGAAAAACTGAATCTTTTGTTGCTGTCGAGTTATGCTAGTTGATGCTGCTGGTGAGTTGCTCTGGTATACCACAACACTCTAGTTCCAGAATCAGATTCTCACTACGGATCGGGACACTTCTTCAATATAAAATTTTGGTTAGGTTTATTACTTATTTCAGTAATCTAATATTGACTTATTACTTGTTTAAGTAATTTACTATTTTAAAAAACGTTGCTTTTTGAACACCACAATTGGCCCCGACCGTTGCCTGCAATGTCTAGCAGAAGAGTGAGCCCGGACATGGAACTAGCACCAGCAAGTGGCCGTTTCCGGGCCCCGTTGTCTGTTGGTTGTAGTTGGCCAGGATAAATCAGCCAAATTAAATTATCCCATTACTAAAATACAAAATAACTGTAACCTTAATGTAAACATATGGTAAAGAATCTTTATAATATACTGAGTACTAAGCAAGATAGGAGGGTGCAGCCAGGCTTTCGCCACAGATAGTACAGCAGAAAAATTTAGAAGATTGACAGACCATCCCATGTATAAAAGGTTAAATGTTTTTGGAAAGGGAAGACTGAACGTAGCAACTTTGTAGTAACTGCAAAATGAAAGATTAGGGCAGATCCCATACTTAGCATATCAACAGTCAAACACATTTACAATGCACACAAGTTCCCAGCTTGGAGACAGCAGCAACTATCTGAGATGGTAGAAAAACATTCCTGGTATTGAGAAAAAAAACACCCAGAATGAAACCGAAACAAGAAAAATAGCCCCAAACTACATAAAATAACATTACCCAAGTAGCAATTGGACCCATGCATATACAGATGGGTCAGCCAGAAATTCAATAGAAAATGGAGGAGCAGGAATTCTCTTAAATTTAAAAAAATGGAGTGGAAAAAAAAAACAGTCAGTGGCAAATGGAAAATTTTCAAGTAACTTCAAAGCAGAGTTAGAGGCTTTGAAAACTTCAACAGAAATGCTTTTGATGCAGTAAAATAAAAAGAAACAAATAGCTATCTTCACAGATGCAAAGTCAGCTGTCTCAATACTGAAGAGCAAAAACAGCATAGAAATAGCAGACCTAAGAGCAGCACTCCATGCACTATGCCAGAAATCCAAAAAAGTTGTAATACAATGGATCCCATCACACTGCAGTATACCTGGAAATGAAGAGGCTGACAGATTGGCAAAAGAGGGCGGACGACTACCTCAGCCTGACATATCCATAACCTATAATGAGGCAAAGAGGTTTATAAAAAGCACGTATAGAACCAAATGGGAATTAGAGCATCCAGGCCACCAGAAGGATGATACATATTACAAACTCGACCGAAGTGAACAAGTGGCAACCTTCAGACTTCGCACAGGAGATAACAGCGTGAAATACCACTTGTTCAATAAACTAAAGATAGGAGATACCGATGAATGTAATTGTGGAACTGGTAAAATGACAGCTAAACATTTGCTGCAGGAGTGCCCAATATATGCAGAACAGAGAAATATATTATGGCCCACGCCTGCTTCATTTGAGGACAAGCTCTATCGAGAATACAGTGCTTCCCTCCCTAGATAGACCATCTTGCCTAATTATGGACAACACATCATATCACAATGTTGTTGCCCAAGAAGACAAAATAGCTACGGCATCCAACAAAAAGGAAGCAATAAAGATATGGTTCAGAAAGGAAAATATACAATGTCCTGAAACTTATGTCAAGCTATAGCTGTTATCTCTTGTAAATAAGCCGCAAAAAAAAAAAAAAAAAATAATAATAAATAATAATCAAGAAATATCAAATCGACAAGTCGATAGACGATCATGGCCATAGGTGCTTTAGACTTCCACCGTGTCATTCTTATTTAAACCCTAAAGACCTTGCGTGGCATAAAAGTAAAGAACAGGTAGCAGCTGACAATACTACATTCAAATTGTCTGACGTCAAGAGACTAACCCAGTCCGTGCTAATAAATATTGATAAAAGTTACTGGGGAAAATGTGAGAATCATGTGTTGAAAGAGGAAGATGACTATTGGAGAAAGGATGAATTGAATTTTATGTAACCGAGAGCAGTCATTAAACTACTTGAGTCGTCCTACACAGATCAAGGTCCGCGGCACAAAAATACAACTTGTCAATGACAACAATTCGTTTTCCACATCCATGAATTTTCAGTTCAGCAAGCACTCAACCGTGACAAACAACCGGCATTGAAAAAAATAAAACACTAAACGCATTGAATACCAACAGAAGGGTAATATTGCGGTGGAAACTGACATATTGTGACATCACAAGAAACGTGCGAACAAACATGCTGTCAATAAGGGAACAACACACGAACATACAAATCATATATAATCTTCAATGAAAAGAGGACAAACATCTTGGCCGTTAAGAAGAAATGCCACTACAGAGATATTCTCAACTATATTCGTCGTGCAAAACAGGTAATCGTGTTCCGTCTCTGAACAGTAAACAGCAGAAGAGATAATCTTTTACGAAGACTCAAAACGGTTCTATCACCCATGTGCACGTGTGAACAAACTACAAAGACAGCTGAACAGATCCTTAAAAATTGATACATTATGACTGAATTTCAGATATCATCTACGGTCACTCCATACTCACAATAATGCACAGCTGTTTGGAAGCTTTCACGAACTCCATATAAAAAGCTAAATACATCCTAGTAACACGACTCCATGTGCACACATTATTAACCAGCAGCTGAAGAAAAACAGAAGGAAATGAAAAAAAAAAAAATAAGGTAAGAAATATATTCCTTCTCTTTCCTGTCCATTTCTATTTCGATTCCACATTATTTACCCTATGCCTCTTTAAATTATCTGTTTTTACTAATATTACACATTGCACCAACTTCCATACAAATTGACATGCATTAACTGTAAAACAAGTTTGTTAGAGTGAATTCACTACAGTATCATTAAAACACCAAAGAAATGTAGCCGCTTTCCGTGATTTAAATTGCCTGTGGACCTATCAACGACATATTGATATTCCTTGGGTGGGAGTTAATATAATATAAGTCGGCAGGAAAAATTCACAACGATGCAACAGTTACTTGTCAAGAAAATTGAATGTGAATGAGGGCAAACAATTAAGAACGGACTCTACCAGCGATAACTCTGCACCGTAACTGACCGCGGGAAATTCAGCCCCCCCCCCCCTCCCGGAGTTGGCCTCGATATTCACCTCCGTCTAGGTGGCAAGCTATGACTCAGTAGACGTGGTTGCTGCCGTGTTGCCTTCTTCATACCCCGTTCATAGCTTACGGACACCCCTCCAGCACGCTCTCCTGGAAACAAGCTCTTACGCTGGGCTAATTATATTAAGGCTTGGGTTCACCACCATAGCCCTCGCTATCGCTGCGGAGCAGGCCTTTCAAGACGTACCATTTCACCACAAGCGGTCCTTGCCGGCGCTAGGCTGTAGAGATTCGTCTTTGGACATTTCCAGTCCGGGTGATCGCTACCTTCCACCACTCTCTAGCGACCCTGCTTGGGTGCTCAGCTCTAACCGGGTGGGGTGGCCCCTGGGTCGGCACAAAACCGTAGTTGTTTCGGGCTCATTGCGAGGTTGCTATAATTATGTCTTACTGAGAGGTTTTGGTCTTAATGAGGCTGCTTTGTTCTTGTTGCGATGTTTCCTTCATTGGGAGACGTTGACTTACATTGCAAGCACAGTTGTGAACCATTTTACTGCGTATTTCGGTCCAACTCATCTTTACACGTGTTCCATTAAAAAAAAAATGTTTTGCATATCCTTTACAGGACATCGCTGTCAACATCAGCATCTTTCAGCTGTATGTTGATTTCTAGGCAAGATTACTCTCAGTAGTTTGCCATTGCTTTCTGAACGGCCGGCTCACATACCCAGTAACTTACCGACCCGATTCGAACCACTGCTGATTCTCACCGTCGTCACGTTAATTACGAGAGTATACGAGATTACGGAGAAAAGTCGCCAACCTCTAAGCCAGGAAGCCGGCACTTGTTCCATTGGCAGCACGAAAATCAGAATGAACACATTAAGAAAGTAACAGGATACCATTAAATAACAGGATGAAGAAATCAAGCTATGTATCGTTAGCATCGGTGGTCTAGTGGTAGAATACTCGCCTGCCACGCGGGTGACCCGGGTTCGATTCCCGGTCGATGCAATAATTTTGTTTTAAATAACAACACAAGTTTTCAAGTTAACATAATAGTTAATACATTTATATATTTTCGTTCCATAGATGTCTATACAACGGCAAGGGATTAAGTGTGAAACCTGGATATTTACTAATACATATGGAGCACTGACAAGAAATTAGAAATCATGTGTTACAGAAATCTGTTTTTGTGTTTAATTGTCTACATATTTGATAATGCAGAAAAAAGAAAAATTAAAATATTAGAGCTTTTTACTTACACATTGAAGGTAAATAAAGATGTGAACATAATATGGAAACCAACTATTGACAACAGAAAGCAGCCGAATATTTGACAAATTGAATGTAAAATACAACCATCTTTCTTCTTCTTCTTCAGCGTTCCGAGCCATTGAGGTTCTTTGCTGCAAATACAATCCGTCTCCATTCGTCTCTCTGGTGGACCTTCTCTTGCAAGTCAGTCCGATATCGAGGCTCATGTATTTGTTTCGTAACAAAGAAAGGTTTTTACAAAGGTGGGGATGTTAACCCCACGCTTCAACCCCCAACCTGGAGGACCAGGGTGTTTCTCTTTGTCTGTTCTCTACCCTTTGACCTGTCCGGCTTGGGAGGCCCTGCTGGTAGCTACGCTACCGCCGGCATAGCTCTCAGGGTCATTGAGAAACTCAAGCTCCCCCACCACGACAAGGTGGAAACACCATCGGGGGAGACAACCATCTTTAGCGGATGATATTAATATTATTGCTGCCCCTTTAACTTTAAAGTTCTTGAGTAAAAATGAAGCTTACATTTTGCAATTTTCCCGATTTGTTTTGATACACGATATTGATGCAGCATGTTCACAATGTAAAAGCACACGAAAAAAGAAGCCTATTGAAGTTACAAGCACACGTAACAGTTACAGTAACTTACAGTTACAGTTACAAGCCACGATTAATTGGATACATGCAAAACTAGGTCCAAAAACTGGTTCACTGGTCTTTTAAACATTTAATAATGAACACTCATAAGTATAAACAAATAGAGGTACATTTAATTTTATATTCGCTATTACCCACTTTGGACAACAATCACCTTCAAATTAATATCAAATATGTGGCTGATCCTGTTTCAGGATTATTTATCTGAGCCAGGGGTGGAGCCTAAAATAATTTATCTTCTAAAGCTGAACGGGTTAGCGGTATTATTATAAAGGAATGCATTGAATAACAAGACTTAGAAAGTACCACTGTCGTCGGCATCGGTGGTCTAGTTGTAGAATACTCGCCTGCCACGCGGGTGACCCGGGTTCGATTCCCGGTCGATGCAAATTCATTTTCGACATTTTTATTTAATATGCTTCTTTTCTTTTATTTGATGTTCAACGTAAGGTGACGGATGTTAAACGTTAGGTGCGTGTGTATGTGGGCGTCTTTTTTTTTTTTTTTTTTAACGTCGTCGCAATCAACTACAGCCTTTACTAGCTGTTTGCAGTTTTCTAGACATTGATTTATTGATTGATTGATTTGGGAATCGACATCACAGCATTCGGGGCATTCCCATAAGCGCTCCGTCCCCATCCTCAGCAGCCAGCGAAGAGTTCCAACACCAATAGTACCAGTAGCAATCTGATTATATTTCCGTCTGGCCTTTCCTCTGAGCGTTAGCGTCGGTCAGATCCCCTCATCACTCCTCGCTGTCTCATTCTTGCCAGACCATGGTGATCCATTTGCTCATCCAAGGTGTACACGTGCTCCTACAAGACCGCAACCACGTCTGCCTTGTCATGTATCAATACTCCACCAAGTTCTGCAGAGCCAGCCAATCTGTCCGCCTGTTCATTTCCCAGCACACCGGCATGCCCCCGAGAAAAAAATCCAGGCGATGCTTGTCACCCGTGACCTCCGAAGCGAAGCAAGCCACTCCGCATGAAGCCTGCCCGTCCTCACCCTCGTTAGCAGGCTTTCTGAGTCAGTTACAATAACGATGTGTGTGTGTGCGTGTGCGTGTGCGTGTGTGTGTGTGTGTGTATGTGTGTGTGTGTGTATGTGTCGTATTCTCCATCCAGCGGAGAGCCGCAGTGACTGCCTCCACCTCCATTCTTAAGCTGGATGTTGTGGTATCATATGCCAGGCTCTCCTGCACCAAAAGTCGACCATTGGCTTTGGCTATGAACCCCCAGCCACTTTTCTCACCTCTTGACACCGAACCATCTGTGTAGATAATCACATCACCCGAGTGAGCATTGTCCTGAATTAGTTGCTGGAATTCCACTTCCGTGGCCCCTGCTGGCCACTCCCTGCACTCCGGGCTTAATGTGATTATGACTCTGCACAAGTCTGATTGCTCCGCTGGCACTCTGACCCACTCCACTCCTCGTCTAATGTTCTCCAAGGGGCACACCTGTGTGATCGTATCCTCCGCCTGAGCCATCCATGATATCCCTTTTATCAGTCGCTTACCCTTAACTGCGCCCAGCGCCTCATGCAGTGGGTGGTTTGTGTCTGCAGCTACTCTGAGGTATGCCTTCGCCTGCATCACCTTGAGCCTACCAGCAACAGTCGGCAGACCAAGGATGTAACGCATACACACTACTGGGGTGTCTCTGGTGCATCCCAGAATGATCCGCATAGCTTCGTTCTGTATGCGCTCTAACTTCACCAGCTGACACTCTGAGACAGTGAGCAATCCTAATCCATAATCAATTACTGAGAGGATCAAGTGCTGGTATAGTGTGAAAAGCATTCTTTGCTCTGTGTCCATTGCAGCCATAGTTTTAAGCGCACTGAGTCCCTTTTGAGATCTTGTCACGACCGTCTCCACGTGGTCCTCGAAGGATAGGCTCTTTCTAGGCATTTTTACGTTCAACAGTTTGTCATTGTTTTCTGAACGGCTGACGCCCATACAATTATTAAAATCAACACAAAGCGGCCTGTTGTCAAGTCGTCTGTTGCTGAGTTCGAAACAGGTATGTTGGGATTGTGAAGCTGCGTTGGCTTCCTCTAAACCTCAGACACCGGTAGTATACCACATACATGTCATTGGCCATATAAACAAATACAATCACTCATACAATGTTTCGACCTAAAGTCTTCTTCCAGTGAACATAGTTACATCAATAAACACACGTAGTATTTTTTGGCGCTCACAGAGGGAGAATAAAGAAGTAGAGACTAGAGGACGCACTAGACAACATAAAATGTGAAAGCTATGGTTACCGACCGGGATTTGAACCTGTCACCTCCAAATGGCGACAGCGCCTCGCTGCAGGAACAGGTGTACTTCGACGCATGGCCAACTAGACACTCCAAAAAAAGTGTCTTCATTAGTCATGTCTATCATACACACATGAACCTACAACTCTGGAATACGGACAGAATTTGTATCAAACGATTGCGATAGCATCATAGGTCTCATAATTTTATATTAAACCAGACCAAAAGAGACCCTGCGTAGAACCATCATTAGAGAAGGCTCATTCAATGGCCAAGTAAATATCCAAGATCTACAACAGATAGCAGCGAATCGTCAGGCATGGAGAGACAGGACTTCTGCCCTATGCGCCGCCTTAGGCTCAAGAGGAAAGACTAACTAACTAACTAACTAAACCAGCTTAGGTCAAATAACAAAAACACAAACACATCGGACCGTAAATGCTGTGTCCAGTATATAAACAAACATTTAAAGAAGAG
>OY992880.1:35446802-35706802 GCA_963921405.1 Cepaea hortensis
TTCTATTTAAAATAGGTGTCAGCTTGGCCGAAAGGTTAAAAGCGCTTGCGCTTAAACTTCCTATGCTGTGACGGCGGGGTAGTGAGCGGGGTAATTTCCTTCACCGATCAGCTGCGCTTAGAACCGGGCTTCTCATTCGGAAGGCTATGGCAAACTACTAAACCGGGTCTCCGTGGTGAAATGGTTACGCAGTATGCCTCACGCTCTGAAGCTTGTGGGTTCGACTCCGGACTACGTCATTCGGTTCACGAGTGCAGCTTTCTTGGAGACTCTTGGGGAGGGGAGGGGGGAAGAGGGGGTTGGTAAATATATGCTGACAAAACAACAAGGTGTCCAACACTTGGGTGTTATAACTGGAATATAATGTCCCTTCTGTGGTTTATAACTGGAATATAATGTCCCTTCTGTGGTTTATAACTGGAATATAATGTCCCTTCTGTGGTTTATAACTGGAATATAATGTCCCTTCTGTGTTTTTATAATGGGCGTTTGTGTATTCAAGCTCTTCCATTTTAAAAAAAAAACTGTCAAAAATGTCATATTTATAGCATGTAATTATCATACCTTGGCGTTAAATGTACGGGAAAACCACCACAACAATACAATTATAACAAGTTCACAGGCAGTCATACAGCTAGATTTATGATTGACTTACATGTTCACAGAACTTTATATCAGTTTCTAGCTGAATATAGCCATGAGAACCAACGCTTGCATTTCCAGGTTGCAACAAGGTTACCGGCTGCCACATGTACAGGGTGTATTTTTAATGACTGTGGGGTTTTTGAAGATATTGCGGTTCCAAGTTTTTTATTTACTTTTTATGTTGCACGATCTCCACAGCGGGTGAATACAAAACTTGGAACGGAAATATTTTCAACCTCATAGTCATTAAAAATGCACCCTACACTATTTAACACGTAAGTTGTAACAGTGACCAAGATTCGACCCATAAACCTTGTGAGCTGTGTGTGGACACCAGCTCCAAAATTAATCCTGGCCAGGCATATGTGATGTGATATCCGTGAATGACACTTTAGTAAAGGCTGGCTTGGAATTCGTGTTTAGCGCTGTGGCTATCACGCTTGCCTTCCCGACCAGTGGTTGTGTTCGACTCTCCATCAAGGCAGATTTTGAAAACATCATCCAGCCTTAAATGGGTACCAGTGGCATGTGGCGGCGGTCTGTGTCATATTGACCATACTACTCATAGAACAACCAATTGTCTCTACGTGGGGATAGAGCCACAGAGCATTGCATTTGAAGACGTAGAAAAGACTCCTTTAACTTTTGCCTTTGATGTACTGTAATGTTCACAAACGGACCACCACAAAATGCGCCAATAAATGGAGGGGTTGGTGTATATGTAGAATATCCAGGCAAAAAAAAACAAAACAATGCAAATATTAGCATAGCGACTGAAAGGTACTGCAGCAACAGTAATTCATAAGCCAGAACAATTATTAGCTGCAGCTGAAGAATTCGTAATAACAAAGTATACGTGCGATTTGTGGCTTATGTTTGTGCACTGTCTAGTCTCCACGCTTTCAGGAGAACAATTAGTAAATAACTTACACGGCTACAAGATACATTGTCCCAGGTATGTTTACGGCGTGGAACTATTATTTAGTGCATATCATCACATTGCGGTATACGAGAAATGAGGGCAAAATCTACGCAAATACGCAAGAAAGTCATATATTTAACTGATTCAATGACGTAGGATAATATATCGCCAAATGTGACTTCCCACTTGGACAAAAGGACGGCATATCGCCATATTAGGTTCATCGTGTGAAGGAGAGACGACTGCCTAATGTCACGTCATATGCCACGCCAGGTTATTCAGTCTGAAAACTGGCGCGAAGCTTCTAACATGTCACTCTAACATTTCAGATTGGCGACCTGCTTGTAAATTTACTAAAGGGAAGTTAATATGGTAGTTTCCCCTTCCCTTCCACATTAACAGGTCTGGTAGGAGTCTTCTGTTGAAAAACCCTTTCGACGGAATGTGGTACTGATCGCTGGCATGTTGTTTTTTTACTTACAAGCTTTATCATGTTGTGGGATGTGCTCTTTACGCAAACAAAATCCTAGAATCCAGGGAGCGAAAAGACGCAGCCCTATCTCCGCGTACAGAGAAAGGAACACCATATAGACCCCAAGTATAACCAATGGAAAACAATGGGGGATGAGTGGTCTCGAGATGTGGTGTCCTCCTCTGGGTAGTGAGATCGGACGCCCGTGCGTATTGTTGCGCACGTAAACAATCCCTTGGCAGTTGGAAATCGAAAAAGAGTAGCCTAACGGCGCAGCCTGGGCAAAATTTCGAGTTAAAAATCTACCCAAAGTATTTCAGGATCCTTGCAAGTGCTACGGAGTTCGTGCACTGAGCTGATAATCTCCGGACCCAGGCTTGAGTTAGGAGTAGAACGGAGCACTTAGGGTTACACCCATGTGCCGTGATGTTGATCCGTCGACTAAACTAAACTAAACTAAAATGCCAAATGTTAAGACCATTACATTGTGTAGGTTTAATCAATTTTCGGAACGGGGTCACCTGTTTAACTAATTGCTCATTACGTCACTAGCATTTAATTACTCATAAATACCGTAACTCCGCTTTCCCATAGGTCAAATGCAGTACATGAGAAACCAGGTAATTAATTCGGTAGGTCGTTATTGACAGGGCATTTAATGGCTCCTTACCTTGACAGCCTACCGCATACCGTCTCCCAAGTTCATACCAGTGGTATTTGCTGTCAGGGGATCTCATCTAATCCGCACAGTGGTTGTGGGGAGTGGAGAATACACGCCTCGGTTTGAATAATAAACTGAAATGTTGCATGTCCTTAAAAGTGAAATGTTGCATGCCCTGGGAGTTTCCGTGGCCAAGCGGTCTGCCTCGCGCTCCGAAGGTTGTGGTTTCGATTCCGGGCTACGACTTTCGGTTCAAAAGTGAATTTTTCTGAGACTTTTGGGGGTCGTCGCAGGAGCTACGGAGTTCGTTCTTTGTGCCACGCTTTCGACAGGCCGCCCTGCGGAAAGAGACCGAGCCATATGGATTAAACCCGGTGCAATGAAGTCGATCCTCTCGACTTTTAAGACTTTAAAAAAAGTTGCATGTCATTTGTGGACGCTGCCATCAACCCCAACACCAGGCTGAATTTTTGGGTAATTTTACGATCAGTAGCTTGCCATTGCGTCTGAACGAGAAGTCAAAGTGGGTCCCAAATGACCGGTGTAGGGGTTGATCCCGCTACCCCGACGTCAACGCGCCGGAAGTTTAAAAGCCCAAGCGTTCTTATCCTCTCTGCCACGCCAACTGCAAGTTTTGAATAATTTTAATTTGCATACCCTTTTTTACAGGAAATTGCTGTCAACACCAGCATTTTAATGCTGTTGTTGATGTCTTGGTAAATTTACGTTCAGTAGTTTGCCATTGCTTTCTGAACGACCGGCTTCCATATCAATTCGTTAAAAACCCAGCGCAACGCGGAAGTATGAATAATAGGAAGGCAGAAATCATGGGGATATCAAAGACACAGATCGTTCCTAAACTCGCAGCTCTGCTGTAAACAGGCACAACGCAATCACATCCGAAGAAAAAAAAAACTCCGGATGAACGCAGAAGAAGAAGAAGTTCCTAAACATGCCATTTATGTCGATGGAATTGTTTTGGGGTAAGTGCAGAAATCCAAGGAGTAGTGGTAGAGCAGCCGCCTGCTTACCGATCCGATGGCCATAGGTTCAAATTCTCATCGAGGTGGGTTTTTTAATTGATCTAGTCTCACAGGTGAACTTAGCCTAAAATGAGTACGAGGAATTATCTTTGAGAGTAAAGACGGCCTGTATTGACCACATCCTATCTGAAGTGCCGTTTGGTCTATAAAAAATGGCGCTAACACCATATGCTAAATACACCCCAGGGCTTGTAAACAGGGCTCTTGACTTTTACAGAAATTCCAATATTCAGGCACATGGATAACATCGGATGGAAGATGTATCACAGAGATAAAGAACAGAATGGGACAAACAAGAACAACATTTTATAATATAATGAAAATCGTATGCAATGCATCGCTGTTACTGGAGGTTAGAAAAAGAATTGTTTAATGTTACGTAAAACCAGCGTTAACACGGGGCTGTGGATCCTGGACAATTGACTGACTGGCACCTTGACAGACGATGGTTTCTAAAATGGAATTATATCTCTCCATAACACAAGGCTTGGGCTGAATTAGAGACCATGTGTTGCCCATACAGCATGATCCCACTCTCGGCCTGCCTGGTTTACTCCAGAAGAAAGGTAACACCAATACTTCTAGAACAAGACAAGCTGCAGAAGCTGCCGGATCAGCAAAGCAGTACTCTAACTGTCCGCCTGACGGAACTTCCATCCTAGACCAGTTGCCGACCAAGGCTTAGGACCTTGTCTGCCCTGCCACAACAGTTAGTCTTTAGGTTGCATTTCCTCGCACTAGGGTAGGACTACTTGTTTATTATTGTGGTACATGGCACAAAAGATTCTTAATGGACCCTTTAATTATATTCTTCGGGATCGCGATGTATACCTCAAGGTTAAGACTGTGTAGTGATCCTCAAATTATTATTGCTGTGAGAGTACACGTTGTTTGCTGGCAAATATTGGCGTTCAAATGATTCATTTCAACAATAATAAAATGTGGCAGCATAACAACAACAACAACAACAAAAACAACAACAACAACAACAACAACAACAACAACAACAACAACAACAACAACAAAAACAACAACATCATCATCAACAACAACAACAACAACAACAACAACAAATGCCTGTTGTTATTTCTACAGGTGTGACGGAATATATGGATGGTCGGTTATGTTACTAGCGATACTACAAAGAACGAATGCTACAATGAGCATTTTTTTTTTCACTACCTGGTCTTATGATAAGGATTTAAGCAAGCCTCGCGATAGATGGTAGAAGCGTCAACAGAGAGAACAAACTGAAGTATCTGGGAATCACATTTGACAGGAGCCTGTCCTTCAAGGACCATGTGGAGACGGTTGTGACAAGATCTCAAAAGGGACTCAATGCACTTAAAACTATGGCTGCAATGGACACAGAGCAGAGAATGCTTTTCACACTATACCAGCACTTGATCCTCTCAGTGACTGATTATGGACTAGGATTGCTCACTGTCTCAAAGAGTCAGCTGGTGAAGTTAGAGCGCATACAGAACGAAGCTATGCGGGTCATTCTGGGATGCACCAGAGACACCCCAGTAGTGTGTATGCGTTACATCCTTGGTCTGCCGACTGTTGCTGGTAGGCTCAATGTGATGCAGGCGAAGGCATACCTTAGAGTAGCTGCAGACACAGATCACCCGTTGCATGAGACGCTGTACGCAGTTAAGGGCCAGCGACTGATAAGAGGGAAATCATGGATGGCTCAGGCGGAGGAAACGATCATACATATGTGCATATTGGAGAACATTAGGCGAGCAGAGGAGTGGGTCAGAGTGCCAGCGGAGCAGTCAGACTTGTGCAGAGTTATAATCACATTGAGCAGGGAGTGCAGGGAGTGGCCAGCAGAGGCCACGGAAGTGGAAATCCAGCAACTAATTCAGGATAATGCTCGCTCGGGTGATGTGATTATTTACACAGATGAGAGGAAGCTGGGGGTTCTTAGCAAAAGCTAATGGTCGACGTTTGGTGCAGGAGAGCCTGGCATATGATACCACAACATCTAGCTTAAGAATGGAGGTGGAGGCGGTCAGTGCAGCTTTCCGCTGGATGGAGAATACGATACATACTCACGTCGTCATTGTAACTGACTCAGAAAGCATGTTGAGGAAGGTGAGGACAGGCAAGCTTCGGGCAGAGTCGAGGTAGAGCACGGAGGTCACGGGTGGCAAGCATCGCCTGGATATTTTCTCCGGGGCATGCTGGTGTGTTGGGGAATGAACAGGCAGACAGATTGGCTGGTTCTGCAAAACTTGGTGGAGTATTGATGCATGACAAGGCAGACGTAGTTGCGGCCTTGTGGGAGCACCTGTACACCTCGGAGGAGCCAACGGATCATCATGGTCTGGCAAGAATGAGACAGCGAGAAGTGACGAGGGGATCTGGCTGACGCTCGACGCTCAGAGGAAAGGTGAGATGGACATATAATCAGATTGCTACTGGTACTATTGGTGTTGGAACTCTTCGCTGGCTGCTGAAGATGGGGACTGAGCGCCTATGGGAATGCCCCGAATGCTGTGATGTCGGTTCCTAAATCAATCAATCATGGTAAGTATCTTCAGGGTTATTATTGGTGACATATCTGGCTCTTCTTCTTTAAGCAAAGTTCAGTCACTTCTGGCTGGTATGGTGTATGTCATGTATTGCAGACTGGAACTGCACCATGGACCCCATCAAGCTCACTGCGTGGGCTTCATAAAAGGTGGAAAAAGTGTCCTAGTGGCACGAAATGGAATATTGCTTGGATAGCAAATCCATTACGTGGAAAGTCCGATCGAAAGCTCACTGTGTGGATGTCATCTGCAGACTGCATTCTTCTGGTTTCCGGAAGAACAGCCTGTGATAACTGGAAGACCCAATATACGGAAGTGAGGCTAAGAAGCCATGTGCAGGGCGTGACGATACCTTGGGTGAGCCCAGTACCAGAGCAATGTGTGTCGGCTCTGCAATTCTGGAAGCCTCCTTGGATGGCGGGGAATGCCCATGGTCTGCTCCTGCCTTCCCTTGAGGGCTGACCGGGATGTCTTCGGCTGTTCTAAATGGGCCAGCTGGGATAGGGGATAACACAACAGTGAAATTCAAATGTCCTACGAAACCCCCGGGATGGTTAACCCGGTCAACAAATGCCACAGAAATCGAATGTGTCGGCTTAACGGCGCAAGAACGCAGCTCTGCTGTAAACAAGCACAACGCAATTACGTCCGGATGAATGCAGAAGAACAAAGAAGAAGAATTGTCTCATTCGTTTCCATGCATGTCCATGGTATTTGTTTGCATTTTCTCAATAGAAACCACGTGTCCACTGCCATTACATGTCTCTCAGCTTGTTAGTTTGTTGTCCACGTTTCACTTCAATACTCTTGTTCTCACTGCAACTGACAGCGCAGTTGTCTATTCAAGAATACCACTAGTGCATGCGACAGGACAAAACCAGCCTTAACCCAGTCACCCAAGAATAACAATTATAGGCCCCAGGCAGACATGCAGGTGATATAGAATGATATGAGGCTAATATGAAACACGAGATCCCCACTTGTAAGGAAAGCCCTCCAGGGAAAATACAGATGAAAAGACCTGAGTTTAATCTGAATCTTTGCTGTCGTGTGCGGGGTCCGGAACGGAGTTACTAAGAAAAGTGAATGAAGGATAGTAGGAGTCGGTGGAGTGGATTGAGGAGGGGGAAATTCTGTAGTGGTTGTGGTAATAGTACGATTGAAGGTGGCGATGATGATGTTAATAATAATATTAATAATAATAATTGTAGTAGCAGAAATTGTAGTAATAGTTGTAATTGTTGTAGTGGTTGTAGTAGTAGTAGTAGTAGTAGTAGTAGTAGTAGTAGTAGTAGTAGTAGTAGTAGTAGTAGTAGTAGTAGTAGTAGTAGTAATAGTAGTAGTAGTAGCAATAGTAGTAGTAGTAGTAGTAGTAGTAGTAGTAGTTGTTGTTGTTGTTGTCGTAGTAGTAGTAGTAGTAGTAGTTGTTGTTGTTGTTGTTTCTGCAGCAGTAGTGGCTGTAGTAGTTGTTATTTTAGTAGTAGTCGTAGTAGTAGTAGTAGTAGTAGTAGTAGTAGTAGTAGTAGTAGTAGTAGTAGTAGTAGTAGTAGTAGTAGTAGTAGTAGTAGTAGTAGTAGTAGTAGATGGTGGTGGTGGTGGTGGTGGTGGTGGTGGTGGTGGTGGTGGTTGTGGTGGTGGTGGTGGTGGTGGCGGCGGTGTGGTGATGATTTTGGTCACACAGGAGCGGGAAACAGTTAGGCACGTTGTGTAGCATGTCAAGGGTTGCCTGGGCCTAATCTTGGGCGCTATCGGGCACTGTGCTGGTTGTACAGAACTCCAGGGCAGACTTCTACCAGACCCCCTAGCCGTACACAGCGGATACATGATCATCATTGGCCTGAACCGAACTGGCAGAGGATTGCAGATTTCGCCAGAGATACAGATTGATCGCGGGGAACAGGGGAAGAGAAGCAGCGACCGACCAAAAGAAATGATGCTGGATGGATTGAGACGGTGTCATTGAGGAATATCAGCAGAAGACTTAATCTAGAACACCAAAACCCGAGATATGTGGAGAGACATTAATGCCAACGCCAGCTGCAGTGACCAAAAACAACGAAGAAGAAATTCTTCCGGCACTCATGAACCAAATCACTAGTAATCACACCGAGTGTGATCAAATGTCCATCGAACGAGAATCATACCGAGCGAGAAGTCGGTTCAAATGACCGCCGCATACGAAACGGAATATTGGTGCTATGGGAGAAAACCTTGCATCATATGTACGTTTCCTAAAATGGAATGAAGGCTCCTGATTGTCCTTTGCCAGTGTACAGAGGAATTTAAGTGGCGATTAGCGACTCTATTAAGTCAACAAATGGAAAACTGCCGGGCTTGCAAATTCATTGGGTCACAAGTCAAACCTGACCACGTTACATATCCACAGGGGAAAAAGGAAAATCATTGCCCTGCATGGTTCTACAGGGTTGCTGCTAGTCTTTCAACATGCTGCTCTTCGTGTACATCAATACAGAAGTCACTAACCTTGATCCTGGAAAAAGGCAGCAAAATACGCCATAAGAGTTGTTAGCTTTAGTTTAGTTTAGTTTTGTTTAGTCGATGGATCAACATCACGGCACACGGGTGAAACCCATAAGTGCTCCGTTTTCATCCTAACTCAAACCTGAGTCTGGAGAAACTCAGCTCAGTGCACGAACTAGGTAGCACCGGCGAGGATCCTGAAAATACTTTGGGTAGTTTTTAAGCTCGAAATTTTTTTGTTGGTGTCCGGGCAGCGCCGTTAGGCTACTCTTTTTCGATTTCCAACTGCCAAGGGATTTTTTACGTGCGCAACAATACACACGGGCGTCCGATTTCACTACCCAGAGATCAGGGGAAATTTTATTACTAGAAGTCCACGTGAAAAAAATCCAGGCCCTCACCGGGGCTTGAACCCGGGACCTCCAGGATTCGAGGCGGACACCATACCTCGAGACCACGCAGTCCCTTAAGAGTTGTTAGCAATGAGCTCAGTGTGTGGACGCCATCAGTTTCAAATAGACTGCATCCTACTGGTCTTTGAGGACAGTGATGAACAGGCAACACAATGTAGGGAATTACAGTATGTGACATTCCTTGGGTGAACACAGTGCTAAAGCATCATGTATCAGCCATTCTTTTATAGAAGCCTCCTAGGAAAGCAGGGAGTGCCTGTGTTCTGCCTCTGAATTCCCCTGAGGGCAGACCGGCATTCCAGCAATTATTCTGGACAGGCATCACTTGTAGAAGGAAGAGCCAAGTTGATGTCGCCATTGTAAGGTAGGGGAGTGTTCTGTGATCGACCCGGGGAGGTCAACACATGCTGGGCAGGAGTAGAATGTGTCGGTAGAACGGAGCAAATATCGCAGCTCCAGCTCTTTCAGAAATGCACAACATGATCATTCATTCATTCATATATATATATATATATATATATATATATATATATATATATATATATATATATATATATATATATATATATATATATATATATCCCTTACAGGATGTTGCAGTCACAATCAGCATTTTTCAGCTGCTGTTGATGTACTAGGCAAGATTATGCGCAGTAGTTTGCCATTGCTTTCTGAGCGACTGGCTCACATACCCCTAAGTTACCAACGCGGCGAGAACCACTACCGATACTCGCGCAGGTTATGTTACTCACGAGATTACGGAGAAAGACGTTAACCCCTAGGCAAACAAACGAAATAGGAGCAGCAGCAGCAGCAGCAGCAGCAGTAGTAGTAGTAGTAGTAGTAGTAGTAGTAGTAGTAGTAGTAGTAGTAGTAGTAGTAGTAGTAGTAGCAGCAGCAGCAGCTGTAGTAATAGCAGTAGTAGTAGTAATAGTACTAATACTAGTAGTAGTGGTAGCAGCAGCAGTAGTAATAGCAGTAGCAGCAGTAGTAGTAGTAGTAGTAGTAGTAGTAGTAGTAGCAGTAGTAATAGCAGTAGTAGTAGTAATAGTACTAATACTAGTAGTAGTGGTAGCAGCAGCAGTAGTAGTAGCAGTAGCAGCAGTAGTAGTAGTAGTAGTAGTAGTAGTAGTAGTAGCAGTAGTAATAGCAGTAGTAGTAGTAATAGTACTAATACTAGTAGTAGTGGTAGCAGCAGCAGTAGTAGTAGCAGTAGCAGCAGCAGCAGCAGTAGTAGTAGTAGTAGTAGTAGTAGTAGTAGTAGTAGTAGTAGTAGTAGTAGTAGCAGTAGTAATAGCAGTAGTAGTAGTAATAGTACTAATACTAGTAGTAGTGGTAGCAGCAGCAGCAGCAGTATTAGTAGTAGTAGTAGTAGTAGTAGTAATAGTAGTAGTAGTAGTAGTAGTAGTAGTAGTAGTAGTAGTAGTAGTAGTAGTAGTAGTAGTAGTAGTAGTAGTAGTAGTAGTAGTAGTAGTGACAGAAGCAGCAATGATAGCAATAGATGTGATAGTTCTTAGCCTTACTTCGTATATAATTTCTGAACAAGGAAGTAATATTTAATAGTGTCTGGATTATTCATTCATGGCACGCCAATGTGGGGGTTCTTTTTATTGTTGTATATTGCCCGCATATGAGCTGTGGATTACATATAATCTACATAATTTCTTGGCAAGTTTACGTTCAGTAGTTTGCTATTGCTTTCTGAATCCCCGGCACTCATACCATTTTATAAAAACCAATGCTATGTGGTCTGCTGCCAAATCTCCAGCAGCTGTGATTCGAACGCTGTATGCGGGATTACGAATTGTGTCCGTAACACCTTTCGCCACAGAGCCAGCAAATCATAGACAGTAAAAAAAATGCTGTGGTTGATTGCGATGTTCCGTAAAAGACGCCGCTTCCTGAATATCTTGTTGGACTACTCAGACCAAAGAATAGAAGGACAGTTCTGTGATGCCACTCTTCATTCAGGATGAGTGACCTGCTAATGAAATCACTCTTGGGAAGATAGGTATGATGGTTTCCCTTTGACTTCCACGTCCACATAGTGAATAAATAAATAAAAAAAAAAAAACAATATAGCTGCCAATATGAACTGAATCAAGGATGTATGTTAAGAACCTGTGATGAAACCAGCACAAATACTTGTACATACCTTAAAATTGTGTGTGCTTGTTGCTTCTAAACAAGGTCTTAGCATACCTTTTTGTTGCATTGTTACATTAAAATGGTCATTTGTAACTTTTGTCTCTGGCAGGATAAGAGAGTTCTCTCTCTCTCTCTCTCTCTCTCTCTCTCTCTCTCTCTCTCTCTCTCTCTCTCTCTCTCTCTCTCTCTCTCTCTTTTCTGGTGACTACCATCGACAATGAACTGTATTTTTCGTGGAAGACTTTTGTGTTGGCATTCTGGCGGCCGGCAGTTTGCTTACCGATACTCCTGTGTATTCCATTGTTCATAGGGCAGTGAGGAGTATTTTATGTGATATTCACTGGCACAGGAACGGAGCATAATGGGGACGACCCGTTGCCATGAAGTTGGAACCACAACTAACTAACTAACTATAATCCCTTGACTCCCGTAAGAAGTAAAGTAAACAAACGTCGTGTATATGTTGTCATTTAGTTGGTGAAGAGGTCGGCATCACACCGGCCGCCTTTACTTCCCAATACGTTTCTTGGGTTGACTTGAGAACTCGGGTCAATTTTAAAATTGGAAACCGCCCAGTTGCGGATCAAACCCAAGAACGCCGGTACGGACGGCGAGCGTTTAGCCGCCAAGCCACTGAGCATCCAAGTTTGTTACTTACCGCTCCTGTAATTGTCTCTATATTGATGTTTGTCTATCCAACAGTTCTACAGGTGAACAACAATGTGGTGAGATGCACTGAACACCCGGTGTTCATCAAAATAATGTATACAGAAGACGGAATAAGGCGCATGAACATAATGGATTATCACTTACCGCTTCTTTAATTGCCTCGACACCGATATTTTTGTCTATCCAACACTACTGGGTTGCAAAGCACACAAATGAACAACAATGTCGTAAGAAGCGTTGAACAACCCGCGTTCAGTAAAATAATGTGCGATATGGAATAAGAAGAGCGAGCTGTCTAGCTGTATGACACTGGCTGTCATACACTGCTAGTGTAATTGTAATTGTCTCTACAGCAACGTTTCTGTATCCAACAGTACAGGATTGTACAGCCCACAAATGAACAACGATGTGATGAGAAAGGTGGAACACCTTGTCTTCAACTAATCTGGCCTTCTGGCTGTGTCAGTCAACTTGAAAGCAAAGCCTTGTGTTTTCTAATGCGGGAAATAGTCCCATTGCAGGCCTTTCGTTCCTGTGCTTACAGACAGCCTAATGTCAGGCGCAACGTAACGGCCATTGTCAAGTAATATGTGGGACAAGCCCGTATGCTAGTGTTACCTGGCAGGCATCCACGCGGATCAGTGTTTTGTTTATGGCCTTTTCTCCCGCTCCATAGAGCTCATAGTAAAATAAGTGACACTGCTCGTTTGGTTTAAATCTGTTGTGTTAAGCGCTAAATACAATATACAATAACAAAAAATAATATAGCTTTACATAAGTCAATTACGGAAAACACAGGACGTTGCGGCGACTTACCTTCACCAGCAAACAAATACATACACAAAACACAATATATAATCACGGAGAATACCCCCCCCCCCCCCCACCCAGTGACAACATTAAGGCAGAAGATCGGGAGGAGAAGAATGAAACGACGAAAAATTGAGAACAATGAAGAGGAAATTGAAACATTGAAGATATTTTTTGCTACTTATCTCAGAAACCCATTCTGTGATACAAACGTGAATTTCCAGTTCCAGTTCCAATTTTTGAAAAAAAAAAAAAAAAACTTTCCACCTTCTCTCAACCAGCCCTTGTGGCATCGGTTATTATAGCGATGGTTCATTGTGCGGAATGAGTTAGTTTTTTTTCTGCGCCAGTTTTTCTGCTGGCTTATCGATATTGGAGACTTTATGCCTGTGACGTCAACTTGGGGTAGTTGGTTGGCCGGCAATTTTGCCTGTGGGTCTGTCTCCTCAGGTGATTTCGTTTGTCAGTGTTGACTTCCTGTGCGTTTTACTTGTCTGGTTTTTTGCCTCATTTTCTGTGTATTTCCTTTAGGAGCTTGTCGATATTTCCACTTTCTTCCTTGCGCTATTGTTCTCTTTTGAGGTTGAGTTTCTGTTGCCTTTCGATTTCTTCCTCTCTTGTAAACCCTGGGACGCATTCTCCGTTATCGTAATAGCACCCGTTTGGGTATTCGTCAGTTAGGAGTAGCTCTGGGTATTCTGGACATGTCTGACAGTGCTTGAATTTCTTGGGATACTTTTCTGCCATGCGTCTTCTGTATTCCTGTCGCATGTGTGGCTCTAGCGGATCATTTTCTCTGCCCATCGCGATAAGTTCTTCCAATGTAGATTCTGTGTCCGGCGGGGTGTGCTCTATGCTGTCGTTCTTGTACTCGTCTAGGTTTTCTTCCGAGGTCTGGTGGTGCATTGGCTTCCCCTTGAGCTTTTTGGGCGTTGTGGCTGGGCTGCTGGCTATAGCTTGCGGTTTCGGCTTGGTCTTTTGTTGCGGTTTTTCTGTGATCTTTTCCGTTGCTTATGTTGGTTTACTTTGGGTTAGCTCCGTATCCTTGTGTAGCATTTCTCTCTCCGCCTTGATGTCTCGTAAAATCTCTTCATTCTTCTTCGATGTTTGAACCATAGTCTCAACTTCTTGTGTGATGTGTTGCTGAATATCTTTTATTTCAGCAAGCAGCTTTTCATTGTCGTTGGTCGGTGCTTGGAGTAATTTGATTTGCTTCTTAAGTTCATCAATCTGGAGTTGAAGTCGATCTCGTTCAGCTCGTGATACATATGTGGCTGTCTCGCCCCTCCGCATGGCTTCCTTATATGGTGTTCTCGTGTTAACTGCGATCTTTAGGACGTCCCTGTGTCTTTGGAGGTACGGACAGCCCAGGTATCTGGCCCCATGCTTGCCCAGGCAGTTGGCGCACTACCTCTTGTTATTGGGTGCTCTGAAGTCGGTGTCATGCTTGGCCAGTGGACACTCCCTGAAGGCGTGGTGATCGGCGTAGTAACGGCAGATTTCAGTCTTGCTGCGGCATATTGTTCGACTGTGACCGGCCCTCTGGCATCTTGAGCATTGGTTGATTCTTGATATAAACCATTCAGGCTGTTGGGTTATATTGTTGATTGACACCTGGTCTGGAATCTCGCTGCCCTCAGTCGTCACCACCGCCAGCGTAGTAGGTATCTTTGAATATGTCAGGATCAGCTGCGCCTTCAAGATTCTGATGTGGAGGTTTTCTTCCTGTAGCTGCTTCAGGATTTCGTCGTCTGATAGCTTTACTTGAAAGCGTTTTACAACCCATCTGACTGTTTTGGAGTCGCCGTTACCGGCTCTGGTGTCTTTCTCCTCCTTCTTCTCAGCTGTCTTGGCTCTTGTCTGTGGTGGGCTGACATCAATCTTTCTCGTGATAGCTTCAATTGATGTGACTGTAGTTACAGGTTCTTGGTTGCAGCTTGCAGGTAGGTTCTCCACATTCGTCTTCTGTCCGGTCTTGGCGGCTTCCACGCTACAAATTTTGTGGGACTGCTGTTTCTTGTTGTTGTTTTTGCGTGCCATTTCCCCCCGTAGCAGGCTTCTTGACTAGTTAAGGCGACTTGTCTTGATATTGTTCGCAAATGCGAGTGTGAATTTCCCCTTTGATGCTCTTATATAGACAACCGTGGGAGTCTACGCTCTAAATTACAATGAGTTAAAGTAACAACTGATTGTGTCTGAAAGAGCTAAAGTAATAACTGTTCGCGGCTGAAAATTATAACTAGAAACGAGGGAGTCCTTGCTGATATGTTATGGCGTCCCTCTCATGTTTAGGGGGAACCAGGTTCGTGCCCAGCACGACAAGCCGTTGGCTTGTCCAGACTCCTTTCTGTTCCATTTTTGACACCGGGCAATGAGGAGCATTTTGTGTGATATCCACTGGCACAGAAACGAAGCAAATGGGGCGACCCTTTACTGTGCAGTTGGAACCGGGACTAACTAACTAGCTAGAATTCCACCCCCTTTCCCCCGCCCCCACCCAAGAACTATTTGTATCTAATTATAGCATACGTCGCGTTGATCTCTTACGTAGAGAGACCGGGTACCTGACCATCTCGGATAATGGCCCCGCGTGCAAAATGTGCTGATTCTCTGCCACAGACTGATATGTCGTTTCCATAGAACGATTTTGGCACCCGCGAACCGACCTATCGGTTCGGTATATATAGTGCTTTAATTGATCAATTTCTCCTTTTTAGTCCACACATTTTAGTGTCCCATTGAATTTAAACTTTACAACGAAAGATTTCGCTTCCGCCCGTGTGCAAGAAGACGCTAGTCTCCATTTCTTTTTTTTAGGAGAACTGAGTTTTGGGGGATTCGAAACAATTTTTGTGATTCGAAATTCGAAGTGACAATATCTTCTGGTTCTGGATCTCATACATTTTAATAAAATTACCGTTTGAAACAATTTTATATTATAGTTATTGTGATGTAAAGGACTTTTGTGAAAGATTCTAAAACGTATACCATTTGCAATAGCCAGTTAATTATTTAGAAGACGGTCATAATTTCAAAAGAAATCTAACAGTGAAAGTTCCTCATATTATTATGGCAAATGCCGACTTATGCTTGCGCTAATGGGTCACACTTGTGCCACTAAATTTGCTTTGCCTATCACAAAGTATTTAAGGAGTATTTAAATAATTAAATTTAGAATAATAATAATTATAACTAAATAGAAAATAGTGTTTATTGTTTCTCAGTACTCTACCCCTTAGTAATCTGCCTGGTGTGTTCTCCATTTTGTGTGAACATTATGCGCTTCAAAATATTATGTTTTAATTATGTTTTATTGGTGTTGTGGTGCAGTTCTTGTGATATTATTGAACAAAAGTGGTGTATGTAACAGTCTTCAGCAAATTTAACTGGATTAGCTGCCGCGGAAACAAAATAAAGCCTTGGTAAGTGAAATTTTAAAATATTTTTTACCTTTTTAATTTTAATTGTTATTACTTAACCTCTCATTATTGTCATAGTATTTCTAACCTATCAATTAATTATTAAGACAGGCATGTTCCCTGTGGAATCCTCTTTAATTTGATATGTAATACAATATATCTGCTACCATTTTAACAATTTTAAAAGCATTATTATGACACACCCCTACTTAAAATTTTCTTCCTTGAATTTCTGTTTGGTCAAGACCACTATTTTGTTTGGCAGGCAATCAGTATTAAGACCGCTGCTGTGATAAAAATGTGAGGCAAGAAATTCTACCCCCCCCCCCCCACCCCCTTCCGGGTAACAAAGCCCGTTACCTTGATGGAATATGTCTAGAGGGATTTCTATGCATTTTATTTTGTTTGCTTCAGCCCCAGACAGTCATTATTTTACCACAGACAGTTCTTAATTTAACTCCTTGTAATTTAGAGTTTAAAATAGTTCAAAATTGCTGTGATAGTCAGGGGAGCAGAGTTGAGGATGATCTCTCAACCTTACAAAATACTTACATAGCTTGAAGCATTCATCACAGTTGGCAGCAATATTCAAACGCCCGGCCTTCAAATGGCGGAACTGTATTAAATAATAAGAGAAGGGGCGACGGCGAGTGTCTGGTGCCGTAAAAACAGACTGCTCTAGATATGTATGTACGTACATCATGCGCAAATATGTGAATGCGTACATTCGAGTAAGTCCATTGTCTACCACAGGAAAAGACAGGTTCTGAAGATGGAGGAAACCAGCCAGAGCGAGCACCACGGCAATCAGAATGCCACGGGAATAGGCTACGGAACATGCCTATTGCTGTAGAATGCTATGATGCTCATACTGTTATGTACACAGAGGCAGGTGCAGTACCAGGCCCTGTTACCTCGAAAGGATCCTTCTCAGATTTCCTGTAGAGCCAGGGGACATGAGAATAGAGCGTCTGGCCATACCAAACAAAGCCTGAAAATGATGCGTTGGAATGTGAAAGGAGTCAGCAATTTAAATAAGCATAGAGCTAGAAGTAAATGTATCTTGTTTTCAAGAAACTCGTCTCAGTGAAAACGGCCTTCAAAATTAAAGACTGTCAGTGTTACCGATTTGACCGAAAGACAGGCGAAATGGTGGGATGCTAAGCCTTGTAAAGTATAATTTTACTGCTTTCCAAATTGAAGTATACGTGGAAGGGGCCGAGAATCATACTAATAAATCTATGACAGACAAACATACCTACATCTGATCAATTACTAGTGTCCAAGCAACCGCTCATAAGAACTAGAAACATCTTCATTAAAAGAAAATATGATTGTGTGAGGCGATTTTAACAGCTGCTCAAAGAGCTGGGGGAACGATCATACGGACCAGAGGGGAGTGAAACTGGAAGACTGGCTGGATACGAATAGATCTATCATGATTAACAAGCTGTCTTGCCCACAAACCTTTTACTCGAGACCATGACACACAACAATTACACCTGACTAAGCGTTTGATTTACTAGATCTGGAGTGGAACATCACACAAATTGTTGGAAAACAAAATCGGCGGCAGTAACCATTGACCAATTTTTCTAACTGTAGAAAATGAGCTTGTAAGTGAAAGCAGCACCTTCTCACAGCGGCGCTACAAGAAAGCAGACTGGACAATGCACACAAATCGCACAAGCATACTGAACACAGATAAAGACATAAATAAAGTTGCTGAAGAGTTCGGAAAATGAATACAGTAGGCAGCATGAGAAACATTACCAAAGGCTGCTCATAAGCGATATAAACTGTACTGGAGTAGTGAAACAGAGTAACTGCATAATGATGTGGAAGTGTGTAGATATACATATACAATACACGGTCATGTACAATATGGTCATGAAAATAGTAAGTGCTCAACTATTATGTATTGCTGCTGTATATGAGGTTTGTTGCTCAAGAGATAATGATAACCTACTGCAGCAGTCTAATTCGTTTCTTTTTATTGTCTTTTATATTCCCCTGGGAACAAAGTCCCCACATCAACTCACGTCAGGCTCTTTGTGGGCTTCTACATGAATGGGTAGATAAAACAAAGACAATTGAAATATTTTGGCCACTTGAAACATCATGAAAGTTTAGAGAGAACAATAATGGTGGGGTATATGCCTGGGAAGAAAGGAAGAAGAAGACCAAAGAGAAGATGGGTGCAGGATGTGGCAGATGACCTCCAGATGGGCGTATCGGACGCGGGATATCTTGTTTATGACCGAGGAATTTTACGGAAGATTGTTATGGGAGGGTGGTTCTGCAAAGGACATGCCACTGATTGAATGAATGAATGAATGAATGAATGAATGAATGAATGAATGGGTAGATTTTGCAGCTAAGGTTTCGTAAGGGATGGAAAGACAGCCCGCCCCACGCCAACCCTCCATGGTCGGGTCTTACGTCACGCATGGTAAATACAGTAGGACCATTCATTGCTTCTCTTACGGGCCCAAGTAACAGACAGGTAACGGTAGTGTAATAATGAGTCATGATCATGCTAGGAGACAGCTGGTATAAACAACAGCATGTGTGAATCATCCGTCACGCTTATTGGTGTAAATGGATTGCACATTTTCATGTAGATGTTTTTCATATAGTTGTGTCAACATAAGCTTGTTTTTGTGCAGACGAAGGCTTTAGCCGCAACATCTATTTGTCACTTGTGATTGTGTTCTAGTAAAGTTTACAGATTCTGATTCTCGTTTTCATTGATTCACTAATTGCATTGTTGTTACAAACAACGCCACGTCTAAACACTCACGTAAATACATGTTTAAAGAAGTTAGTTGCATATCCTTTATCGTACGTTATAATTAATCCCAACATTTATTGGCTGTTTGTGGGAAATGTTGAGGGATTCCATTCATCAAACGAGCAAAGAAATATTACCGGAGAGAAGCCAACAGGTTAAGAAAAGAATGGATGACTGAAGCAATATTAAAGTTGATGGCCAAAAGAAAAAAGGGCAAAAATGATAAGCATGTATATAATGAGATAAATAAAGAAATAAGAAATAATTGTGTGAAGGCAAAAGAAAGTTGGTTAAATGAACAGTGCAAGAAAATTGAATTAAATTCTATTAAAGATACAAAAAAATATGCACAAACAAATCAGTGAGATTACAGGAAGAAAAATAAGAATAAATACAGGTTCTTGAGCATAGCCTACGATGGGTAGCGTTGTGATGTTCTGTTGTGATCATTTGGTGTGTCCAGTGTGTGCCGCGTGGTTACACACCCGCTTCACACGCGTGATCCGGGACTGTTTCCGGATCCGGTCAAGGATATGCACTACTGACGAGCTCAAACGAGGGCGAAACTCGAGTATAGTGCTTCCATATTGACGTGGATAGGCCTTGGGTTCATACCAGAATGCGATCGGCGTTGCCAGTAGTGGGTTGTGCTCAATATTTAAATACAGGTTGTTTAAAATCAAAAACAGGAAATATATTATTGGAGGAAGATGCTATAATGAAGAGGTGGAATGAGAATATAAGAGACTTTTATGATGGAGAAAGGCAGAATTAACAGAAGAAAGTAACTTAGAAGATCCACCTATTCTAAAAGAAGAAGTTGACGACGCTATCTTGCATATGAAGAAAGGAAAATCAGCTGGGCCATGTGGAATCACAATAGAAAAATTAGAAGTAATCGGAGAATTTGGAGTAGATATATTAACCGAAATGTTGAATTATATTTATCTCATCTCATCTCTCATCATGTTCCTCTTGTACCTTGCGGTGTCGAGGTGAAGTATAAACATCGTGAGAGTGCCCTATTATGGGCTTCATGTATCGATATTCCCATGGACTCTGCTATTCCCTCTGTCCAACGTTTACGTGGTCGGCCTTTTCCTCTATTTCCATCTGGTCTGTACATAACTGCTTGTTGTGGTATGCTGTTGAATGGTAACCTACTTGTATGGCCAAACTATTTGACTTGCTGCTTTCTAATAAAATCCAGTGCTGCTATTACCCCCACTTTAGTCCTGATTTCTTCATTTCTGATCTTTTCTCTTCTTGATACGTTGAGTATTCTTCTCAGGAATCTCATTTCTGTTGTTGTGATTTTTTTCTCTCTTTTTCTGTCATTGTCCTGGTTTGACATTGGTAACACCGAGTTGGCAGGAAGATTGTGTTGTAAAGTGCTTTCTTAGTAGTTATTGATACATGTTTGTTCTTTAGTATTGGTGCCATTTGTCCAATGAGTTGGTTTGCCCTATTGCATCTATTCTCAATCTCGTCTTCTGATCTGCCATTTGATGCTTGCTTGCTTGCTTGTGTTCATTGGCTTGAGCTCCAACGTGAAGTCCTGTATGTCGGATGAAGGCATCCTGTTGTCCAACATCAGTGTGATGTCATACAGGACCTGAGGTTTGCGTGAGTATCCGTTGTCCCATGACTGGCTTATTGGTGTGCAGGCTGGTGGTTCCTCGCCGTACAGGCAGACACTCTCCGACTTCGGAGGAATCGGCGATCCTACTGATTTTAGCCAGGACCCCGAAGGGACCTGTTGCCCAGGACGCTCGACGAGGACGCGTCAATAGATCTTGGCCAGTATATAACCCAGCCCTGGTACCTTGGAAACACCTTTGCGTCCATTATACTTCCTAGGTGCTTGAAACTCTTTACTTGTTTCAAGGGATGTTCGTTTAGGTGAATTGTTGTTGTTTTTTTCTTCTTTAGTTATAGTCATTACATTTGTTTTGCTTATTCTAATTTTCATGTTATGTTCCCTAGACATTTCGTTTAGACTATTCATGTTGTCTTGTAATTCAGCTTCTGATTTTGCTATTAGTTCTTGGTCGTCCGCAAGCAGGAGTTCTCTAATGGTTAGATTTGCAGATGGTTCTTCTTCTGTGTTCTCGTCATGCGGTATTCTTGCGGTCTCTGTTTGGCTGGTTTCTTTACATATGTTGTCTATATATGTTATGAACAAGAGTACTCCAGTTCTTATGGTGAAGGGTGCTGAGTGTCCTCCAGTTGCTCTCAATATGCATTCACTGTTGTTGTATAAGCTTCTACATAGGTTTGTTAGATGTGTACTCACTCCATATTGTTTAAGGATTTCCCACAGCTTGTTTCTATCTACTCTATCAAATGCCTTTTCTTGGTCGACAAAGGCTAAGTAGAGTATTTCATTGAATTCGATTGATTTTTCTATAAGCTGTCTAAGAGCAAAAATGGCGTCTGATGAATCCTTTGTTTTTCCTAAATCCAAGCTGTGTTTCGCTTAGCTGGGGTTCTGTAGTAGGTCGTAATAATATCTTCTCAAGAATTTTGCAGTGGATATATACCAAGCGATATGTTGAAATCTGTATTTTTAGCTATACCCAAAAGACCAGGAGCAATTGAATGCGAAGATTTTCGTAAAATTAACCTCATAAATCATGTCACTAAGCTTCTACTCATAATTATAATGAAAAGAACAAGGAAGAAAATAAAATTGGAAATCGGCGAAGAACAGTATG
The DNA here is from genome assembly GCA_963921405.1 of Cepaea hortensis. Lineage (NCBI taxonomy): Eukaryota > Metazoa > Mollusca > Gastropoda > Stylommatophora > Helicidae > Cepaea > Cepaea hortensis. Next base: position 35,468,540 of record OY992880.1, read on the forward strand.
GATTTGTGGAAGGAAAAGGTACAAACAATGCAATATATATATTACGAACACTATTAGAAAGATCAATAGAGACAAAGAAAGACATATTTGTGCTTCATAGATTGTACTAAGGCATTTGATACAGTAAAACATGATGAACTGATTAAAATGTTGGAAGACATTAACATTGATGGGAAAGATCTAAGAATAACGAAAAAAAATATTTATTAGAACCAAACACCAGCAATTAAAATGGGAAATAAAGAAACAAATTATGAACGCATAAAGTTGGGAGTAAGGTAGGGATGTGTTTCGTCACCAGATCTCTTCTCCCTCTATAGCGAAGTAATAATGAGAGAGATCAAAGAAAAGTCAGGAATACTATTTGGAGGTTATATTATAAAAAATATACGCTATGCAGATGACACAGTATTGGTAGCGGTTAATGCAACAGATCTACAATAATTGTTAGACATTGTAGTAACAGAGAGTGCAAAGAAAGGACTTTCCTTGAATATCAAGAAAACAGTAATAATGGTGATATCAAAGAAACAGGAGACACCCAAATGTGAAATCGAGATAGAAGGGAAAATTCTTCACCAAGTGGATAGTTTTAAATATCTAGGGACATTTATAACATCAAATGGAAGATGCACAATGGAGATCAAGAGCAGAATAGTGCAAGCATAGGCTGCATTTAAGAAAATGAAGAATATCTTATGCAATATGTCACTATCATTGAATGTAAGAAAGAGAGTGCTAAAGAGCTATATAGAGCCTGTTTTTCTGCATGGCTGTGAATCTTGGAATATAAATGAACAAATTAGGAAGAGACTGGAAGCAACAGAGATGTGGTTCCTTAGACGAATTTTACGAATTCCTTGGACTGCCAAAGTAACTAACAACGAATGCCTTAAAGAGGCTAACGAAACTATAACATTATATACAACAATAAGAAAGAGACAAACCGCTTTTTTGGTCATGTGATGAGAAGAGAGGTGCTGAGAACATCGTGACAACTGGAAAGATCGAGGGGAAGAGAGGCAGAGGCAGACAATGAAAAATGATGCTGGATGAATTGCGACGGTGGCATGGAGGAATATCAACGGCAGAGTTGATCCAGAAAACCAAAGACCGAGATCTGTGGAGAGCCATGAACGCCTCTGTCAGTCGGCATGGCACTTGATGATGATGACTTACTAGTCAATTTTACGTTCAGTAATTTGCGTGGACAATGAGCAGACAATCTGAAAAACGTCTGATGGCTGTGGAAATGTGGTTTCTGAGGAAAATGCGGAGAACTTGGTGACAACTGGCAATATTGAGGGGGAAGAGAACAAGGGGAATGTAGAGAAGTACATACCTGGTTGGCTTGGCCACGTGGTATGGTCGAGACAAGATCAGTGAGCTGATCTACTACTCTGGTGATCACATGATATGGGGAAACATGTCCGCCTATGCTTATCGGTATGGCACATGATGATAATGAATTTGCCATTATTTTATGAACAGTTGACACCCAAGGACCCCACTAATACCTAAGCCAGTTACGTTTACGCGAATGCATGTCAATAAACGAAAATCCAAATACACCACATACAAAGTAAACATTAAGCTGCACAAAGAAGAGATCTTGGAAACGGACCGTTTAGAATGTAAGAAGGCTCGGGGAACTAAGGAATAAATTCACAGGGATTAACAGGCACCCAGCGGTGTAAAGTGAAAGGGTGGAAATCTGAGGATATATTAGACAGATATCACATTAGAAAGCCACGGCTGGATTATAGTGTATTTATACCAGTAATATTCTGTTCAACTCTTTTGAATTGCTTGGCTGGTGGGTTGACACTTTTCCTGGAAGGTTTACCTGTCCAATATTTCATTTCCATGAAATGCTTGATGGGTAACTGGCAGAAGAATCCACTTGAAACCATCGCGCAATGCGTTATCTTACTTTTATTTTAACGTTAGGTCAGAGGAAAGCAAAGCAATTTGGCTATCCTAGTGGTAACTTGTACTGTATATTCAGCATGTTTGAAAGTAATGTATTAGTTATTCTTTTCATAGTGATTTCTACTCTCTCTCTCTCTCTCTCTCTCCCCCCCCCCCCCCCCCCCCCCCCCCCAAAAAAAAAGAAACTTCCTTGGGTATTTTCTTTGAAACCTGTAATAAACACATTTAAGTTCAATGAATGGCAATTGGGCTGCCCGAACGTGGAGCACCGACTTGCACTTATCGGAATTGGTCTGGTGTAGAGACTTTCATCCCAACCCGGGACCGAAGTGCCATCTCCCCGGGGTCTGTGTTGCTCGACTCTCCCGCCTTCTCCAAGCACAGAAACCAGCAGGTTGGGCAAGGCCGATTAGGGACTTCACATGTGCGGAGAGACAAACGCGATCTCCGGAGCATTAGCCAGTCTGGGGGGGGGGGGGCAGTGTGAGTGGTGTGTGTGCATGTGTGCTGTGTGAGTGTGTCTCTTCTTCTTCTTCTTCTTCTGCCCCTTATCCTCCATTAGAGCGCAGGCTTTTAACCAGCTCTCGCCTAGCCGTCGTATCGTTTGCTGTCTCCTGTAGCTCCCTTCATTTTCTCTTATTTTACTTAACTCATCTTTGTCTTTAAACCACTTCTCCGCGTGTGTCATGTCTCCCTCTATCCCACATGCCCTGCTGGTTCTAGAGAAAGGACCTTCTGGTTTTGATATTATCAGGTTTTCCCAATGTGTCCCATTCAGCGGCAGCATCTTTCATTCACCTTTAGATTCACCATTGTATCACACTTCGCCTAGTCCCTAACCACGGCTTGTCAGACATGGGAGTCCCTCTACTAATACATAAGTCTCTCTACCACTTCAAGATGGAGACACAACAGAGGATCATTATGATCAGACAGTTCACACATAATCTGACACTTCAAGATGGAGACACAACCTAGGATCATTATGATTAGACAGTTCACACATAATCTGACACTTCAAGATGGAGACACAACAGAGGATCATTATGATTAGACAGTTCACACATAATCTAACACTTCAAGATGGAGACACAACAGAGGATCATTATGATTAGACAGTTCACACATAATCTGACACTTCAAGATGGAGACACAACCTAGGATCATTATGATTAGACAGTTCACACATAATCTGACACTTCAAGATGGAGACACAACCTAGGATCATTATGATTAGACAGTTCACACATAATCTGACACTTCAAGATGGAGACACAACAGAGGATCATTATGATTAGACAGTTCACACATAATCTGACACTTCAAGATGGAGACACAACCTAGGATCATTATGATTAGACAGTTCACACATAATCTGACACTTCAAGATGGAGACACAACCTAGGATCATTATGATTAGACAGTTCACACATAATCTGACACTTCAAGATGGAGACACAACAGAGGATCATTATGATTAGACAGTTCACACATAATCTAACACTTCAAGATGGAGACACAACAGAGGATCATTATGATTAGACAGTTCACACATAATCTGACACTTCAAGATGGAGACACAACCTAGGATCATTATGATTAGACAGTTCACACATAATCTGACACTTCAAGATGGAGACACAACAGAGGATCATTATGATTAGACAGTTCACACATAATCTAACACTTCAAGATGGAGACACAACAGAGGATCATTATGATTAGACAGTTCACACATAATCTGACACTTCAAGATGGAGACACAACCTAGGATCATTATGATTAGACAGTTCACACATAATCTGACACTTCAAGATGGAGACACAACCTAGGATCATTATGATTAGACAGTTCACACATAATCTGACACTTCAAGATGGAGACACAACCTAGGATCATTATGATTAGACAGTTCACACATAATCTGACACTTCAAGATGGAGACACAACCTAGGATCATTATGATTAGACAGTTCACACATAATCTGACACTTCAAGATGGAGACACAACCTAGGATCATTATGATTAGACAGTTCACACATAATCTGACACTTCAAGATGGAGACACAACAGAGGATCATTATGATTAGACAGTTCACACATAATCTAACAAGATGGAGACACAACAGAGGATCATTATGATTAGACAGTTCACACATAATCTGACACTTCAAGATGGAGACACAACCTAGGATCATTATGATTAGACAGTTCACACATAATCTGACACTTCAAGATGGAGACACAACCTAGGATCATTATGATTAGACAGTTCACACATAATCTGACACTTCAAGATGGAGACACAATCTAGGATCATTATGATTAGACAGTTCACACATAATCTGACACTTCAAGATGGAGACACAACCTAGGATCATTATGATTAGACAGTTCACACATAATCTGACACTTCAAGATGGAGACACAACAGAGGATCATTATGATTAGACAGTTCACACATAATCTGACACTTCAAGATGGAGACACAACAGAGGATCATTATGATTAGACAGTTCACACATAATCTGACACTTCAAGATGGAGACACAACAGAGGATCATTATGATTAGACAGTTCACACATAATCTGACACTTCAAGATGGGGACACAACCTAGGATCATTATGATTAGACAGTTCACACATAATCTGACACTTCAAGATGGAGACACAACAGAGGATCATTATGATTAGACAGTTCACACATAATCTGACACTTCAAGATGGAGACACAACCTAGGATCATTATGATTAGACAGTTCACACATAATCTGACACTTCAAGATGGAGACACAACCTAGGATCATTATGATTAGACAGTTCACACATAATCTAACACTTCAAGATGGAGACACAACCTAGGATCATTATGATTAGACAGTTCACACATAATCTAACACTTCAAGATGGAGACACAACAGAGGATCATTATGATTAGACAGTTCACACATAATCTAACACTTCAAGATGGAGACAACCTAGGATCATTATGATTAGACAGTTCACACATAATCTGACACTTCAAGATGGAGACAACCTAGGATCATTATGATTAGACAGTTCACACATAATCTGACACTTCAAGATGGAGACAACCTAGGATCATTATGATTAGACAGTTCACACATAATCTGACACTTCAAGATGGAGACACAACCTAGGATCATTATGATTAGACAGTTCACACATAATCTGACACTTCAAGATGGAGACAACCTAGGATCATTATGATTAGACAGTTCACACATAATCTGACACTTCAAGATGGAGACACAACCTAGGATTATTATGATTAGACAGTTCACACATAATCTGACACTTCAAGATGGAGACAACCTAGGATCATTATGATTAGACAGTTCACACATAATCTGACACTTCAAGATGGAGACAACCTAGGATCATTATGATTAGACAGTTCACACATAATCTGACACTTCAAGATGGAGACACAACCTAGGATCATTATGATTAGACAGTTCACACATAATCTGACACTTCAAGATGGAGACACAACAGAGGATCATTATGATTAGACAGTTCACACATAATCTAACACTTCAAGATGGAGACACAACAGAGGATCATTATGATTAGACAGTTCACACATAATCTGACACTTCAAGATGGAGACACAACCTAGGATCATTATGATTAGACAGTTCACACATAATCTGACACTTCAAGATGGAGACACAACCTAGGATCATTATGATTAGACAGTTCACACATAATCTGACACTTCAAGATGGAGACACAACCTAGGATCATTATGATTAGACAGTTCACACATAATCTGACACTTCAAGATGGAGACACAACCTAGGATCATTATGATTAGACAGTTCACACATAATCTGACACTTCAAGATGGAGACACAACCTAGGATCATTATGATTAGACAGTTCACACATAATCTGACACTTCAAGATGGAGACACAACAGAGGATCATTATGATTAGACAGTTCACACATAATCTAACACTTCAAGATGGAGACACAACAGAGGATCATTATGATTAGACAGTTCACACATAATCTGACACTTCAAGATGGAGACACAACCTAGGATCATTATGATTAGACAGTTCACACATAATCTGACACTTCAAGATGGAGACACAACAGAGGATCATTATGATTAGACAGTTCACACATAATCTAACACTTCAAGATGGAGACACAACAGAGGATCATTATGATTAGACAGTTCACACATAATCTGACACTTCAAGATGGAGACACAACCTAGGATCATTATGATTAGACAGTTCACACATAATCTGACACTTCAAGATGGAGACACAACCTAGGATCATTATGATTAGACAGTTCACACATAATCTGACACTTCAAGATGGAGACACAACCTAGGATCATTATGATTAGACAGTTCACACATAATCTGACACTTCAAGATGGAGACACAACCTAGGATCATTATGATTAGACAGTTCACACATAATCTGACACTTCAAGATGGAGACACAACCTAGGATCATTATGATTAGACAGTTCACACATAATCTGACACTTCAAGATGGAGACACAACAGAGGATCATTATGATTAGACAGTTCACACATAATCTAACAAGATGGAGACACAACAGAGGATCATTATGATTAGACAGTTCACACATAATCTGACACTTCAAGATGGAGACACAACCTAGGATCATTATGATTAGACAGTTCACACATAATCTGACACTTCAAGATGGAGACACAACCTAGGATCATTATGATTAGACAGTTCACACATAATCTGACACTTCAAGATGGAGACACAATCTAGGATCATTATGATTAGACAGTTCACACATAATCTGACACTTCAAGATGGAGACACAACCTAGGATCATTATGATTAGACAGTTCACACATAATCTGACACTTCAAGATGGAGACACAACAGAGGATCATTATGATTAGACAGTTCACACATAATCTGACACTTCAAGATGGAGACACAACAGAGGATCATTATGATTAGACAGTTCACACATAATCTGACACTTCAAGATGGAGACACAACAGAGGATCATTATGATTAGACAGTTCACACATAATCTGACACTTCAAGATGGGGACACAACCTAGGATCATTATGATTAGACAGTTCACACATAATCTGACACTTCAAGATGGAGACACAACAGAGGATCATTATGATTAGACAGTTCACACATAATCTGACACTTCAAGATGGAGACACAACCTAGGATCATTATGATTAGACAGTTCACACATAATCTGACACTTCAAGATGGAGACACAACCTAGGATCATTATGATTAGACAGTTCACACATAATCTAACACTTCAAGATGGAGACACAACCTAGGATCATTATGATTAGACAGTTCACACATAATCTAACACTTCAAGATGGAGACACAACAGAGGATCATTATGATTAGACAGTTCACACATAATCTAACACTTCAAGATGGAGACAACCTAGGATCATTATGATTAGACAGTTCACACATAATCTGACACTTCAAGATGGAGACAACCTAGGATCATTATGATTAGACAGTTCACACATAATCTGACACTTCAAGATGGAGACAACCTAGGATCATTATGATTAGACAGTTCACACATAATCTGACACTTCAAGATGGAGACACAACCTAGGATCATTATGATTAGACAGTTCACACATAATCTGACACTTCAAGATGGAGACAACCTAGGATCATTATGATTAGACAGTTCACACATAATCTGACACTTCAAGATGGAGACACAACCTAGGATTATTATGATTAGACAGTTCACACATAATCTGACACTTCAAGATGGAGACAACCTAGGATCATTATGATTAGACAGTTCACACATAATCTGACACTTCAAGATGGAGACAACCTAGGATCATTATGATTAGACAGTTCACACATAATCTGACACTTCAAGATGGAGACACAACAGAGGATCATTATGATTAGACAGTTCACACATAATCTGACACTTCAAGATGGAGACAACCTAGGATCATTATGATTAGACAGTTCACACATAATCTGACACTTCAAGATGGAGACAACCTAGGATCATTATGATTAGACAGTTCACACATAATCTGACACTTCAAGATGGAGACAACCTAGGATCATTATGATTAGACAGTTCACACATAATCTGACACTTAAAGATGGAGACAACCTAGGATCATTATGATTAGACAGTTCACACATAATCTGACACTTCAAGATGGAGACAACCTAGGATCATTATGATTAGACAGTTCACACATAATCTGACACTTCAAGATGGAGACAACCTAGGATCATTATGATTAGACAGTTCACACATAATCTGACACTTCAAGATGGAGACAACCTAGGATCATTATGATTAGACAGTTCACACATAATCTGACACTTCAAGATGGAGACAACCTAGGATCATTATGATTAGACAGTTCACACATAATCTGACACTTCAAGATGGAGACACAACCTAGGATCATTATGATTAGACAGTTCACACATAATCTGACACTTCAAGATGGAGACACAACCTAGGATCATTATGATTAGACAGTTCACACATAATCTGACACTTCAAGATGGAGACACAACCTAGGATCATTATGATTAGACAGTTCACACATAATCTGACACTTCAAGATGGAGACACAACCTAGGATCATTATGATTAGACAGTTCACACATAATCTGACACTTCAAGATGGAGACACAACAGAGGATCATTATGATTAGACAGTTCACACATAATCTGACACTTCAAGATGGAGACACAACAGAGGATCATTATGATTAGACAGTTCACACATAATCTGACACTTCAAGATGGAGACACAACAGAGGATCATTATGATTAGACAGTTCACACATAATCTGACACTTCAAGATGGAGACACAACCTAGGATCATTATGATTAGACAGTTCACACATAATCTGACACTTCAAGATGGAGACACAACCTAGGATCATTATGATTAGACAGTTCACACATAATCTGACACTTCAAGATGGAGACACAACCTAGGATCATTATGATTAGACAGTTCACACATAATCTGACACTTCAAGATGGAGACACAACCTAGGATTATTATGATTAGACAGTTCACACATAATCTAACACTTCAAGATGGAGACACAACCTAGGATTATTATGATTAGACAGTTCACACATAATCTGACACTTCAAGATGGAGACACAACCTAGGATCATTATGATTAGACAGTTCACACATAATCTGACACTTCAAGATGGAGACACAACCTAGGATCATTATGATTAGACAGTTCACACATAATCTGACACTTCAAGATGGAGACACAACCTAGGATCATTATGATTAGACAGTTCACACATAATCTAACACTTCAAGATGGAGACACAACCTAGGATCATTATGATTAGACAGTTCACACATAATCTGACACTTCAAGATGGAGACACAACAGAGGATCATTATGATTAGACAGTTCACACATAATCTAACACTTCAAGATGGAGACACAACCTAGGATCATTATGATTAGACAGTTCACACATAATCTGACACTTCAAGATGGAGACACAACCTAGGATCATTATGATTAGACAGTTCACACATAATCTGACACTTCAAGATGGAGACACAACAGAGGATCATTATGATTAGACAGTTCACACATAATCTAACACTTCAAGATGGAGACACAACCTAGGATCATTATGATTAGACAGTTCACACATAATCTAACACTTCAAGATGGAGACACAACCTAGGATCATTATGATTAGACAGTTCACACATAATCTGACACTTCAAGATGGAGACACAACCTAGGATCATTATTATTAGACAGTTCACACATAATCTGACACTTCAAGATGGAGACACAACCTAGGATCATTATGATTAGACAGTTCACACATAATCTGACACTTCAAGATGGAGACACAACCTAGGATCATTATGATTAGACAGTTCACACATAATCTAACACTTCAAGATGGAGACACAACCTAGGATTATTATGATTAGACAGTTCACACATAATCTGACACTTCAAGATGGAGACACAACCTAGGATCATTATGATTAGACAGTTCACACATAATCTGACACTTCAAGATGGAGACACAACCTAGGATCATTATGATTAGACAGTTCACACATAATCTGACACTTCAAGATGGAGACACAACCTAGGATCATTATGATTAGACAGTTCACACATAATCTGAAACTGGCAATGACGTGAGGTAGCTAACCACAATCACCATGTATTATAGGCATCTTTTCTTTTTTTTCTTCTTTTTTAAAACTTTTTTTTTTGTTTGTTCTTGAGACTCCTAGTGAAATATAGGCCCACAACCACGCATACCAACTCCACTATAGGCTCACAACCACGCATACCAACTCCACTATAGGCTCACAACCACGCATACCAACTCCCCTTTAGGCTCACAACCACGCATGCCAACTCCTCTATAGGCCCACAACCATGCATGCCAACTACTATATAGGCCCACAATTACGCATTTGAACTACTCTATAGGCCCACAACCACGCATACCAACTCCCCTATATGCCCACAACCACGCATACCAACTCCCCTATAGGCCCACAACCACGCATACCAACTCCACTATACGCTCACAACCACGCATACCAACTCCACTATAGGCTCACAACCACACATACCAACTCCCCTATAGGCCAACAACCACGCATGCCAACTCCCCTATAGGCCCACGAAACTAGATAATTATATACAACAATAAGAAAGAAACAAACAGCTTTGTTTTGGGTCATGTGATGAGAAGAGAGGCAGTGGAGAACATCGTGACAACTGGAAAGATCGAGGGGAAGAGATGCAGAGGCAGACCACGAGAAATGATGCTGGATGGATCGCGACGGTGGCATGGAGGAATATCAACGGCAGAGTTGATCCAGAAAACCAAAGACCGAGATTTGTGGAGAGTCATGAACGCCTACTGTTATTGTGTATTTAATTAATTGTTATCCATTATATGTTTTGTTTTTATCAGTATAGGGCAAATCCTGGCTTAAAAGCCACAATGAATAAACTAAATGTTGTGACTAAATATTTCTTCAGTGTTAATTTACCCACATAATGGAGCAGACGCACATCTTTTGTGTTAATTAGTTGCTTGTGTTTCTGGTTTTGTCCTCATTATTTGTTAGTGATTGCTTTTTTTAATATTTGGAATGAAATGATGATTTAGTAGTCTCACTGGTCGGGTATTTGTTCTCTCACAAACAATGGACAAGGAAATGTCGGGTGGTTTATTTAGTGTTATTATTGTAGGTTACGCAATCTCAGTTATACACAGGGGATTATACACTCCCTAACTATGACGTCAATATAAATAGCCCACTGCCATCATTATCATCATCATGTGCCTTGTCAGCTGGCGTATGCGTTAATGTCTTTTCAGAAATACATGAAATTATTGGGACGATTATGTTGTGATCTTTCCTTGACTTCAACATCCAATAGGGATATTTTACCAATGCCTTTGGCAGCTATTTCAGTCAGGACAAGTGAGTTCCCTGCTCTGCTCAGCTGTAGAGTTGCCCAATTATCCTAGTGGATACTCGGTCCCCAGGGCTGCATTAGCCACACTGTGGTGTGTTTCCCATCCTCTACCACTGGGAGTGCAGCTGGGATTTTCCCTTCCTTGAGTAATGGGGCCATGATGGCATTTCCTAAAACTCTCCATTACTTTTAGAGGATCCACTGCCACAAGTCAAGATTATACCAAGATTAAGAATTTGTAGATTTTTTTTTTTTGGGGGGGGGGGGGGCGTTCACTCGCTTTTTGCCTGTGGAGTAGCTTTCTTTATTACCAGCACCCTTCTCCATCAGGCGAACCCACTCCGATTTCAGAGGTACTTGTAATTTACATTCCCAAGTTAAGGACGAGAAGTCAACAATTTAGTCCAACTGACCTGCTACATTTGCATCAGCACACCAGAAGTTTAAGAGGGAGTGCTCTTATCCATGCTTATCCACTCTGCTGACCTCCACTTTGTAGACTATGACTTATATGGTTATGTGGAATAAGTTGGGGTCACAGCAAGCATGTGAGCACCTTTGTTGTTCAGATAGCAGCATAACATTGGTTGAGTTTACACAGTAAGACCTGCTTTGTATAAATGGTTTTTCGGAATAATAATGAAGGACCATCAATTTTGAAGATGGAAGTTTTGAATGCTCATAACCAAATGAAAACTGGCAAGACCCCAGTTCCAGATAACATGATAACAGAAATGATCAATGCCTTAGAAAAATATGGAATAGACCAGGTCACCAAAACAGCTGAACGCAATATTTGATACTGGAAATATACCTCCTGAATTATGTAATTCTATATTTATAGCAATCCCGAAGAAATCAGGAGCCTTGGAATGTGGTAAACACCAAACAATTAGTATAATGAGCCATATCATGAAGATTTTGCTAAGAATTACCATGCAAAGAGTTAGGAAGAAAATATAACCCGAAATAGGAGAAGAATAGTGAGGGTTTGTGGAGGAAAAGGGCACAGTAAATGCTGTATATATACTGAGAACATTAATTGAGCGCTCTGTAGCAGCGAACAAAGACCTACATCTTTGCTTTATTGACTACACAAAGACTTACAACACAGTAATACATGTCAACATGATGGAGATGCTTGCAGATCTACAAATTGATGGGAAAGACCTTATACTTGTAAAAAACATATATTGGAAACAACAAGCTGCCATAACAATCGATAATGAAGTAGGTCAATATCAGCCTATTAAGAGAGGTATGAGACAGGGATGTGTAATGTCTACAGATCCTTTTTCCCTGTATAGTGGAAATATTTTCAGAAATGTAGAAGATATGAAAGGAATCATCATTGGAGGACGAAACATCAATAACATTAGATATGCAGACGATACAGTATTGTAAGAAGGCACAGATTATGGTTGTCACTAGGAAGAAGGAAATACCACAATGTAATATACGAGTAGAAGGGCATATTCTTAAATAAGTGAATTGGTACAATTATCTAGGAACAGTCATAACATCTGATGGAAGATGCCTTGAAGAGATTAGAACAAGAATCGCCATGGTGAAGGTAGCCTTTTGCAAGATGGAAAACATACTGACCAATAAAAATATGTCATTTGCCATGAGAAAAAAGAGTGTTGAAGTGCTACATTGAACCTGTACTTTTGAAGCATGGATAATGAGCAGACAAGCTGAAAAACATCTGATTGCTGAGGAAACGTGGTTTCTGAGGAAATGGAAAGAAAACCATCTACAGACCGAAAAACCAATGACCAAGTCCTCCAAGAAACAAATGAGAACCGTAAACTGATTAGAGAAATTAAACGTAGACAGTCACAATTTTTGGGTACGTTATGAGAAGAAATAAATTGAATAACTTGGTGACAACTTTCAAGATTGAGGAGAAGAGAACAAGGGGAAGGCAGAGAAGTAAATACATGGATGGTTTGGCCATGTGGTATGGTCAAGACAAGAACACTGAGCTGATCCACGAATTTGGTGATCGCTTGAGATGGCGAAACATGACTGCCTATGCTTATCGGCATATCACATGATGATGATGATTTTTTTTCAGTGTCGCAAACACCACATTTAACATTTACATATTTCTTTCACCTTAGCATATCAGATTGTAAGAACAGTGTATACAAAGTAAATACATTGAAAATCCAAAAACACAGTTTACTCATTGAACAGGAAGAAATGGAGCATGACATCTGATATGACAAACATGAACATTAGAAGCCTATGCAGTGCATGTTACTGAATGACCCCAGCCAACAGACTCAATTAACTGCTGTTGGGAACTGAATTGCAAATCAACATAGCTGTTTACAACTATTTCTAAATTTAGACAGCACGTTTTCCATTCTGTCTTGGTTTCTGAGAATGCAGTTCAGTTGGAATATTAAAACACTTTAATAAAAGTAGCCAAAATAGTTTAAACAGATAAGATAATATATTAAACATATAATATATTATATTATGGTCTTAATATGTTAAATTAAACATGGAAAGCAAAAAATACATACCATTTGTTAGCAATAAAAGAAAATATAGTAGAGTAATTGCAGCGTGAAGTCAAAGAGATGAAAATGCTAGTAGAGAGGACGCAGTACTGTAGGTTCCATGCATCGTGGAGAGAAATCTGGTAAATCTCAGAGTTGGTCATAAGCTGAGCAGAATTGAGCCTGTAGGCCTAAAACCTCAAGTATGAAGATGAAGGTGTCTGTGATTACAACAGCTTTGAACTGAATAGGTGGGAATCAAGTCATAAGGGCAATCACTGTCCACACTACATAAAGTTTAAAATGGCGTGTCATATGTGGATAATAAGCATAGCCACAATTTTCTTGCAAGGATTTAGTGGAAGTATTGTCTGGGTTATGCCAAAGTATGAGACAAGTTTTGTTTGTTTTGGTTTTTTATTTTTGGTGTTCGCTCGCTTTGAATTCAAAGCACAGTCCATACAAGTACTACTGTTTTTAGTACACTGGACTGTTTTTGCGTGTGGATTAGCTTTCCCTATTACCAGTGTTCCTTGCCATCATGCGAACCCACTCTGACTTCTGAGGTACATGTAATTTACGTCCCCATGTCAAGAACAGGAAGTCAACATTTTAGTCCAGTTGACTGGTGTAGGGGTTGAACCTGCTACCTTGCCATCAGCACACCGGAAGTTTAAGAGCGCGAGCTCTTATCCATTTAGCTGTGCCGATTTCCATATGAGGCAACGAGCAGATCAGTTGACTCAACAACACCAGCTGCCGGAACACTCACAATGGACAAGAAGCCTATAACTTCAAACAAAGCAAAGGGCCCTGTTACATGCCTTCAGACTTAATGAGTGTGGGATGCCAGCATCATATATTTATAGACCAATCAACACACAGCTGGTGACGTGGTCAATATCACGCCAGCATCTTCTTCATCTGCTTCTGCGTTCATCCGGAGAAATTTTTCGGATGTGATTGCGTTGTGCCTGTTTACAGCAGAACTGCGTTCTTGCACTGTTAGGATGACACATCCGACTTCTGCGGGCATTTGTTGACCGTTTTCACCTTCCTGTGGCAAGCCATCTTTATTTCTCAGGAGAATACCTGGTACCCATTCTCTAAGATTTGTCAGGGAAGGAAAAGTGTCAAGGAAGAGAATTGGCCACCCCTCCTCAATGTCATGGCCAAGAATACGTGAAGACCTAACATTTCACATCCCAATGGCAATATCTGCTAAGGGATTAAACAAGTTAGTTGCATATCATTTATAGGATGTTGCAGTCAACCCCAGCATTTTTTTTTTTTGGGGGGGGGGGATGTTTGTGATCTCTAGGCAAGTCTCATTCAGTAGCTTGCCATTGCTTTCTGAATGACCGGCGCCCATACCAATTCATAAAAACCAATGCAAGGTGGTCTGCTTCCAAATCACCCGCAGCTGTGTTTCGAACACGGGTATATGGGAATACCAACTGCGTCCATAACCCCTTCATCACATATCCTTTACAGGACACTCAGTCAACACCAGCATATTTCAGCTGTTGTTGATGTCTTGGTAAGTTTTACGTTCAGTAGTTCGCCTTCATGCATTATGTACAAAGATTTGGAAATATGGTATATGGCCAAAAGATTGGAAGAGAACTATCTTCATTCCAATACCAAAAAAGGGCAACCTGAAATTATGCACCAACTATAGAACTGTTGCCCTGATCAGTCATGCAAGTAATATTCTACTGAAAGTCATAATGCGAAGACTTAGTAAGAAAATGGAAGAAGAGATTAACGTGGTTCAAGCTGGATTTAGACAAGGAAGAGGAACAAGAGATCACATATTCAACATGCGTTTAATAATAGAGAAGTGCAGAGAATTTAATGTAAACCTATTCTCATGTTTTGTGGATTATTCAAAGGCATTTGACTGTGTACAGCATCATAAACTTTGGGAAATCATGAGGAATATGGGCTTCCCATCACATGTAGTACATCTCATAAAAATGCTATATCTAGACCAACAAGCAGCAGTTAGAATAGATGGCGAGGCATCAGATTGGTTTGACATCAAGCAAGGAGTCCGTCAGGGCTGCGTGCTGTCACCCTATCTGTTTAACCTCTACGCCGAAAATATAATGAGAAATGTAAGAGATGATATAAACAGGGAGCTATATGATGACCAAAATATCGGCGGTCATGACATAACCAGAGATTCGATATGCTGATGATACAGTATTACTATCCACAGCACAGAATGGCATAGAAAACCTAATAGCCTCAACCCAATTGAATAGTGAAAATCACAACTTATATCTTAACATAGCAAAAACAAAGATAATGCATACAGATAAAACTACTATGGAGAAAGAAATATACATTAATGGGGGAAAATTGGAGGTGGTGGAGAATTTTGAATATCTTGGGTCATTGATTACCAATAACGGTGACACAATGAAAGAAATTAAACGGCGACTATCCATTGCTCTTCAAAGACTAAAACAGATGAATAAATTATGGAGTGGGACAGACAGAACTACAAAAATTAGATTTTTAAGAGCATGCATCTTTCCCATTGCAACATACGCCTGTGAGACATGGACACTTACTAAACAAGCTGAACAGCGCATAAACGCCTTTGAATATAAATGTTATAGACGAGTTCTAAGAATATCTTGGGTAAAGAAAAGAACAAATGCATCCATACTTCAAGAGTTGAATATTGAGGAGGGATGGCTATTAAAGACGATAAAACAAAGAAAATTGAAGTATTTTGGTCACTTGAAACGTCACAAAAGTTTGGAGAGAACAATAATGGAAGGGTATATGCCTGGGAAGAGAGGTAGAGGTAGGCCAAAGAGAAGATGGGTGCAGGATGTGGCGGATGATCTCCAGATGGGTGTATCAGACGCGGGACATCTTGCTTGTGATCGAGAAGCTTTCCAGAAGGTTGTTATGGGAGCGAGGTTCTGCAAAGGACATGCTACTGAATGAATGAGTTCGCCTTTGCTTTCTGAATGACCAACTCATATACCCCCCGAAATTAATCAACGTAACGCGATCCTCTGCCGAATCTCATGCAGCTGTGTCTCTTACAAGAGTATACGGGATTACGAACAGCGTCGTTAACCCCTTCGCAAAGGTAGATCGGCCGACTAAGGGATTACCATACCCTTATTTTAGGCTGGGTCTACCAGGAGACTAGATAAATGTATAAATTTGCCTGGATGGGAATTACAACACACAAACCACTAAGAATTGGCAGGTAAGCATGGTAGCCATTGCAAAGCTGTTGCTCAGACTATCTATTTATGGCTTTTATTTGAAAACACAATAGCATTCAAAATAACTTGTTTAGGGATACTTGAGCTTGGATTTTAGTGTTTTTCTGGCAAGTAGGGAGATTAAACCAACATGTTTATAACCAGTGTGTTTGCCAGGTATGATCAGCATCTACGTGTTGCAACATTTACTGAGGAAGAGGAAGCATCTATGGGCTGACCAGATGAAAACCAGACACAAACTTTTCCCCCAAAAGATAATGAAAATCAAAAGCTAACTTCACTTGACATAAATTTATATAAATCTTATATATAAAAAAGGATGTGTGTGTGTGGGTGTGTATGTCCTTTATGCGTTCGCGAACGGTCCATCCGATTGAGATGAAATTTTCTACACGCCTTCCTCTCATTCCCGCGCTGCCAACTGTGATATTATTTTAGTGTGAAATCGGCTACTTACTTAATATTATTTAATTTTTCATTGTAATTTCTATATAGCAAGAGGACTTAACTCTGTAAAAGTTATTTCAAGGGGCATAACTTTTAATAACTTTTCTGTATACCTTATAGTCATATTGTTGCATGGTTTTCAAAGACTTATAAACTCTTTGTCTATAGTTATTTACCGGCATATGAGTTATAATAAATAATGATACAATCTTTAGGGCATTTTCAAAGTTTTCATAAAAATAATGCATAATGCATAACATTGTAACTCATCTTTTTATGCTTAAAGATCTACAGTCATGTCGGTGATTAACAACATAATAAATAAATAATAGTTACCTTATCTCTATCAAGTTTGAGTATTTTAGATTTCTTTACACTGTCGCCAACTCTAAGAAGACATGGAACAACTTCAGCCATTATTAAATCTACAAGCATATGCGTTATAATCCCCCTCCTCCTCCTACCTCCACCCTCCTCTTCCCCTCCCCTCCCTTTTCCTCCCCTCCTCCCTCTTCCTCCTCATCATTCCTCCTCTTCCTGCATTCTCCTCCTCCTCCCTCTTCCCCCCTCCTTCTCCTCTTAATCCCTCCTCCTCCCTTCTATTCCTCCTCTCTCCGCCTATCTCTTCCTCCCTCCTCCACCCTCTTCCTCCTCCCTCCTCTTCCTTCCTCCCTCTTCCTCCACATCCCTCTTCCTCCCTCCTCCTCCTCCCTCCCCCTCCTGCATTCTCCTTCTCCCTCATCCTCCCTCTCCCCCCTCCTTCTCCTCTTTCCCCCTTCCTCCTCTTAATCCCTCCTCCTCCTCTCTCCGCCTATCTCTTCCTCCTAATCACTCCTCCTTCCTCCTAATCACTCCTCTTCCTTCCTCCTTCGCTCTCCTCCTCCCCCTCATCCCTCCTCCTCCTCCCTTCACATTCCTCCTCCTCTCCTCCCTCTACCTCCTCCCCCTCCTTCTCCTCCTCCTGCGTTCTCCTCCTCCCTCTTCCTCCTCCTCCCCTCCTACTCCTCCCCTCTCCTCCTAATCCCTCCTCCTCCCTCCTATTCCTCCCTACTCTTCCCTCCACCTCCCTCCTCCATTTACCCAAGACAGACAGACAGACAGACAGATAGTCGGGAACGGGAGCTTATATGACTACTTATATGATTTAAATGAGATGCTCTCCACCATGGGCTGGGCCGGGTCAGACAGACAGACAGACAGACAGTCGGGAACGGGAACTTATATGACTACTTATATGAATTAAATGAGATGCTCCCCATCAGGGTCTGGGCGAAGCCGGGCCGGGTCAGACAGACAGACAGATAGTCGGGAACAGGAACGGGAGCTTATATGACTACTTATATGAATTATATGAATTAAATGAGATGCTCCCCACCAGGGTCTGGGCGAAACCGGGCCGGGTCAGCTAGTATTATGTATAAAAGAAGTATAAAACCAATATGTGAAGGTTTGTGAATTTGATTTACTTAGTGAAATATAAACATAGAATAGTTTATTATCAGGTAAATAATTATGTCAGAAATGTTGTACAAGAAAATTCACAAGCTTTAATTACATTGTCACTTAGGAAAACAGCAATGATATGATTTACACACAACTGTATACTGAGATAAAGAATAGAACTGCAACAGAAATGTGAACATAGTAATGTTTAAAAATAGCACCTTCAAAAGATAGCTTTCAAAGACTAGGTTACGAGAGGGACGGCTTAAGATATCTTTATACATAACATTTAATGAAATTTAATTACAGTCTGGTTGACTAATGGCGACATGTTCAACCGTCTTTGAGTGTTCAATGAATTCAACTAATGGTGGCATGTATAACCACTGTTTGAGTGTTCAGTGAATTCAACCAATGGTGGCATGTACAACCACTGTTTGAGTGAGTGTTCAATGAATTCAACCAATGGGGGGTATGTACAACCACTGTTTGAGTATTCAATGAATTCAACCAATGGCGGTATGTACAACCACTGTTTGAGTGTTCAGTGAATTCAACCAATGGCGGTATGTACAACCACTGTTTGAGTGTTCAACGAATTCAACCAATGGCGGTATGTACAACCACTGTTTGAGTATTCAATGAATTCAACCAATGGGGTGGGGTGTTCAGCCAGTGCTGCAGTTGTTTAGTGCCTTCAACTAATGGTGGGTGTTGATGGCTAATAGGGTATGTAGAGAAAAACAACAAAAAAACCCTAACTTCAAACAATACACAACCTGATCTAATGAAAAACAAAATCCTTATATGTGCTTCTGGCCAGTTGCATCATAAGGTTCTGAAATATCGACAATGAATAAACATGATCAAAAATGTAAAGAGGGCATTCAAGATTTGTTATCGAAACATGACAAGAACAAACCGGACTAAAAACATTAATAAATAAACAAGTTTTGGAAAACATAATAGAACAAAACAGACTTTTTAAAGTAATAACAACAATGAAAACATAATAGAACAAAACAGACTTTTTAAAGTAATAACAACAATGAAAACATAATAGAACAAAACAGACTTTTTAAAGTAATAACAACAATGAAAACATAATAGAACAAAACAGAGTTTTTAAAGTAATAACAACAATGAAAATATAATAGAACAAAACAGACTTTTTAAAGTAATAACAACAATGAAAACATAATAGAACAAAACAGACTTTTTAAAGTAATAACAACAATGAAAACATAATAGAACAAAACAGACTTTTTAAAGTAATAACAACAATGAAAACATAATAGAACAAAACAGACTTTTTAAAGTAATAACAACAATGAAAACATAATAGAACAAAACAGACTTTTTAAAGTAATAACAACAATAAAAACATAATAGAACAAAACAGACTTTTTAAAGTAATAACAACAATGAAAACATAATAGAACAAAACAGACTTTTTAAAGTAATAACAACAATGAAAACATAATAGAACAAAACAGACTTTTTAAAGTAATAACAACAATGAAAACATAATAGAACAAAACAGACTTTTTAAAGTAATAACAACAATGAAAACATAATAGAACAAAAGAGACTTTTTAAAGTAATAACAACAATGAAAACATAATAGAACAAAACAGACTTTTTAAAGTAATAACAACAATGAAAACATAATAGAACAAAACAGACTTTTTAAAGTAATAACAACAATGAAAACATAATAGAACAAAACAGAGTTGTTAAAGTAATAACAACAATGAAAACATAATAGAACAAAACAGACTTTTTAAAGTAATAACAACAATGAAAACATAATAGAACAAAACAGACTTTTTAAAGTAATAACAACAATGAAAACATAATAGAACAAAACATACTTTTTAAAGTAATAACAACAATGAAAACATAATAGAACAAAACAGACTTTTTAAAGTAATAACAACAATGAAAACATAATAGAACAAAACAGACTTTTTAAAGTAATAACAACAATGAAAACTCTCAAGGCTTGGTCACATCCTAAGACATGATGAAATACCAAAAAAATCAGTGGAGGACACAAACCTGGGGAAAGAGAAAGGAGTGGACCAAGGACAACATTTATAAAATAGACACGCACAGATTTATCGATGCAGACATACATGGAATTATAGAGAGTGACTCAAATCAAACAACTATCGAATGGAATGATCTGGAAACTTCAAGACCAACTCAAGGGCTGAAATACTTGATGATGATTGATGCACAGTGACACATTTCTTGATGAGTTTCTCAATTACAGCTGTTGGAGTGGGAAATTGAGTATGGAAATTGAACATTTTTTCGGAGACTCCTGGGGGTTGTCGCTGGAGCTATGGAATTTGTGCTTTGTGTGACGCTTTTGGCAACTCACGCTGCGGAAAGAGACTGAGCCATATGGGATAAAATCCGGTGCAATGAAATCAACCCTGTCAGCTTTTACGCAACTTTTTTTAATTGAGTATTGAGCTAGTCACAATGAATGCAGATGAGGACAGTTCCAATGTGCAGCTTGCAGGCTCACAACAGGGAGAATTGGCATCAACAGCCTTCAACTTCTGTTTATGGAGAACCAAAACATTTCAGCATCTATAGCCTTTGATGTCTACTGGCAGAGAACAGGGACGGTCAGCATCTATAGCTTTTGACATTGCTCAAACACAGGACCAATCAACAACCGTAGCCATGGACTTTTGCTGGCAGGGAATAACATGAACAATCTGTATCCACGGCCATGGACTTCTGCTGTGAGAGAACAACATGGACAATCTGTATCCACAGCATGGACTTCTGCTGTGAGAGAACAACATGGACAATCTGTATCTATTGCATGGACTTCTGCTGTGAGAGAACAACATAGATAATCTGTATCTATTGCATGGACTTCTGCTGGAAGAGAACAACATGGACAATCTGTATCTATTGCATGGACTTCTGCTGGAAGAGAACAACATGGACAATCTGTATCTATTGCATGAACTTCTGCTGTGAGAGAACAACACGGACAATCTGTATCCACAGCCATGGACTTCTGCTGTGAGAGAACAACATGGACAATCTGTATCTATTGCATGGACTTCTGCTGGAAGAGAACAACATGGACAATCTGCATCCATTGCATGGACTTCTGCTGTCAGAGAACAACATAGACAATCTGTATCTATTGCATGGACTTCTGCTGGTAGAGAAAAACATGGACAATCTGTATCTATTGCATGGACTTCTGCTGGTAGAGAACAACATCAACATTCAACACCCATAGCCTTACGAGAGAAAGTGTCTATGGGGTTCTGTTAGTACAGTGACACTGATTCGTCATATTAAATCATATATAGCCGTCAGCTAATATCTGGATGATTATTTTCTAGTACTTCCACAAACTGGGTGCCACAGTGTCTAGCAGGCTTTCCTCCGGCCACATGCTCATGTGTTCAAACCCCTATCAAGGCGTATTTCTTAACATAAACCTGAGCTCCCAGATCAACCCAGCCTAAAATGGTTGCCAAGAAATGTCCTGGGCAGTAAAGGTGACTGACCTGGTACTGACCACATCCCCCAACGAGTGTCCATTGATCTGTACAAATATGGGGCCAGCACAGCACCATATAGCCATGTGTGAGACGTAAGATGGTGCATGATGGTGGAAATGACCATGTGTTCCATGCATCCATTGTGGATGAAAATTTACAGCGCAAATTGGTCTGATCAGTCACATTCGCTACCGCCATGGGTTGTAGTTATTATGCCTTTTTGAAGCACAATGTAACAAATTATTGTCTGTCAAGACGGCAAGGTGTCAATCTTAAAAAAAAAAAAAAAATCATATAGCAATACAACTCAAGGTTTGTAAAAGGGTCCCTTGTTTTTACTTACTTCCATACATTACTTGAAATAAGATCCAACCTGGTAATGTTGAACTGGTGCTCATTGCAATTCAAACATAAATAAAGTAAAACAGACATTTTAATTTAGCTGTCTAAAATAAAATAATTGAGTAAACTTGCTTTCTTGGAATGAATATTATGCAAAATATGGCACTTAAAATACCACAGGTCAAACATTTATTTAATTGTTACAAAGGAAACAATATTAAGGCCAAATTATGCGAAAGGAAAACATTTTTCCCATCTTTTCTCTTTCCTTACATTCATTATTTCATTTATACATTTCTTCTTAGGTTAATTCCAAACAACAACAATAATATATGCAATATGAACGTATGGGAAATGCACAAGAATCATTACTACATGACAAATTGATACAAATTATTATTACGCTAACTGTAATAAAACTAAAGGAAATTATACAGTAGAACAAAGCAGAAAACTGCGTAAGGAATCTTTAGTTTGGTAGTAACTGTTTTATTTTAAAAACATATATTCCCAAGCTATAAAGTAGGGCAGTTCAAATTTTGGAGTCGAAGGCTAGATGTCAATTTTTTATACGTCCGTGTTATGTTTTTTTGCATGACATCACTGTACATCTGGCATTCCTAATTCCAATTTGTGCCCAGTTCTCAATGCAGCAGCCATCCCATGAATTTCTGCTCACGTATTTAAAAAGAGTCTAACTGTTGCTAATGTTAGCTTTATTAGGTTGTGAGCATTGTTTAGCTATACATTTATTCCTAAGTTGGTGGTAATAATAATTGATAATAAACTGATAATTTCAATAGCAGGCTAAATAAAAGTCTCAACCCTAAAATATACAATTTTTAAAAAGAAATTCTTTAAGCTCCCAGAATTTCAACGGCTTTATTCATGGAACAAATGCAGATAAGCTTGCTTGCTTGCTTGTGTTTGCTGGCTATGAACTCTAGCATGAAGTCCTGTATGTCGGATGAAGACATCCTGTTGTCCAACATCAGTGTGATGTTACACTGGACCTGAAATTTGCGTGAGTATCCGTTGTCCCATGTCTGGCTTATTGGTGTGCAGACTAGTGGTACCTCGCCGTGCAGGCAGACACTCTCCGACTTCGGAGGAGTACATAAGCTTGCTGAAAATAAAACATTAAAAAAATCCAAGGCTGTTTAGAAAAAGAGAGAGAGTCATGAAAGGCAGTGAAACCAAATGAAGGGTGAAAGGATAATCCTGCCTACTGTTTATGGTCTAGTCCCATGTGGATGATGTCCACTTTCCTAATCCACACTTGCTGTTAGCAAGTCAAATGAAGTGAAGCTAGACACAAGCGCCACGTGGGGAGACAAACAAGAACATTCAACCCACGCAGAACTGGTGTCATCAGTCACCACACGCCGAGGGAGATGGCTAGGAGAGCATCTGGACACTTATGGATTAAATAGTTCAATATGCAGTAAGGTTGATCTGTTGATTAACTAACTGTTAAGCATAGGGGTTCTTTTTTTTGTCTTGTGTAATATCCATGTTTGGTTAGAGTACTCTTGGTACTGTCTATTTATCACTTTCTTGGTCTCCCTCTGGCTCTACATTCAGATTTTTGTTGGTTAATAAGATAATAATTCATTGTTTAGAAGAAAAAAAAACTGCAATGTGGAGTAAGAAAGTGAAAAGAAAAAAGTCGCTTAAAAATCGACAGGGTCGACTTCATTGCACCAGGTTTTTATCTCATAGGCTCAGTCTCTTTCTGCAGTGCAGAAAGCGTCGCACAAAGCATGAACTCTGTTGCTCCAGCGATGACCAGTGAAAAGGCAACAGTGACTTGGTTCTCGTTGAATAATCATATTGTCAACACTCCAACACCAACTGTAATGCTGTGTTCAGAGATGGTGGAAAGAACGCAGGCAATGAATTACCTGGGGATACGGTTTGATCGAAGCCTTGCTTATAATGTGCACATAGACCAGGTGATAACAAAGGCCAAGCGGGGTTTGGCAGCGATGCGGGTGATGGCAGCAGCAAACTGTGAGCAGCGCCATCTATGTCTTCTGTACGAGGGGTTGGTCATGTCTGTTTTGGAGTATGCAATGGCAATCCTGACTCTCAGCCATAAGCAGATAGAACGGATGGAAAGGATACAGAATGAAGCTATGCGCATTATTCTTGGATGTACAAGAGATACAGCATGCAGGGCGATGCGCTACCTTCTTGGGTTTCCAACCATTGAAGAGAGAATACAAGATTGCAGGGCACGCGCCTACCTCAGAATTAACGCAAACACACAACACCCACTGCATAGTGAAATTAGGAAGGCGAAGGGCAGCAGGTTAAAAAGAGGACGGTCGTGGATGGGTCAAGCCGAAGACATTCTTCAACAGGTGTGTTCACTTGAGGACTTAGAACCTGGCGAGGAGTGGGTGCAAGTGCCAACAGACTTCTGCACATCCTTTTCAGTTTGCATCCAACTTGACAGAAAATGCAGACAAGAAAATCCGGCTGCTGTTGAGGCTGAAGTACAAGCGTTGATTTTCGAGAATTCGCTAGACGGTGACGCGGTCATCTACACAGATGGGTCGGTTGTCCGACATGTGAGAAGCTCATGGGCCTTTACAGCTCGGGCCGGAGGGAGAATTGTGAAGGAGGACTCTGGTGCTTTTACTGAAACCACAAGTAGCCTGACCATGGAAGTCATGGCAGTAAGTAAATCAATAACATGGCTCGAGACACAGACATTCACTAGGGCTTGTTTCCTTAGCGACTCAATGAACATGATCAAGAGGATAGAGGAGGGGTCGATCCGAAGAGAATGGTTGCTGCCTCTGGAGCGGTCTCGACTGGCAAAGATTAGTTTCATCTTCGTGCCAGGGCATGCGGGAGTACAAGGAAATGAGCGGGCTGACAAGCTCGCAGGTGAGGCTACTGTGGAGGGCGGACGCGCCATGGACCAGGCCGACATTCTGAATGCTCTACGAGAAGTAAGACTTTTGCGAGAACCAAGTGATGACTGTGAATCTACAACAATGGCCAGACTGCGAGAGCAGCAAATTAAAAGAGGTGTGGCCAAACAAGAACACTACGCAGGAAGCCAAAGAAGATTGATAAACCAACACAGAACTGGCGTCGTTAGCCGCTACACGCTGCAGGATTTGCTGAGGAGGGGATCCGAGCACTTA
Organism: Cepaea hortensis; assembly: GCA_963921405.1. NCBI lineage: Eukaryota > Metazoa > Mollusca > Gastropoda > Stylommatophora > Helicidae > Cepaea > Cepaea hortensis. The sequence goes on from OY992880.1 coordinate 35,494,721, forward strand.
TGGACTGAATGGTTCGATGTGCAATGAGGATGATCTGTCGACTAACTAACTAACTAACTAACTAAGCATAGGGGTGAGGGTGGGTGGGTGGGGGGGGGGGGGGGGGGCTAAATTTGCATTACAAGGCCAGATATGCTGTCTTCTTCTTATAGTCCATGCTGTGTGATGTTGGTAGTTATGTTTATCCACAACATTCTGTTTCATGCATTGTCAGGTATTTCTGATATAGATGTTCCCTCCATGCCAGGATGTCAAACTGTCTAGCAACTTTTCTTTTTTTTGTCTTGTGTAATATCCATATTTGGTTAGAGTACTCTTGGTACTGTCTATTTATCACTTTCTTGGTCTCCCTCTGGCTCTACATTCAGATTTTTGTTGGTTAATAAGATAATAATTCATTGTTTAGAAGAAAAAAAAACTGCAATGTGGAGTAAGAAAGTGAAAAGAAAAAAGTCGCTTAAAAATCGACAGGGTCGACTTCATTGCACCAGGTTTTTATCTCATAGGCTCAGTCTCTTTCTGCAGTGCAGAAAGCGTCGCACAAAGCATGAACTCTGTTGCTCCAGCGATGACCCTCAGGAGTCATAGAACAAATGCACTCATGAACCGAAAGACGCGGCCCGGAATCGAACCCACAACTTTCTGAGCCTGAGTCAGACGGCTTAACCACTTAACCACGGACACTCCCCATGAAAAGTGAAAAGACAACATATGTAGTAAATCTATGGAAACAAATTACAAATTGTTGACTGGGTTATAAAAGATTATTCATTATTTTGTTTAAGTATGAGAACAAGAAAAAGAAAAGCAATAAAATATACAGTTGCTCTTTCATAAATAGTTAAAAAACCAAACATATGGCCACATAATATATTATTTTCATTTATAAATACTGAAAAGTTCAAAACTGAACTATGTAAAAACCATTAGAAAAGATCAAACATGAAGTGGACGGAAATCAGTAAAGCTAATGAGTAATGAGAAAAAATATGTCAAAATGTATCAGATAAAAACAATGAAAGCATGCAGATAAGTACAACTGCACTTGACAGAGGGAAGGAAGTATCACAAGTTGAACATACAACAGGATTATCAAAACAAAGATACCAGAAAATATTTTTTTTTGCAAGTCTTTAAAACAGTTGAAATTACACATACATTTCTTCTGAATGAGCTTAATATTAGTGAAGATATATTTGTTTTGTTCTACCTTTTTTCCAGAAAATATTTAAGATGTTCTGTTATATCCATAATTCATCATCATTAAGTGTCATGTCAAGGAATGCAGGTGCTCATGTTTCTTCACAAACATCTGGTCTCTATGTTACTGATAACCATGATTACTGATGTTTTCCATGTCACTTTCTCAATCCATCCAGCAATTTCTCCCTCTGCCAACCTCTGTCTCTATCACTCTCAATCTTTCTGGTTGCTACAACCTTCTCCAGTTCCTCCCATCTCATATTGTGACCCCCCCCCCCCCTCCAAATAAAGACAATTTAACAACTACTATCAAAGCAAATACAAAGAAAATGTTGCAGTTTCTTTGTAATTAACATATGCAATGGAGATCACAACCAATTTCATCTGAACGGATTTAAAATGTACGACCTTAAAATTAAAGTATGTATTTCTTTTTTTATGTCTTAAACAAAAATTCTGATTAAAATACATTTCAAGTCACTTAAGGTAAAGAAAACTTGAACAAATACTGAGAACCAGCCTTTTAGTGATGTAATCAGTGGTCAAAACATGATGTCATCATCATCATCATCCGCAGATTCAGCCGCATGTGTTGGTCCAGGAACATATTTTGCCTTAAAGGTGTGGCTAGTAGATCCATGCTAGAATGGATGAACAAACATAATAAAATTAAGCTTAATAATAAAGCACTATAAACACATGCAAAAAGTGTTATTTTTAAAGTTAGCTGTATATCCTTTACAGAACGTCACAGTAAACCCCAGCATTTTGGGCTGTTTGTGATTTCCCAGCAAGTTTACATTCAGTAGTTTGCCATTGCTTTCTGAATGACCGACACTCATATGATTGCATAAAAACCAACGCAAGGCGGTTTGCTGCCAAATCGTCCACAGCTGTGTTTCAAAATCAAGTGTGCAGGATTACAAACTGCGTGAGTAACTCCTTCATGGAAGAGCCAGCGACATGTAAAATACCAACATACAAATGAACAAATCCAATCTTCCAAATATTAATCCATTACACCCTGTTCTCTATGACTTTCAAATACCCTCCTTATGAACTCCTAATAAGAAGAGCTCAGTTTCACATCATCTTACCACTTCTATTCATAACCACAGTTATCTGTGATCTCTTACAACAGATATCCTCTATACAATAAGTTTGTTACTGTCTCTAATTACTAGCGCACACAACATTTCTCAAACAGAATAGATCTACTGTTATTTTGTTTATGGCTAGTATTTGAAATGTTTGTGTTTATCTAATCCATTACAAAATTCACAGGAAAAACAAATGAATTTCATTTAATTATCACTATTTGTTGCAGATACAATTGCCAGCCTGCAGTCATATGTTCACTACCCATTCAGTGACCTGGACTCCCAGGTTGACCTAACCTAAAATTAGTACTAGGAAATTTCCTGGAAAGTAAAGTTGGCAGCTTAATACTGAACACAGCTGAGTTGAGTTGAGTTAAGCTCAGAAAATTTCCCACACGGGCTCCATCCCCTCATTCAACAGCCAGCGAAGAGTCATACTATTAATACTTCCAACTGCCATCTGATTGAAAGTTCTCCTGGTCTTCACGCTTAGTTTTAAGATTAATCCAGAACCAATTGAGGCAATCAAGATAGCAACAGAGAAATTAATAAATACCAGCAATGGTACACAACCTGTGATGCTACTGACAGGTGCAAAATCAGTACTCAAGACGCTCCTGTCTGGGAAATTGCCAGTACTAAGGACACTACTTTCTGAACTTAGCAGTCAGTATAAGGTCACCATACAGTGGATACCATCACACTGTGGAGTACCCGGAAACGACAGAGCTGATCAATTGGCTAAGGAAGGAGCCAAAGAAGAACAGCCTGATGTGCCCGTTACATACCACCAAAAGAAAAGAATGATCAAATCAGTCAGAAAGCCACAAAAACCTGCTCAAGATGACTACCACGTTATGGACAGACCAGAACAAGTCATTATTCTGCGCCTCAGAACAGGACACAATAGATTACACAACCACATGTATACAAAATTCAAGATTGGTGAGACAACCATGTGCACATGTGGATTGGCGTCGCAGACAGCAGAGCACATACTCCAAGACTGCCCAAAATATAACATATCTAGGCAAACCTTCTAGCCTAGAGAGACGACAGTGGAAGATAAACTCTATGGACCACTGTGTGAACTGAAAAAGACAGTTAAATTCATACAAGAGACAACATTGCAGATATAGACATATTTCAAGCGAACGAAAGAAGAAGAAGAAATCCAGAACCCCAGCCGATCCCCCGCCATATCATTCTTTCCACATACGGGTGCTCAATCTGTTCCACCACTATTTCTGACCTGGTCCCTCTGGTTCCACTTTGGCTTTTCCTGCCAAAGCAACTGAGAAGTCTTGACTATGAAATCAGTCATGATGGCACCATTATAGCACACAGCTAGAATTATGGGAGAGAATTAGTAGGCATATGGATTAATTGTGAGTCTGTTGGTTTGAACGTGTAACAATTTAAAAAATAGATGTCTTGAAAAGTGCTTGGCTCGAATTTGAAAATAGGGACAAGGAATAGAAATAGTCATTTAATTTACAATGATGTGATCTAGTATGTGCAAAATTTGAAGAAGACAGAAGATGGAAAGGAAGGGAACTGATCAGCAAACAAAAAAAGAATGGAACTGATAATATTACCTCATAATACTGTGACTAAATGTATGAGAAATAATTATCATTGGAACCCTCCCCCCCCCCCCCCCCCATTCCCCCCCCCCCCACACACAGAGAGAGAGAGAGAGAGAGAGAGAGAGAGAGAGAGAGAGAGAGAGAGAGAGAGAGAGAGAGAGAGAGAGAGAGAGAGAGAGAGAGAGAGAGAGAGAGAGATGTTTAGCTGTTTATCTTAATGATTGACATACTTTTGAGGATGAAGCGGAACCGGGCCGTTGAGCAGATGGTGGTCTGCCAAATGACACTGACCCTGAAGACGATCGACGCGGTGATTTCTGGACTGATGGAGATCTCTGTGTAGATAATCTTCGTGTTCCAGAACTTGTAGCAGTTTCAGCATCATTGTCATCACTGTCATTATATCTGAGAAATAATTATATACATTTATATGTGTAGAATGTGCTATATGTAAAAGGCATGCAGACACATAACAAGGAAATATATATGTGTGCGTGTGTGCATATTTTTTTTTTTTTTTCTAAATTTATTTTTTGGTTAAGGATCACTTTTATTGCACACAGATATCTCCAAAAGTGCTCCAGCCTTCTGCAATAGATCAAACAAGGAGTTTCACAGCACAGTGCACAAACTCCATAGTATTAGCGAGGATCCATATGTGTGTACCTCAGAATCACATGTGATATAGGTATTCATGTGTGGGTTTCTTATTTTGAAATGTAGCACTGGCATTGACCTTTTCAACCTGTTTTATTTTGTCAATGCCAATGAATGTTTAACTGATTAAGTGCCATGGGATGATTAATCGTCCTAAGCGACTTCCCGCATCTGCCATGGGCTCATATACAGTAGTTTTCCCCATGAAACACCTTTTAATTTGAAATATAATACAACATACTTGCTACCATATTAACAACTTTTAAATCACAACTGTGACACACCATATTTCCCATTTTCCACCATAAATTTTATTTTGAGGTCCAAATCTACTTTTTCTTAGGCAGTGTAACTGTTAGAAGTAAGAAAATCCCCATGGGAATTGTGGTAGGCAGTGGTTAACATACTTACCTGCCGAGCCTGGTGGTCATGTGCTCAAAGCCTCAAAAGCTGGGATTTTACTTAAACAAGCTCCCAGACTGACCCAGCCTAAAATATGTACCAGGAAATACTGGGAGGTAAAGGTGGCCGGCAGGTTTGCATGATGCTGAGGTTGGCATGATGCTGAGATTTGCATGATGCTGAGGTTTGCATGATACTGAGGTTTGCATGATACTGAGGTTTGTGTAATACTGAAGTTTGCATGATACTGACACAAGGCTCATGAATATGGTCTACAAATATGGGACTAAAACCATTTACTCAATGCATCTCATGGTATGGAAAGGGGTCCTTGACACTGACATTTGTTTTACAACATGCACATAATTCCTTCAAGTCTGTCATCCTTGAAAGCTAGATGTCAGATCCGCTACTCCAAGATCAGGGAGGAGTATATCATACATATCTTATGTGTACAAATTCTGGTTGTCCAACTACTCCTGTGTGTTTATGTGTAGGTATATTTATGGATCACCAGTCAGCATCCATAGCCTTCAGCTACTGCTGGGAGAGAGGGAGCAGCAGGGACAATCAGCATGTATGAGTATCTGAATGGTTATGCATGCGCTCCTGTGTATGTGTGTATTTCAGATACACACAAACACATATTATGTATATAATGTATATCCATACAAATAAACAGAATAGAATGGATACATGACACGTTTTTACTGCAAAACTTTGCCAGTAATACTTACTTACCAATGTTATGCTACTGTAACTAAATTTGTTTTATCCCATAGGGCATCAGTCCTCAACCAGCTCACTTCAAGCCCTCCTAACCTTTGCACCTCCTGCAGGTCTCTCTATGTCCTCCCTGTATTATTTAACTCTGTCTCTAATTCTCTTCACCTGTGATTTTAAGTCTCCCCCTGCCCTGTAGGACAGCTGTTAGAGTAGTGTCCAGACACTTTCCTGCCAATACGGTGGTAATGGGTTTGAAACTTTACTGAGGTCGATAGTAAAAATGACTCGTCTCTCAAGTCGACCCAGCTTAAAATTTGAACCAGGAAATCTCTTGAGAAGTAAAGGCACTTCTATGACATTGACTTCATCATCCACAGAGTGCTGACTGTTCTATAAAAACGTCAGTCTAGCACTAGATTTGCAGTGCGCCATAAGGCTTGTAAAATGGTCCTTTATTTTATGTACTTACTGCCTTGTGGGGGTTGTCGGCAGTAGAACAGAACATTGACAGCAACAGATAAAAAGAATTATAAGAAAAGAGATAGAATAACTGTGATGGATGCTTAATATGACCAGGAAAGACAAGATCAGAAATGATGACAACAGGAAGCAAACAAACACAAAACCAGAAATGATGACATTAGGAAGCCAATTGGGAGGACATATGATGATGAAGATGACAATGATGATAATGATGACGATGATGATGATTACTGATTTGGACTCAGTATTTGTCAAGTTTAATGCTGACAGATTCCTGTTAGCTTACACACTGCTTGTTTAAAAAATACTTGTTTCCAAAATTTAGCTTCATATTTCAGTGTATATTAGAATGTAATTTATGACAACTTGAGTCAAGAACCGACATCACAGCAATTTGGACATTTAAACAGGCTCTCCATCTTCAACAACTGGCAAACAGCTCGAATACTAGTGGCGTGCTGAGTATCAGACAAATACTCTAATCACCTCTTACCACATGATTCTCCTCAGCATGATGATTTATCTGTTCTTCCAAACTATTGACATGATCCCATAGGGCCCTGACCACATCTGTTTTATCATTTACTAGTAACCCACCAAACAGTGCAGACCCAGCTAATCTGTCAGCCTGTTTATTTCCCCCCACACCAGCATGTCCTGGAGAAAAGATCCAACCGAAGCTCCATAGCTTTAATTGTTGAACTGATGCATGCCACTCTACTACATGAAGCATGCCTGTCTTCACCCTTCCCAGCATGCTCGGTGAGTCTATTTTCATCACAACATATGTGCAGTTTGTCCACTGGCCAGCAGAAGTGGCAATGATTGTCTCCACCTTCATTCCCAGGCTAGATGTTCTAGTGTCACATGCTGGGATCTTCTGCACGGCCCATTAACCTTCACTACAAACCCACAGACATTTGTTTGTCTCTCACAGAGCCATCTGTGTAGATGATTACATCCCTGACATGATTAATCATGAATCAACTGCTGCACCTCTCCTTCTGCACTGCCTGCTGGCCAATGTAACAACTAAGAGCTTAGATAATGAAGTTTAACACAATGTCCAAATTTGCAGACCAATATTTTAACACAAGTAATCTGGTAGTTATTTTAATTAACCATTTTTTCCTCCAAGTATTTTGCATCTAAAATATTTTAATTTTGTAATAATACCCTACAAAATACAAATGGAGACACTTTTATAACAATAGATTTCACACTGTGGTAACAATCTGTTTCATGTTTAAAAGCTTTTTATCTCTTACTGCATACAACTTTTAAAAAGCAGCTTACTGATTCCTCCACTTCTGCAGATGCTGCTTCCGACTTTGGTGACCTTTGAGGCTGGACTGAATCAGGTAGACACCATCATCTGTGATAGTGGAACTGGAATCATAGTCGTCTTCGGTCCAATGCTGCATTCTCTGACGCCTTGCACGACTGCCTTTCAAAGCTTCTTGAATTGTGAATGCAGCCTAGATGATATAGGAGGAAGTATAATAATTAAATAATTTGAGAAAGTAATATTCTGGAACGATACATATTCATTCATTCTCATTTCTCTTATATCCTGGAATGCGGAGGTATTTATAGTATTCAATGTAATTTGGAGAAATGTCCTAAACATATTACCTGGAATAGTTGCTTGTCCTGCTATCAGGCATACCAACAAAGCACAGGTGGTGGAGTGGCCTTTAGGTACAGAGATTAACTGTGATGTTGAATAAGTGGCCATGGACAAAGGCAGGTGGTGGTCACTGAGAGATAGCAAGTTAGTTGTGTGGAGCAGCTATCTCTATAACCTCTGTAAAATGACTATCAGTGAGTAAGAGATGCCATAACCTGTCACATCTGCTGTCTTGCAGGGTTCATCTCTTTAGATAAATACTAGTGGAGTTAAACAGTAGACAAACCAGCAGAATCACTAGTACTTTATGATTCAACAACTCACACAATTTAATTACAAATATTATAAGTAGGTGCTGCATAGGAGCAGCCTGGCTGGACAATGACTAGCCAAACAGCAATATAATTAGGAAAAGAAATCAGACCTCATTCAAGTCTGGTTTATATGTTAAATGGTGTACTATGATTGCACACATTTAATGGCATGGTATATGATGATGGAAATGAAATAAAACAGTGTCATGATTTGCTGAAATTTCTGTGAAGTACCTCATTGAGAATCAAACCTTAGAGTTTTATGGCACCACACAGACATATCATCAAGTACAAAACATAAATACGCCATCATATTTGGTATACAAATCAGAAACTGAGAACCTATGCCCACATGATTCAAGGCAAGTTTTAAAGCAGAAGTAATTATTTACCAAAAAATGAATTACATGCCGAGCCTTCTTTGACAATGCCAAAAAATAGGAGAAACTGATTAAAAAATGTTAGTTGCATATCCTTTACAAGACGTCGCAGTCAACACCAGCATTTTTTGACTGTTTGTGATCTCTTGTAGTTTACCATTGCTTTCTGAATGACCAGCACTCATACCATTTTAAAAAACAAACCAATGCAAGGCAGTCTGCTGCCAAATCGCCTGCAGCTGTGTTTTGAATGTGGCATGCAGGATTACAAACTACATCTATAACCCCTTCGCCACAGAACAGGAGAAACTGTACACGTAAACATTTTAAATAGTAGGTCATAATGGCTGTTGTTTTGGTAAAATGGTATAACGTAGAAAACCTCCCCACAACAAAATATCAACAGTATGTGTGGGAATCTGACTCCATCACTAAGACTTGGCTCCTACAGATTTTCAAACTGCCCAACACATCTCACAACCTCAACAGTAAGCTAACTGTACGTGGTAGTCAGTTTACATATGTGCCAATGTGAAACCATGCCATTACATTTCTTAAATACACTGAATAATCAAACAGGCACCTAGTCATGCTCAAAGAGTGGAAAATGAGGCAATGGGAATTGGAATAGGTCACCCACCCACAAAGCCATGTGTGAAATCCTAAGATAGTGCCTGCTATGAAATTATATTTACAGCTTTAGTTCATGAATAAACTCAAGATTGGCAAATCAGCCTTGTGCACAAGTGGATTGGTGCAGACGACAGCAGATCATATACTCCAAGATTGCCAAAATTATGACATATCTTGGCAAACCTTCTGGCCTAGAGAAGCAACAGTGGAGGATAAACTCTATGGACCACTGGATGAACTGAAAAAACACAGTGAAGTTTATAAAAGAGACAACAAACAGACAAATTTTCAGCAAATGAAAGAAGTTCATGAATCTCCAGTAGTGCAGTGGCTAACACATGTGCCTGCAGCCTGGTGGTTGTAGGTTCAAATCCCCATCAAGGCAGATTTTGCAAAACTGACATGGACTCCAAGGTCGACCTAGCCAAAAATTTGACCTAGCCAAAAATTTGACCTAGCCAAAAATTCGATCTAGCCAAAAAATGAGTCCCAGGAAATACCATGGAAAGTAAAGGCGGCTGGCATGACACAGACCATATCACCCATTGGAGTGCTGACTGGTCTATACAAATACTGGGCTCACACCATATATCAAGTCCACCTCAAGGCATGTAAAAGGGCCTTTTACTTTAGTTCAAGAAACAGGCACTTGTTTCATACCATGGTATGTTAACTCTTGCCGTCAATGATAGTAGTTATATTAACCCACTGTCCTGTATTAAAATTTATTAGCCTATCTGTTGTTACTTACCACCCTTCTATTTCAGGCACTTATTATTTAACTCACGGTTCTATCCTTATGGCCCCCATGGCAGTGCGGTGGCTAGTACACTTTCCTGCTGGACATGTAGTCATGTGTTTAAATTCTCATGAAGCGGGGATTTTTGTAAAAACCTGACTTGGCTTCCCCAGGCTGGCCCAGCCTAAACTCGCTACCAGAAAATGTGCTGGGAAGTAAAGGAAGCTGGCATGGTACTGACACATCCCCCATCAAGTACCCATTAGTCTACAAAAATATGGGCCAAGCACTATACAGTAGTATAGGAGTCGAAAAGAGTCTCTTCCATTTCACAATTTATTATTAGTCCTTAGATGTAAAGCATTGAAATAATAACTCTGGAAATAATGATTCAGAAAAGCATGCAGTGTGTGGAATAAGTAATGAATGCATGTTAAGTCGTATGGTATACAAAGAGTTAAGCTCCTTACATCATCTACTTCTTCATCGTAACGACGTTTCTTGTAATCCAGCCAGCCATGCTGCAGTTTCTTGGCTGCTCTGTTTTCTCTGAATGCTCTCACCTGAAGTAAAACACAAGTAAATTAACAAATGCAGGCTATAAATAACAATAAAATACAGATATACCTCTAATGCAGGGGTTGAAATGACATTTTATAAACAATATAATTTTACCAGCATTCATGGTAGAAATAACAGGTCCATGTCCATGACCTGTACTTCTTGACATTGCCCTCTTCAGACAACAATCACCCTCAAATGATTATCCTGTGTGCGTGAAACCATGGTCAGCTGCTATTTGTGGCTGACTCAGTCACAGCATTATTAATCTGAGTTCAGGATGGACCCTAATATAACTTCTCTTTGGAGTTGGACGGGGTATGGGTAATGGTATAACCAAAACCTGTACTCAGTAAAAGACCCTTTCACACACCTGACGGTACATTAAGCTTATGATGCTAAACCAATATTTGTATAGACCAATTCCCCCCAGCTGGTGATGTGATCAGTATAACACCAGCTGCCTTTATCTCCCAAGACATTTTCTGGTATCTAGTTTAGGCTGAGTTGATCTGGAAGCCCAGATCAATTTTAAAAACTTGAATCTGTATCGAAGTGAATTGAATTCATAATCACCAGACTGGAAGGTGAGTGCCTAGACAATACACTACTGCGGATCCCAGGACCTGTACTACTGGGCCATACTGAATTCACTTATCCTGACAGATGGAAATACACCTGTAGTTTAAAAGTCAATTCATGTTGCAAGATAGAGGGATTGACTGGCACACTGCCATCTTGATAGATGATAGTTTGTAAAGCCTGGGCTGAATGTAGAGACCATGTGTTGCCCGTGCAGCATGATTCATCTCTTGGCCTGCCTAGTTTACTCCAGAGGAAAGGTAACACCAATACATCTGGAACAAGACAAGCTGCAGAAGCTGCTGGATCAGCAATGCAATGCTTTAACTGTCCGGCTGTCTGAGCTTCCATCCTAGACCAGTTACCGACAAAGGATTAAGGCCTGGTCTGTCCTGCCATAACATTTAGTCTTAGGTTGCATGTCCTTGCACTAAAGTAAAGCTCACAATTGCACTCCTTCGCCCAAAGCTGTTGGCACAATGTGGGGTGTTTGGTTTGGTGAGTGCTGCCCAACATTTGGCACAAACAAAAAAGCAGTTAGTACCATAGTAGATGAAGGGATTGACAAAGGAAATATTGGAAGAAACATCATGGAACTGGATCTGAAGGAGGTAAATATAGGACACCAGAACAATATCGTCATATTTAATTTTTTAAAATTCTAAACACAATCGGTACCTGGCAGTCTTGTCTATCTGGCATAAAACGCATACACACTCTATCTTGATATGAGCTTAATCAACACCAATGCAGTGACTTATATCATGGGTTGCTGGAGAGGGTAGAACATACCTGCCATCTTCCAGAGAGAAATACCTGTACATGTTGCATCATAATAACAAATCTTCATCATCATCATCATCATCATCATCATCTAGTGCTTTGCCAACTGACGTAGGCGATCATGCCTGTTCACACTTTTCCAAATTCGTGTGCTGACTCCCTTCTGTGCCATGGCACAAGGCTGTCAAGCATGATCTCTTGCCATCTTTCTCGATCTCTCTTTCCACAAATCTTTCCAGTTTTTGTTTTCTTATAATGTGGCCAAAAAATTATGACTGCTGCTTTCTGATGTTTTGTGATAATATGTCTTTGTGACTTAGCTTCCCTAAAAATGCTCAGATTACTCATTTTAGCTGTCCAATGTTTTCAACTTTCTTCTATAAAACTACATCACCAAAGCTTCCAGATATTTGTTTGCATGTTTATAGGGAGCGGCTGGCCGAGTGTATGAAATCCGGGATCGAATCCTCGGTAAGGTGTTGATTTTTTTCTGTCGGGGACAAAAAGAAAATCCTAACCTGCATAGTTCACGGCGACTGCACTAGCCACGTGGCGGCCTTTAATTCCTCAGGCTCAAGACCCCCGCCGCCCTACACTGCAATGTACTACAGGCAGTAGATGACAGTTTTTAACTAACTGTCCAGAATTCACAGTCAAATTTTAGAACTGGTTCTATATAACATGCAATAATTCTTTTCCTAAATTCCAACAACAAGGACTTAATGCAAAAAGATGTTTTTCACTTGATAGATTGCATTTTCTGCTTGTTCTATTCTGTTCATTTATTTTAGTTGTACACTTAGACACAATATGTTTCTTTGATATCACCATGACTTCTGTCACCTTCTACAACTAACATATGTATCATTTTCAGTAGCTCCTAAAATCCTTACAGAAGAGAAAATAAAACCTCATACATCATTCTTTAAGTGTACACATACTGTATTGCTGCCATATGAAATAAACACACCTCTGCCACTTTTATGATGCCAACAGATGGCTTAAATTGTATGCATTTTAAGTATCATTTTATAAGCTTGAGATAACCTCAGATCTGATTGGAAATAAGAATCCTGCCAATGCTAGGAATTTAATCTAGACAATTGTCTTGGAAAACAAGCATACTAACTTGCTGTCATGCTCTTTCATTAAGCTTCAATAAACAATTTCAAGTGTACCTCAATATATTATCATGGTTGACCATGCATTCATTCATTCAGTAGCATGTCCTTTGCAGAACCTCGCTCCCATTAACAACCTTGCAGAAAACTTCTTGGTCATAAACAAGATGTCTCTTGTCTGATACATCCATCTGGAGATCACCTGCCACATCCGGCACCCATCTTCTCTTTGGCCCTCCTCTTCCTCTCTTCCCTGGCATATACCCCTCCATTATTGTTATCTCCAAACTTTCATGATGTTTCCATCCATCCATCATGTGCCATGCCGGTAAGCGTGGGCGGTCATGTTCTGCCATCTCACTCGATCACCAGAGTCGTGGATCAGCTCCTTGTTTCTGTCTCGACCATGCCACAAGGCCAAGCCATCCAGGTACTTGCTTCTAGGTCTTCCCCTTGGTCTGTTCCCCTCGATCTTACCAGTTGTCACCAAGTTCTCCAAATCATTTCTTCTCATAACATGCCCAAAAAATAACGTTTCAAGTGACCAAAATATTTCAATTTTCTTTGTTTTATCGTCTTTAGTAGCCAACCTTCTTCAATAATAAGATCTTGTTAATATTCAGATCATGGTTGACCAGGAAAACAAAAAGGTAAGGGACACCTGGCTTCATGAAATCATGGCATATTGTAGATATCATAAGAGAAGCAAAACATCCTTTTACAAGCCTTGAGTCACATTGGGTAAATGGTTCAAGCCCTATATTTGTACAGACCAATTGACCTCGATGGGTGAAGTGGTCAATATCATGCCTCTACTGTCCGGGAAATTTATTCTAGCTACGGTAAACCTGGGAGCATAAGTCAAGCCAATTTTTCAAAATCTGTCCAGGTGGGGATTCAAACTCATGACTTTCAGTCTGGCAAGGCAAGAATGCAAACCACTGTACTTCTGTGGTTCCGAAATCTAGTTGTAGCTAGTGATGCAATGTATGGGGTTTTGTCTCTGGAAGTTGACATGTATGTTCTCTTCTCCCCCACAACCCAAATGCAATGAATAAATAACTGCGACCATGTAATGATGTTTACACTGAGACTACAGCACAAGTAAAGTCAAGGACCCTTTCTGGGACACAGAGGTGTTTCCAGGGCACCAGGGCCAAGTTTTATACTGGCCAAGACCTACTAACACGTCCTAGTCGTGCGTCCTGGGCAACAGGTCCCTTCGGGGTCCTGGCTAAAGTCAGTAGGATCGTTGATTCCTCCTAAGTCAGAGAGTATCTGCCTGCATGGCGAGGAACCACCAGTCTGCACACCAATAAGCCAGACATGGGACAACGGATACTCACACAATCCTCAGTCCGGTATGATATCACACTGATGTTGGACAACAGGATGTCTTCATCTGACATACAGGACTTCACGCTGGAGTTCACAGCCAGCGAACGCAAGCAAGGACCCTTTCTGATGCCTTGAGGTTTATGGTGCTAGCTTCATAATTTGTACAGACCAATGAGCACTCAATGAGTGATGTGGTCAATATCATACTTCTTTACTTCTTCGAACATTTTGTGAAACCAAGTTTAAGCTTGGTCCACGAGGGAGTCTAGGCCAATATTTACAATAAATCCCCACTTCGTGGAGGATTTGAACACATGACCACAGAGCGGGTTGGCAAGCATACTAGCCACCCTGCTACAACTGCTCTCAAGTTTACAGAAAAGATAAGAGTAAAACTAATGTAGTATAAATAAAAGACAGATATTAGTGTAAAACTAATGAAGAATAAATTAAAGAAAATAAGAGAATATATTTGTTTATCTGTTTACGTTGAAAGTAGAAAAAATTTGCTGCAAAGTTTACTATGCAGAGATAAGTGTAGAAGATAAAATAACCAAGATAAGTGTAAAAGATAATACAACAGAGATAAGTTAAAAGATAATATAGCATAGATAAGTGTAAAAGACAATATAGCAGAGATCAGTGTTAATCTAGTGTACTATAAACTAAGAAAGTAAAAGATACTTTTTAAACAATTTAAATTGATAAATTTAAAAAAATCACTAAATTTTAATGTTTTTTAAAAAAATGTTTCATCTACAGTGTAAAACTAGGACAGAATACATTAAAGAAATTTCAAAAGTTTATTTAATTTTATAAAATAGTTAGCTAGGTAGTTAGTTAGTTAGCTAGATAGTTAGTTAGCCATCATATTATCCTTACTGCACATCATACCATTTAGACCATGAGTGTCTGGATCTCCACCTCTGTATTTCCTCCAGTGTGTAGCAGCTAATTATACCAGATTTTTGATATTTGACTATTCTTCTTTGTCTCCCTGCATAGCACTCTTATCTGACTTCACCCCTTTTAACTCGATGTTCTTGCCATCTGGTCAATGTTGCAGATTTGCATTTATCTCTTGATTTGTTTAATTGTCCTGCCCCTCTGACAACACTGACTATATCAGCCTGGTCCATTGCTCACCTATTTTCCACAATGGCCCAGCTCACAAGCCTATAAGCTAATTTTACACCTGCCTGGCTGGACACTAAAATAAACCTTATTTCTTTCAATATTGATCTCTTCAGAGATTCCACTCACTGTCTTCAAAGCCAGGTCATCTCGATTTTTCTGAGCATACTCATTGAGTAACTGAGAAAACGTGCCTTGGTGAAAGTCTGTGTCACAATCAAGACTTTTTCTTTTGTAACTGCCGTGACCTCCACAGTCAGGCTAATTGTTGTCACAGCAAATACATCAGTCTTCCTAAGAAAACTGCTACAATTTAATGTTTCTTATGCTGCATCTATTTCACAGGCAGGTGTAAAACTAATGAAGAAAAATTATAGAAAACATAGAATATTTGAATGTTACTTAAGTTAAAAATTAACAGATTGCCATACATGGTTACCATACTGCTTTAAAGCAGAGATAATGTAAAACTAAAGAAAGTAAAAAATAAAAACAATGTTTCATTTACTTTGAAAAATAAACAAGTTACCACATTCTAATGTTTTTATTTTGCATCTACAGCTGAGTTAAGTGTAAAACTAATGCAGACGAAATTAAAGGAAAAAAAACTGTTAAATTACTTCATTTTAGTTTTTAAAAAAATGAAACTTATGTAGTAAGAATAAAAGTTAATACTTTTTTATCTGCCTTTCTATTTTTCCAAACTGTCTGAATCTTTTTAGCAGCATTCTGTAATGGAAACATGCATTCAAAGCAATCTTACAAACACAGGACACAGACCACAGTAAGATACAAAGAAATTGATTGTGAAAGTTATCTGACTGTTCCATTATGTAGGCACTTAAATACTGTAGCCTCTATAATCAGAATAAAATCAATTGAATTAGTTAAGTTCATTGTGACTGTAGTCGCCAGAATTCTCCTATTCATATAAAAGGAAATTGTAAAGCATGACAAAAAGTTGCAAATGATACAGAAATGCACAATGTGCAGTAATACAAAATAAAGTATTTTAAAACATCATTTAAAATTCAAAACAATTTTTTCCCCATAGTTAATATAAACAATGAAGACAAACAATAGACTGCATAATTTATAGTCTGGCATATTTCGCTGCATCTCATCAGGTGAATACAATAGAATTCACACAACATAAATCAAAGTAACTAGATAAATCCTTAATTTAAAATAATTTGCAACAACAGTTTCAAGCTAGCATTGTGCAAACCAGTATTGCACATTGCAATTTTACAAAGCGTTATTTGCTTCCAAACTGGAGTTACCCTTCTTAAGAATATGAGAATACGGTAGGTTTTCAAACATTTTAAAATGGCTAGTAAAACTAATTAAAACAATGTCTGACTCATCATCCTCAAATGCCTTGCCGACTGGCATAGGCGATCATGCTTCTCCACAAATTATGAACTGCAATGGCATGGATCTATTCTTGTATTGACTCTCTTCCGTGCCATGACACGAGACTGTCAAGAATTTTCTCACACTGTCTTCCTCTATCTCTCTTTCCACAAATCTTTCTAGTTGTCACAACATGTTCCTGTTTTTGTCTTTCCATAATGTGGCCAAATAATTACTGCCTCTTTCTGATGCTTGTGATAAGTTGTCTTTGTAATTTAGCCTTCTTAAAAATGTCCAGATTGCTCATTTTGGCTGTCCAATAAATTTTCAGCATTTTTCTATAAAACAATATCTCCAAGGCGTCAATGTGTACTGAAGAGAAAAACGTAAATATTCAGAAAAAAGATTAAAAGATTAAATATCAATATTTTACAAAGAAGGTTACAAAATAATCACAATCAACAATTTTAAATTTGACAGACAATCATGAATCATTTAAATTAAAAGAGAATAATGTACAATTAATAAGAATCTGCAAGAGAACAACAATTAAGAAAAAGCAGATGCATGAATGTGGATTCCAAATTTGAGAAGAAAACAGACATAACATAAAATGTAAGTATCAAACTGCCACAGAAATACCTCTTCTTCTGAAGGTCCTTGGTGTATTTTATCGCTGTCAATCATGTCCTCATGTGTGATAGCACTAGATCGCCGAGACGAGTACTTGGCACTAGTGGGTCTGCTACCACGGTCATCTTCCATCTGTTTACTATCGGACAGATACAGGATATTTAAAAAAAAAAAAGAATGTCAAACATTTGAAGGTGTATAGATTTACTAATTCTAAAATTTTACATGTTTACCTTGTACCAAACAAAGTGTAAACTGTCCAATTTTGAACAATTCTTTAACAATAAACAATATTGAGATCACACTTTCATTGTTGTGTCATAGAAATTACACATTTTGAAGTGTTAAATTATAATCAAGAGCAATATCATTTCCATCAGCATGTGCCCTGTAAAATGGTGTAGACATGTATGCCTCTCAACAGATCGTAGTCCTTGGTGTTCTGGATCAACTCTGCTGATGATATTCCTCCATCCAGGATAATTTGCCTTGGCATCTTTTCCCTCTGATCTTTTCAGTTATCACGATGTTCTCCATCTTCTCATCCAAAGAATACTGTTTGTTTTTCTTATAGTTGTATACAATGTTCTAGTTTCACTAACCTCTTTGGAAATGCATGTATTTTTAGGAAGATAATGTGACGGTTTCCTCTTGGCTTCTACATCAACAAGGTGGTATTTGACAGCCAATTCAAACTGTCAGGACAGGTGAGACAGGTGCAGCTGCTCAGCTGCAGAGTTGTCCACTTATCCAGAAGAATACTCAGCCACTACAGCCTGAGCTGTTTTCGCCACACCATGGTGTGTTCCCCATCCTCTACCACTAGGGGTGCAGCTGGGTTTTCCCTTCCTAGAGTTACGGAGCCATGATGACATTTCCCAAAACTCTATACTTTTTTAAAACCCCTGTATATAGTACAAACTGGCTACTCCGTGGCAAAGGTGTTACGGACGCGATTCATAATCCTGTATACCTGGGTTTGAAACACAGCAGTGCTGGTTTTTTCGAAAAAGGTATAGGTGCCCATTGTTCAGAACACAAAATAAAACTACTGAATGTAAAACTTGCCCAGGAAACATGAGCAGCTAAAATGTTGGGGTTGACTACTATGTCCTGTTAAAGTCATGCAACTAAATTTTAAAATATTGTACAAGAGAGTGCAGCAGGATCAAAGAAGTCAAGTGGAGGGTGAGTAACCAACATTTTGTATAGAACTGATTCTACAGAAACAACAAAATCCAAGATACAAACTATGAAACATGTCAACTTTGGAAACAGAAACACAAACTGAAGCCAATCCTATTGACAAATGTAGACATAATGAAAACAATAACATAAACAAGAAACTTCATGTATGTAAATAATATTTAGAGGCAAACATACATTAAAATGGTTCTCTTTTGTCTAGTCCCAGATAGATGATGTCTCTATTCTTAACCCACGCTTTCCATTAAGTGTTAGTTAACTGCATATTCTTTACAGGACCTAGCAGTCAATCCCAGCATTCTTTGGCCGTTTGTGATTTCATGGCAAGTTTACGTTCAGTAGTTTGCCACTGCCTTCTGAACAACCGGTACTCACACCAGTATATGAACACCAACGACGTGTCTGGCATCCATTGTCTAGGATGGCTGTGTGAGGTGCACCCGATCAGGATGTTCCCAGCAGATGCAAGTTAGCGAGGCAGGTGTTTTGAAAATGTGACCACAGCGTGAAGCCAGAGTCATGGTTTGAGCGGTCGAAAGAGCAAATTTGTATGACCATTTAACAAAGTCTCGATAAGCACCCACTCTCTCTCAATGAGTAGTGGGCCTGCAGTCAGTAAGCTGGCATAGCTTTTCAGTCAGTCCTGCCTGGCGTAGCTTGGAAGCTCGTCGATAGGCATCCAGTTGTTTTGCATGTATCACCGGTACTGAGGGAGTGTGCTGAGCGATTGCTACTCTTGGCCTGCGTGTACATGAACAGTCCATCTGTGTGACAGATATCTGATTGATCCTGCCAGTAGTCACATGCTTGTCTCACTGGGAAGGCTGACCCGCTCAACAAACATCTGCCAAAATCGGATGTGTTGGCCTAAGGGTGCATAACCGGTCACTCCAGATGAATGCAGAAGAAGAAGAAGAAGAAGAAGAAGAAGAAGAAGAAGAAGAAGAAGAAGAAGAAGAAGAAGAAGAAGAAGAAGAAGAAGAAGAAGAACAAGAAGAAAACCAACGCAAGGCAGTCTGCTGCCAAATCGCCTGCAACTGTGTTTTGAACACGGTATGCAGGATTTAAAATTTGCCTTTGCCACAGGGCCGGCCCATAAAGTGTAGGCTGATCTAAACTTGCAATCTAAGGCCAGATGTGCTGCCGTGTGTTGTGCCATATCCAAGTTTATTTAAAGTTGCCTTGATGTTGTCTATCCATTGTGTTGTTTGTCTTCCTCTGGATCCAAATGTGTTTGGTTGTATGTTCTTATCAACAATTGATGTGTTTAATAAAACTATTATTTCATCAAATCACTACTAATTTTCAAACACTTTTACAAGGCTTTTACTGCCAGCTTTAGGAAGAAATTTCTTTGAAGATGACTTTACCTAGGTTACACTACCTACCTCTGCCTCCTTCTTGGTGTGGGTGGAAGGGATGCTGTACTGTAAAAGATAAATACATCACATCGTTCACTTCAGTGGGTTGTAAACAATCATACTGAACATAACATATAAGTAATACATTCATTCTTATATAAAAAACAGGAATAGTTATATAGACCATAGAATACTATATGGTGCAAAAGCCATGAGGCTGTGTGGTATAAGGTGTTAGCCCAACATTGGTAGACTTCATTGGTCATGTGGTCAATATCATTCCGGCTACCTTTACTTCCAAGAGAATTTCCTGGTACCTATTTTAGACTGGGCTGACCTGGGAGTGTCCATGGCAATGAAATAAAACATCCCAGCCCTGAAGGGAATTAGAACACAAAACTGCAAGGCAAGCATGCTAGCCGCTCTGTTAGTGGCACCCCAGAGTTGCCTAATGCTCTGGTATATGTGTTAATTGTTTTCATCTCATAATTCTCATAGTTACTGGTACTCGATTGATTTATTTTAAGATTTTTCATAACACTTTCCCTAAGATTAGTGTTCAAATACAATACCTGGTGAATGTCCCTATGGTTAGAGTTTAAATATAATACTTGGTGAATTTCCCTATGATTAGAGTTTAAATACAATACCTTATTAATGTCCCTAGGATTAGTATTCAAATACAATACCAAGTGAATTTCCCAATGATTACAGTTCAAATGCAATATCTGATTAATGTCTCTAAGATTAGTATTCAAATACAATGCCTGGTGAATTTCCCTATGATTGGAGTTCAAATACAATACCCGATTAATGTCCGTAGGATTAATATTCAAATACAATATATGGTGAATTTCCCTATAATTAGAGTTCAAATACAATACTTGATTAGTGTTACTAGGATGAGTATTCCTAAGATTAGTGTTCAAATCCAATGCCCGGTGAACTGCCTAATAGCAATATTTAAAAACAGCATCAATAGTAAATAAATAAGTGATTGATTTAATCAATCAATGGTATTTATCGTTAATTTTCTAAATCTGAATGTTTTTTTTTTTTTATATCCCATCATTTTATAAGTATTAAGAGTTATTAAATAGAACTTCCCCATTATATATATATATATATATATATATATATATATATATATATATATATATATATATATATATATATATATATATATATATATATATATTAGCTGACCCGGCCCGGCATCGCCCAGCTCCTGGTGTGGAGCATCTCATTTAATTCATATAAGTAGTCATATAAGCTCACGTTCCCGTTCCCGACTATCTATCTGTCTGTCTGTCTGTCTATCTGTCTGTCTGTCTGATCCGGCCCGGCTTCGCCCAGCCCCTGATGGGGAGCATCTCATTTAATTCATATAAGTAGTCATATAAGTTCCCGTTCCCGACTGTCTGTCTGTCTGTCTGTCTGTCTGTCTGTCTGTCTGTCTGTCTAATCATTTATTGGTTGCAGTTAGAACAACCTTAGATAAACAAAGACCAACTTACAAAAAGCATTAGAAAGAGCACTTGAAAGATCTTTACATCTTCCCCAACAATTAACTTGGGTAAATGGAGCAGTGGCAGCAGCAGCAGAAGAAGAAGAAAGGAGGGAGGAGGAGGGAGGAAGAGATAGGCGGAGAGAGGAGGAGGAGGGAAGAGGAGGGAGGATGAGGGAGGAGGAGGAGGCAGGAGGAGGTGGGATTAGGAGGAGGAGAGAGGAGGAGGAGAGAGGAGGAGGAAGGAGGAAGAGGGAGGAGGAGGGGGGAGGAAGAGGGAGGAGGAAGGAGAAGGAGGAGGAGGGAGAAGGAGGGAGGAGAAGAACGCAGGAGGAGGAGGGAGGAGGAGAGGGAGGAGGAGGGAGATGGAGGAGGAGGAGGGAGGAGGAGGGAGATGGAGGAGGGAGGAGGAGGAGAGAGGAGGAGGAGGGGGAGGATGAAGAGGGAGGAGGAGGAGGGATGAGGGAGGAGGAGGAGGAAGGAGGTAGAGGGAGGAGGAGAGAGGATGATGAGGGAGGAGGAGAAGGGAGGAGGAGAAGGGATGAGGAGGAGGGAGGAGGAGATGGGAGGAAAGAGGGAGGAGGAGGGGGGAGGAGGGGGAGGAGGAGGGAGGAGAAGGAGGGAGGAAGAGAGAGGAGAAGGAGGAAGAGGGAGGAGGAGGAAAGAGGAGGAGGAGGAGAGGAGGAAGAGGGAGGAGGAGGAAGAGGGAGGAGGAGGGAGGGAGGAGGAGGAGGAGAAAGAGGGAAGAGGAGGAGGGAGGAGGGAGAGGGAGGAGGGGGAGGGGAAAGAGGAAGAGGGTAGGAGGTGGGAGGAGGGGAGAGGAGGAGGAATATAACGCATATGCCCTGTAGATTTAATAATGGCTGAGTTGTTCCATGTCTTCTTAGAGTTGGCGACAGTGTAAAGAAATATAAAATCCTCAAACTTGATAGAGATAAGGTAACTATTATTTATTTATTCTTTAAGCATAAAAAGATGAGTTACAATGTTATGCATTATGCATTATTTTTATGAAAACTTTGAAAATGCCTTAAAGATTGTATCATTATTTATTATAACTCATATGCCGGTATATAACTATAGACAAAGAGTTTATAAATCTTTGAAAATGATGCCACAATATGACTATAAGTTATACAGAAAAGTTATGCCCCTTGAAATAACTTTTACAGAGTTAAGTCCCCTCGCTGTATATAAATTACAATGAAAAATGGAAAATTAAATAATATTGGGTAAGCAGCCGATTTCACACTAAAAAAATATCACAGTGGGCTGCGCTGGAATGAAAGGAAGACGTGTAGAAAATTTCATCTCAATCGGATGGGCCGTTCGCGAACGCATAAAGGACATACGGACATACAGACGGAGATTGCCTTTTATATATAAGATACTAGCTGACACGGCCCGGCTTCGCCCAGACTCTGGTGGGGAGCATCTCATTTAATTCATATAAGTAGTCATATAAGCTCCGTTCCCGACTGTCTGTCTGTCTGTCTGTCTATCTATCTGTCTGTCTGTCTGTCTGTCTGACCCGGCCCAGCCCATGGTGGAGAGCATCTCATTTAAATCATATAAGTAGTCATATAAGATCCCGTTCCCGACTATCTGTATGTCTGTCTGTCTTGGGTAAATGGAGGAGGGAGGAGGAAGAGGGAGGTGGAGGAGGGAAGAGGAGGGAGGAGGAGGAGACAGGAGGAATAGGAGGGAGGAGGAGGGATTAGGAAGAGGAGGGAGGAGTAGGGTGGAGGAGGAGGGGGAGGAGGAGGGAGGAGGAAGAGGGAGAAGGAGGGAGGAGGAGATCGCAGGAGGAGGAGGAGGAGGAGAGGGAGGAGGAGGAGGGAGAGGGAGGAGGAGGGAGGAGGAGGAGAGAGTAGGCAGAGGGAGGAGGCGGAGGGAGCAGGAAGAGGGAGGAAGAGGGAGGAGGAGGAGGGAGGAGTAGAGAGTGGGAGGAGGGAGGAGGCGGAGGGAGGAAGAGGGAGGAGGAAGAGGGAGAAGGAGGAGGGAGGAGAAGGAGGGAAGAGGATGAGAGGGAGGAGGAGGAAGAGGGAGGAGGAGGAATGTGAAGGGAGGAGGAGGGAGGAGGTAGAGGGAGGAGGAGGAGGAGGGAGGAGGATAGAGGAGGAGGAGGGATGAGGAGGAAGAGGGAGGAGGAGGAATGTGAAGGGAGGAGGAGGGAGGAGGTAGAGAGAGGAGGAGGAGGGAGGAGGAGAATGGAGGAGGAGGGATGAGGAGGAGAGGGAGGAGGAGGGGGAGGAGGAGGGAGGAAGAAGGAGGAGGGAGGAAGACGGATGAGGGGGAGGAGGGAGGGGTAGGAGGGGGAGGAGGAGAAGGGAGGAGAAGGGAGGAGGAGGAGGGAGCAGGAGGAGGAAGAGGGAGTAGGAGGGAGGAGGAAGAGAGAGGAGGGAGGAGGAAGAGAGAGGAGGGAGGAGGAGGGAGGAAGAGATAGGCGGAGAGAGGAGGAGGAGGGAGGAGGAGGAGTAGGGATGAATAGGAGGGAGGAGAAGGGAGGAGGAGGGATTAAGAGAAAGAGGGGGGAAAGGGGAGAGGGAGGAGGGAGGAGGAGGAGGAAGAGGGATGAGGAGGGAGGAGGGAGGATGAGGAGGAGGGAGGAGGAGGAGGGAGGAGGATAGAGGAGGAGGAGGGATGAGGAGGAAGAGGGAGGAGGAGGAATGTGAAGGGAGGAGGAGGGAGGAGGTAGAGAGAGGAGGAGGAGGGAGGAGGAGAATGGAGGAGGAGGGATGAGGAGGAGAGGGAGGAGGAGGGGGAGGAGGGGGAGGAGGAGGGAGGAAGAAGGAGGAGGGAGGAAGACGGATGAGGGGGAGGAGGGAGGGGTAGGAGGGGGAGGAGGAGAAGGGAGGAGAAGGGAGGAGGAGGAGGGAGCAGGAGGAAGGAGGAGGGAGGAGGAGGAGGAAGAGGGAGGAGGAGGGAGGAGGAAGAGAGAGGAGGGAGGAGGAAGAGAGAGGAGGGAGGAGGAGGGAGGAAGAGATAGGCGGAGAGAGGAGGAGGAGGGAGGAGGAGGAGTAGGGATGAATAGGAGGGAGGAGAAGGGAGGAGGAGGGATTAAGAGAAAGAGGGGGGAAAGGGGAGAAGGAGGAGGGAGGAGGGAGGAGGAGGAGGAAGAGGGATGAGGAGGGAGGAGGAGGGAGGAGGGAGGATGAGGAGGAGGGAGGAGGAGGAGGGAGGAGGATAGAGGAGGAGGAGGGATGAGGAGGAAGAGGGAGGAGGAGGAATGTGAAGGGAGGAGGAGGGAGGAGGTAGAGAGAGGAGGAGGAGGGAGGATGAGAATGGAGGAGGAGGGATGAGGAGGAGAGGGAGGAGGAGGGGAGGAGGGGGAGGAGGAGGGAGGAAGAAGGAGGAGGGAGGAAGACGGATGAGGGGGAGGAGGGAGGGGTAGGAGGGGGAGGAGGAGAAGGGAGGAGAAGGGAGGAGGAGGAGGGAGCAGGAGGAAGGAGGAGGGAGGAGGAGGAGGAAGAGGGAGGAGGAGGGAGGAGGAAGAGAGAGGAGGGAGGAGGAAGAGAGAGGAGGGAGGAGGAAGAGAGAGGAGGGAGGAGGAGGGAGGAAGAGATAGGCGGAGAGAGGAGGAGGAGGGAGGAGGAGGAGTAGGGATGAATAGGAGGGAGGAGAAGGGAGGAGGAGGGATTAAGAGAAAGAGGGGGGAAAGGGGAGAAGGAGGAGGGAGGAGGGAGGAGGAGGAAGAGGGATGAGGAGGGAGGAGGAGGGAGGAGGGAGGATGAGGAGGAGGGAGGAGGAGGAGGGAGGAGGATAGAGGAGGAGGAGGGATGAGGAGGAAGAGGGAGGAGGAGGAATGTGAAGGGAGGAGGAGGGAGGAGGTAGAGAGAGGAGGAGGAGGGAGGAGGAGAATGGAGGAGGAGGGATGAGGAGGAGAGGGAGGAGGAGGGGAGGAGGGGGAGGAGGAGGGAGGAAGAAGGAGGAGGGAGGAAGACGGATGAGGGGGAGGAGGGAGGGGTAGGAGGGGGAGGAGGAGAAGGGAGGAGAAGGGAGGAGGAAGGGAGCAGGAGGAAGGAGGAGGGAGGAGGAAAAGGGAGGAGGAGGGAGGAGGAAGAGAGAGGTGGGAGGAGGTGGAAGAGAGAGGAGGGAGAGAGGAGGGAGGAGGAGGGAGGAAGAGATAGGCGGAGAGAGGAGGAGGAGGGAGGAGGAGGAGTAGGGATGAATAGGAGGGAGGAGAAGGGAGGAGGAGGGATTAAGAGAAAGAGGGGGGAAAGGGAGAAGGAGGAGGGAGGAGGAAGGAGGAGTAGAGAGTGGGAGGAGGGAGGAGGCGGAGGGAGGAAGAGGGAGGAGGAAGAGGGAGAAGGGAGGAGGAGGGAGGAGGTAGTAGGATGATTGATTGCCATCCCACCAGGTTAATATGTTATCGCGGACCTCAGAGAGAAGTGTCTATGTAGAAGACCATTTCCTGGACGTACGTATTTTGGGAGGGGGAGGAGGGAGGAGGGAGGAGGAGGAAGAAGAAAAAAAAACTACGACAGTTGGCATCTCTGGAATGAAAGGAAGGCGTGTAAAAAATTTCATCTCAATCGGATGGGCCGTTCGCGAACGTATAAAGGACAGACGGACATACGGACATACGGACAGACAGACAGACAGACAGACGGAGATCCTTTTTTATATATAAGACTAGCTGACACGGCCCGGCTTCGCCCAGACTCTGGTGGGGAGCATCTCATTTAATTCATATAAGTAGTCATATAAGCTCCCGTTCCCGACTGTCTGTCTGTCTGTCTGTCTATCTATCTGTCTGTCTGTCTGTCTGTCTGTCTGACCCGGCCCAGCCCATGGTGGAGAGCATCTCATTTAAATCATATAAGTAGTCATATAAGATCCCGTTCCCGACTATCTGTATGTCTGTCTGTCTTGGGTAAATGGAGGAGGGAGGAGGAAGAGGGAGGTGGAGGAGGGAAGAGGAGGGAGGAGGAGACAGGAGGAATAGGAGGGAGGAGGAGGGATTAGAAAGAGGAGGGAGGAGTAGGGTGGAGGAGGAGGGGGAGGAGGATAGAGGAGGAGGAGGGAGAAGGAGGGAGGAGGAGATCGCAGGAGGAGGAGGAGGAGGAGAGGGAGGAGGAGGAGGGAGAGGGAGGAGGAGGGAGGAGGAGGAGAGAGTAGGCGGAGGGAGGAGGCGGAGGGAGCAGGAAGAGGGAGGAAGAGGGAGGAGGAGGGAGGAGAAGGAGGAGGGAGGAGTAGAGAGTGGAAGGAGGGAGGAAGAGGGAGGAGGAAGAGGGAGAAGGAGGAGGGAGGTGGAGGAGGGAAGAGGAGGGAGGAGGACACAGGAGGAATAGGAGGGAGGAGGAGGGATTAGGAAGAGGAGGGAGGAGTAGGGAGGAGGAGGAGGAGGGAGGAGGATAGAGGAGGAGGAGGGATGAGGAGGAAGAGGGAGGAGGAGGAATGTGAAGGGAGGAGGAGGGAGGAGGTAGAGAGAGGAGGAGGAGGGAGGAGGAGAATGGAGGAGGAGGGATAAGGAGGAGAGGGAGGAGGAGGGGGAGGAGGGGGAGGAGGAGGGAGGAAGAAGGAGGAGGGAGGAAGACGGATGAGGGGTAGGAGGGAGGGGTAGGAGGGGGAGGAAGAGAAGGGAGGAGAAGGAGGGAAGAGGAGGAGGGAGCAGGGGGAAGGAGGAGGGAGGAGGGAGGAAGAGGGAGGAGAAGGGAGGAGAAGGAGGAGGGAGGAGGAAGAGAGAGGAGGGAGGAGGAGGGAGGAAGAGATAGGCGGAGAGAGGAGGAGGAGGGAGGAGGAGGAGTAGGGATGAATAGGAGGGAGGAGAAGGGAGGAGGAGGGATTAAGAGAAAGAGGGGGGAAAGGGGAGAAGGAGGAGGGAGGAGGGAGGAGGGAGGAGGAGGAGGAAGAGGGATGAGGAGGGAGGAGGAGGGAGGATGAGGAGGAGGGAGGAGGAGGAGGGAGGATGGTGAAGGAGGAGGAGGAGGGGGAGGAGGGAGGGGAGGAGGAGGGAGAAGGAGGAGGAGGGAGGGAGGGAGGAGGAGAACGTAGGTGGGGGAGGATGAGAAGGGAGGAGGGAGAGGGAGGAGGAGGGCGGAGGAGGAGAGATGAGGAGGGAGGAGGTGGAGGGAGAAGGAGGAGGGAGGAAGAGGTAGAAGGAGGAGGGAGGGGTAGGAGGGGGAGGAGGAGACAGGAGGAATAGGAGGGAGGAGGAGGGATTAGGAAGAGGAGGGAGGAGTAGGGTGGAGGAGGAGGGGGAGGAGGAGGGAGAGGAGGGAGGAGGAGGAGAGGAGGAGGAGGAGGAGGAGGAGAAGGGAGTAGGAGGAGGGAGAGGGGAGGAGGAGGGAGGAGGAGGAGAGAGTAGGCGGAGGGAGGAGGCGGAGGGAGCAGGAAGAGGGAGGAAGAGGGAGGAGGAAGAGGGAGAAGGAGGGAGGAGAAGGAGGAGGGAGGAGGAAGGAGGAGTAGAGAGTGGGAGGAGGGAGGAGGCGGAGGGAGGAAGAGGGAGGAGGAAGAGGGAGAAGGGAGGAGGAGGGAGGAGGTAGTAGGATGATTGATTGCCATCCCACCAGGTTAATATGTTATCGCGGACCTCAGAGAGAAGTGTCTATGTAGAAGACCATTTCCTGGACGTACGTATTTTGGGAGGGGGAGGAGGGAGGAGGGAGGAGGAGGAAGAAGAAAAAAAAACTACGACAGTTGGCATCTCTGGAATGAAAGGAAGGCGTGTAGAAAATTTCATCTCAATCGGATGGGCCGTTCGCGAGCGCATAAAGGACAGACGGACATACAGACATACGGACAGACAGACAGACAGACAGACAGACATACGGACAGACAGACAGACAGACAGACAGACGGAGATCCTTTTTTATATATAAGACTAGCTGACCCGGCCTGGCTTCGCCCAGTCCTTGGTGGGGAGCATCTCATTTAATTCATATAATTAGTCATATAAGCTCCCGTTCCCGTTACCGACTATCTGTCTGTCTGTCTGTCTGTCTGTCTGTCTGTCTGTCTGTCTGTCTGACCCGGCATCGCCCAGTCCTTGGTGGGGAGCATCTCATTTAATTCATATAAGTAGTCATATAAGTTCCCGTTCCCGTTACCGACTTTCTGTCTGTCTGTCTGTCTGTCTGTCTGTCTGTCTGTCTGTCTGTCCATCCCTCCCTCTCTGTCTGTCTGTCTGCCTGTCTGTCTAATCATTTATTGGTTGCAGTTAGAACAACCTTAGATAAACGAAGACCAACTTACAAAAAGCATTTGAAAGAGCACTTGAAAGATCTTTACATCTTCCCCAACAATTAACTTGGGTAAATGGAGCGGCGGCAGCAGCATCAGCAGAAGAAGGAAAAGGAGGAGTAGACAACTGCAGCGAAAAGGTGGGTCTGTCTATCTATCTGACCCGGCGTGACTTCGCCCAGCTCCTGGAGTGTAGCGTCTCATTAAATTCATACAACAAAAAAAGTAACTTAAAAAAATGCCCTTCTACACACCATCCATTATTTTTAATGAAAACGCTTTCTAATCACCTGCATGACTACAGTAACTTCTTAAGCAAAAAAATATGAGTTACAATGTTATGCATTGTGCATTATTTTTACGAAAACTTTGAAAATGCCTTACAGATTGTATCATTATTTATTATAACTCATATGCCGGTACATAACTATGGACAAAGAGTTTATAAATCTTTGAAAACGATGCCACAATATGACTATAAGTTATACAGAAAAGTTATGCCCCTTGAAATAACTTTTATAGAGTTAGGTCCCCTGAGATATATTAAATTATGATGAAAAGTGAAAAATGAAATAATACTGGGTAAGCATGTGATTTCACACTAAAAAAATATGACAGTGGGCTGCACTGGAATGAAAGAAAGGCGTGTAGAAAATTTCATCTCAATCGGATGGGCCGTTCGTGAGCGCACAAAGGACATACGGACATACAGACAGACATACAGACAGACAGACAGACAGACAGACAGACAGACGGAGATCGCAATATATAAGACTAGCTGACCCGGCCCGGCTTCACCCAGACCCTGGTGGGGAGCATCTCATTTAATTCATATAAGTAGTCATATAAGTTCCCGTTCCCGTTACCGACTATCTGTCTGTCTGTCTGTCTATCTGTCTGTCTGACCCGGCCCGGCTTCGCCCAGACCCTGATGGGGAGCATCTCATTTAATTCATATAAGTAGTCATATAAGTTCCCGTTCCCGACTATCTATCTGTCTGTCTGTCTGACCCGGCCCGGCATCGCCCAACTCCTGGTGGGGAGCATCTCATTTAATTCATATAAGTAGTCATATAAGTTCCCGTTCCCGACTGTCTGTCTGTCTGTCTGTCTGTCTGTCTGTCTGACCCGGCCCAGCCCATGGTGGAGAGCATCTCATTTAAATTATATAAGTAGTCATATAAGATCCCGTTCCCGACTATCTGTCTGTCTGTCTTGGGTAAATGGAGGAGGGAGGAGGAAGAGGGAGGTGGAGGAGGGAAGAGGAGGGAGGTGGAGACAGGAGACAGGAGGAATAGGAGGGAGGAGGAGGGATTAGGAAGAGGAGGGAGGAGTAGGGTGGAGGAGGAGGGGGAGGAGGAGGGAGGAAGAGGGAGAAGGAGGGAGGAGGAGAACGTAGGAGGAGGAGGGAGGAGGAGGAGGAGAGGGAAGAGGAGGGAGAGGGAGGAGGAGGGAGGAGGAGGAGAGAGTAGGTGGAGGGAGGAGGCGGAGGGAGCAGGAAGAGGGAGGAGGAAGAGGGAGAAGGAGGAGAGAGGAGAAAGAGGAGGGAGGAGGAAGGAGGAGGAGAGAGTGGGAGGAGGGAGGAGGCGGAGGGAGGAAGAGGGAGGAGGAAGAGGGAGGAGGAGGGAGGAGAAGGAGGGAAGAGGATGAGAGGGAGGAGGAGGAAGAGGGAGGAGGAGGAATGTGAAGGGAGGAGGAGGGAGGAGGTAGAGGGAGGAGGAGGAGGAGGAGGGAGGAGGAGAGAGGAGGGATGAGGAGGAAGAGGGAGGAGGAGGAATGTGAAGGGAGGAGGAGGGAGGAGGTAGAGGAGGAGGAGGAGGGAGGAGGAGGGATGAGGAGGAGAGGGAGGAGGAGGGAGGAGGAGGAAGGAGGAGGGGGAGGAGGGGGAGGAAGAAGGAGGAGGAGGGATGAGGGGAGGAGGGAGGGGTAGGAGGGGGAGGAGGAGAAGGGAGGAGAAGGGAGGAGGAGGGCGAAGGAGGAAGGAAGAGGAGGGCGAGGAGGTAGGAGGAGGGAGGAGGAGGATGAAGAGGGAGGAGGAAGAGAGTGGAGGAGGGAGGAGGAGGGAGGAAGAGATAGGTGGAGAGAGGAGGAGGAGGGAGGAGGAGGAGTAGGGATGAATAGGAGGGAGGAGGAGGAGGGATTAAGAGAAGGAGGGGGAAAAGGGGAGAAGGAGGAGGGAGGAGGAGGGAGGAGGAGGAGGAAGAGGGATGAGGAGGGAGGAGGAGGGAGGAGGAGGGAGGAGGAGGAGGAGGGTGGAGGAGGGAGGAGGAGGGTGAAGGAGGAGGAGAAGGAGGAGGGAGGGGGAGGAGGAGGGAGAAGGAGGGAGGAGGGAGGAGGAGAACGCAGGTGGGGGAGGAGGAGAAGGGAGGAGGGAGAGGGAGGAGGAGGAGAGAGGAGGAGGGAGGAGGTGGAGGGAGAAGGAGGAGGGAGGAAGAGGTAGAAGGAGGAGGGAGAAGGAGGAGGGGGAGGAGGAGGAATGATGAGGAGGGAGGAGGAGGAAGAGGGATGTGGAGGAAGGAGGAGGAGGGAGGAGGAGGGAGGAGGTAGAGGGAGGAAAAGGGAGGAGGGAGGAGGAGAGAGGAGGAGGAGGAGGGAGGAGGAGAAGGGAGTAGGAGGGATGAGGAGAAGGGAGGAGGAGAGGGAGGAGGAGGGATAAGGGAGGGGGAGAAGGAGGAGGGAGAGGGAGGAGGGGGAGGAGGTAGAGGGAGGAGGAAGAGGAGGAGGGTGGAGGGAGGAGGAGGGAGGAGGTAGAGGGAGGAGGAGGGAGGAGGCGGAGGGAGTAGGAGGGAGGAGGATGGAGGAGGAGGGGAGAGGAAGAGGGAGAAGGAAGAGGGAGAAGGAGGAGGGAGGAGGGAGAGGGAGGAGGTAGAGGGAGGAGGGGGAGGAGGTAGAGGGAGGAGGAAGAGGAGGAGGGTGGAGGGAGGAGTTAGAGGGAGGAGGAGGGGAGGAGGTAGAGGCAGGAGGAGAAGAGAGGAGGAGGGAGTTCGCCATTCCGAATTCATACTCGTCTAGGTTCTGTGATTTCGGTCCTTCCATTGATTGTTCTTCCCTTCTACACGACTGTAGATAACTTCCTTACACATAAAAAGATGAATTGTTATTGAGATTGCCGTGGCATGGAGGCATATATATCAGCAGCAGAGTTGAACGCCTACGCCAGCCGGCACGGCACTTGATGATGATGATGTTTGCCGTGTGACGATTCTGTGTAGTCACGTCATTTTCTTCCCTTTCCCTAGCGTTTTGGTTCGGGGATTCTTTCATCATCATCATCATATATTTACGTACGTATTTTGGGAATGGGAGGAGGGAGGAGGAGGAAGAAGAAAAAAAATACGACAGTTGGCCGCGCTGGAATGAAAGGAAGGCATGTAGAAAATTTCATCTCAATCGGATGGGCCGTTCGCGAACGCATAAAGGACATACATACATACATACATACAGACAGACAGACGGAGATCCTAATTTATATATAAGATATATATATATATATATATGGGAGAGTTTATTCGCAGGGCCCTGCGAATAAACAAAGCGTTTATTCGTAGGGCCCTACGAATAAACAAAGCGTTTATTCGCAGGGCCCTACAAATAGACGCTTTGTTTATTCGCAGGACCCTACGAATAGACGCTTTGTTTATTCGCAGGGCCCTATGAATCGATACTTTATACTTAGTTGAAGTATGGCTGTTTAAATATCAAGCGAGTTTAAGAATTGTTAACTTGCGTTTCTGTACACTTACTGTTTACAGGCAACCATTTTTGTTTACGTTACCGACCTACTATTTATGTCCTGATAATTCTGGTCCAAGCTGACAGTAATATGCGTCACCTCAGAGAGACATGATTAGGGTCGTTAGGCAATACAAACACCAGGCTTTCGACTGACTGGCCTCATGAATTAACAAATAAACAAGGAAATGCTACGCATATAAAGTGCAGGAAAACCTGGTATATGTGAAGCGGGTTGAAAAGAGAGAAGAGAGAGATAGATAATGAAGATAGTGTGCGAGACAGATATGTGAGATATGAGAAAGATGTGTTGAAAGACATAAAAAAAGTGATAAAGACAAGAAAGAGAGAGGGGGAGGGAGATAGAGAGAGAGAGATGTCTGTATGCCTCTCTATATGTCTGCCTGTCTGTATGCCTCTCTATTTGTCCACCTGTCTGGATGTCTCTCTACATGCCCGCCTGTCTGGATGTCTCTCTGTTTCTGTCTGTCCGTCCATCTGACAGCCTGCGTGATTTCTTGTTCTCTATCAGCCTACTTGTATCTGGCCATTTGTATATATGTCTATCTGAATCTCTATCTAACAAACTGTCTCTCTGTCTTTCCATATGCATATGTATGTCTGGTTGACTCTCTGTGTGTATGTATGCGTGTGTCTGACTCTCTATCTGTTTGCTGTCTGTCTGCCAGTTTATATATCCGTTGTTTATTTGTCTGTATCTCTGACTGCCTGCCTGCCTGCCTGCCCCTCTCTCTCTCTCTCTCTCTCTCTCGGTCGCTCGGCCGGTCAACCTGCCTGCTCAGAGTATTGCAGGGAGAGGTTGAAAGAGATGTATGAATTGGCATGGTGGAATACAGATGATCGACGAGCGAGTGTCGGGTTGGATCTAGCTACCCATCTACCTGCGTACCTACTCATCCACCTACCTGCCTAGCTACCCACATACCTGCTTACTTAACTACCTACCTGTCTACCTACCCACTTATCTGCCTCTCTAACGATCTATCTGTCTAACAACCCACCTACCTGCCTACTTAACCACTTTCGTGTCTATGAATATGATTATGAATATGAAAACTATGAATATTACAAAGAATTATCGCCGAAGCAACGGAGTACGTGCTTTGTGCTCGATACTTTTGACAACAGCCAGCGGGGAGAGAATTAAGCGGAGGAGAAGAGGTAAGGGAGAGGGGGGAAGGAAAAGGAAGAAGAGGGCTGGAGCCAGAAGGGGTAGAAGGAAAACGGATCGTTTGGGACTCAAAAATGTGCGGGTTGGGTATTGGAATTGCCGTAGTGCAAAGCAACGAGGACCAATACTGGAGAAACTGGTACTAACTAAATTACACTCACTTTAAACAACACAATTCTAAATACCCAAAGAGATGAAATATTGACTTTCACCAATGAATTGCTGAAAAATTAAAAAAAACAATGTCGGGCAAGGAAACGAACGATTGACATTTGACGTTCATCCAATTAATTGCTGAACAATTAAAAAAAAAAAATGTCCGGCAAGGAAACGAACCTCGAGCTCCAGCCCATCAGGCGGGAACACTATCAACTATGCCACGGACGACACGTTTTCCAATCAACGAAAATGTATAATATAGCCGCAAACTTACGTTAAATCACGTGACCAGCCGTGCCCTGCGAATAGACGCTTTGTTTATTCGCAGGGCCCTGCGAATAGACACTTCCTATATATATATATATATATATATATATATATATACACATACATACAGGGTGGGGCAAAATGATCTGACACATTTGTAACTTTAATAAAACTAAATTAGAATAAATGAACAAAAAAGTATTTTTATTGATCAAATGTACACATGATGCCATTTTGTTTTATGTTGTTTGAATAATGATTTGTGTGGGAAAATTCAACAACAGGTTCCTCGTACTGCTATTGTGGTTTTCAGTGACGAGGCCCATTTTCATTTGTGTGGAAGCGTGAATAAACAAAATTTCCGCTATTGGTCCCAAAACAATCCGCATGAGTTACACGAACGCCCCTTGCACAGTCCTCATGTAACTGTATGGTGTGCGTTAGCAGAATTTGGCATTTTGGGTCCGTACTTTTTTGAAGAAGACAGTGTTACAGTGACCATAACTCTGAACGATATTGTGTGTTGCTGGACACTTTTCTGCGACCCAAATTGGATGAACTTGATGTCAGAAATAATGTTTGGTTCCAACAAGATGGCGCAACAGCCCACACGTCTAGACTTTCAATGGAAATTTTGAGGGAGATGTTCCCCGGTCATTTAATTTCATTCCGAGGTGACCTCGGTTGGCCTGCCCGGTCACCTAACTTGAACCCGTGTGATTTTTTTCTCTGGGGATACCTAAAATCAAAGGTATACGATCTATTGAACAATTGAAAGATGCAATTCATCACGAAATTGAGTTTATTCCACAAGAAATGATCCGCCGAGTTATGGACAACTTTCGCGAACGTCTTCAACAGTGTGTGGACAATATCGGCAAACATTTGACTGATGTAATTTTTAAAAGAAAATGAAATAAAATGACATCACATGAACATTTAGGAAATAAGATACTTATTTTCATTATTCAAACAACACAAAACAAAATGGCATCATGTGTACATTTGATAAATAAAAATACTTTTTTGTTCATTTATTCTAGTTTAGTTTTATTAAAGTTACAAATGTGTCAGATCATTTTGCCCCACCCTGTATATATATATATATATATATATATATATATATATATATATATATATATATATATATATATATATATATATATATATATATATATATATGATTTCCAGTTTGTTAAACATATAGAAACTGTTATCATATTAATAGCTGCAACAATAACAATGGAATCAACATACTCATTTATTCTTTTATTGTCCTCTCGGCTTTTCTTGACTACTGTCTTCAGTCTTGCTACTTCATCTAGGAGTTCTGTCTCTCTCTTATCCAGCTGTTCAAGTCGGTCTTCAAGTGACCCCCGCAGTTCCATTTTTCCTGAAATGAAAGACAGCTTTCATTCTAATTCCGTAAGCTTCAATCACTACTTGTGAATTATTGTGCTGTCTTTGTGGTCTCAAGATATTTCTGGGTGTTACATTTACCACATAGGAACTGACCAATTATGTTTCAAATTTAAATGCTTGTGGCGAAGGGGTTATGGGCGCAGTTCATAATCCTGCATACCCACGTTCAAAACACAGCTGCATGTGATTTGGCAGCAGACCACCTTGCGTTGATTTTTTCTGAAAATGGTATGGGTGCCGATTGTTCAGAAAGCAATGGCAAACCACTAAACATATACTTGCCAAGAAATCACAAACAGCCAAACAATGCTGGGGTTGACTGCGACGTCCTATAAACGATATGCAACTAACAAAAAACAAATATAATAGAGGAACAAACATGAAGAAGAAGATACTGCATTACGGTCTGATGTGTTTGTATGTTTTTTTTTTTAACCTATGCTTGATTAATATAAAATTCAGAGATCTATGGTGATATTTCAATGGTTAGATACGAATTATGACCATATGCCATATGCCACATAGTGGTCACGCTCACGCGCACCACCTAATAGGAATTAGGAGATTCCCAGTCTAACAATAGAATGACTTGACCACTAGAAACTAAGGACGACGTAAGCATCGTCAGGACAGCAACGGAGGTCGCTTCGAGAAAAGACATCAAGTCAGCTGTGTGTTTTCCTTTGAGCTCCGTGATAAAAGGATTTGATCGTCTAGGCGAGGCATATTTACGAGAGAAGAGATCGCCTGTTTGTATAGCATTCATGCCATGTTCGGACCGGGACATAAATAAATTATAGACGACGAGTTTGCAATAGTTTGTGATAGTCCTTGAGAGATTGAGCAATTACAGAAAGACATAAACAGCTGGGTTTGTATTAACATGTAACGTCCCGTCCCCGTGTCAGGGGCCCGTTATATTTTTACAACAGTGTTTTGTCTATTTCTGGAAAGGAGATCAAATCTGAATAAAAAAGGATTGTCTCAAATTGCACCAGTCTTTAAGGTGAGCGACTTTATTACATTTTTACTCCAGTTTGAGTTTTAACGCTTTGGCGGTTGAAGGACAATCGAGACACCATAGTTGCTGATTCAGCTGGGTGATAGACCAGTCTAATGATGACACTGTTTTTATGGGTGTCGAGATAGCCATGTGTGAAAGTACACCTTGCTAATACAACATGTGCTGTCATTATTAGGAAGCAGGAGGATAAAATCCCAGTATGGTAACTATAGCTTTTAATTTTATGTTGTTTAGTGCGTCCTATAACCTCTACTTAATTCTTCTGCTTCTATGGGCAGTAATAAATACTTGTGAGTTATTACGAGCTGTCTTAGTGGCCCTAAGTGTTTCCCAACACTTGACATTTCTTTGTGTTTCAATATGACAAGCTTGATTCTAATCATTTCAATTCAAACGATCAAAGGGATGTCAATGATGGATGTGTCACTGCCATTAAGCCATGTTATTCAGACAGTTACTATAAGGCAAAAATGGAAAGCCATTTAATTACCAATATGGACAGTGTTCATCCAGTTTGTGATGATGCAGTGTAATGAAACAGTTACACCTTTCCAATGCATTATTCTTTTTTTTCTTTTGCATGTCATTTGACGTCATTCCTCCACTTTCTTTCTTTGTTGTTATATTATCATTATTATAGTATTTGACTCCAGTTCTCTGTTTTGGCATTAATAAAACTATTTTCACTAAAGCTGTTCTACTACAACCACAAATGTTCACTAAAAGCAGAAGCTTTGCACACTTTCTGTACCATTTCCTAATTTAGTTCCTCTATCATGTGTATAATAACTGTTTTGTATGTATTTTATTATTAACTAGCTGACCTGGCCCGGCTTCGCCCAGCCCCTGGCAGCGATCTATCTATCTGTCTGCCTGCCTGCCTGACTGCCTGCCTGCCTGCCTGCCTACCTACCCCTTGGCATCACCGACACCATGAACAACCAACAAATCACAGGGTCTCAACTGCTGGCACTCTTGAACGGATTACGTCACACTTTTCCTAACTCATCCATTTTCTTCTCCTCCATCATATCACCGAGTTATGGACACCAGCGCCGTCTAGCTGACATAAATAACAACATGTTGCAGAAGTTCTGTTCTCAAAACAAGATACAATTCATCAACAATACAGCATCATTCACTTCACAGGCTGGTGCACCAAAAAAGAGTCTTTACAAGGATCAAATACATTTATCTACATTGGGCACCAGTTTTCTCGCCAAGAATTTAAAATATCCAGAACGGAAAAACCATACATCCAATACGGGATCGCGCCGGACACTTTTAGCTACTCCTGAAACTCAAGCCAGACGACATACTCCCGTCACATCAAGTACCAATAGGACAGAAGTGTGCAGACCACTCATAACCACTGCACCTGAAATCCAAGCCAGACGGGACACTGCCACAACACCAAGTCCGTTAAATACGTCGTCTTTCACACAGGAGGGTAATAATTACGAAGATATGATTCCTATTCTCCCCAGAAAGGATCCGACTCTCAGCAACAACGACGTGCCAGCACAACCTCCTGTTAGCCACCAACCAGAGGCTCTAGTTGGTAGTCATTACATACCCATGAGACATCATCAGTACCCATTTAATTGTAATCCAGAATGGTTGCACCTCACACGGTATAGCCCAGCTACACTTCGTCAAGCACTTATAATGTCGCTATACCAACAACCAACACAACCTGGTATTTACTAGCAACTTAGGACAAAGCTACACCGGATCTCGGTACAAGAAAGAGCCTCTCCTTAAACGTTTATCTGCATATTTGGTTATAACTTGATCTAGTAACGTATTAGGTTATAAATTATTACAAACATTGACTGGTTTTGACTTTATATTAATTGATAGTACTTAGCTGTATAGCTTTTATAATAATTCTAATTGTGTTTTCACGGTGAGTGAGGGGGTCTTCACTGCTCTTCCTTACGGATCTGTGTACGTATTTTTATATATTTACAGAGATATTACTGTTTCTCTGTACTTTAGAGTGTGTTTTTGTAATAAGGGACGTAAGTTGTATTCACTTTGTGTGTGTGTGTTTTGCTTTTAAACTTGTGATTACGCATTGTTGAAATGTCTAATAAGTACGAACACTGGCTCAGGAATAATGGGCTCAGAATCGGGCATGTAAACATATGCCATCTATTAGGGAAGCTGCCCGAACTATCACTTATACTTAATCAAAATTTTCACATGTTTGGCGTTAGCGAAAGTCGATTAAATGGCAACATCTCAGATGATGACATCGCTATCAGAGGTTTTAAAACCATTAGAAGAGATCCCTATCAGAAACAAGAGATGGGTATTGCAGTTTATATTTCCAACTCGCTTAACGCCCACCGCAGGCTAGACTTTGAAACCTGTGAGATTGAGTGTGTATGGATAGAGGTTAAACTTCAAAATTGCATACCGCTAGTAGTTGGCTATCTTTATCGAAACCCCAGTGCAGGAAATATCTGGTATGAAAAATTCACCACTATGATGGATGTAGTCTTTAGTAATGCTAGGGAAATAATATTGCTAGGTGACTTCAACATAGACGCTAACAAATCAAACAAAACATGGGAAAACATAATAGAGTCATATAATTTCCAACAGTTAGTCAAACAAGCCACTAGAATCACTAAATCATCTGCAACACTTATAGATCATATTTATACTACGTGTGCTGATAACATCACAGAATGTAGTGTACCTATCAATGCAATGAGCGATCACTATCCAGTATGTTGCACGTGGTCGAAAAGGGGCACCAAAACTCCCAAACACAAACATATAAGCATAAAATATAGAAATTACAAAAATTTCAATCGAGACGTCTTCTTACAAGATTTGGTCAACTCATCTCTAGATTATGTTTACCAGCTTCCTGACCCAGACGATGCTCTGGACCACTGGCTAAAGACCTTTCTAAGTATATTTGATAAACATGTTCCATTTAAGGAAGTTCGTGTTAAACATCACACAAAGCCCCCGTGGATCACACAGGAGGTAGTTGAACTTATGAGAGATCGCGACAGGGCTCACAAAAATAGAGATCTAACTATGTACCGTAGTCTGAGAAACAAAGTTCAATATGTTATTCGGAAGGAAAAGAAAAACTATTTTAAGAACATAGTAATAGATAAAACCAACACTAAAGATATATGGAAAGCAATTAATACCTTGACAAACAAACACAAATCATCACAATCATTACCATCAAATCAGGTTACATGTGATCAATTCAGTAGATACTTTCAGTCCGACATAAACCAACTGAAGGCTGCAATACCAGATGCGCCTCATGACATATCTTTATTATCATCATTCTGTGAGAACAAATGCTATGGACACATTTCCTCCAACATACCGCTAATGACGACAACTGAAGTATTTACTCATCTCCGTAATCTAAAAAACAATAACTCATCAGGACTAGATGGAATTAGTAGTTGGATCCTTCGCCATGCTGCACCGGCGATCTGCGAGTCACTAACTTTTATATATAATCAATGTCTAACCAGAGGTCACTTCCCATCAGCCTTTAAAATCGCTAAAGTGTATCCTCATTTAAAAGCTGGTCCTCTAGACGATCGTCTCATGAGTAATTATAGACCAATTTCCATATTATCCTCATTATCCAAACCGCTAGAAAAGCACATCCACAAAACAACACTAGATCACTTAGTTCGCCATAAACTGATAGTTGACACTCAGTCAGGATTTCGGCCAAAATATTCTTGCCATACGGCACTAACAAACATGATAGAAAACTGGCATCAAAATATTAACAACAATACTCTATGTGGAGCGGTGTTTATAGACTTTAGGAAAGCATTCGATATGATAGATCATACTATTCTAATTAAAAAACTAGAAACAATGAAAGTAAGTTTTAATATAGTGACATTAATAAAATCATTCTTATTAGACAGAAAGCAAGTAGTATCACACAATAAAGTTTTATCTCAAGCCATTACCATTAATATTGGAGTACCTCAGGGGTCTATTCTTGGCCCTCTATTATTTGCCATTTATATAAATGATCTTCCATTAAATCTGTCGTCGTCCTGCGATCTATTTGCTGATGACTGCACAGTATATACAAACGCTGTTGATCGTAATGTGCTAGAATTATCCTTGCAACAGGAAATAAATAGTGTAGTTAACTGGAGTCATGCAAACCGCATGCAAATTAACATTACTAAAACAAAGTCTATGTTAATAGGAACCAGGCAAAGACTTCACACTCTAAACTCGCAGAGAACTCTTCAGCTGCACATTGGCAGCACGCCTGTAGAAAGTGTCACCGAGCACAAGACACTGGGTGTTATCATAGATCAAAATCTAACTTTTAACTCACATGTTCATGCTCTAGTTAAACAAATAGCCAAAAAAGTATACCAACTTGCCAAAATTAAAAATTTCCTTGACGAAAACACAAGAAAGATATTCTATACTTCTCATATACAAACACATATTGATTACTGCTCCACAGTCTGGGATGGATGCTCCAAATCAATAACAAAACGCGTATATTCACTCCAGAAAAGGGCAGTGTGTTTAATTAATGGTGAAAAGCTTACCGACAATTCTAAACTATATAAACGTCTCCGGTTACTGCCACTCCACAAGCGCCTGCTTTTTAATAAAACCAAACTAATTCACAAAATCCTATTTCAAAATGCTCCAAGCTACCTTTGGCCATTGTTTAAATATAACGCTAGACATAGCGAACGACTAAATATACTTCATGTCCCTAAACCTAGGATAGACTTATATAAAACAAGCTTAGCATACTCTGCCGCTCAGTTGTGGAACAATCTTCCACAAGAAATCAAAGACACCACCAATCATGATACATACATTCGCAACCTGTTTGAACACTACCTTAGTACAGACTACATGCCCCCATAACAAACAACACAAAAAAGACAATAATGGTAACTTATCTCAAACGACAACTAGCCAAAAAACATTCCCTTATGTATGACACGTTACACCCTCCTTAGGTATTTATAATGCCCATGTTAAACACTGCTTCAGTGGGTCATTTGTTATTGATTATTTTTCATGCGTTTTAATGTTCTTTTGTTGTCAAAAGTTGCTTCATAAGTGATGTTGAATGAAAGAATGTATGAGAGGAAATAGAGAAGAAGGGCAGAATGTCAGACGGGCCTGCGTGCCCAATTCTTAACCCTTTGAAAATAAAGACTTATTATTATTATTATTATTATTATTATCTCTCTCTCTCTCTCTCTCTCTATCTATCTATCTATCTATCTATCTATATCTGTCTGTCTGTCTGTCTGTCTGATGACCTGGCCCGGCTTTCTATCTATCTATCTATTTATCTATCTATCTATCTATCTATCTATCCACCCATCCATAGGACCCGGCCCGGCTTCGCCCAGTCCCTGGCGGGGATCTATCTATCTATCTATCTGTCTGCCTGTCTGTCTGTCTGTCTGTCTATCTATCAATCTATCTCTACCTGTCTGTCTGTCTGTCTGTCTGATGACCCGGCCCAGCTGTCTATCTATCCATCCATCCATAGGACCCGGCCTGGCTTCGCCCAGCCCCTAGCGGGGATCTATCTATCTATCTATCTATCTATCTATCTATCTATCTATCTATCTATCTATCTATCTATCTATCTATCTATCTATCTATCTATCTATGTTCGAAGTACATATAGCAAGGGGAATTAACTTAAGATATAGCTGTCATGTAGTAAATGACAGTGATGCAGGGAATGGATGAGTTAGCGCATCAATGAAGAAGATAACGGGTGTCACAAATGGTGAACATTGTGACACCAACATTGAACGCGATTGAGACGTCATGCGAGGACGTCACCTAACGCCATAACGGCTTAAGCATTAGTTTGGGGTCCAGCTTGCGAAGTGAGAGGAAGTGTTCTACCCCCAGTCACAGAAGTCCAGCCAGGACGCGGCGGCCAGTCTTCGATATTTGCAGGGAGTAGATCGGGTTGTGTATTGCCATTCAACGGAGATCGTCCGGGCTTGACTGATCGCTGGTGTTCGTTGGAGTTGCATGTTGAGGCGTGCTGGCCGAATCATGATCGCGCCATAGACGTTGGCTAATCGACAGTGGTTACCAGTCGGGTACGAGTAAGGTAGGAGATGATCATGTAGACATTAATGTGATAGCAGACAGCCAGCGTGATTCCTAACATTAACAGTGGGATGGGGAGACGATTAGTGAAGGAAGGACGGGAGTGCTTGTAATGCGCGAAAGTCTGAAGACTAGATGCGCATACTCATTCGGATCCGTTAGCTGATGTCACCTATGTGTAATTATACCATAGTTCGCTCTACCTCACATTTGTTGATTGGTTCTTGGAATGCATGGTGAAGCTGTTATATATGCTGTGTAGTAATGTCGGCGCAAGCCACTCATGGTCGCAGAGAGTCATGGTACCCTAGAGCCAAGATAGATCTTGAGGTGAACGTTGATGCATTGTAGTGCATGAAATCATATTGTGGAGAGAGTCAAACGTTACCTCTTGACATGGGAGCATCGTCCGAAGAGATTTGAACCATGGGTTTTGACATGTAGACATCATCTGATGAAATATGAACCAAAGAAGTGGTCAGTGAGTCAAGGACAATAATAGATAGTACAGATACCGTACAGAGACACAATCAGTGGATTTTACCTTGTTCGACTGAATAAAAATGGTGGGAGACGACGGTTGCAAATCTGTGAATGACATTGGGGCGGGCATATTTTCAGCCTAATAAAGAAACACATTCACGAACACGCAACTTATCCGTATATGTAAGGATCATGCCGATCAATTGCTGGTGATCAAATGGCGCATCCTCGTTTGTTCAATTGTCTTGTCATCGTGTCACAGATTAACCGCACTGGCAGTGTCAGTTGGAAACCGTTTTCTTGATGCTGGAGAGGACATCTGTGTGATACTCGATTGTCTGAGGCCGCATATTGACATTATCGCTCTGATTGTTGGCCCAGATAGAGAACATTTGCTCGCAGGGTATTATACTCATTCTAAGAGCACTTAGGAGACGCACTTGATACGGAGGATTTTTAATAACTGATTGATATTAAGATCTGCAAAGTCAGTGATTATCGGATCTTCATTGGGTCACCTGCTCTGGTTGATTGTGTCGAATATACCAACAACATTTCGTCACAGGGACATATGTTCTACAGAAATCGAATTTTGGCTTTTCCAGTGCTATTCAGGTGTACGGAATAATCAACGCCTAGCTGAGGCTGTATCAACGCAGTGGTTATCTTAGTGCAGATCGACAAAGCATTACAAAATAGTGCTAAACCTGATAGCTACATTGAGTAGCAAATAACACTCACATCAGTCAGGCTCCTTCTAAGGCTGATCACAGGCATCGTGCCTAGAGTGTTATTATCGTAATTTGTTTAACCTACGACAGTTCAACATGTTAAACATACACAGAAACTTGATGAATTAACGCCGAAGTACAACAAATGGACACAGGAATGTCATTTAGG
The DNA here is from genome assembly GCA_963921405.1 of Cepaea hortensis. Lineage (NCBI taxonomy): Eukaryota > Metazoa > Mollusca > Gastropoda > Stylommatophora > Helicidae > Cepaea > Cepaea hortensis. The sequence continues at coordinate 35,538,658 of OY992880.1, forward strand.
AAGGTACGCAGACCCAGGATTTCAGGAACGTACATATAAACTCATCAGAGTCGCGCTTACGGAGTAACATCGAACAAAATTAGTTATCAAATCGAGGGGATTGTTCTACTGTCGGACTGTTGGAAAAGGTTTACTTATTCTTGAGCTAAGTATTCTATTTGTTTGTGGTTTGTCAGTAATTGGTTATGGTCAGAATACTGTGATTTTGCACGCATTTATTTTGTCTGTATTATCATAAGTGTGATGACGTCATAAGCGTGATACACAATTTTATGCTATTTTGTCTTGTGAGATCTTATGAGCGGTGCATTATTGAGTTGTTACATAATGCTGGAATCTAAAGAACTTTAACTCTGTCTATACTGTAACTGCTGAGTTATAGGTCGTGTCTATTATAAAATTATTTGTCATTTTTCGTTATTAATGTATCTAATTGTAATTTATTAATTATTTCTTTCAACTTTCTTCGATTTTATCTGTCGATTGTAATACTTATAAGCCATGTCTATAGTTGGGTAAATTATTTTTTTTCTGGTCTTCATTTCGCACTTTCATCATTATTATTGAGTATTATAGAAACAGAAAAACATGTCATCTTTACAGGACTTTATTGCAATTGAAAAAAAAAAGAAAAAAAAGAAGTGGTTCTGATTGTCGCACACAGTTAAAATCACAAATACTAAATTTCCTTTTACATTTCTTGTCTACAATTATTAGTTGATATGGGTTAGACGTAGAAAATATCTTCTTGTCAGCACTTCATCAAGATTGGTATGGATGCAGGATGGATAACATCAGAAGGAATGGCCTGAGCCGAAATAATTTTGATATAAACATGTATATTGTTCAGAAGGTTTTACACTAGAATTGGTCTAGATTTGTCCAGTAGAAAATTAATAGCTGGTGTAAACATCTGGCATAGTGAAAGTCGCAAAATGATATATGGATTATAACGTGTGGCGACGAAGTCGCTGAACATAATATGTTCTTATCGTGTTTGGCGGCCTTCTGGCATATGACATGGGTAATTGTTATGTGGCAGAGGTCTTCCTAGGCGAATTGTTGAACATATGATAGAAAAGACAACTAATCGCTGTTGTGGGTATGGGTTATTGACACAGAACAGGGTTTTGTTGTAGGAAGGCGTGGTTATTATTAGTAGTTAAAACTGATAACAGCATGGAGATCATGCAGCAGTGGAGCTCTATTGTTGGCGTGTGTATGGGCTAATGACACACGACTACAGTATTGATACAGTGAAGCATGGTTTCAATGAATTTCGTTTATATTTTCTAATGAATGAATTTTGCTAACCTTGCGTAAAACATGTAACGATGTTGTGGTCGTATTGTCATCATGAATATTTTTATAAGATTTTATGTCGTCTACTGTGTTCATTGTCTGGTTCATATTCATGATCATTTTTTTTAAAGATGTGTATAAATGAGTATCTTTATCCAGAACCTATGCCCAAATAGACTTGTTAATAGCGGGCATGGCTAAATTTATATAGTTTTATAGATCATATCAGAGATGGCGGAGGATTCTGTACACATGACCGCGCCAGTAGCGCCTTTCTGTTTATAGGAATTCTTATACCTTCTTTTTGTTTTCAGAAGTATCCGTTATCATTCTACATTTATTATTTAAGGACATCACAAACGTATCAGCCATAATACTGAAATAGTACATCATCGTACATTCCTAGACAGATGGTTTGTTTTGTCGCATTCGGATGTTTGATTTTACGATAGAGCCAAATAAAACTAAATTTGCATTTCAGGAAATTCAATTCTTGGGTCATAGGATTTCAAAGGGTTTTCTATACACTGATCCGAATATGGTGACTAAGATTCTGAACATTAGTTCGCCCAAAACTAAAAAAGAAGTTAGAACGTTGCTTGGTCTTATTAATTATTACCAGAAATTTATAAAAAATTTTGCTGGAATGACTGCTAAATTATCAGAATTTCTTAAAAAAGAACAGCCGAATAGGATCCAATGGTCGGAAGAGCATGAGAGAATTCTTCAGGAAATAAAATCATTGTGTAGTTCTCCACCAATTCTTAGAATTCCAGACATGTCAAAAGACTTTGTGGTACAGACAGATGCCAGCTCACATACCATATCAGCAATTTTGCTTCAGGAATATAATGGACTGTTGCATCCAGTTCTGTATTCCAGTCGTAAATTGAATCAAACTCAACGGAGGTATGCGATTACCGAACTGGAGGCACTGTCTGTGGTAGAGGCAATTAAGAAATTTGAAAAATACCTTTTAGGGAAAAAGTTTTTGGTTATTTCAGACAGTATGCCATTGAAAATCTTTAAAGATGGGTCTCCCAAAAACGCAAGAATACACAGATGGTCGCTTTTGCTCCAGGATTTTGATTTTTCCGTTGCTCACATTTCTGGAACACAAAATAATTTAGCGGATTTACTCAGTAGATTATAAATAAACTATGAAAGTTTTATGTATATATAAATATATATATATGTATGGTTTCTGTTTTATTTTTTTTAGTGTAACATTACGGTATGATGACTGTGGCTAAGGCTGAAATACCACAGATAAATATATAATTTTTTTTTTAAAAGAAAGTATAGACGTAACTTAGTCACTTGTTGTTATTATTATTTCAGAGAAACAGGGGAAAAGTTTCACGTAGCATAACCGATGAGTGTGGCTTCATTCTGTCACAAGCCAATATAAGAAACAGGTGAAAAGGTTCACGTGGCATAACCGATGTGTGTGGTTTCATTCTGTCACAAGCCAATATGGTAGTATCGGCGGTGGTTTGTAGATGATTTTAATTGTGTTAGTATATGAAAATTCATTATATTGGAATTTTTAATAGAGGACATAAACTCGAGGACAGAGTCTGTGCGGATCTTCGAGCAAATTAATTAAGAATATCTTAAGTGATATACAGGTTTCATAAAGGAATATGTTTATTGTTTTAATGTTATGTTTATATATATTTTGCTTTTATAATTATTATGAGGATTGATATTTGCTATTTTAATTATCCAGACATTGATGTGTTGTAGTTTGTAATGTCAGTAGTATGTGCTATGTTAACTATTGATCATCATACATATCATTTTCACGATGGATGAAGGAAGAGAAAGGAATGAAAGAAAATTAATAGACACAAACATATAGTAAACATTACACATAAATACATATAACAAATGAACAACACACTATAGTTATATAACACAGTGATATTGAGAATAGTTTTCCCTATGCTATGGCGAAAAGAAATGAGGGTGTGCCAGGTTGACATGCAGTTGTGGAGATATATGTATTCACGTCAGGGACAATAAGTTGTAGACTACGGATCATGTGATCGTTGGGTATGCAACACTGGATGGTGTTTTTATTTAACTGACAGAACTCGGGGATATAGAGACTGTTAGTAGTTTTAAGGTGTCAACATATATACGCGATAACAGATCTTAGTATATGAACTGGCGGTGTTTGAGCCTTAGTTTAGTTACAAGTAGTCGGGCATGTTAACGCGATAACATCTCAGGGATCATTTATAGAATGTAGAGGTGGCGGTGTTCGGGACTTGTATTTTAGTCCGGTGTTCAATATCCCACGATCTAGATTGGTTCATGTTGACAAACTGAGGTCCAAGGACGGTGAATGCGTTGTCTATCACAATAGGGGGTAATTTACGTCGTGGACATCATTTCCCTGCATGTCAAGATAACATAAAAAATGGTCTAACGATCATTTTCATTGTAGAGGGGGCAAAGCTGTCATGTAGTAAATGACAGTGATGCAGGGAATGGATGAGTTAGCGCATCAATGAAGAAGATAACGGGTGTCACAAATGGTGAACATTGTGACACCAACATTGAACGCGATTGAGACGTCATGCGAGGACGTCACCTAACGCCATAACGGCTTAAGCATTAGTTTGGGGTCCAGCTTGCGAAGTGAGAGGAAGTGTTCTACCCCCAGTCACAGAAGTCCAGCCAGGACGCGGCGGCCAGTCTTCGATATTTGCAGGGAGTAGATCGGGTTGTGTATTGCCATTCAACGGAGATCGTCCGGGCTTGACTGATCGCTGGTGTTCGTTGGAGTTGCATGTTGAGGCGTGCTGGCCGAATCATGATCGCGCCATAGACGTTGGCTAATCGACAGTGGTTACCAGTCGGGTACGAGTAAGGTAGGAGATGATCATGTAGACATTAATGTGATAGCAGACAGCCAGCGTGATTCCTAACATTAACAGTGGGATGGGGAGACGATTAGTGAAGGAAGGACGGGAGTGCTTGTAATGCGCGAAAGTCTGAAGACTAGATGCGCATACTCATTCGGATCCGTTAGCTGATGTCACCTATGTGTAATTATACCATAGTTCGCTCTACCTCACATTTGTTGATTGGTTCTTGGAATGCATGGTGAAGCTGTTATATATGCTGTGTAGTAATGTCGGCGCAAGCCACTCATGGTCGCAGAGAGTCATGGTACCCTAGAGCCAAGATAGATCTTGAGGTGAACGTTGATGCATTGTAGTGCATGAAATCATATTGTGGAGAGAGTCAAACGTTACCTCTTGACAATAGCAATGCTACTAAAAGTTATGTCCCTTGATATAACTTTTCTTAAGTTAAGTCCCCTTGCTATATATAAATTATAATGTAATTACTAAATTAAATATTATTACGTAAATAACTATTTGTCAACTAACAAATTATGCCAGTTGGCAGCACCAGAATGAGAAGAAGACGTGTAGAAAATTTCATCTCAATCGGATGGACTGTTCGCAAACGCATAAATAACATACAGACAGACAAACAGACAGACATTGCATTTTATATATATAGATAATGTTTGTGCTATCCCTGACAAAGGTAGTTGTAACTGACATGTCAGAAAAGGATGGGGTCATTTCTAAATATTCTGTAAGTGGATCTGTGTTACTGAAGTTCTATTCACGTGGTATAAAAACTTTGTGAAGTGTAGTATAGAAATGTGTATTTGTTATTTTCTCCACAGGAATTCATCATACCATTTCTGTTTCAATTTATATATTATACCCTGCTGCAGTCAAGACCCTTCTTATTCAGTATGATAGGATGAGACGAGTCATCTTTGAAGTAAATTAAGAACTTGACCAAATTATGGCATGCCTCAAATCAAATACAAATCAAAGTTATTTCAACATAAGGAATTTAGTCTATGCAAAACTAAATGTCAGAAACTTGCAATCATAACTGGAGAAGCACTGTATTTAAAAAAAAAACTAAAACTGATGTTTATTAATATCAATACTTGTAAATATGGTACATATTAAACAAACCTTGGGGCCTACGGGAACTATCTTGTGAGAAAATAGATGTTCCATCTACATCAGCTTGCTCCAGTTTCTGCATAAATGGAAAAGTTATAAGGCTTACAAAGTAAATTCAACACTTATCAATCAAGCTGTCACATCATAACTTTTTGTTTTGCTATTACTGAAAATAAGAATATAATTAACTCTTTGTCTGATGTCCTTTTTTTTAATAATCAATGTTCAATGAAAAATATAAATTACAGTATTTACTATACTTTTCATGAAATCTTTTTTCTTTAGCAAATTTCAATGCTTAATGTGTAAAACATAAAAAAAAATGACTTTTCTGAAAGAAAATAAACATAAATTATAACTGATAGCTGAAGACAATGTGGAAGCAACCTGAATATTCCTCTTACTTTCACTGTATACAGTAGTAAAGATGGCAACTTCAGCAATGAAAACAACTTCCACATAAACCACTAGTGCAGTAAAAGTAAAGAACTGCTGTTCATGCTATGAGGTTATTGAGTATATATTTCTAGCCCACTATTCTTAGACTGAGTGGCATTCAATGGGTGATGTCATTGATATCACATCAGATGCCTAGGGCGTGACGATTCCTTGGGTGAGCCCAGTACCAGAGCGCTATGTGTCGGCTCTGCAATTATGGAAGCCTCCTTGGATGGTGGGGAATGCGCATGGTCTGCCAATGCCTTCCCTTGAGGGCTGACCAGGATGTCTTCGGCTGTTCTAAATGGGCCAGCTGGGATGGGGGAATAACACAACAGTGAGAGTCAAACGTCCTATGAAACCCCCGGAAAGGTTAACCCGGTCAACAAATGCACACAGAGGTCGGATGTGTCAGCCTAACGGCACAAGAACTCAGCTCCGCTGTAAACAGGCACAAAGCAATCACGTCCACACAAAAAACTCCAGATGAACGCAGAATAAGACATCAGATGCCTTGTCTTCCCATGACATTTCTGGTGATTATTTTATGCTGGACCAACCTGAGAGCCCAGGTCATTGAAAAAAATGCCTGCCTCAAAAGAATTTTAAACTCATGACTACTGAGTCAGCAGGCAAGCATGCTAACCACTGTCTACAGCACTTCCCAAGTATCAGTGTAAATTAATTTTAATATTTCCTACCAGCATCTTAATAGCACACCAACAGTACTGGAGGACCCAAATGCAACCTACATTAAAAAGCTCAGAAACAATTACAAACTTACCTTCTCAAGGTTTGCAATGACTGATAGCAATTCTGCTCTGTTCATGTCTTCATATTCTTCTGCATGATTGAAAATATAAAATGTAAAGTTAACAGAATATAACTTCATTTTGATCAATTAATAAACATGTTAAAAGAAAAGAAGCACAAAACAAAATAATAAATTAGTAACTGAAGGATTGGGTGGTGGGGTAGGGGTATTCCCTATCAAAGGAGAGGTAGGGTGCCCGGACTCTGGTGATCGAGTGAGATGGCAAAACATGACCGCCCATGCTTATCGGCAATGCACATGATGGATGGATGGAACTGAAGGAAGAAAGACCTAAAGTTTAGTTCCATTCAAAATCGGAGAGTATCTGCCTGTACAGTAAGGAATCACCAGTCTGCACACCAATAATCCAGACATGGGACAACGGATACTCACGCAAACCTCAGTCCGGTATGACATCACACTGATGTTGGACAACAGGATGTCTCCATCCAACAGACAGGACTTCATGCTGGAGTTTATAGCCAGCGAACACAAGCAAGCAAGCACAGGCATTCTACAAGATCTGAGCATTGAAGAAAACTGGCTGAAAGACAGCATCATGTCTCAGAAACTGGAGTAATGTGGCCACATGAAACATCACGATGGTTTAGACAGAACAATAATGGAAGGCGTGGTTCTTGAAAGAAAGGGCCGGTGTCAACCAGCATGAAGTAGACAGAGAATATTCAAGACCCTGGGTAAGTAATTACATGAGGCAGGGGTATTGGGCAAAGGACAGTCTTTCTTGTGAGCAGTGATGAAAGCAACATTCTGGAGAGGATGATGATGAGAAATAGTTTGGAAATATACTTAGAAGATTTATGGAAGAATATACTTTATTTGTAAGAAAGTCTAAGGAAGATAATATACACGTCACATTGTTTAGAATAAGATAATATGTTCCATTCTCTCTTTGAAGAATACAGTGTCATGATTCATGGAAGAATATAACACACTTGTCATGATATGATGAAGAATATAAAATGCTTGTCCTATTCCAATGAACAAAATAATATATTTGTCATGATTCTTTCAAGATTACAATATACTTCTCATTATTGTTAGAATAATATGCTTGCTTGCTTGCTTGTGTTCGTTGGCTTGAGCTCCAACGCGAAGTCCTGTATGTCGGATGAAGGCATCCTGTTGTCCAACATCAGTGTGATGTCATACAGGACCTGAGTTTTGCGTGAGTATCCGTTGTCCCATGTCTGGCTTATTGGTGTGCAGACTGGTGGTTCCTCGCCGTACAGGCAGACACTCTCCGACTTCGGAGGAATCGGCGATCCTACTGACTTTAGCCAGGACCCCGAATGGACCTGTTGCCCAGGACGCTCGACGAGGACGCGTCAATAGGTCTTGGCCAGTATATAACCCGGCCCTGGTGCCTTGGAAACACCTCTGCGTCCCGTTAGAATAATATAATATACTTGTCATTAATTTTGGAGAAAGATAATATACTTGTCATGATTCTTTCAAGACTATAATATATTTGTCATTATTATTTCAAATCTATATGACACAATTATTTATTTTTAGAATAATAAAATATCATCATCATCAAGTGCCCTGCCATCTGGCAGAGGCGTTCATGGCTTTCCACAGATCTCGGTCTTTGGTGTTCTGGGTCAACTCTGCTGATGATATTCCTCCATGCCACAGTCTCAATCCACCCAGCATTATTTCTCTTGGTCTGCCTCTGCCTCTCTTCCCTTCGATCTTTCCAGTTGTCACGATGTTCTCCAATGCTTCTCTTCTCATCACATGACCAAAAAAAAGCTGTTTGTCTCTTTCTTATTGTTGTATATAGTGTTCTAGTTTCATTAGCCTCTTTCAGGAAATGGTTGTTAGTTACTCTGGCAGTCCAAGGAATTCGCAACATTTGTCTCAAAAACCACATCTCTGTTGCTTCTAAGTTCTTCCTAATCTGTTCATTTATATTCCAACATTCGCTGCCATACAGCAAAACTGGTTATATATAGCTTTTAAGCACTCTCTTTCTTACATTAATTGATAGTGACTTATTGCATAAGATACTCTTCATTTTCTGAAAATGCTTTTTTTTTCTGCTTTTGCGCGCCCTATTCTGCTCTTAATCTCTGTTGTACATCTTCCATCTGATGTTATAAATGCTCCTAAGTATTTAAAACTATCCACTTGCTGAAGAATTTTCCCTTCTAACTCTATGTCACCTTTTGGTTTCACCATTTTCTTTGATATCACCAGTTACTGTTTTCTTGATATTCAAGGAGAGTTCTTTATTTGCACTCTCTGTTACTACAATGTCCAACAATTGTTGTAGGTCTGTTGCATTATCCACCACCAATACTGTAATAAAATATGCTTGTCATTATTCTCTGAATAATATACTTGAAATGATTCTTGGAGGAAGATAATATACTTGTCATGATTCTTGGAGGAAGATAATATACTTGTCATGATTCTTGGAGGAAGATAATATACTTGTCATAATTCTTAATGGAAGATAATATAATTCTTAACATTTAAGCTCAAAAACCATGATTTTTCTTTTGTAATGAGTTTTTAGGCAAATACATTATAATATTTGCTAGCATACAAGAATAAAACCAAATATCAAAACCCTATTTTGACAATATTGAAACCAAACATTGAAAATCAAAAACAACATAAACTAATCTTCTTCTTCTTCTTCTTCTGCTGCATTCTGAGCCATTGAGGTTCTTTGCTGCAGATACAATCCGTCTCCATTCGTCTCACTGGTTGACCTTCTCTTGCCAGTCGTTGATTCCAAAACATAAACTAATATTATTGATAAATTACAAATATAGCTGGAGTGCTTAAAAGAAATACTGAAGTACTTACTTTTTGTGTGCACTTGTACAATTGAATCCTGCAATGCTTTGTCTAAATCCTCTTTTAAAGATTTATTTTCTGCCTGTAACTGTTCATTACTTCGATTCAGACGAATCACTGTTTCATTCAAAGCTTTGATTTTGGCTGCGTTGTTACTCCCAGATCTGGAAATTCATAGGGTGTAAATAAATATCCCCCCATGTGTTACTTAGCCCATAAGGGAAGCAAAGAATAATAACAATGTGACCTACCATGCATGTCATAAGAGGCAACTAAGGAGGGTTGGTGTGAACTGGCTTCCCCATCATGTAGAAAACTGTAGCTGTAAAACTCAACAATAGATCAGAGATAAAGATAAGGAAAGAATAACTAAGCCAACCAAGATGAAAGGGAGGCTCTTTTCCTTGAAGAAGTACACATGACTGGATTGTTGACTTATCTCCCCAGAACTGATACCTGTAATGTTAGATGCATGCAGTGTCTCAAAATTAACCCTCCTCTCTTTCACTTTGGGGAGATGTTATGCTTTCAATTTGGGGAGATGTTATACTTTCACTTTGGGGAGATGTTATATTTCCCTTTGGTGAGGTTATACTTTCACTTTGGGGAGATGTTATACTTTCCCTTTGGGGAGATGTTATACTTTCACTTTGGGGAGATTTTATACTTTCCCTTTGGGGAGATGTTATACTTTCCCTTTGGCGAGATGTTATACTTTCCCTTTGGGGAGATGTTATACTTTCCCTTTGGGGAGATGTTATACTTTCCCTTTGAGGAGATGTTATACTTTCCCTTTGAGGAGATGTTACACTTTCCCTTTGGGGAGATGTTATACTTTCCCTTTGAGGAGATGTTATACTTTCCCTTTGAGGAGATGTTATACTTTCCCTTTGGGGAGATGTTATACTTTCCCTTTGGGGAGATGTTATACTTTCCCTTTGGGGAGATGTTATACTTTCACTTTGGGGAGATTTTATACTTTCACTTTGGTGGGCAGTTATTAAATTTAGTTCAGAAATGATTTTTGTCAATCCCAATTATTGGAAAACTTCTTTGTTTGTTTTCATCTGTTGCCATGAGATTTGCCATATGTGAATATATATATATATACACACACACACAACCACATTCTGGAGGCCTCAGTTCTGACATATACTGCTTGTTCATTGTTCATGTTTTTGTACCATATAGAACGATCACTCTTCATTTCAATTCATAACTTAAAAGTGTTTACATAGGAGTTTCATACTGTTGACTGTTGCATTGGCTATTCCGATGACAACGACGATGACAAGACTTGAAAATAAAGTGATAGAGAAATTAGATGTAGTCAGTCAATAGTTTTTGGGCGCATTATGAGAAGAAATAAACTTAGTGACAACTCACAAACTTGATGGGAAAAGAACAAGGGTAAAACAAAGAGAGAAATACCTGGATGGCTTGGACACATGGCATAACAGGGATAAGAACACAGATGTGATAGAAGACTGCTGATCGTGTGAGACGGCGAACCATAACTGCTCACAATGATGAAACAAAGTCACACTAGAGGAGCTTACATAGCACTAGGAAATTTGTGGAAGTTACAAGAAATTAAATCTGGCACAAAACTTAGAGTATTTCACTCTGACGTTAAATCAGTACTGCTGTATAGATCAGCAACATGGAAAACAAATAAAACAATTACCAATAAACTATAAACATTCACTATTTGGTGCCTAGACAGACTAGAAGAACTACAATGGTACGGAAGTATTACCAATGTGGAGCTCACGGAGAGAACTAAGATGGTATGAAAGAATCCGGGAAGCTTAACCCTTTACAGGGCAGACGCTTGTCCATTTTGTAGCCCTGAACGGGCAAGATTTTTTCAGGTTTGGAAAAAGTTCGGGTCGCGTTAGTAAAAACATCACAAATAAGGTGTTAGTCAACCGATTTTAGTTAAATAAACAACACAATGAAAGGAAAAGCATGCAGAATATGTTACTCACGTGATTGTTGCCGGTAATCCATATATGAACACAAATATTTACGAAATACGGCATGTTGTTTGTGATTTTCCGTCATCTATACGGCAATTTATAAACACATTTTCAGAATCATAATCACTTTCTTTAAAGTCCGACTCACGACTGCTAATGCAAAGTAACGCTTTGCACTGATATCTAGCTCCGATTAATAATCAACTTCGTGCCCTTTAATGTCATTTAAATTGAACAGAGCGAAATCTCGGCTATCACTTGAAGAATCGCCGAAATCCATTTTGAAAAACAGCGTAAAAATCCCGAAAACTATAAAAAAAAGTCCGTTAAAGTCTGTTCAAAGTCATTGTAGCGCGTTTACAAATGGCGGCCACGTTGTCAAGCTATCGGCGAAAGTGAAAGTAGTCATCGGAAGTGTCGGAAAACCGAGAGATCGCATTTTTAAAACGACTAGTCGTCAAAGACGCGATTGGGCGTTATGCCCGTTTAACGCATCGAACGCTATCAGGCGCTGTGCCTGTTAAAGGGTTAACCCAGTCAATAAATGCCCGCAGAAGTCAGATGTCTCGGCCTAACAGCGCTAGAACGCAGCTCTACTGTAAACAGGCACAACTCAATCACGTCCAAAAAAACTCTCCGGATGAACACAGAAGAAGAAGAAGAAGAAGAAGTATGAAAGAATTACCAATGTGGAGCTCGTGGAGAGAACTAAAATGGTATGACAGAATTACCAATACGGAGCACGTGGAGAGAGAACCAAATGAATTCTAATATATAATGAGATGACTAAAAGGTGCTGACAGAGGATAGGACACCTATTGAAAACCGTTAATATTATAACCAAAGAATATTCTTCTGGAACCCATAGGGCAAAATAAAAAGAGGAAAATCTCAAACAAACACGTAGAGAAGAGAAATGGAAATAGAGAGGAATAATGTGGATAAGAATAGGAGGACTCGGCATGAGTTGGTTGACAGTGTTCGCTCCATTGGGGATAAAAGCCAGCAGCAGAAGATGCCTTACATTACACAATATTTATTCAATAGGAAAGAAAATAACGTTTCTATTTAGTTTCTTCAAATTCTTCATTTTATAACTGTATCATACACAGTCAAAAGCTGACAACATACAACACGATAATGAATATATTCACACAATAAGGTAAAAGCAAAAATTATTGCAACAAAATTAAGTAAACAAGAACTGGAATACTCTCTTACTTAGGTTTATCAGTCCCAGTGTCTTTAGACAACTGCAGCCTCATTAATTCAGCATACACTGTCTCTAACTGAACCCTCAATTCTTCCACTTTGGTCGACTTCAGATCCGCTTGTAACTTGCTGGAAAAAAACACTTGTGTAAAATACATAATGTCACATTCTTGAACCTCTCAGTTTTGTCAATGGAGATCTTTGGGAATATAACCCTTGATAAAACACAGCAAGTAGTAAAAACAGACCAATTGTACATGCTATCAAAACATCTTCTGGATAATGTAAAAAGAAAACAAGAGACACTTTTTTATGCTGTAAGGCCCATCGGGCATATGGTACAAGACCCATATATTTATAGACCAATCAGCATTCAGTGGGTGATGTGGTCAGTATCACATTGGCCACCTTTACTTTTCAAGGCGACTTCCTTGGTAGACCTGGTAACTTGGGTCAATTTTAAAAACTGGCTCCAATGTGCATTTAAGCCTATGACCACGGAGTTGGCTGGTAAGAATCTAGCCACTACGTTACTACACCTCCCTATCGATAATGTATTAAATCCGGGGGCTGCGTGGTCTCGAAGTATGGTGTCCGCCTCAAGTGCTGGAGGTCCCGGGTTCAAGCCCTGGTGAGGACCGGGATTTTTTCACGTGGACTTCTAGTAAAAATTTCCCCTGGTCTCTGGGTAGTGAGATCGGATGCCCATGTGTATTGTTGTGCACGTAAAAAATCCCTTGGCAGTTGGAAATCGAAAAAGAGTAGCCTAAACGGCACTGCCCGGGCAAAATTTTGTGTTAAAAATCTACCCAAAGTATTTCAGGATCCTCGCCTGTGCTACGGAGTTCGTGCACTGAGCTGAGTTTCTCCAGACTCAGGTTTGAGTTAGGAGAAGAACGGAGCACTTATGGTTGCACCCATGTGCTGTGATGTTGATCCATTGACTAAACTAAACTAAACTAAACTAATGTATTAAATCAACATTTCAATTGATCAATTAGTTCACAAAAATTAATTAGGTCAGTACTGTGCTGGCATCTTTTTTCTAATATATATATATATATATATATATATATATATATATATATATATATATATATATATATATATATATATATATATATATATATATATAAGTATTGCTGCATGGAACAGCAACCAGAGATGAATAAAACAATTATTAATAAAATACAAACATTCACTAATTGGTCATTCATTAATTGGTGCTTACACAGAATAGAAGAACTAAATCGGTATGAATGCACGGGTACGCGAGCATATATATGTTGTGCTTATCAGGAACTGAACCTGAGACCATGCGCTGATAGATGCCTGTACTAAACATAATGATCATGAAATATAGTTAGTAGTAATGTGCAACAGACAGATGTTCCTGGAGAATAGATGTACGAAATGGACTGGTGCTCTTTGAGCACAATCTGATCCAACAAACTGAGGATAGGAGGCACAGGCATAAAATGCAGTCACTTACTGTGGGACCTGCCTCAGCTTACAGATGCGGAAACTGTGACAGAGATTTTCACTCTTGCATTGGACTATATAGTCACCAGCGTTGCTGTCAGGTGCCTCCCCAGAGGCACAACTCTGTAGTCCTACAGGACTGAAAGAGGCCTACTACTACTAATGTGATATCCTTTCACATCCTATTGATGCACAGTAATACCATGAAGTTCATGCATTAAGCTGGGACTCTCCTTGTGTGATCTAAGCCTAGGTGGAGATCACATCATGAAGGATAATTTCAAATGCCATGAAGATGACCCTCGAATTTCAATAACCATTCAATTAAAACAATAACACACACCCACCCACACACAGACATCTGCACATACATGCACAAACATAAATACTCACTCACATATACATACATGTGTTCACATGCATACACATAAACACACATGTGCACACACATGCATACTCACACACATGCATACTCACACACACATTTATATTATCAACTGACCTAAAAGCTGACTCTCTATCCCTGAGCTGCATTTCCAGTTTGAGAATTTTCTGCTTCAAGCTGTGAACTATGGCTCCTGAGTCTGCTTGTCGGTCACCCATAGTCCTTCGCAGTTCAGCATTCTGTACCAGATACAATATATAGACAGTGTGACTGGCACCTTGCCATCTTGATAGACGATAGTTTATAAAATGAAGTTATACCTCTCCATAGCGCAAAACTGGGCTGAATTTAGAGACTATGTGTTGCCTATGCAGTATGATCCCTCTCTCGGCCTCCCAAGTTAACTCCAGAGAAAAGGTACACCAATTCGTCTGGAACAAGACAATCTGCAGAAGCTGCCAGATTAGCAAAGCAATGCTATAACTGTCTGCCTGTTGGAGCTTCCATCCTGGACTAGTTGCCAACTAATGCTTAGAGCTGGTCTGCCATGCCATCACATTTAGTCTTTTGGTTGCATTTCCTGACACAACTGCTCTCCTCCACCCGAAGCCGTTGGCACAATGTGGGGTTTCGGGTTTAGTGAGAGCCACCCAACATTCAGTGCTAACAAAAAGCAGGTAGTACTGTCAACTGTCATTTGATAGCTCAGTCATATCTGACTAAGACCTAATTACACCATATTGAACCACTGCTGGTATCTACTTCTTCAGCTGCTACTCTTGACCTCCCATTAAAGCATAGACTCTCAACCAACCTGCACCAAGCCATTTTAAACTTTGCTGTCTCTTTCAACTTCCTATATGTCATTCCCATATTATTCCTCTCTGTTTCTAATTCTTCTCTCCATGTGTTTGAAGGTTTCCCTCTATTTCTTTGTGTGACCAAACGTCGCAGTTCAACCCCAGCATTTTATAACTGTTTGTGATTTACTAGGCAAGTTTACGTTCAGTAGTTTGCCGTTGCTTTCTAGATGACCAATGCCCATACCATTGTATGAAAACCAGCACAAGGCAGTCTGCTTCCAAATCACCTGCGGCTGTGTTTCAACTGTGGTATGTGGGATTGTAAATCACATGTCCTATGCCACAGTGCCGTCTCTGTGGGTTATAGACAAAGAAATGTCTAGGTGTACTATTGTCATTTTTCTCAGTATGCCAGTATTTTTCACACCTCTGAATCCATTGGTATTTGTTTACTGCTGGTACCTGTTGAGAAAATTTTCCCAAGTGGAAAAAAGAAGGCTGATTACCTAAGCAGTCGCCATGCAGTGTACAGGCTGGGATATTTATTTGTCTATTGATAGATGCAAATTTCTTGCCTTACCAGGAATCTGAATCCATGTCCCATGATGTGCCACATTAGAATACTAATTCCATAGTCATATACTCCTCCCAATGGTACATACAAGTAAACAAGTAAAGAATCCCTTTACACACACTGAGACATATTGGGTATATGGCTCTAGCCCCATATGTTAACAGACCTATCACAACTCAACGGGTCATGTGGTCAATACCTTGCTGGTCATCTTCACTTCCCATAATATTTCCTGGTACCCATTTCAAGCTGTGCTGACCTGGAAGTCTAGATCAATTTAAGGAATCTGCCTTGATGGAGATTCAAACATACGACCGCTGAGTCAGCAGGTAAGCATGCAAGCCACAGCATTACTATAGTCCCCACAATCATACATAATCGAGGAGGTTTCATGTGAAAACCTTAAAAGTGTGATAGAAATTACAATAACCATGCTTGTAACCTGTCAATATTGTTGTTAAGGATGGCAAGAGTGTTAAGAATGTGACATCATGGTGCAGACGAACATGATGATATAAGGACATTTTAATTATGGCTGCCCTACTTTTGACATGCACAAAAGAGAAGCAGCATTCTGTTATCTATTTCTTTTATCAGTGGAGGGGTGAAACCTGTAGAAATTCATCGGCGAATGAAGGTCTAGAGTGGTGATGCATGCCTGTCAGTCCAGCAAGTGTATGAGTGGAGTCAGTTTCAAAACGATGTGATATCTGTGACAGACATGGTCAGGCACACCGAGTAGTGACCCCAGAGTCGATTTTTCTAAAGGAATCCTAGCACTTTATCGGCACTGGAGAACTTGCACTGAATGCAGTGGGACTACATTAAAAAATGACACATTTGTTCTTTACTTTTTCAGAATATATTCACCCAAAAATAAAATAAAAAAACACATTTACGGTTTTCATGTGAAGCCCCCCCCCCCCCCCCCCCCCCCCCCCCAAAAAATCCTATTAACCTTAATTGCCCATTTTCAAACAAATTAAGAGAAAATATATTAATAATAAAACATATTATTTTATACAATTACAGTTATAATATAGATGTAAAAAAAATTTTTCGTCACATATCCTTTACAGGACATCGCTGTCAACACCAGCATTTTACCGCTGTCATTGATTTCTTGGCAAGATTATGCTCAGTAGTTTGCCACTGCTTTCTGAGCAGCCAGCTCACTTATCCCATAAGTTACCAAAGCGCAGAGAACCGCTTCCAATTCTTGCGTGCTTCGTTACCACATGTGGATAAGCGGGATTATGGAGAAAGTCGTTTAACCCCTAGGGCAGGGAGACCGGCATAATATAGATAGAAATGATAAAACATATTGTGAACCAAACACATATAAACACTGCACATTAATAATGATGAAAAAGGAAGCACTAAAAGAACCTTATCACAGTAATTTATCAAGTGCAGCACATGCAGCAATATTATCTACCTTTTCAGGATTGAGAAGACTGTCAATTTCTTTCTCCTAAAAGTGAAACCAGAAACAGAAGCTTATTAAAAATTTACCAACTCCAATCAAATAGTATAGTACAATGCGCAACATGTATTAAATAATGAAGAAACACTGTTTTACTTTAATCTACATTTAACTGAAGAAAGGAAGAATTTAAATGATAGAAATGAAATGCCTACAATTAATTCTAAATGTAATGAGAAGAAACAAGATCAAAAACAAAGGAAGCTGGTGAGACAGCACAGATGTTAGACTAAATTTTTTTAAAACATTGAGTTGAATGGTTAGATTACAAAACAAGATCACTGAAAATATATAATCATCATTATCATCAAGTGCCCTGCCAGCTGGCGTAGGCATTCTTGTCTCTCCACATATCTCATTATTTGATGTTCTGGATCAACTCTGCTGATGATATTCCTCCATGCCACTGTCTCATTCTATCCAGCATCATTTCTCTTAGTCTGCCTCTGCCTCTCTTCCCCTTAATCTTTCCAGTTGTCATGATGTTGTAAAATGCCTCTCTTCTCATCTCATGATCAAAGAAAGCTGTTTGCCTCTTTCTTATTGTTGTATATAATGTTCTAGTTTTATTAGCCTAAAATATATACAATATACAAAATACAAAATACAGATTTAATTACAGCTGTTTATGAGGTAGCAAAGTTTCTTAGTGACTGAACTGGAACAGCCATCCCAGATTGTGGAGCAATAGCCAATATGTGAAGGTGTATTATGCAAACTTATTTTATCAACATTCATTACCAAAAAGTTACAAACCTTCTTGGCATTTTCTTCCTCCAACCTTCTGATTTTTGTTTTATTTGTAGCACTCTCAAAGGTCAAAGCTGCAATTTGCTGAAGATAAAAATATACATGAATGATACAATTGATTTCATTATGAATATTCTCCAGTTTCAGTAAAACACTGACTGACTACACCTGCAATATTTCTAAACATAGTATCTAGATTGTCATACCTGTCAGCCCTGAGAGACAAAAAGCTGTACACCACACCAATAAAAGTTTACAAACTGTGTGTAAAGGGTAACTCTGGACAAAATAGCAAGATACCTTACAAATTAAGGCAAAACTTTACATATACTGGTTGAGGAGTAGATGGTCAAGCGATTATAATTCAAGATACTTGAGTTCTAATTTCCAGTAAGGTAGAGGATTTAAATCTAAGACAAAATAAAAATAAAACACAGACTCTATTGTCTAGACCGTCTGGGCAAGTGGTCCTTACTTATGAGCCTTCAACAAATTCTACACCAAGAATGCTACAAACAAACAAAAAACCATAATAATGATTTCTATTACACCAGTTAACAGTGTTTATGATTGCATCATTATTACCCTCACACAACAGAAATTCTGATGTGTGGAAGTGAGTTACGGACGATTAACTCCAAAGATCTGTCCCTGGGTGTTCTTGATCAATTCTACTGATAAGATTCTTCCAATGAAGCATCATCTTTCTTGATCTGCCTCTGCCTACTCTTCTGCTGATGTTTCTAGTCATCACAGTATTGTCCAATGCCTTTCTTCTCATTACATAACCAAAGAACAATGTCCTCTTTTTCATAGTTGTGTGTAATGAGAATACTCAGGACAGATATAAGAATGGTGATCATGTAATATGGTGAAACATGATCACCAGGCTTATCAGCAAGGCACATGATGATGATAACTACAGTAGGATAAGGTCATGCAAACATGAGACAAAAACTTATGTTGAGGTCCTGCAAGGAAGCAACAAATAAAAAACATAAATTTGTAACTTTTGCTTCATGCATGAATGTCTGGAAATGATCGTTATAGAAGAAGGCATACCTGGGAAACAGAGAAGAGAGACAATACAAGGATTTAAGATGTGATAGATACTTTACATATGACAACAAAAGAGGTAGGACATCTAGCATATATTATAAAGGGATTTAAAAAGACTTTTAGACAGGTAAAGTTCTGCAGAGGACACACCACTGGATGCTGATGCTGAATTGTTATTTATCTTCACGATCTAAACATACCCATTTTATCCTCATTGAACAACGCTGAGTTGACTACAGAGCTGAAAACAGTTAAACAAAAACCATTCTTAGCAGAGTAAGATAGCTAGGACAGAAGCCTTGACAAATGAGCAAACCATCCACTATCCGGCTTGATCAACAGATTTTTCAATAATGAAAACTTTAAATTGGGCAAGAGGTTGGACATAATACAAAGACAAACCTAATCCATTAGTAGGCTTTGCTGCATGGCAGTGACACTGCTAATTCCTACAATGAAGGACTGAGCAACAGCACAATCCCCAGCGTACCCAGCAAATTTGTGTCCTTGCAACCAGCAAATCAGCTCACTAATTAATTAATCTCTCTCTCTCTCTCTCTCTCTCTCTCTCTCTCTCTCTCTCTCTCAAATATGAAAACAGAGAGAGAGAGAGAGAGAGAGAGAGAGAGAGAGAGAGAGAGAGAGAGAGAGAGAGAGAGAGAGAGAGAGAGAGAGAGAGAGAGAGAGAGAGAGAGAAGAGAAAGATAGATCATTATTAAGAAATATATACCTTCCTCAAGCCCAGAACTTCATCATAATATTCTTCTTGTGTCTTATAAGCCGGTGTGCCTGCATTTACTCTTGCTGTAAAACAGAACGGATATGAAGGCTTACAAACGTTAAGAGAAATTAAACTCTAGTCATTTGTTAATACAACAATCAGTTGACCAGAAACATTTTGCTACTACAATCATTTGTAGTGTGAATTGTTTGCTATATTTATTTATTCTTTATCTTTTCTCAGGTGGCAATGATTTTTCACAGACTGTTTGTTTCAGTCCTCGTTTTTAATTAATATTAGTAGAAATCCTTTGTTTCTAAGAGTGGTAGAAATTTCTTGTTTCTAAGAGTAGTAGAAATTCTTTGTTTCTAATAGTAGAAATTTCTTTTTCTAAGAGCAGTAGAAATTCCTAGTTTCTAAGAGTAGCGAAAATACCTTGTTTCTAAGAGCAGTAGAAATACCTTGTTTCTAAGAGTAGTAGAAATTCCTTGTTTCTAAGAGTAGTAGAAATTCCTAGTTTCTAAGAGTGGTAGAAATACCTTGTTTCTAAGAGTAGTAGAAATTCCTAGTTTCTAAGAGTAGTAGAAATTCCTAGTGTCTAAGAGTAGTAGAAATTCCTAGTTTCTAAGAGTAGTAGAAATACCTTGTTTCTATAGAAATTCCTAGTTTCTAAGTGTAGTAGAAATTCCTTGTTTCTAAGAGTAGTAAAAATTTCTTGTTTTTAAGAGTGGCAGAAATTCTTTGTTTCTAAGAGTAGTAGAAATTCCTTGTTTCTAAGAGTAGTAAAAATTCCTAGCTTCTAAGAGTGGCAGAAATTCCTTGTTTCTAAGAGTAGTAGAAATTCCTTGTTTCTAAGAGTAGTAGAAATAGTAAATACCTTGTTTCTAAGAGCAGTAGAAATTGCTAGTTTCTAAGAGTAGTGGAAATACCTTGTTTCTAAGAGTAGTAAAAATTTCTTGTTTCTAAGAGTGGCAGAAATTCTTTGTTTCTAAGAGTAGTAGCAGAAATTCCTTGTTTCTAAGAGTAGTAGCAATTCTTTGTTTCTAACATTAGTAGAAATTCCTTGTTTCTAACAGTAGTAGAAATACCTTGTTTCTAAGAGTAGCGAAAATACCTTGTTTCTAAGAGTAGTAGAAATTCCTAGTTTCTAATAGTGGAAATTCCTTGTTTCTAAGAGTAGCGAAAATACCTTGTTTCTAAGAGTAATAGAAATTCCTTGTTTCTAAGAATAGTAAAATTCCTTGTTTCTAAGAGTAGTAGAAATTCCTTGTTTCTAAGCATAGTAGAAATTCCTGGTTTGACAGGGGGTCTCCACAGTGAAGTGGTCAAATAGCCTGTCTAGCACTTTGAAGGTTGTGGGTTCATTTTTAGACTGCATTATTCAGACCATGAGTGCAATTGTTCCCAGGGACATCTGGTGGTCTCTGCTGGAGCTATGGAGTTTGTGCTTTGTGTGATGCTCTTAGAGGGAGGTTTTCTTCTTCTGTTGTTCGCTAGAGGGAGGTTTTCCATTCTGTGGAGAGAGGCTTAGCCTAATGTGGTAAAACTTGATGCCATGAAGCTAATTCTCTCGCCTTTTAACTTGTTTAACAAAATGTTTCACACCATCTTTAACCTTTTTGTGTTATAATTGGGAGCCTCAGCCTTTGTAATACTTCTTTATTTGCTTACTCCTCCTGCCATGCTATATTCATCTATATAACCACTGTCAGAGTCCTAATTGTGTGGCTCCATCTAGCTCACTGGACTTGGACAGGCAATTTACAACATCTACAACACATCTACCAATAACACATAAATGCAATCGGAAACTGGCATTTATTACACTATATTACAAGTTGACAACATGGTCGCACTTCACGCTCAAACACTCGTTCAACACCAACAGCCCCCGCTAGCTCACAATGGCGATCTTTACACTGTCGCCCGTATGATCATTCACAATCACAACTTCACATCATCCCGCACATATCACAGTTCGCACATTCCTCGAATATCAATACACAACGTTCATCTCCATCTATGCATCACAATACACTATCGTTCTATCGTTCTATCGCTCTATAGCTCTCCACACGTCCGTCCCTGTTCGCTGCCTCACACACACTGCCTCTCTCCTCGTTGACCTTCCCACATCACGTGGCTCTGTTCACGGGCTTCTTGCCTGACCGTCCGCTAGCCACGCCGTGATGTCTCTTACTGCCCTTGACCTCA
Source organism: Cepaea hortensis (assembly GCA_963921405.1). Taxonomy (NCBI): domain Eukaryota; kingdom Metazoa; phylum Mollusca; class Gastropoda; order Stylommatophora; family Helicidae; genus Cepaea; species Cepaea hortensis. The sequence continues at coordinate 35,560,725 of OY992880.1, forward strand.
GCTATGCTTACACTGACTCTCGCTTACATACCGGCACTTACATTCTTACATACATATAAGACCATGACATTCTCCCCCCCGCACAACCAATGTGGCACTTACTCTTAGAAACGTGACACATTCTGTTGTTCTTAGCCTTGGTACATCTTTCTACTCTTGTCAGGGGATTATATGATCATAAGCATATGCTTGCGTCCCTTTTTGCTCTGTTCTTTTACGAGATTCACTATAACCATTGTTCTCTCTTTTTCAGTACTGAGGTTTCTCTCAAGGTTTTGTCGTGGTCTGACAAATGTTTTGGTTGGGTCTACTTGTCATACCTCGTTATATTATTCAACCACCCTGTTGGTATGTTCCGTCTTGTTACCATATTCTGATGTTAATTCTGTATCACTATTGCTAAGCGTCATTCGTCGGGCTATCCAGCATACGCGAAGGCAAGTTTGGTAACAATCGCGCATTGGGATTGCCAGGCGTTGATTCTCAGCATTACACCTTATTCTATTCGCCACTATACTTACGCTCATATGTACATATCACATTATAACAATACAAAGTATTATAATAATAAAATTAGACATTGGATGTCATACAGATAACACATCTACAATAAAATATACATCATCGATGCCTTTATGCACATATAGTAAACTGTTCTTGTCCTGTGAAAGTTATGCACACGCAATTAAATTAACAGTGTTCAATGTTCATTTCCGTGCTGGAATGTTTGGCATGTCTTCTTTCTCACCCGATTATTGACGTCTTCTGCAAATCATGCTATTGTCCTTCCTTCTGTATAGTATTTAAGACTGCACAACATTTGGATAATTTATAAATACATAGTTCTATAAAATTACTGGAATTCACACGTATAAAATGAGAAATAATTTTGAGTGTGGCCATGGTGCGTCCGTCTGTGACTGTCTTTGCCATAGTTTATAGGTTGGCATCTGGTTCATTAAACCGATCCATGGAAATGACTGTCTGTGCTGTGACGTCCTTGTTGTTGTTGGTCGATTTCAAAAGGTAGATTCTGTAGATACTCGTTTGAAACAAAGTCAATATGGGTAAATCTTACTGTTTGATACTTGAAACTGCGTGTTGCGTCTTACTGTTCCGCTGGTGACACTTTTCACGTTGGAGGACCTTTCATGTTGGTCTATACAATGGAATGCGGTAGTATCGTAGCGCTGGAGTCGTACAGCAGACAAGGCAACCCTGTAGTTACTGGATCTAAGGATATAAAGTGGGTTACGTTTAACATTTTCCGAAAGGTGGGGATTTTCAAATTTCATGTTGAGATCATTTTGAGTGCTATCTCCAAACCTGCACTCGTACATGTGTGTATACATTCAATAGTTCAAATAATAATAATACACCATGTATAATTTTGAAATGTGATCGTGCATGTTTGTATGCGTTTCTGCAATTTGTGTGTATTTTCCAAAATATGTAGGATAATTTGTTGCTGATTTTTGTCAGTAATTCCACTGACTGATGATTTGCATTGTTCAGCATAAATATGTGTCTGAGTTGATTTGACATAGAGGTTATGAGTGGTAAAAACAAACTTTGGTTCAACAGTAATGATATAAGTAACAAAGTTTGCTGGTTTGTCATGAGTAATATCATCTGTGTTGCGTCATGATGTTGCGTGAATAAAACTGTCTGTGAAGACATTTGTTTTGTATTTACAATGAGTAGTGCGAGTATAACCATCCACTGTGTGGACTTAATCATGCGTGCAGTTAACAGGGAGTACAGGAGGTATAGTATGTACCATGGTGATTTGTGATCTTTACTTGCCCTTGTGATATGATTGTTTTCTGTATCTTTTTCCTTGTGATGATACACACCAGTTTTTGTTTCTTGTTGTGAGATGGTACTCAAGTTGGTATGGTGTGGTACTTTGGTTTGTTCATCATGTTGTTGTATGATGAGTGGTGTAGTTAAAGCAGTGCTTGTTGTGGTGTTAACTTTCTGCCATGTGTGTGTTTTGGAATCTGTGTCGTCTGTCACATTCAATACATTTCCAATTAATAAATCACAGCATGGATTGTCTAATAAGGCACAAGTTACTCTGCCTGATAGGAAAGGTGATTTTATATTGGCCCATGCCATAGGATATTTCTCTACTGTCCCTGAAACAGTTCTGCAATAGATGTACTCATCTAGGTAGTCTTTAGGATCAGCTAGGGTCTTTCGAAGACCGACAAGACCGGAACCTGTATCGCGTACACATATGCATGCCGTGTCATTGATGTATCCTTCATGGAACGTTAGTTTTCCTAACGACAGTCTTGAGGTTTTGTTCATTTCCTCACTTTCTTGTTTAGTATTGCTTTCTTTACATAAGGAATGAGGCTGAGTGATGTTAACAACATTATTGAAATATGGTACAAAGTCTGATGGGTAAAACTCAGCTTGATCTGAATTTGCAGTGTTTGCTCTTGTTTTCGTCTCAGTGATGTTTACTTTTTTTAAGTTCTTTGGTGAAATATCTGTTGTAATGTTTATTGCTGCATTTGCTCTTGCTTTCTGTAATTTTCTTACTCCTTCACATTCGAACCGCCTATGGCCATACGCAAGGCAAAAATGACATTTTGTTCTATATTTCCTTTGATTTACCTTCCCCAGTTTTTGTGCTATGATAGTATTTAAGTATTCTTGATAAGTGGGGTTTTTATCGCATATTCCATTTTCTGTATGTGGAGTGTTACAATGTTTACACAGTATTGGTTTTGTTTTCTGTGGTTTGTTATGACAATCTGTGGCTGCAGATGCCGTTGCTTTCACAGTACTTTTCTGTTGAGTGTTCTTAACCGGGTTTACACTTTGGTTGTAATACTCGCGGCATTTTTCTAATAAGTTTTTGATAGGTTCTTTGCTATGTTGTTCTAAATATTTTCCGCATTCAGCTGGTAGTGTTGCTTTTAGCTTTTCTATTAGCAAGAAATTTATGACTCCTTGATTGTTGTCTGAATGTTTAATTAACATTATTAGTTTTCTGAAAGATTCTTCTAATTCACTTATATACTGGGTGAATGCCTTGTCTGTAGTTGGTTTCAACTTTTGTATCTCTACTTTTAGAGTCTCGGAAGAGGTTAGGTAGTGTTTTACTATCATTGTTTTATAATATTCATAGTCTTCGCTTGACATATCTGGTATGATCTCTTCAAGTTTTTTGTATTTTATTGGTAAGTATGCTCTGTACCATTTACCCCAATGTACTCCTGCGATGTTGTATTCTTGCATTTTCTTTTCAAAATTCTGTGTCCACTCATGCAATAAGTTATGGTTTATATTACACTTTACTTTATCCTGTGCCCGTGTCCTTTCGAACCATTTTTGCAACTTTCTGTAATGAGTTATGCCCCAAAAGTATGAGTCCTCTGGGCTGTATTCATCATCTGAACTCATTTTCTGTTTCTTAATATTTAAATGTACAAATGATGATATCTATTCAAGCAAATCAAAGAATGCAGATTTGGGTGGTTAGCAATCAAAATTCAATCAACTTATCTTTATCTGCTGACTACTCGAACGCTTGATGTACAGGAACGTAATTCTCGTGTTGTTTACCGCTGACCTGGTCTGGTTACGCCGGTCGCTGTATAGAACTGAAACCTGCTGTGGAAAGAAATGATGTTATTTTCGTTCTGACTCTATTAATACATCTGTAATTTATACTTTTTGATACATATTATTAAATAGATCTTCTTCTTTTCAAAAGTAGCGTTCTTTTTACATGTGAATGTGGTTCATGTGTACTTCTGACACCATTATACCTGTCAGAGTCCTAATTGTGTGGCTCCATCTAGCTCACTGGACTTGGACAGGCAATTTACAACATCTACAACACATCTACCAATAACACATAAATGCAATCGGAAACTGGCATTTATTACACTATATTACAAGTTGACAACATGGTCGCACTTCACGCTCAAACACTCGTTCAACACCAACAGCCCCCGCTAGCTCACAATGGCGATCTTTACACTGTCGCCCGTATGATCATTCACAATCACAACTTCACATCATCCCGCACATATCACAGTTCGCACATTCCTCGAATATCAATACACAACGTTCATCTCCATCTATGCATCACAATACACTATCGTTCTATCGTTCTATCGCTCTATAGCTCTCCACACGTCCGTCCCTGTTCGCTGCCTCACACACACTGCCTCTCTCCTCGTTGACCTTCCCACATCACGTGGCTCTGTTCACGGGCTTCTTGCCTGACCGTCCGCTAGCCACGCCGTGATGTCTCTTACTGCCCTTGACCTCAGCTATGCTTACACTGACTCTCGCTTACATACCGGCACTTACATTCTTACATACATATAAGACCATGACAACCACATATAGAGATTCTGTGTTTAAATCACTAAGGCAATACTTTGTTTTGAACATTTCAAAAGCTTCAGTCTTCTCATTGTATATTTATTGTCCATGATCCTGCACCTTACAGTCATTTAATGTAAAAGTACAACTTGATCACTCTTAGGTTTATTTGTAACTTAACTGCCATGGTAACTAACAACGAATGCCTGGAAGATGCTAACAGCAGAAGAACATCTAGAAATATCGAGACTTTGTAGGCTAACATCTGGTTGGGATAGTTACTGCCGCTTCCATCAAGGATGAACTGCATGTTTTGTAGAGGACTTTTGTGTCAGCATTCTGGCGACAGCATTATGTATAGTGAACGTTTTTACATCTATCTGAGGTTGTTTTGTTGCGGGAACTGCATTTCAGAGATAAAATTATGCGGCTGGCTAGAAAACATCTAGAAATGGAACACCAACATCTAGAAACATCGAGACTTTGTAGGTGAACATCTGGTTGGGAAAGTGACTGCCACTTCCATCAAGGATGAATGTTGCGTGGAGGACTTTTGTGGTGACATTCTGGTGGCGGCATTAGGCACAGTGTGCCTGAGCGGGCTGTTGTTTGTCGAGACTCCTGTCTTTCCAATTTTCACATGGGGCAGTGAGAAACATTTTATGTGATATTCACTGGCACAGGAATGGAGCATAATGGGGACGACCCGTTTCTGTGATGTTGGAACCGCAACTGAACTGAACTGAACAGAAGAACACTGTACGCAACTATAAGAAATAGACAATCAGTGTTCTTTGGTCATATAATGAGATGACTAGTGTTGGAGAAGTTCATGATGACTGAAAAGATCAACAGTAGATGAGGTAGAGGCAAATCAAGATAAATTATGACAGATGGTCTAATAGAGGGAATATGGAAGAATATCATCAACAGAACTGATCAGAACACCAAGGACAGAGAACTGTGTAAAGACATGCATGTCTGTGCCGTTTGGCTAGGCACATGATGATGGGTTGTTAGATGTAAGAAGTTTCACATCACTGAACACTATTTCAGCTTCACAGCGGCCATGTTTCATCTTCTTCCACTTCTTCTGTTTTCATCTGTCCTCAACCCTTTGCAGATTTGTTCATAACTGGTTGGATGTTACAGCTAAAGTCTTCTGCATGATGAGGTAGCAGGTCTCATGCCAACAACCCTCATTGGTCTCCTCCTACAACATGCATGGTTGGTTACACTGTTACTGTTCTTGGCATCCCTTCTTGGCCCCGATATCACATGGTCAGCACCTGCCATTATCTGTTATTTATCACCTTAGGTTAAAAAACAGAACATTGACTTGTTCAAGTCTTTTCATTGACTATAGTTTTCAAAATTAGCTTAGCTCTATCTTTCCTGATTATCATAATTTCTGTTTTCTTCATATTTATGTCTAAGTTTTTGTACTCAGTTTACTCATTCTTGGAGATCCTGTTCTGTTTTAGCAAACACAACTGTACTGTCTGCACCTTTATAATTATTTTGAAGCTTCTAAACTATTTGCTTAGTGCTGGCTTTTCTCCTCAACTTGCACAGAAAGTCTTTCAAATTTATCTGAACTCTGTCTGCAAGCCACAACCCTCAAATCTTTCAGTATTTATATATTAACATGATTTTTTTAAATGGTAACATTAATGGAACAAGAGACAAAGGAGGACAATGACAGAAGATTTTGGACAGTTGCATCATGGCATGGACAGACACCAGAATATGAATTGATGGTACTTTTGCTTTCTTTCACCCCAAACAAACTTTGCCAGCTATATTTAGAGTCACCAGCTATATTTAGCGCCGACGGTGATCTCCTCTGTGTTCGGGTGGAGTGCGTGTCAGTGCGTTTCAATTGCCCCACACCACAGTGTTGTTTCTTTGGGCTGTGGCAACCGTTTCTGTCTCCCTTCGATCCTCATTTGCATCGGTCCTGCAATCACTTTCCGGTTAGGGTTAGGGTTAGGGTTAGGGGTAGGGTACACACACTAACCCTAACCCTAACCCTAATCCTAACCCTACCCCCTAACCCTAACCGGAAAGTGAAAGAATAGCGCACCACCGCCGCCGCATAGAATTGCGCACCGAGCTACGGCGCAACACACGGAAACCCCCTGAATGTTCGGCGCAACACAGGGAACCCCTGGATGTGACGTCATACCCTGGGATTCCCTTTTGTTTGGGGTGAAAGAAAGCAAAAGTACCGAATTGATACATACTAGTGGTAAATGAGAGTTATAGAAAAGTATGATTACCAATGCCATTAACTTGATGATGATATTAACATGCCAATAGTTATTCTCCCAGCACTGTTATATTAAAACATTTCTACTCACGTGTAATTATACACAAAGTACACAAAACTACCACAATCATCACCAACACCATCATTGCTTTCATTGTCAGCAACAATTCTTGATGTGTGTCTTAACGACAGGACCTGGTTGTATATTATTAATTTAAAATGTCATACACATGCAACAATTTACAATTCTATTCTTGTTCATTGCTCAAACCTGTTGGGTCGTCAGCTGTTCGTGGGAATTTCTCTGTGCCCATGACATTCCTCATGTAATGAGAGGTGCTCAGATATGGGTAGTGTAAACTGTTACCCCTCAGTCCAGTCAGTGACTGACTTTTGTTTGTCTCTGCACTGATTCCTTGTCATGGACATGTTAAAATATTATTATTATTGTGGACATGTTAAAGACACAGTTACCATATTAATATTAATAAATTCATAACTAATAAGAAAATGTTACTTTAAAAAAAAAATACAATTTGGAGGTTACTTTGGTAAAGTGGACAAGTCATCTGCCTCAAGCTGTGAAGGCCAAAGGTTTGTTTTTAGGTTGTATATTTTAGACCATGAGCACAATCTTTCTAGAGACCTCTAGAGATCAGCACAGGAGCCATGGAGGTGGTGCTTCATGCAGTACTCTGGCCTTGACATTATGCAGAGAGGGACTGAGCCAGACGGAGTAAGTTTAGTTTAGTTTAGTTTAGGTTAGTTGACGGATCAACATCACGGCACACAGGTGTAACCCATAAATGCTCCGTTCTACTCCTAACCCAAGCTTGAGTCCGGAGAATCTCAGCTCAGTGCACGAACTCCGTAGCACAGGCGAGGATCCTGAAATACTTTGGGTAGATTTTTAACTCGAAATTTTGCCCAGGAAGCATGTTAGGCTACTCTTTTTCGACTTCCAACTGCCAAGGGAATTTTATGTGCGCAACAATACACACTGGCGTCCGATCTCACTACCCAGAGATCAGGGGAAATTTTATTACTAGAAGTCTACGTGAAAAAATCCCGGCCCTCACCGGGGCTTGAACTCAGGACCTCCAGCACTCAAGGCAGGCAACATACCTCGAGACCATAAACTCTGGTGCAACAAAGTTAATCCTCTCACTGCTGACCTTTAACCTTATTCTTTACAACTGTATTCAAAAGCATAAAGAAATCACAGGAGACCGTTTAACCATTAAAATTATTTAGATTTTCTGAAAAAAGGTTTAATTTTAAATACTTCCTGATGTACCTTGTGGATTTAAATATTTAAGGTCATGACAATTTTGGTGTAGCCTATGGCTCAGGCAGAGAAAAAAGTTCAATGTTCCCCAAACCCTCCAGCACAGCAGGGGAATATCTTGTAGGTATGTGAAGAGTTAGGACCATCACTTTTGTGGGTCTGAGTGCACAGAAAAATAGATGGCCTGTATGTCCCTCTTGTAGCAAATGTCAAGAGCCGACACTGAACCCTCATCCGACTGTGCTCATCCCATTGTCAGTGCAACGTGATAAGCCATTTTGTTAATATGCGAAAAAAAGAAAAATAAAGTCTTGCAGCAAGGACTTGCTATAGGTCTGTCAAGTGTTAGGACCATCACATTTTGTAAGCCTGAATGCACAGAGGAATAGGTGGCTAGTCTATTCCTCTTTTATTGAATAGCGAGTGCAGGCGTTGAACTTCCAATGAACTGCGCACAACATTATCAGCGCAACCTCGTAACGATTACACCAAGTTACACAGGAATCAAAGGTGCTTAAAATAATTATATACACAACATGTTAATGTAAGCAAGCGGCTCATTTTGCTGTGATTAATGAGTTAGTAAGAGTTTCTACTTTACTAAAATTATTTATAAACTGCCCAGGGGAATTCCTTGAATAAATTAACAACCTAATCATAGTTATGCCGGCTTCCTGGCCTAGAGGTTAGCGACTTTTCTCCGTAATCTCGTATACTCTTGTAAGTAACGTGACGACAGTGAGAATCAGCAGTGGTTCAAATCGCGTCGGTAACTTATGGGGTATGTGAGCCGGCCACGCAGAAAGCAATGGCAAACTACTGAGCATAATCTTGCCAAGAAATAAACAATCAGCTGAAAGATGCTGATGTTGACATCGATGTCCTGTAAAGGATTTGCAAAACATTTTTAATCATAGTTATAAATAGACCTAACAAGACAGGGTACCTTGGCAGGATAAAATATGCTAGCAAAAGTGAAAATAGAAAATGACCTCCTCACAGTATCTACTGTATACTATAATCTTTCTTCTGTACAGTTAACAGTTGAAATGCCAACCATGACAAAAGTAGCTACAGTTTATTTATAATTACTGACTTCCATCTCTAAATCACCTGGGCCATGGTTCTAGTTTACAGACAATAGTTCCAAGTTTGATTCCTCATAGTGCAAGTATTTGTTATTTTTCAACATGTATTGTTCGGTGTTTGAAAAAGGCTAATAAAATGAGTACCAGGGATACCACTGAAAAAGTTATGGCAACAAACTTAATTAATGATTAATGAAGAATCAACATTACGATACTCCTGGCAAATCAATAGATGCCCAGCCTGATTCAGTAAAGCAACAAGTTTGATATTGATTATATCATCCTTCATGTGCTATTTGATGAAAAATTATCAGCTGAGTATCATATTCGAAAGGAGCACTAGCACTGGACAATTACCATTCTATGGATAGATCAGAACAAATCATAATTCTGGGTCTCAGAATAAGACACACATAATTAGACAACCACACGCTTACAAGAATGAAGACTGGAAAATCAGCCATTAGAACATGATGTAGATTGGCGGCACAGACAGTAGATCATACTCCAAGACTGCCCAAAATACAACATATCTTTGCAAACCTTCTGGCCAAGAGAAAAACAGTGGATGATAAACTCCATGTACCACTGAATGAACTAAAAAAAGACAATCTTACAGATACAGACAATAAATTTCAAGCAGACGAAAGAAGAAGAGGCAGAATATCTCAGAAGCAATTATTATCTCTGACACTCAGTGCTTTAGAAAGTTCAGAAAGGATAGTTGTGGCATGAGTGGCTTCCACTTGTGGAGGACTCACATCTTCAGAAACTTGTGTGCAGCTATTGTCTAGGTCATGCAGAGATTCACAGAAATGAGAGAGCAAGCTTGAAAAAACACCAGTTACTGGGACATTGAAAATGAACAAAGAGGATATACAGTGTTCAATTTTAAAAGCATGGTGACATCTCTTTATGAATCTTCTCACTTATGACTTCTGGTGTAAGAAATTGAGTATAGAAATGATCTCAATGATCACAAGCTAGAATGGCTCCAAGATGTAGCTATTTGACTTCTTTTAGGATGACACCATTTGACTTCTGCTAGGACAGACAGAGTGTAAAACAAGACTTGGGGCTTACTGTGTGAATGATGCTAATCTAGTAACTTTTATAGATGAATCTGCACTCAGTGGATGGTATGATCAATATTGCACCTGATGTTTTTGTTTCCCAGAAATTTCCTGGTACCTATTTTGGGCTAGGTTGACCTGGAGCCCTGTGAAATTGATCCATCATAAATCATGCCTAGGTATCAGCTAAATAGTGTTAATTTACTGTAACTTTACAGTGACCAGCAGAATAATGTGTTTGTAAATCAGGGATATGCTTTTGACAGAGTATATAGATATAAATTATGGACCATCCTTGAAGACTATGTTATAAAAGGATATTTACTGGAAAACATCACAGCTATGTATCACTCAAGCCAAAGTGAGAAAAGAAAGAGCACAGGATGGTATATATGTTCACAATTAATACAGAATTGAGACAAGGATGTGTGCTCTTCCCCCCTGCTATTTAATATCTACATAGACAGAATATCCAAAGAAGCAAGCCTTGAAAGAACCAATTCAGAAATTTCAAACCCTTTAATTTACACAAAACAACAGATCCACCCACAATAAATGAATAAAAATACAACCAAATCTGAAGTAATGCATGTTTTCAGATCTCCTGGTCAACTAAATACACTGATAAATAATACACCTCTGAAACAAGATAAAGAATATAAAAATTCTAGGAAGTTAATCACAGAGGATGGCAGAATAAAGTAAATAGAATAACAACATCAAAGACATTGTACAAAGACATTGTACAATCACACAGAATGACACTATCCAGAGCCACCCATTGGGAGCTGGAACATCAACTACACCTCCTCCACAACGCTTGAAGGCAAAAGTAGAAAAAGATGATGATGCTGATGAGCTTTACACCTCTCCAGTATGTGTAAATAAACTTCATTTGTGCTCTTTTCTTTCAGATGAAGAACATAAGCTTACCAACTCCAGTTTTCCGCAAGGTGTCTATGAAATATTCTGCAGGGGTCTTGTGTCGTGGACTACCAGGACGGTAAGTATTTGGTAAAAGCACTGGAATACAAGATTAGTGTTTCACCTTTATGTATACTTGATTGAAAATTAATGTCTTTTACAACAAAGACACACGATACAATGGCAGAAAATCTACTCTGTAATTTAGTTAGTTAGTTAGTTAGTCGCGGTTCCAACTTCACGGCAACAGGTTGTCCCCATTATGCTCCGTTTACTCTGTAATTTTACTCTGTAAATTACTTTATAATTTAATGTCTTATAAGCTTCTGATAGTTAATAAGACAATAGGATGAGTGCCTTTAACAATTCTGAAATTCAAAATTGTTTTAAAAAAACTAAGAGAGTGCAAGTTTAATAATGGGGTTTTATTCTCGAAGGTAATGTCGCAAAAGAAAAGGTAAATTAATATGATTATATAATATTAACCAATTTAAATATCTCCAATTAAGAGAGAGAGAGAGAGAGAGAGAGAGAGAGAGAGAGAGAGAGAGAGAGAGAGAGAGAGAGAGAGAGAGAGAGAGAGAGAGAGAGAGAGAGAGAGAGAGAGGTGGGTGGGTGGGTGGGTGGGTGTGTGTGGGGGATGGGGTTTTTTGTTGTTTTTTTTTGGTTAGTATATGTAAATATAAGGGATAGATAAGAGATATTCGTCCTAAATCCCACTACCGCAGTCGAGCAGCTACTGGTAGTAGGGCAGATGCCATATGGGAGTTACTTTCCAAAGCAGAGAAAGGATGAGAAGGAGAAGGACAAAGCCCAAAAATGGAATAACCCAGAGGAAGAGAGTTGGCTTTCCCTGAATCTATGCAGGAATGCAGCTCCTTCAGCCATGGATAGCTTACCAAAAAGGCTATGTGGCAGCAATGGCGTGCATCATAGTATAGCAAACTGCTGGTTCGGAGGTGGCAATTAGGGCAGAACGGCTGGGGAAAGAAGCTATCTTTCCCTTGGCCAAGTCAATTGTCCCATGAGAAGTAAATAGATCAAGATGCATTGGATGTATATTGTTTGCCTTCCCAAGGGCATGGTGGCTGCCGAATTGGCACATATAGCGGCAAAATTGTGGGGCAAATACAATTATCTGTGAACAATATGTGGGGCATACAAGGTATGGATGTACAACAGGAGAAAGACACCTTCAAGTCATTATTTCGGTGCTGTCCCCCTTTTTTTACCATGCCATTAGCTATATTGGGTATATGGCCCTAGTCTCATATTTTAAAACAAATTGGCACTTGTGATATACAGAACTGGTTCTAACGAGTATTATTTGTAACCTACATGTTTGTCTTTTTTTCAGGGCTGCCATCCACAGCTCTCTTCCAGCTGTTGCCTTACTCTTTCCAGGAGTAACTGAAAGAAACATGACACAGTGTATGAACTGTAGAATCCCAAACAACATATTTTCCCAACACCACAAGAATGCACACATACACATATAAAATGAACAGGACAAACATTAAAACTTAAAAATGATACCAAGGATGAAAATTAGGAAAAAAATATAAATTCAAAACATAAATAAATAATATAAACATGGCTGTACAGTATTCCTCATCATAAGAAATTGTCCTGAATTGTCAGAACTCGCAATCTAGTATTTTAAAGAGCAGTTGTGAAGCCTGTATCTGAAAAATAAAATATGTAAATAACTGAAAGGTAAGGCCAGATGGCTGACATGTATGCTTTCATATATGATTCTTTTGTAGAGCAACAGAAAAGAGAGGGAGAGAGGAAAAGAAAGAGACAACAAGAGAAGGAGGCAAAAGAAAAAGAGTGAGGGAAAGAGAAAAAAAAAAGAAAGAAAGAGAAAGGGAGGGAGGAAAAGAAAGAAAGAGAGAGAGAGAGAGAGAGAGAGAGAAAGGAAGGGGGAGGGATAGAGAGGGAAAGAGAAAAAAAAGAGAAAGCATATGTGCATGCGCATGTATGGTTTTAAAAAGAAGTAATATATAAATCCTACCAGGTCTACGAGGTGTTTTTCTAGTTGATTTTTTATGATAGTGCATTTGTGGAGTTGAATTATTTCTCGACACCTGAAAACATGAAAATGACAGTAAAAGAACATGGAAAAAAGCCAACTAAATTAGAAAGACATTTAAATATTTAAAACTAATTATGTTTAAGAATGAAAATTAAAATAAATACTATTTGTGCTATTACATTTTGAGAAACAAACGTGTATAATGCACATTAAAACTTAAAACAACAAGACTGATTAATTAACTTATTATGTGTCACGAGATGATTAATAGTCTTAAGCAACTTACTGCATCTGCCATGGGCTTATATACAGTAGTTTTTCCAATTTAATCACCTTTTAGTTTGAAATGTAACACAAAATTTCTGCTACCATATTAACAACTTTTAAGTCCTAACTGACACTTCCCATTTTCTGCCATTTTCTGAAGGGAGGTGCTTTGGAGAGATTAGAACAAGAATCACCATGGAAAAGGTTGCCTTTTGTAAGATGGAAAAACATACTGACCAATAAAAAGATGTTAATTCCAACGAGTAAAAGAATGGTGAAGCGCTACATAGAACTTGTATTTTTGTATGAATGTAAAATCTGGACAATGAGCAGACAAGCTGAAAAACATCTGATGGCTGTGGAAATGTGGTTTCTGCGGAAAATGTAAAGAATACCATGGAAAGACAGAAAAACCAATGAGCAAGTCCTACAAAAGATAAAACCAAATAAAACCGTAAACTGATTAGAGAAATTTGGTGCAGACAGTCAAGATTTTTTGGCAAGTTGTGAGAAGAAAAAAACTGGATTACTTGGTGACAACTGGCAAGATTGAGGGGAAAAAAACATGGAGAAAACAGAGAAGTAAATATCTGGATTGCTTGGCCACATGATATAATGTAGACAGAAACACAGAGCCAATCCACGACTCTGGTGATCATGTGAGATGGTGAAACATGACCTGCCACATTTATCGACATGGCACATGATGATGAACGGTTCTGTGCATCACGGAAAGAAATCTGGCTGTGGATTCTCAGTTAAAGTCAAAGGTAAGGCTATTTATGAGCAGAATGGAGTCTACCTGTCCTTGTTATGTAAAGATCAAAATGGACTGAGTGGATACCAAGCAAAGACACTTCTCTCTTACAAACACTTACATGAATATACTGTCCGGGTAATGCAGGCATGTGAGGTAATTAGTGAGCAGATATGTTGACTTTAAGAGCACCAGCAGTTGCAACAATCAGAATGGATAAGACAGAAATTCTGATGACTATCTATAAACAAGTGCTATCTGAAGACAAAGTGACACAGAAATCAAAACAGAACAGGAATGACCAAAAATGCTTTCAACATCATGAAATCAGTATTAACATCTAGAGAGATTACCACATTAAAAATGACAGTTGTCAAATGTTATGTATATTCAATATTACTATATGGCGAGTAAGCTTGGACATTGAACAAGCAATCAAAAAGGCCCTGGAGATGTGGATATACAGAAGAATATGTCGTATTCATTGGAAACAAAACCAATCAAGTACAGAAGTTCTAGAAAAACTGGGAATGAAAAGAGAAAAAAATAAATAAGAGGCGAGTGCAATATTTCGACCACATTAAAAGGCATAACACTCTAATAGAAACCATACTGGAGGGCAAGGTTGAAGGCAAGTGAGCAAGAGGTAGATGATACAAGTGGGAAGATAACATCAAGAGATGGACGAAATTCAATCTGTAAGAATATAGTCTGGGCGAGGGACAGATAGCGTTGGAGATTCATTGCAGCCAACCTTCATTGTGGAGACAGTACCTGATTGATTGATTCAAAGAAATAACAGATAAAACAACACCTGTAAAGATGCATGATCTTGGATTTAGAAGAGGTTCTGGCAAGGTGGATATGAGAAGATGAATATGAAGTGTTAATCAGTGTCCTAGTGGAACAATCAGCATCGACACCCTACAACACTTACTGTAGGAGGTGGAGCATCTATGGATTTTTCCAGAATGTTATGTCTATTTTTAAATCAAATCAAATTAAACAAAGTCATCCACGATTGACCTTCAGAAGCATAGACTGAAAGTCAGATATGGTGGTATTCCTGTAAATTAAGTCTCAGTTACCCACTAAAGAGCTACAGTAACTGCTTCTGCTCCCATCTTCATACTGGATGTTGTCATTTTATTTGTATCACAGAGGAACTCACTAGTACTGTGGCTTAAGGGACAGTGGGATGCACAGTTTCATAATTTCTTGTCATACTAAGCAGAGTGTTCAAAATAAGCTGCGGGTGATCTGGAAGCAGGCTGTTTTTAGGCATTTTGATGGTATGAGCCTTTGGCTGTTCAGAAAGCAATGACAAACAACTGAAATAACATTGCCTATTAAATCATAAACAGCTAGTCTGGGTTGATTGCAATGTCATGTAAAGAACCTGCAACTAATTTTTTATAAAGCAACCAATAGATAATGTAAAGTAAAGAGAGAGGGATAGTACCTCACAGTGAGTGGCAGCCATATCCCAAGGTATAGATCCGGGAAGGTTAACTGGGTCAACAAATGCCCACAGAAGTCGGATGTGTCGGCCTAACAGCGCAAGAACACAGCTCTGCTGTAAACAGGTACAATGCAATCACGTCCGAAAAAAGTCTCAGAATGAACGCAGGCTTAGAGTCGCTTAAAAGTCGACAGGGTCGACTTCATTGCACCAGGTTTTATCCCATATGGCTCGATCTCTTTCCACAGTGCGGAAAGCATCACACCAAGCATGAACTCCGTAGCTCTAGCGACGACCCACAGGAGTCTCCAAAGCATTTCACTCGTGAACCGAAGGACGTGGCCCGGAATCGAATTCATAACCTTTGGAGCCCGAGTCAAACGGCATTAACACTTCGCCACAGAGACTCCGGATAAACACAGAAGAAGAATGAGAAGAAGAAGAAGAAGAAGAAGAAGAAGAAGAAGAAGAAGAAGAAGAAGAAGAAGAAGAAGAAGAAGAAGAAGAAGAAGAAGAAGAAGAAGAAGAAGACCGGATCCTATTTGGTTCCCATCTCTTTACATAGCTCATATATGGCTCCACGAATACCGCTTGTGTACGAGAGTGGTCACACCATGGGCAACAGTCTTGGCTGACTGGCTAAACTACATGAGTGAAGTAGGGGTAGTATCCTACTAAGGGAATGTCCATCCCTTGTACACAAAAGACAGGGATGGTGAACAAGGTGGCTGAATCTATATAGATCAACGGCTTTGAAAGCAAAACAGCAGAGCGTGTGGCACACATGAGGCGTGTTCAGGACACAATAGTGAACAAGGCTGGCCATCATGGAAGAGATTGAGACCTTGCCATGTAGTATCCCATAGACAGCAATGTGATCACAACAGAAAAAAAAAACAACAGCGATACGGGTAATTCTTCGCCAACTGAAGATGAGCCTATTGTAAATATGCTCAGGGGAAGAGACAACTCCTATGGTGAGTAAGGAAGTGAAGTGAATAATGACGAATGCACCTCAAATTCTTTTGAAAGAGTGCGTTCTGACAATACCTACCTGAATAGTAAAAGGCGAAGTCTGAGAATTGGTAAGTCTGAGAATTGGTATGTGGAATGTACGCACCCTGTATCAAGCAGAGAAATTTGATAACCTTATTGCCGAAGCAAAAAACATGAATTTAGATATTTTAGGTGTGTCTGAAACAAGATGCAAGTTATATAAGGAGAGATGACTAGATATTAACTAACTCGGGAGGAGATTACCACGAGAGATGAGTAGGAATTTTAGTAAAAAGAAACTTAGAACACAATATTATTGGATTCTGCGCTCAAAAAGATAGAATGATACTACTCAAAATTAAGGCAAGACGTTTTGACATAGTAATTCTTTAGACGTATGCTCCAACGACTGATTATAGTGATGAACAGCTAGAAGAATATGAAGACCTACAACAAACACTGAAAGTTGTAAAATAATCAGAGGTCCTAATTGTCATGGGAGACATGAATGCAAAGGTTGAAAAAACTAAATATAAGCAGATAGTAGGGAAACATGGTATGGGAAACAGTAACGACAGAGGAGACCGGCTGATACGGTTTTGGAAAGAAAACAATGTAACACATTTTTCCAACATAACCCTAGAAAACTGTATATGTGGAAAAGCCCTGGAGATAGAACGAGAAATCAAACTGACTACATCATGATTAGAAATATATTTATAAACAATGTAAAAGATGTCAAAACATATTCTGGTGCTGATATCAACTGTGACCACAATTCTGTAGTCTTAAAATTACAAATAATACTTAAAAAACACAGGAATAAGGACATAGAAGACACCTCAAATAGATATATCAGCACTGAAACAACCAGACGTAAGTCAACTATACCTGGATGAAGTAAAAAAAATAAATATGACAGGCTAATCGTTGAAAGTGTGGAACAATATAGACCTGAACATCCTGAAGATAAAATTAATACAAAGTGGGAATGTGTAAAAACTAGCACATGGATTGAAAATATCACCTTGCCAGTGAAGATAAATAAGAAAAAAGCAATTATGGATAACCGATTAAATCCTGAGCAAAATGACACAAAGAAAGACAGCAAAGAACACACCAGAATATATACATATATATATATATATATATATATATATATATATATATATATATATATATATATATATATATATATATATATAATATATATATAGAGAGAGAGAGAGAGAGAGAGAGAGAGAGAGAGAGAGAGAGAGAGAGAGAGAGAGAGAGAGAGAGAGAGAGAGAGAGAGAGAGATGAGAGAGAGAGAGAGAGAGAGAGAGAGGAGAGTGGAGAAATGTGCAAAGTTGCCAAAGAAGAGTGAAATAGAAATCAAAAAGAGAATAGGAATGGCCACAAATGCTTTTAACAGCATGAAATCAGTATTGCCAGAGAGATTAAGAGAGCATTAAAATGAGAATTGTTAAATGTTACATATATTCAATACTATTGTATGGTACGGAAACCTGGACATTAAACAAGCATCTAGAAAGATGAATAGATGCCCTGGAGATGTGGATATACAGACGAATATGTCGTATTTCATGGAAACAGAAACAAATACAGAGGTTCAAGAAAAACTGGGAATGAAAAGAGAAGTGATGAAAGAAATAAAAAAGAGGCAAGTGAAATATTTTGGCGACGTTAAAAGACATAACATTCTTATAAAAACCATACTGGAGAGCAAGGCTGAGGGCAAGGCTGAGACAACGATACAAGTGGGAAGATAACATCAAGAGATGGACGAACATCAGCCTGACTGAATGTACAGTCAGGGCGAGAGACAGTGTTGGAGACCAATTGCAGCCAACCTTCATTGCAGAGATGGCATCTGATTGATTGATTGAACCAGATCAACAGACTTAGTAGAACAATACTTACTACATCTGACATCTCCTGCATGTGACTGGAGGTACCAATAAATCACTTAAGACTGTTTCAGTGTAATAACAACATACAACCTGCAAAAGCAATTACAATTAATTAGCACTGGGATATTCATTGATCATCATCATCATCACTATCATCATCAGCATGTGCCATGCCATTAAGCGTGGGCTGTCATGGTTCGCCATCTCACACAATCACCAGAGTCTTGGATCAAGTCTGCATTTTTAATTTCTTGTCCTGATTATGCTGTGTGACCAAGCCACCCAGGTATGTGTATGAACAATGACACAACCTAAAGCACACCATGACTTGGTCAGACTGAACACACTAGCAGACTAGTAAGTCAGTCCACAAATATCAAATACCGTTTCTGGACAAGAATGGACACCAGTTCACCCCAATTTTTAAAGACACTTTTCTGCCCTTACTAAATCTGATTTGAAATGCAGAGAATGGAATCCAGTGGCAATAGATGCAGAAGTCAAGGTCTTCATTCATGACAAATGTGACGATATAGATACGCAGACAAGTTGATTGTTTGGTATCATAGGTGAGCATGGTCTTTCTCGGCATTTTCATATGGCAGGATGCTTAAGAAAGCTGGTTGTTTCCCCTTGTGGTCTGCGATGTGTTGTCAATCTCTTTTGTTTGAGTGTATCGTCGTCTGCTAGACCGATCGATGGATTTAATAAATGTTTCTGGGCCCGAAGGGCCCTCACTGTCATCGGAGTGTATATCCATATATTGCAGTACCGACGACAGTGAGGGCCCTCCGGGCCCACAAACATTTATTGCATCCATCAATCAGTTTAGCAGTCTGCCACACACTTAACCAGAAGTGATCGACAACACATTCAATGCTCATTCCAATATGTATATTTTTTTCCCCCGCAGATATGCTGATACAAGAGTTTAGAACATGTTTTCAGACAGTATTTACAACTTTTGTGCCACAATTTCCACATATAACTGTGAAATATTATTGGTAAGTATTTTCATTTTCTCAGTTCTATATTTTATTTCGTATTTTTTTATTTATTATATCAGCTAATGAGGCCCTGTTCGGGATGCATTTTACACTAAATAATTTGGGGGCCGTCGTTCGGAGGAATGCCCAATTCCGGGCCATGTCTTTCGGTTCACTTTTTTTCGGAGACTCCTGGGGGTTGTCGCTGGAGCTACGAGTTTGTGCTTTGTGCGACGCTTTCGGCAGCCCAAGCTGCGGAAAGAGACTGAGCCATTTAAGATAGAAAGCTGTTGTAATGAAGTCGACCCTGTCGACATTTAAGTGACTTTATTTTAATGACCATGCTATGAAGACGATTTGTTAGTAATTTTAAATTTACGATGCAGCGGGCGACTGCTATGCTATGTTAATATAATAATGCGCCCTTTTAAAGCACACGTATACATTATAAAATATGTAAGCATTACATTAGCCACGAATTTGTATGAACAACATGATTTTCATTTACTTCTGACCTGATCCAGTGTAAGAAATGTGTTTTATCGCAGACATGAAACGGCCACTCGGGGTGTCGCAGTGAACTCGTCTGCTCCTGCCTCGCAACGGACGTAAACAAACCTCTTGCCTCTTGTGTACTAAAGCTCTAACTCCAATCTCTTCAGCGATTGTAGTAATTTTATAAATATTCGTCGTATTAAACAAATATACTTGTATTAATATATATTCCAATACATTGATTAATTCTCCTCTATTTAAAATAAAAATATTTCCTGAATAACCAAGAAATACTGACATAAATTATGTAAGGAGAGTAATTATTATAAAAATTGTAACTCGGATCTTCAGGTGAAAGGGAAAAGTTTAGTGGCGTAGAGAAGAGGACGAAAAACGGCAGAAGCGAAACATGTATTACATAGAATCCACGGTCTCGATAGTTCTCAGCCATTTGAATATTTTAGTGACTAGTAATTTTTGACAGCAGAGACAGAACCTGAACCCTCTTTAAATTAAATTGCATGGGCAATAAAGAACCTGAAAAATGTTAAATCCCCTGGATGTGATGAGTTACCAGCTGAACTAATTATTAAAGTAAAGCATTTAAAGCGGGAGGAGACGAAAGCTTACAAATCTATCACGCATTATGTAAACAGATATGGAAATATGGAAGAGAACTATCTTCATTCCAATACCAAAAAAAGGACAACCTGAAATTATGCACCAACTATAGAACTATTGCCTTGATCAGTCATGCAAGTAAAATTCTACTAAAAATTATAATGGGAAGACTTCGTAAGAAAATGGAAAAAGAAATTAACGTGGTTCAAGCTGGATTTATACAAGGAAGAGGAATAAGAGATCACATACTCAACATGCGTCTAATAATAGAGAAGTGCAGAGAATTTAATGTAAACCTGTTCTCATGTTTTGTGGATTATTCAGAGGCATTTGACTGTGTACAACGCCATAAACTTTTGGCGAATCATGAGGAATATAGACTTTCCATCACATGTAGTATAACTCATAAAACTGCTCTATCTAGACCAACAAGCAGCGTTTACAATAGATGGCGAGACATCAGACTGGTTTGACATCAAGCAAGGAGGCCGTCAGGGCTGTGTGCTGTCCCGCTATTTGTTTAAACTGCACGTCGAAAATATAATGAGAAATGTCAGAGATGATAATAATAGTTGGCTACGGGAGGGAAAGACTGCCCACCGATTCCCCAGTGCACCCAGACCTTCAACGTGTGATGGTCTTCCAGTAAATGGAAAACAGAGTTAATCAGTCTTCATGAATCCCTTTGCAGTCGAAAGGTCATCGTCGATTTCTCAAAACTATGCATGAACAAAGAACAGGCATTTCGTATTCTGTATTCGACAAACAATAAACAATTGTTCAAATATAATGAAGCATTAGGAATTAAGCGATTCCAGTCGGTTTTATGCAAGAAGAAAAAGTTCGTTGTAAATTTGAAATTACCATGGGGATAACAGAAGTTCCATATTCGAACAATACCTGTGACTATGTATTTTAATTGTTTCAGCTTAAGTATTATTCATTTATTCACTCCTGTTGAGAATTCCTTGGACTGCCAGAGTAACTAACGACGACTGCCTGAAACAGGCTAATGAAACTAGAAAACTGTATACAACAATAAGAAAGAGACAAACAGCTTTCTTTGGTCATGTAATGAGAAGAGAAGCATTGGAGAACATCATGACAACTAGAAAGATCGAGGGGAAGAGAGGCAGAGGCAGACCAAGAGAAATGATGCTGGATGGATTGAGACGGTGGCACGTAAGAATATCAGCTGCAGAGTTGATCCAGAAAACCAAAGACCGAGATCTGTGGGGAGCCATGAACGCCTACGCCAGCTGGCAAGGCACTTGAGGATGATGATGATGACGATGATATATAACTCTGCAGTAGGCACCAGACGAGATGCGGCGAAATATGCCAGGCAATAAATCGAGCAACATATTGTTTGTGGCTTGTGTGTTGAAGGGTCTTCATGTACCCACAGCACGTTCCTGCTACGGAGCCTGTTGTAATTATAATATAGTTTAAAAACAAAAAGATAAATAGACAAGACATAAACTTCAAGAAGTACACGAAGGGTAAATCCTGAATGAACAACGATAACCTGGAGCATTATAATCATGAGACAAAACATGCAAGAGACAGTAAACTGTTCTTTTTTATATGAAGGTTAAAACATAAATAAATCAATAGATTGTAAATACGAAAATCAATGAAAGTAAAGTATGACTAGGAAGCTCGGCAAACAATATACATACACATACAACTGAACCTTTCCACTATGCCGTTGTTAACAAGTAAAAATAACAGGTAAATGAAGGATCCTTTCACACGCTTTAAAGCTTATTGGATATATGGCGCTGGACATATTTTATATAGACCAGACGGCACCCGGTGAGCGACTGTGGTAAATACTACATATGCCTAGGGTTGCCAGATACGTGGGCACTAAAAGGAGGACATAATAAGACAAAAAAGAGGACAAAGGAGGACATATTGAATGTTTCATTTGAATCGTTCCAGATTAAACCGACAATCAGTACAACTGTATTGTAATAGCTGCCAATAAGTGTATGTTACTCTTAGTGAATCAACCAAGAAACAATCATGTTAATATATATATATATATATATATATATATATATATATATATATATATATATATATATATATATATATATATATATATATATATGAGCATGGTTTGAGATGAAATTTTCTACACGTCTTCCTCTC
Source organism: Cepaea hortensis (assembly GCA_963921405.1). Lineage (NCBI taxonomy): Eukaryota > Metazoa > Mollusca > Gastropoda > Stylommatophora > Helicidae > Cepaea > Cepaea hortensis. The sequence goes on from OY992880.1 coordinate 35,583,419, forward strand.
ATTCCCGCGCTGCCAACTGTAATATTTTTTTAGTGTAAAATCGGCTACTTACTTAATATTATTTAATATTTCATTTTTCATTATAATTTCTATATAGCAAGGGGACTTAACTCTAGAAAAGTTATTTCAAGGGGCATAACTTTTAATAACATTGCTATATACCTTATAGTCATATTGTTGCATCGTTTTCAAAGATCTATAAACTCTTTGTCTATAGTTCATTACAGGCATATGAGTTATAATAAATCATGATATAATCTTTAAGGCATTTTCAAAGTTTTCATAAAAATAATGCATAATGCATAACATTGTAACTAATCGTTTTATGCTTAAAGAAGTTATCTACAGTCATGTAGGTGATTAAAAACAGTTTTCATTAAAAATAATGGATGGTGTGTGGAAGGACATTCTTTTAAGTAACTGTTTGTTTGTTGTTGTATGAATTTAATGAGACGCTTCTCGCCAGGAGCTGGGCGAAGCCACGCCGGGTCAGATAGATAGACAGACAGACAGATAGTCGGGAACGGGAGCTTATATGACTACTTATATGAATTAAATGAGATACTCCCCACCAGGGACTGGGTGAAGCCGGGCCGGGCCAGCTCAGACAGACAGACAGACAGACAGATAGTCGGGAACGGGAGCTTATATGACTACTATATGAATTAAATGAGATGCTCCCCACCTTTTCGCTGCAGTTATCTACAGGCATATGCGTTATAATCCTCCTCCTCTCCCCTCCTCCTCCTCCTACCCTCTTCCTCTTCCCCTCCCTCCTCACTCTCTCTCCTCTTCCTCCTCCTCCCTCTTCCTCCTCCTCCCTCTTCCTCCTTCTTCCTCCTCCTCCTTCTTCCTCCTCATCCCTCCTCCTACCTCCTCGCCCTCCTCCCTCCTCCTAATCACTCCTGTTCCTTCCTCCTCTGCTCTCCTCCTCCCTCCTCCTCCCTTCTCCTCCTCATCCTCCCTCCTCCCCCTCATCCCTCCTCCTCCCTCCTCCTCCTTCTCCTCCCTCGTCCTCCCTCCTCCTCCCGTCTCCCCCTCCTTCCTCTCCTCCTCCATCCTCCTCATCCCTTCTCATCCTCCCTCCTCCTCCTCTCTCCTCCTCCCTCTACCTCCTCCCTCCACATCCCTCCTCCTCCTACCCTCTTCCTCTTCCCCTCCCCTCCTCCCTCTCCCTCCTCTTCCTCCTACTCCCTCTTGCTCCTCCTCCTCCCTCTTCCTCTTCCTCCTCCCTCCTCCTCCCTCTTCCTCCTCATCCCTCCTCCTACCTCCTCGCCCGCCTCCCTCCTCCTAATCACTCCTCTTCCTCCCTCCTCTGCTCTCCTCCTCCTCCCTTCTCATCCCTCCTCCTCCTCCCTTCTCCTCCTCATCCCCCCTCCTCCCCCTCATTCCCTCCTCCTCCCTCCTCCTCCTTCTCCTCCCTCTTCCTCCCTCCTCCTCCCTCCTCCCCCTCCTCCCTCCTCCTCCCTCTCCCCCTCCATCCTCCTCATCCCTTCTCATCCTCCCTCCTCCTCCTCTCTCCTCCTCCCTCTACCTCCTCCCTCCACATCCCTCCTCCTCCCTCTTCCTCCTCCTCCTCCCTCCTCCTCCCCCTCCTCCTCCCCCTCCTTCTCCTCTCTCCTCCTTCTCCCTCTTCCTCCTTCCTCCTCCCTCCTCCTTCTCCTCTCTCCTCCTCCTCCCTCCTCCTTCCTCTACCTCCTCCTCCCTCTCCCTCCTCCTCCCTCTCCTCCTCCCTCCTCCCTCCTCCTGCATTCTCCTCCTCCCTCCTTCTCCCTCCTCCTCCTCCTTCTCCCTCCTCCTCTCTCTTCCTCCTCCCTCCTCCTCCCCCTCCTCCTCGCTCCTCCTCCCTCTTCCTCCTCCTCCTCCCCCCCCCTCCGCTGCCGCCGCTCCATTTACCCAAGTTAATTATTGGGGGAAGATGTAAAGATCTTTCAAGTGCTCTTTCTAATGCTTTTTGTAAGTTGGTCTTCGTTTATCTAAGATTGTTCTAACTGCAACCAATAAATGATTAGACAGACAGACAGACAGACAGACAGACAGACAGAGAGGGAGGGAGGGACGGACGGACAGACAGACAGACAGACAGACAGACAGACAGACAGACAGACAGTCGGGAACGGGAACTTATATGACTACTTATATGAATTAAATGAGATGCTCCCCACCAGGGACTGGGCGAAGCCGGGCCTGGTCAGCTAGTGTGTGTGTATATATATATATATAAATTCAATGGAGGTCTTTTTCAAAATGTTAAAATGAACATTATTTAAACAGCCGATTGTACAATTATTACCTTATAATATTTATTAATTACTCATTAAAAAAAAAATTTTTTTTTAAACATAAAATATAAGAAAAGCCGGACATTTTAAAGGTTTTTAGCTTTGCCTGCCGGACGGAGAAAATTAAGCTAAAAAGGAGGACATGTCCTCTTTTTGCCGGACGCGTGGCAACCCTATACATGCCGCCTTTATTTCTCTCGAAATATCCCGGTACCATGGGTAATGTACCCTGGGTAAATTGGGTAGCCGAGGTCGACTTTAAAGCATCCGCTTCAAACGGGACTTGAAGGCATGACTACTAGCTCGGTTTGCAGCACGCTGACGGGGATGTTAAGGAGGTGATCGGATCATCTATGAACATGTCCGGAGTGCGGTGATGACGAAACCCACAAACCACACGCGGACAGTACGCGCTCGACAGTCTGATTCTCTCGTCAGATGGGGAATTCTGCATCATCGTACTGTACCCATTTGGATGTTATAAATGCCCTTAGGTATTTTATTTTATTTTTATTTATTTATTTATTTATTTATTTATTTATTTATTTATTTATTGCGCTCGCTCGCTCTGAACTCAAGCGTAGTCCATACACACTATTTATAGCAGTCATCATCATCATCACCATCATCATCATCTTCCACTTCTGCCGTCAAGCGGCGTGGGGAGGAATAATTTACGTTCCAGCGCCCGGTGGGCGGCACTGGTTAGTGTCATTCCGTGTGGTTGTACAATGTTTTTGATGTCGCAATCCATTTTCTTCTTGGACGTCCTCTCGATCACGTCGCAGATGATCTTTTATGTATGGCCAATGATGGTAGTTGTTCGTGTTGCATTCTAACGACATGGCCAAACCACTTCTTCTTCTTCTTTGCGTTCATCCGGAGTGATTTTTTCAGATGTGATTGCGGTGTGTCTGGTTAGGCACCCTCGGGTCGAAACCCTCAGGCCAACACATCCGACTTTTAGCGTGCATTTTTGACCAGGTTAGCAATCCTGGGAGACTCTCACTTTTGTGGTACCGTCCACATCTCAGCTGGTCTAGTTGGAACAGTCGAAGACTACACGGTCATCCCTCAAGTGAAGGTAGGGACAGTCCATAGCATTTTCCGCCATCCTGGGTGGCTTCCATAATTGCAGAGCCGGCACATAACGCTCTGGTGCTGGGTTTACCGAGGGAATCGTCACGTCCTGCTCATGGCTGTTTTAATTCCTCACTTCAATATATTGGGCATTTCGCTCGCCCTGGGCCGTTCCTGCACACACCAGTCAGCTCTGCGGTTGGTTTCCACTAAGCGAGTTTTCGGACATGTGCTTGTCCCTGTACCCATCAGAGCTGTTCCAGGCACGGCGGACATTCGGAAAACTACCTAGTCAGAGCTGTTCCGAACAAGAGCGGCATTCGGAAACTAGGTAGTCAGAGCTGTTCCTAGCACGGGAGACATTCGGGCGAGACATTTCACTCGGACGTAAATGCGTAGTGTCAATTTTTAGTTTGCCACCCGTAGGACGACACTTCCGACTTCCGGCGGGCATTTTTTAGTGAGGTTAGCCTTCCTCTGGGGCCAAACCACTTGATTCTTCTGTCTTTCAATAAATGTGGCACAAGGTGTTGATCCCACTGTTTGTCTGATAACAACATTTCTTACTCGGTCTCAGATTGTTAAGTTGGCAGCTCTCCTCAGGCATCTCATCTCGCAGGTGTTGATTTTGCGAAAGTGTGATTTGGATAAAGTCCAGGTTTGAGATTGGTAGCATAGGGTTGGTGTGAATATGCTGCTTATTATCTGTCGTTTTTCAGACATGGGTATATTTGGATGTTTCAGTAAGGGTGATAGTTGATATGTAAGTGCACTCGCTTTTTGACATCTGATTTCGATTTCTCTGTCCAATCTGCCATCTTCTGTTATCATACTTCCAAGATATTTGAATTCTTTAACTTGTTTCAGAGTTGTGCTATTTATCTGTATATAGTATATTAGGCCCGGCGATCTGCTAACTTTCATTACTTCGCTTTTGGCTGTGTTCATACTCATATTGTATCTGCTGCAGGTTGAAATCAGATTATTAATATGATCATGCAGTCTGCCCTCATCGCTGTAAAACAGGCACTGATCGTCTGCAAATAGAAGTTCATTTATTTCCTGTGTATCAGTTGTTTCATCTGGAGTAAAGAGTTCTAAATTTTATGAATCTGTTCTGTCAAGACTTGCTTCTTTGAATATTCTGTCCATGTAGCCATTAAATAGCAGAGGAGAGAGCACACATACCTGTCTCATTCCTGTATTGACTGTGAACATATCTGATATACCTTCTTGTGTTCTTACTGCACTTCTGTTGGAGTGATACACGGCTGTGATGTTTTCTAGCAGCTGCCCTTGTATCCCATAGTCTTCAAGGATGGTCCATAATTTGTATCTGTCTACTCTATCGAAAGCCTTTTCCTGATCTACAAACACGATATTCTGCTGATCACTATATTCGATAGTTCTTTCACATATTTGTCTAAGTGTAAATAGTGCATCAGTGCAACTTTTACCTTTCCTAAAACCCAATTGTACTTTGCTTAATTGTTGTTCAACTATGGGTCTAGCTCTTTGTTCCAATAGTTTTACGTACATTTTCCCTGTATGGCTCAGGAGTGATATACCTCTGTATGTTTCACACTCTCTCATACTGCCTTTCTTTTTCCATATTGGTACTATTATTGCCTGTTGCCAATCATCTGGGACTATTTATGGTATTTATAATATTGACTGAGACCATTTATAGTAGTAATGGACTGAAGTTTGCGTGTGGGTTAGCTTTCCCTATTAACAGTATCCCTCGCCATCAGGCAAACCTACTCTACTTCAGAGGTACTTGCAATTTACGTCCCCAAATCAAGGACGGCAGGTAAACATTTTAGTCCAGCTGTCCGGTGAAGGGATTTAACAGTTTACTAGCATCAGCACAACGAATGTTTAAGAACACGCGTTCTTAACCATTCGTCCTTGCGGCCCAGCACCCCCCCCCCCCCAACCCCAAGTATTTAAAACTGTCCACTTGGTTAAGAATTTTCCCTTCTATCTCTATTTCACATTTTGGTGTCACCATTTTCTTAGATATCACAATCATTACTGTTTTCTTGATATTCAATGAGAGTCCTTTCCTTGCACTCTCTGTTACTACAATGTCCAACAATTGTTGTAGATCTTTTACATTGTCCGCCATCAATACTGTGTCATATACATAGCATATACTGTTTATGTTATAACCTTTGAATATTATTCCTGGATTCTCTTTGATCTCTCTCATCATTACTTCACTATAGAGGGGTAGAGTTCCGGTGACAAAACACATCCCTGTCGTACTCCAGCCTTATTTGTTCATAATTTCCTTTTTTATTTCCCATTTTTCTCATTTTAATTGCTGCTACTTGGTTCCAGTAAATATTTTTTTTTTTTTATTATTCTGAGATCTTTCCCATCAGTGTTAATATCACCCAACATTTTAATAATGTCATCATGGTTTACTTTATCAAATGCCTTAGTATAATCTATGAAGCACAAATATATATCTTTCTGTGTATCTAATAGTGTTCGTAATGTATGTATTCCTTTGTTTGTACCCTTTCCTTCCACAAATCCATACTGTTCTTCACCAATTTCCATTTTAATTTTTCTTCTTGTTCTTCTCATTATAATTCTGAGTAGAAGCTTAGTGACATGGTAGGACACCGCACAACAACCTCACAAAGAAATTGTGTTGCAAGCATGCTATGTGCCAAATATAACTCCAGGTCACGGACTTTTGTAAGTTATCTTCCCTTTGACTTTTTTATTTTTGGGGAAAAGAGGGGGGGGGGGGGGGAACTGTTGCAGTTCTTTGCACTCTTTATCGTCTTCCCTGTCAATAATTTCCTAGACCACTTGACTCTACGGTCGCTGGTAGACGTCTTGGACTAACCCAGAAATTACCATGTCCAAAACTCCTCTTTTTGAACTACATATACATACCACCAAAAGAAAAGAATGATCAAATCAGCCAGAAAGCCACCAAATCCTCCTGAAGACAACTATCACGTTATGGACTGACCAGAACAAGTCATTATTCTGCACCTCAGAACAGGACATAATAGATTACGCAACCACATGTATACAAAATTCAAGATTGATGAATCAGCTATGTGCATATGTGGATTGGCGTCACAGACAGCAGATCACATACTCCAAGAATGCCCAGAATGCAACATATCTAGGCAAACCTTCTGGCCTAGAGAGACGACAGTGGAAGATACATTCTATGGACCACCGAGTGAACTAAAAAAGACGGTTAAATTCATACAAGAGACAACATTGCAGTTATAGACATATTTCAAGCGAGCGAGAAGAAGAAGAAGAAGAAGAAGAAGAAGAAGAAGAAGAAGAAGAAGAAGAAGAAGAAGAAGATATTTTGAACCAGTTTTTACATTGCAGTGCTTCATGGGCAAAATCGACAGCAAGGCTCAAATTTCGCTTCCTCTGTGTTCTTTACGCGGTCTGGGCGTAGCGAACAGTTTGAACCAGGGACTCGCGAGGCATCATCTTCTGTTTGGTTTTTTGAACAATAAAATCTCAGTTACGGACTTGTGGTGTAGCGTGAACTTTGCCTTCTTGCAATACAATATAAAATAGCACAAAGTAATGTAGCTTTACATTACACAGTTACGGAAAACACTTGACGTTACGGCGACTAGCCTTCATCATCAAACAAATACATACACAAAACACAACATATAATCACGGGAAGACACTACAGTGACAACATTAAGGAACAAGAACGAGACTATAAGAATGCGACGATGAAATAAAAAATATTAAATGAGAACAATGAAAAGAAAATAAAGAAATGTGCTACCTAGACTGAGAAGAGACAGGTCTTGGATGGCACACGACTTCATGCAGGGGGTGATCCCTGTCTGTTGCCACTTTCGTGTACCATTTGACTTGAAGGACACTGTGCCTGTCCGCAATTGTTGGCAGTGCAATGATATGCATCATGCTTACAATTGGTGTGTCGTTTGTGCACCCCAGGATCATCTGCATGGCCGCTTTCTGTGTTTTTTTTTTTTAATAAACATATCCTTTACAGGACACCGCTGTCAACACCAGCATCTTTCAGCTGTCTGTTGATTTCTTGGCAAGATTACGCTCAGTAGTTTGTCATTGCTTTCTGAGAGGCTGGCTCAGTTATCCCGCAAGTCACCAGCGGGGATCGAACCGCCTCCAGCTCTCGCCCGCTACGAGACTCTGCGTGATAAACGGGATTACGGAGAAAGTGTTGTAACCCCTCGGCCAGAGAGACCGGCGCTTTCTGTATGCGCTCTAACATTTCAAGCTGACCATATCAGCAGCCCCAACACATTCTTAGTGGCTGAAATTATTAACTGAGCGGTTGTTGCTCTTGCCCTCAAGGCATAAAGTTCCTTTCCAGCCTCACCACCAAAGCCTCACATTATCCTTAAAACACATACATCTGTCGGAGGTGATCCCCAAGTACTTCAATTTACTTTATCTACTGAGAGGACGTTCATGCAATGTAAAACATGCAGATGCCTTCATGATTATCCAGGGGATATCACACAACCGATACCTTGTCTGGATTTATGAGTTCATACACTGAGTCCATGCTGAGTCCATACACCATTCCGCCGTCCTGGTTGCTGCCGACTGTAAGTCTTCAGTCATTATTTCTCTACCTTTGCCCTGTCTGTAACCCAGCACATTATCTGCGAATGTCAAGATTCTACCAATTCCTGGTGCCTCAAATGCTGCGACTTTCCCGGTGTATACATTAAAGAGCACTGGGGAGATGGCAGATCCCTGTCCCAGCCCAGGTGTAATCAGAAGTCCATGAAATCAAGCGAAGTGCGATTTTACGCTCATAAAGTACCGTCGCAAACCATATGATAATCTAAGGACAGACTTCCATGTCCAAAAACAGTATATATCATACGACCTTACCTTACCATTTTGTAAGCATCTTCCAGGTCAAGTGCCACCGCAACCATCTTCTATTTATTCGGGAAGACCCCATAGACATCAAATGCAAATCTTGCCGCATTGGTCCAGGTGTCCTTGCCAGGTAACTCCCAAACCCTTTGGGGAACAGCTGACTTATTTCCAAGTGGTGCTTTAGCTTGCCTGCTACTATCTATCGAGTACTTTGCCAAAGGTGTTTTGCAAGGTGGTAATTCTATATCCATTTAGTTTTGTGGGGACCTTACCTGGCTTTGGGAGTTGGACAAGGCAGCTGTGCAACCAATCCTGGGGTGTCAGCTTAAAGACGTGTTTACAGCTTACTGTACTTGTCCCATAAATGCGCCATTATGTGTGCCCACCCACAAACTACTTATTTCTCCCCCTTTTTATTTTCTCTTTTGCCCTATCTCCTTATCATACTTATGGGAATGCCCCGAATGCTGTGATGTCGATTCCTAAATCAATAAATCAATCAATCAATCCTTATCATACTCTCTCTTTTGCTTTATCTCTCGCTCTCTTCCCCCCTCTCTCGCTGCCTCTGGCTCGCCCTTTCCTCTCTCTCTCTCTCTCTCTCTCTCTCTCTCTCTCTCTCTCTTGCTCTCTCTCTCTCTCTCTCTCTCTCTAACACATATACGAACACACAAGACAAACGTATATGGAAGAAACAAGCCAGATGCTAAGTGTTTCCTATTTTATGAATGTAATACTTTTTTTTTACATACGACTGTTATCACCATTACTGCGTGTAGTCTTCCGTATAGGAACAGTCCAGACCGGTGTATACTGATTACAATCTGCCAGTTCTATATCAAGTGTCTGGCGTACGGAAGATGGACGATGAATTCAGCATATTACTGACCACAATATCCAGCTTTGACTTCTTTAAAATATTAAAAGGCCGTTTGAAGTTGTTGCCCACTTTTTTTGATTCCCATGCAGCAACATCTTCTCCATCGGAATGTGATTCAAACTGGTCGTTTTCAAAAGAGATGCAAGCGTCCAACATTTGATGATAGTCTGTATGTATGTTTTCTGCTTCTACAGAATGCATCATCTCTGGCGTCTCTGAATCTATGGAGCAGTTCCTGTATGTAACTGATGCTGGGGGTATAAAGGGGCTGGTGTGGGTTGTGTGAAACTGGTCAACAGTATCGGCTGGCTGGTTCTGGTCTGTTTCTCGGTTATGTTTAATGTGTTTCCGTGAGGTCTGGTTGATGTTCTGGTTCAGTTCTATAGGCGCTTGTTTATTCACTGGCGATTTTCTATTGCGAGGACTCGCGTTTTTCATCTGTTTATTCTTCTGGTACTGCTCAAATCGAGATCGCGTTTCGGTAGATTTCTGTCTTCCTGCTTTGCTTGCCACGAGATTGTTTTCACGACTTTTGTTGAGAATCGGCTTTATACTTTGGTTGGTTATTTTCTTTTCACGTATCATGAATGTGCGCGTTTGTTGTTCCTTAGGTTTAGGGTTACCAGACGCACTGTTTCTCTGAGCTGGCTCCACTTTTTGTTGAAGCTTTCTATTGCTACTTTTATAAGCCGAAGTTGGTAGTTTTGTTAAAGGGTTGCTCTTCGGTAGACCAGCAGGCTTGCTAGAAGGGGTGCGCGTTTTTCGCTGGGCTGGTTTGATTGTATGTATTTCAGAAAAGAAATCGCCAGCACTAATCTGGGATGTCTTCCGGGCTCTATTGGAGACGAGAGGTTTTGATTCCGTTCTGGTGAAAGCCGTATGTCTTTGTTCAACTTGCTTGTCGACTTTTCTCTGCTTATTAAATGTCATCGAAGCATGTATTCCCGTTTCTTTAACTCCAGACAGTTTGAACTCTTTATGTTTTGAAACTGTTTTTTCTTCTTTAGCTGGCTTCCCATTTGTTTCTGCAGCACAGACGCCATGTTCGGCTGTTTGCACGTCTTTGTTCACCGGAGATGGAGAAAATACGCTGCTTACAACTGTGTTTGTAATCCAAAGATCGGGCGTTTGTGATTCTCTCTCAACCTGATTGGTTTGTCGTATGCTCCTATCATTTCTATCTTTGTCAATATACTCTGTAATACCCTCTGACACCGTTTGTGTCTCCTCTGCCTGTGACGTTCTCCCCTTCTCTTTTGTATTCATCACCTGCTTTGTATACCCCACCTCGACGTTATATTTATTATTTATTTCAGTATTCGATTGGTTCTCCAAATGACTCTCCTTTGGGTTTTGGTTGCTATTTTCAACATAGTTTTTAACACACTGAGTGTCCGCAGCCGGCTCCAAATGATCTCCTTCAACTTGGATTCCCTGGCGCAGTGGGCTGTTAAGTCTCCGTGATTGAATCATGCTGTTCGCTTTTTTTAACTTGTTAGGAGTTCCCATTCTTTTTATAACGAGTCTTTTCAAATCACTATTTTTTGGTGCTTTTCTGTGTTTTTTCTGTGGGGTTGAACTGCGTCGAGGCCTTTCCTGTAACTCATTTTCTAATCCTGGAGGGGAGAATTTTCTGGACTGGTTAGACGGCAATAAAGATGTCTGATTAAAAGCGCTTTCGTTGTTGCTTTCTTTTTTGTACATTGAAGATAGCTTAGCAAAATATGATCGTTCCCTCACTATTCGCCGCCTTTTGACCACTGGGCCCTTCTTGATATCCTGTGGCACTTTGGATCCCGTGTCACTAACAATGTTGCTTTTTTTCTTATCTTTACTATCTTGAATGTTTCCGAGAGATTTGGCTGCTGCTGGTGCTCCTGTGGTAGCAGCCTGTGGCGATGCTTGTGTCTTTGTAAAGGATTTGGAGTTTCTTGACATCCTACTTGGTGCTTTAGCGGTGCTCAAGACACAACTGATTTGTCGCAGCAGTTTACGGTTTTTTCTCGAGCTAGCAAGATTCTTGATTAAGTCAACGAGCGCATTTGAATCCAGCTTAGTAGTTTCTACATTTTCTGTGACACTCAGTACGCTGAAACCTGGATCAGTGTCCCCGTCAACTGATTTGCTTTGCATTATGGTGGTGGATCCCATTTCCTTGCCTTGAACTTTATTTTTTATGGAGTAACCCCATGATGTTAGAGCTGATACAATCTCATTTATTCTGCCCTCCGCGCTGCTTTTGTTATCCGTCCCAGAAAGACAATCTCCAGATTGTCTACCTATGTCCTCGACATTTTCTTTTACTGGCGTTTCAGCAAGCTTCCTATCACTGCTATAATTGATTTGTTCGTTACACACTGTCCTGTTCTCGGACTGTCCTGTAATTACTGTAGGAGTTGCCGTCACTGGGTCTACTGAACTTCCCTTTTCATCATGAATTGTACACTTATCATCATTAACTGTACCTTCTTTGTGGTTAACTTTTGCCTCCGTTGCTAATTTCCTAATCTGTGCAAATGGATCAGTATCGTTAATTGGAGTCTTGCGACATAGCGAGAAACTTCGTCGACTTCTGAAGCTTTTTATAAGTTTCCTTCTTGGAGCCGTGCTTGTTGTACTATTAGGTCTTTGGCATTCAGGCTTGATGTCTACAGCCTTTTTTGATGACAACAAGTCAGATTTCTTTGACACACCACTCACGTTTGCCTTCTGAATCAACGAGTCCCGCTTCTCAAGGTGGACCGGTGTATTTCTCATTTTTGACTGAGAACATCTGCTCATAGAACGGGTCCGTTTCTTAATTATCGATGTAAACTTAACTGTAGCTGGCGTAGTTTCAGCATTAGGCGGCTGGCACAGAGATTTGCAAATCTGCATCCATTGTGTGGGTACATCTGTTGCATTAGAAGTTGTAGCTGAATCTGAAGCAGTGGGTTCAGCTGCGGTGTCTAGTTGAAGCTCGTGCAGTAAATCGCGCCTAATGAATGGTGCTATAAATGGGTGTTCTTTGACAATTCTATAGCACATCTCCTCACACATTTTCTTACACGTTTGGGATTGAGTTGCATCTTTCGGAGCGGGTTCGCCTGCTTCCTTTTTGCGAGTCCTGTTTACTGACCAGGATGGCTGCGAATTTATCACATTTTGAAACATCCGGGCTTCATCTTTGTTTTCGGGAAACGAAGAATTCTCAGGGGTGATAATTCTCACTGTAGGTTCTGAAATTTTGTTTCCTATTCCGCTTTCCCCAGGCTGTGAGCTATCCTGATTGCGGGCATTACATTTTGTGAAAGGTAACACCTGGTTATCTGTATGCTCACTTTCAGAATCTGATTCTTCTTCAGGATTGTTCCGACGGGCGTAGTACCCACGGCCGACTCCTAGAAAACCTCCATATTGTTTGTAGTTGTTGATAAGAAAAGACCCTCTATGAGAACTAGACATTTCTCGCAAGAAGCGTCCTTTGTTGTTGGCCGGCACAATTGCTTTGGGGTTCTTCCACTCCAAAACAACATCACCACGTAGGAGCTTCTCCAGCATGACCTGGGGACAGTAAAAAAAGGCAATTATTTAGCTGAGCTGTCAATTTTATAATATGATTAATTGCAAATTTGATTTCATTCAAACTGATTCTCTCCGAGCAACAATAATATTTGTTCAGTTATCATTAACAGTTCATGTCAAAGGTGTATTTGGTGAAGCTTGCGGGTATACATTCTCTGCATGTAAATATTCTGGATGCGTGTCTTTCTGAAGTAACTATTTCTTCCCTAATTTTTGTTCTTGCCCGCGGCTATTTTATTTCGTGTGCATGAGGTTACCTTCATATCACATTAATGTGATAATTTTAATTAATGCCTTAATGTTAGAGATAGAAGTCAATACTGTTGGGAGAACACGGAGGAAGCTATAGGAGACAGGAAAAGATAGTCTGCTTGGTGTCAGTTGGTTTCGGACTTTTGCTGCAGTAGGGACACGGGAAGAGGAAGGGGTTGAGGAGGACGAAGAAGCATGAGAAAAAAAAGTAGAAGAAGAGAAAAAAGAAGATGATGGTGGTGATGACGAAATTAAGAAGCAATAAGAAGCTATCTAGTTATCCAATGATCAGGTTTTCACAATGTGGAGTCCTTCCCAACACCAGCGCCTTTCCTTACCTCTTAATCTATTGGTACTGTAGTAACACTATACCTTTCGCTATCTCCTTGGTTGTAAGTAATGCTATGTCTAACTTGATGTTCTGTATGGCCTGATTCCTATTTGTAAGTTTAAATCTCATCTTTTCTACAACTGGATATTAATCACCAATAACAGTTGGCGCCTTGTATGATTTTTAAAAAAAAAGCCCCAAAGCTGTATCCTGCTGTGGTTCTGTGGTGCGTTAGGATCACTCCAGAATTTAGGCCTGAGTACATGGAGAAATGGGTCGTCCATGCGCAAAAACCAGTCCAATGCGGGCAACGCTCGAGTTAAAAGCGAGCGAAAGAAAATTTATTTTATCAATGATTTGATCACTTTATTCTGCTCACCCTGTCAATGTTTTCACCTAACCTATACGTTTATCCACCCGTCTACTCACCCATCGTTTTGTATTCACTGAAAATGTTTGCATGGGTTTCCATATTTTATTTTCTACTTCCTTATGTATAATTTACCGCACTTTTTCCAAACGTTTTGCACTAGTCCAATGCCGTGTCTAACTCATTGTATAACACATCTATGTCATCCTCTGTGCTATCTCGTGCTGGTGAATATGTGTGTATTAAATGTGTATACTGAAGCTTTATATGGAGTTTTACTAATAATACTCAACTCTAAAACTGCCATTTACTGCCAATATAGTACCTTGCGATGTATGGCGGGGAGTGTGTGTGTGTGTGTGTGTGTGGGGGGGGGGGGGGGGTCAATGAGCTTGAGGAATTAAGGCTGCCTGGCTAGTGTAGTCGCCTCGAACTGTGCAGGTTAGGAAAATCCCACACCTTACCGAGGATTGGAACCCGGGTCTCCTGAATGAGAATCCGGCGTTCTAGTCACTTGGCCAGCCGCTCCTTTAATAGATTGTCCAAACTCCTTTATTTTATGTAGTAGTAGTAGTAGTAGTAGTAGTAGTAGTAGTAGTAGTAGTAGTAGTAGTAGTAGTAGTAGTAGTAGTAGTAGTAGTAGTAGTAGTAGTAGTAGTAGTAATAGGAGGAGGAGCAGCATCAACAGCTGCTTTCCGCCTGATAGGTTTCGATATATTGCTGTTTCATTTTCGCACATCTCTCTAGGGCTCTCTCTCTCTCTCTCTCTCTCTCTCTCTCTCTCTCTCTCTCTCTCTCTCTCTCTCTATCTCAACAGCCATCTTGCCCTTCTATCCATCCCAACACTCTCTTCCTCCTCCCTACAGTATACAGACCTGCTGCTCCCGTTCCTTGCGTTTGCGCCGGTACCTTTTCCCGTACTCAAATGCAAGAGTGAGAAACACAAAGCCGCTGAAACAAAACAAATACAAGCGTGAGAAACACAAAGCCATTGTAACAAAACAAATACAAGAGAGAAACACAAAGCCACTGTAACAAAACAAATACAAGAGTGAAACACAAAGCCACTGTAACAAAACAAATACAACAGTGAGAAACACAAAGCCACTATAACAAAACAAATACAAGAGAGAAACACAAAGCCACTGTAACAAAACAAATACAAGAGAGAAACACAAAGGCACTGTAACAAAACAAATACAAGAGTGAGAAACACAAAGCCGCTGTAACAAAACAAATACAAGAGTGAAACACAAAGCCGCTGAAACAAAACAAATACAAGAGTGAGAAACACAAAGCCACTGTAACAAAACAAATGCAACAGTGAGAAACACAAAGCCACTGGAACAAAACAAATACTAGAGTGAGAAACACAAAGCCACTGTAACAAAACAAATACAAGAGAGATACACAAAGCCGCTGTAACAAAACAAATACAAGAGTGAGAAACACAAAGCCGCTGTAACAAAACAAATACAGCAGTGAGAAACACAAAGCCACTAACAAAACAAATACAAGCGAGAAACACAAAGCCACTGTAACAAAACAAATACAAGAGTGAGAAACACAAAGCCACTGTAACAAAACAAAAACAAGAGAGAAATACAAAGCCACTGTAACAAAACAAATACAAGAGTGAGAAACACAAAGCCGTTGTAACAAAAACAAATACAAGATTGAGAAACACAATGCTGCTGCAACAACAACAAAAATACAAGAGTGAGAAACACAATGCTGCTGTAACAAACAAACAAATACAAGAGTGACAAACACAATGCTGCTGTAACAAAACAAGATACCAGTTTATTAAGAGCCTCTTTCTATAATCATCTTGCATATACGCGTATTTACTACTCGTGTTGTATCTCATCATCATCAAGTGCCGTGCCGGCTGGCGTAGGCGTTCATGGCTCTCCACAGATCTCGGTCCCTGGTGTTCTGGATCAACTCTGCTGATGATATTCCTCCATGCCACCGTCTCAATCCATCCAGCATCATTTCTCTTGGTCCGCCTCCGCCTCTCCTCCCCTCGATCTTTCCAGTTGTCTCGATGTTCTCCAACGCCTCTCCTCTCACCACACGACCAAAGAAAGCTATTTGTCTCTTTCTCATTGTTGTATATAGTGTTCTAGTTTCACTAGCCTCTTTCAGGCAATCGCTGCCAGTCACTCTGGCAGTCCAAGGAATTAACATTCGTCTTAAAAAACACATCTCTGTTGCTTCTAAGTTCTTCCCAATCCGTTCACCTACATTCCAAGACTCGCTGCCATACAGCAAAACTGGTTCTATATAGCATTTTAGCAGTCTCTTACATTCATTGATAGCGACCTATTGCAAAAGATACTCTTCATTTTCTGAAATGCGGCTTTTGCCTGCCCTATTCTGCTCCTAATCTCTGTTGTACATCTTCCATCCGATGTTATAAGTGCCCCTAGGTATTTAAAATTATCCACTTGGTTAAGAATTTCCCACTCTATCTCCATGTCACACCCTGGTGTCCCCATTTTCTTTGACATCACCATTGTTACTGTCTTCTTGATATCCAAGGAGAGTCCTTTCTGTGCACTCTCTGATACTACAATGTCCAACAATTGTTGTAGGTCTGTTGCATTATCCGCCACCAACAATGTGCCATCTGCGTAGCGCATGTTGTTTATATTATATCCTCCGATTAGTATTCCTGGCCTCTCTTCGAACTCTCTCATCACCACCTCGCTATATAGGGAGAAGAGATCGGGTGACAAGACACACACCTGTCGTACTCCCAGCCCTATCTGCTCGTAACTACCCTCCCTATTTCCCATTTTAATTGTTGCCACTTGGTTCCAGTATATATTCTTTATTATTCTTAAATCTTTCCCACCAATGCTGACATCTTCCAACATTTTAATCAGCTCACCATGCTCTACTTCACCAAATGCCTTTGTATAATCTATGAAGCACAAATATATGTCCCTCCGTTTCTCCACTGACCTTTCTACCAGTGTTCGCAATATATATATATATATATATATATATATATATATATATATATATATATATATATATATATATATATATATATATATATATATATATATATTGCATTGTTTGTACCCTTTCCTTCCAGAAAACCGTACTGCTCCTCACCAATTTCCATTCCCATTTCCTTACCTGTTCCTCTCACCATAATTCCGAGTAGAAGCTTAGTGACACGGCCCATGAGGTCAATTGTACGAAAATCTTCACATTCAATTGCTCCCGGTCTCATTGGTATTGCTATAAATACAGATCCTACCATATCGCTCGGTAAATATCCACTGTTGCAAATATCATTTGGCACTTTGGTTAATATATCTACCCCAAATTCTCCCAATACTTCTTATTCTTCTACTGTGATTTCATCTGACCCAGCTATTTTTCCTTTCTTCATATGTTTCATAGCTTCAGCGACTTCTTCTTTTAGAATAGGTGGGCCTTCTAAGTTACTTTCTTCTGTTAATTCTTCCCTTTCTGCATTATATAATTCTCTTATATACTCATTCCACCTCTTCATTATAGCACCTTCCTCCAATAATATCTTTCCTGTTTTTGATTTCAAACGCCCAGTATTTATTCTTATTTTTCTTCCGGTGAGCTCACTGATTTGTCTGTGCATACTTTTTTGATCTTTAATGGAATTTAATTCAATTTGTTTGCATTGCTCGTTTAACCAACTTTCTTTTGCCTTCACACATGTATCTCTTATTTCTTTATTTATCTTAGCGTACTCTTGTTTGTCATTTTTATTCTGTTTCCTTTTGTCCATCAGCATTAAGATTTCTTTATTCATCCATTTTTTCTTAGCTTTTTGGCTTCTCTCCGGTAATATTTCTTTGCTAGTTTGATGAATGGAGTCCCTTGACATTTCCCATTGATCATTTATACTCTGTATTTTAGCTATTATTTTACAGTAACTTGAATTTCTTTATCTACTTTCAGAACCTCTTTATTAAGTCTCAGGTTCTTAACCATTCCCCCCTCTCTTTAATCTTACTTTTATTTGTCCACATAGTGGTACATGATCACTATTACCGTCAGCACCAGGCATTGTCTTTACATTAATTAATGCATTTCTAAATCTTTAATTAATAAGTGTGTAGTCAATTTGGTTGCGTATTTTCATATCAGGGCTTTTCCATGTGTATAGTCGTCTTTTATGGTGTTTAAACCATGCGTTTCCAATTATTATATCATTAATATTTGCCCATTCTATTAGTTTCTCTCCTCGTTCATTTCTTGTACCTAAACCGTAATTCCCCACTATATCCTCCACTTTTCCCTTTCCTACCTTTGCATCAAAATCTCCAAGCATTGTTTTTATCTCCCGTGATCCAATTTGAGCTATTGCCATTTCTATTTCATCGTAAAAGTGTTGTATTTCTTCTTCACTACTGCTTGTTATTGGTGCATACTCTTGTATAATATCTATATCTATTGGCTTGCCCTTGATTTTGACCATTATAACTCTATCTGAAATACACCAGTATCCATTCATAGATTTTGCTGTTTTTTCATCAAATATTATTCCTACACCTTTTTCATGCGTGTCCCCTCCAGAATAAACCATTGTGTGTTTGTCGGTTATAATTTTGCCAGATCCCTTCCATCTCATCTCACTCATGCCCAGTATATTCATTTTCATGTTTTCCATTTCTCTTAAAACATTGTTTAACTTTCCTAGCTCATTTAATGTCCTAACACTCCATGTTCTTACTCTAAATTTGTTTAGTTTAGTTATAGTTTTAGTTTTGCCACCAGTTGCTGGATGACAGTCTGGTGTCACCTGTGGCTCATGACTGTCCCTACCGGACGAGGATGTCCTAAGACAGCCATTAACGTCGTTCACTATTTCTGAAATGTGTGTTGTATCTACTAGGTCCAAACTTGTAGACAATCAAACATATAGTAGGCATATACTTGTAGACAATTACACTTTTACTAGGTCCATACTTGTAGACAAGCACATACTACTAGGTCCATATTTGTAGACAATCATATATGTACAAGGTCCATACTTGTAGATTACTAGAGTCTTTATTCATTATTCTGTCGATCCACTTGGGTATATGTTCCACCACCCTGTTATTCAACTGCCCCTCTTTTATGTCGATGTAGATAGACTGGCACCTGCGTGTTAATTGGTAAATGCAACTGGATTTGGCGTACAGAGGGGCATGTTCTTTTACTCCAGGGGTGGGAATAGGTGTGGAACTAGCAATTTAGTAAAGCTTACACCCCGGACATTTCCAACTTCATCAATACGACAGCATGTATTGGAAACCGGTCATGTGATTGGTAGGGACATTGCGTTTCGTATGTTGTTTAACACACATGTTGGCCGAGGTAACTGCCATTCGTTTATAAAAGCCAACTTTGTGTAAACAAAAAAGACATGGTAGTCAAATTTAAATTTTCGAAGTAGACAATTCCAATTAATGTGTGAATATGTATGTTATATATCTCAACTTGAATGATTTATCTTATACCTTTATTTTGTGTTCTATAATTTCTGCAGCATGTACCTGGCGAGATACAGCGAATTATGCAAGGAAATTAAATTTAAATAACGAAAATAGTGAAACAAAAAGAAAAGGAAAACACACAGAGAGAGAGAGAGAGAGAGAGAGAGAGAGAGAGAGAGAGAGAGAGAGAGAGAGAGAGAGAGAGAGAGAGAGAGAGAGAGAGAGAGAGAGGATATTTCCATGTGCTAATATAAAATGCTCTCTAAAGTATTGAGGATTATTAGAAATTGTCTCCTTTAAATAAAGTAAATCCTCTCCTCCTTTACCCCGTTCCCACTGCATCTTCATACAGCCAACGAATAAGTATGCAGTAATAAGTTCAAGCCGGTCTTCCCGACCAAGAGGTTAACGACATTGTTCGTAATCCACGTATATCCACGTGGGGAAAACAGCAGCTGCTGTGAGCCGGTCGTTCAGAAAGCAATGGCAAACTACTGAACGTAAAACTTGCCTAGTACATCAACAGCAGCTGAAAAATGTTGGTGTTAACTGCAACGTCCTGTAAGGGATATGCAACATTTAAAAAAAAAAAATAAGTTTAAGAAACTGAAAATTCGCAGACAGAAAAGGAAAACTCTGCAATAGAGAGGGGCAGAGCACTGTCTGTCTGACAGCTGGGAATTACTGTCCAATGTTCAAGTCACAATCAGCCCTTTTGGATGTGGAAGTTACGAGAAAACCAACATGCTATCTTCCCAAGAAAAAGTTTGTGAGCAGCTCGCACATTTGGAATGATGCAATGGCAGGGTACATACTCTTCACATCAGTGTTTGGACTGAATACCATGGTATAATTTTTAAAAAATATAGAAATAAACACTGAACAGCAATATTTCCATACACGCCAGAGAGCACAGACGCCATTATGCCTTGAAATAGCCACTTCCCCGCTGGCCAGTCGTATGACATGGTCACCATCTTGGAATATCGCTGTGTTGAAGTGTCAACTCTCTCAATCGGTAAGCGCCCAGCAGTTCATCAGTCAGACACGGAGGCGATTCCCTACCGCCAAGGTCATTAAAAGTCAGTGTTGTCTCCTCATTGTGGTGTCTCTGTGTGGAGAAGACGCGATGCTGATTCACTGATGCTTCACCTTGGGGAGATAAATGTCATTTTGGGTTTCAACGTGAGCAGTAGATTATCAGCGATGGCAGGATTATTATAATAATCACAGAACTACACTCATCACATGCAATCGGTTGGCTGGTTGGTTAGTTTGTCGCTTGTTTGACTGATTGGTAGATTGGTTGCTAGGTTGGTTGGTTGGCTGGTCGCTTTTTTGAGGTGTTGTTGGTCGCTTGTTTGGTTAGTTGACCAGTGGTATGGTTTGTTGATTGGTTGGCTGGTTGGCTGGTGGCTTGTTTAGTTGGTCGATTGGTTGGTTTGTCGCTTGGTTGGATGGTCGCTTAGTTGGTTGAGTGGTTGTTCGTTTAGATGGTTGGCTGGTAGCCTGGCTGATCCCCTGGTTACACGGCTGGTTTATTAGTTAGTTGGTTGGTCGCTTGGTTGGTGAAAACCTTAGAAAATCGTTTTATCTATTAGTCCCGTGCATTGTCTTACGGGCCCTGAAAAAAGAACCTGCACCCATGGGAGTAAGGTTGCTGTAGAGACTTTTCTCCCGACCTGATAGCAGGTAACCATCTCCACGGGAACTGTCCAGCAACAGGACAATCACAGTGCGCTAGGAGCAAGGGAACTATCCAGCAACAGGACAATCACAGTGTGCTAGGAGCACGGGAACTATCCAGCAATAGGACAATCACAGTGTGCTAGGAGCACGGGAACTGCCCAGCAGCAGGACAATCACAGCGTGCTAGGAGCACGGGAACTATCCAGCAGCAGGACAATCACAGCGTGCTAGGAGCACGGGAACTATCCAGCAGCAGGACAATCACAGCGTGCTAGGAGCACGGGAACTATCCAGCAACAGGACAATCACAGCGTGCTAGGAGCACGGGAACTATCCAGCAGCAGGACAATCACAGCGTGCTAGGAGCACGGGAACTATCCAGCAGCAGGACAATCACAGCGTGCTAGGAGTGTCTGTGGCTAAGTGATTACGCCGACTGTCTCACGCTCCGAAGGTCGTGGGTTCGATTCCAGGCTACGTCATTCATTTCACGAGTGCAATTTTCTCGGAGATTCCTGGGTATCGTCGCTGGAGCTACGCAGTTCGTGCAGTGTTCGACGCTTTCGGCAGGTCGGCCCGCGAAAATAAACTCAGTCATATGGGATATAACCCGATGCAATGCAATCGATCCCCTTGACTCTTAAACTTTTTTTTTTCCTCAGTGAGCTTTAAAGTGAACAACTATATAAAGGTATACAACTATACTGTCCTCATCAGTATCATGTGCCATGCCGGTAAGTGTGGGCGGTCATGTTCTGCCATCTCACTCGATCACCAGAGTCGTGGATCAGCTCAGTGTTCCTGTCTCGACCATGCCACTTGATGCCACTTGGCCAACCCAACCAGATATTTACTTCTCTGTCTTTCCCTTGTACTCTTCCCCTCGATCTTGCCAATTGTCACCAAATACTTCAATTCATTTATTCTCATTTTTTGTGTTTTTTTTTTTTTAAATTTTTTCATATCCTATTTACAGTACATTACTGTCAACACCAGAATTGTACTGCTGTTGTTGATGTCTTGGCAAGTTTATGTTCAGTAGTTTGCCATTGCTTTCTGAACGACCGGCTACCAAACCAACATGTTAGAACCCAGCGCAATGTGGTCTGCTGCCAAATCGGCCGCAGCTGTGTTTCGAACGCAGGTAAGCAGGCTTACGAATCGCGCCCGTAAGCCCTTAGCTATTCTCATAACGTGACCAAAAATGGCGACTGTCTACATCTAATTTCTCTAATCAGTTTACGATTTTCACTTGTTTCTTGTAGGACTTGGTAATTTTTTTTTTTTTTTTTTTTTTCTGTCTGTCCATGGTATACTGCCCTAGCAAGGACAATAAACAGGTAACAGAAGGCAAAGAACACCCTCTTCACACGACAGTGATCCGGGGCTTGTTTCCGGATCCGGTCAAGGATATGCACTACTGACGAGCTCAAACGAGGGCGAAACTCGAGTATATATTGACGTCGATAGGCCTTAGGTTCATACCAGAATACGATCAGCGTTGCCAGTAGAGGGTTGTGCTCAATATTTAAATTTCAAATCCCGAAACAACCAAATAATCAAAAGAAATTGAAAGAGAACAAATTAATATTCTAGGGATGTGCGAAACGAGATGGATAGGAGCAGGCATCAAGATAGATGAAGATTTTAAGATTATTTATTCTGGAGGTGAAGACCAAAGGGGTATGGCTATTATTTTGGACCGGAAAACATCAAAATCTGTTCAAGGATATTGGGCCGTGTCGGACAGAGTTCAACTAGTTAAATTAAGTGGCAGACCTTTTCGCATAAATATTATTCAAGTATATGCCCCAACAGGAGAATCCAGTGAAGATAGTGTAGAGAAATTTTATAATGACACAGAGACTGCCTTAAACAAATTTAAAAATTCAGAAATAAACATCATAGTAGGAGACTTCAATGCAAAAGTAAGAAATCAAGGTGACAGATACACTGTAGGAAATTATGGTTTAGGTGAGAGAAATGAAAGAGGATACAGACTCGTAGAGCGGGCAAAAGAACAGGAAATGATTGTAGGAAACACCTGGTTTAAGCAACACCCTAGAAGATTATGGACATGGAGGAGTCCTGATAGCAGGATCGGAAACCAGATTGACGACATTCTGATTAGCAGAAGATTTAGAAACGCACTAACAATAGCAAAAAAAGTTCCCAGTGCTGATTGTTATTGGCAAACTACCGAACTAAAATTACCTAGTAAATCACAAACAGCCAGAAAGACTGTAAAGGGCATGGAGAAAGCTAATATAGCTCTCTAGAGATGTGAAATGCCAGTATCGGTCTTGCACACCCCGCTGGTTTCTGGGCCTGGAGTGGGGACGGAGAGGTGTGCAGTACAATCCTTGTGGAGATGGTACTCTAGTACCGAGTCCAGAGAAAAGTCTCTATACCAAACTTATTCCCGTAGATGTCGGCACACATGGAGATGGTACGCTGGTACCGAGTCCAGAGACAAGCCTCTATACCAAACTTACTCCCGTAGATGTCGGCACACATGGAGATGGTACCCCGGTACCGAGTCTAGAGAAACGTTTCTATACCAAACTTACTCCCGTAGATGTGGGTACACGTGGAGATGGTACGCTAGTACCGAGTCCAGAGACAAGCCTCAATACCAAACTCACTCCGATAGATGTAGGGCCTTGTCAGGACTTAGATAACATAAATGACAATGCATCCGATTTAAGAGTCAAAACTCTCCCATGAGACTCAGAGCCAATCAAAGTAGTTAAAGTTAGTTGCATATCCTATACAGGACGTCGCAGACAACCACATAATTTTTTTGGTAGACTGCGATTGCTTGGAAAGTTTACGTTCAGTAGTTTGCCATTGATTTCTGAACGGCCGGAACTCATACCATTGTCTGAAAACCAGCGCAATACGGGCTGCTTCCCAATCGAATGCGATAAACAAGATTACGGATTACGTCCGTGGCCTCATTGTCACTGCGCCGACTGGCCAAAGTAAATCTACTCTTTATTCAACCACTGACTATACAGAAAAATAAAATCTGGGGAACCTTTATCATAAATGTGCACTCACTGTCTCAAAATAAACCTGAGATAAAGACGAATTGCCAAATCCAGACAGTTTCATTCAAAGTTTGCGACCGTTTCTTTATTATTAATTATTATTTTTTTGTGGATATTAGTTTTAGTTGTTTTTCATGTTCAGACAAAAGATATTTAATATAAGTATGTATACAATATTATTGTTATTATTACTATTCTATTAATAGTATTATTAAATATTATGTAAAATATAGCGACAGTAATCCATATTGTCGGTTAATTAAAGAAATATATAATTTTCAAACAGACACTAATGACTAAGACAACTAAGCATTATACCTTGAAGACCACAAGCACTACACACATTTCTTAAGAAGATGATGTGCACTCCCCTTTAAAGAAGTAAATTAGACACATCACTTACAACTACTACATTAACAACATTGTAGATTTCTGCAGCTGACTATTAACTTCCGGTCAAAATGTGCACTATTATTATTTTTGTTGTTATTGATGTGCAACTGAAACTACGCGATTTAATGTTGAAGAGGGACGCAGAGGTGTTTCCAAGGCACCAGGGCCGGGTTATATACTGGCCAAGACCTATTGACGCGTCCTCGTCGAGCGTCCTGGGCAACAGATCCCTTCGGGGTCCTGGCTAAAGTCAGTAGGATCGCCGATTCCTCAGAAGTCGGAGAGTGTCTGCCTGTACGGCGAAGTACCACCAGTCTGCACACCAATAAGCGAGACATGGGACAACGGATACTCACGCAAACCTCAGGTCCTGTATGACATCACACATACATCACACATGTTGGACAACAGGATGCCTTCATCTGACATACAGGAATTTGCGTTGGAGCTCAAGCCAACGAACACAAGCAAGCAAGCAATGTTGAAGAAAACGTTAGTTAGTTAGTTAGTTGGTTAGCTAGTTGACAGATCATCCTCATTGCACACCGGACTATTAGTCCATACGTGCTCAAATCTCCTCTGTATCTCCTTCCGTGTGTGGCTACTGAGTAGTATATAGGGTCTCCAGGCCTAGCATCGAGCAATGAGCAATGAGATATACAAAGAATAAAGAAGGAGGTGCGGGAGGTGCGGGGAGGTGCCGGAATAAAATAGTAAGCTCAAAGAAGGGGAGTGGGGGAACATAATTTATGCATAATCGATTGGTTTGCGCCGGCTGTTACGGGTTGATGTATTCGTATCTTTGTTAAGATCGGCGAACAACTGTCAGCAAAAAAGTCGATATTGTCCGTACCAGAAATAATGTGGTTTGTAAATTACACCTGTCGGCGATAGGTGGCGTTTTTAATCAGATCATCGGTATATGTAAACAATGATAAATGAATTGAGACACGGGGTTAGTTGGTACCACAGTCGCATTGCAGATGGTGCGATAACCAATTCGATAGAGTGTGTCGGGGTATCGCCAATGTGTAACTGGGGTGTATAATAGGTTAAATTGGTACCATAGACCCCCGCCCTCATTTGGCGGCGTTAAGTTCGAATCTCAATGCTTTTTCGTTGGTAAGGTTACCACTTTATCACGTATGGGTGTACCTAGTTGTCATAGGGGGTGTGTAGTGTGTCATAGTGGGATATCACCAATGTGTAACTTGGGTGTCTCTTGGGTGCCCTACCATGCAACAGGTTCGGATCTCACTGTGTGGTGGGGTAGTGTGGCAGTGGTCGAGTGTGTAACGGGGATAGGTGGTGCCGGAGGCATCATTTGAGAATCGATTCACGCCGCGATTCGATAAGGATGTCCACCCTAGGCGGCTCTTTTTAAGTGTATACTAAGCCGTAAACGTATAACAGTGGTGTCTAGTTGCTGCCATAGCGCTTGAAAGGTTCGAAACCTGCTGTGTGGTGGTGTAGTGTGGCAGTGGGCGAGTATGTAACGCAGCTAGGTGGCGTCATTGACGATTCGAATAACGCGGCTGGTTGATAACTATATCCAACATAGGCGCCAGAGAAGCGAATCCCGCTATGTGGGGAAGCTGTTAAAGTAACATTGGTGTCACATGTTTCGTATCTTTGTTAAAGGTTGGTTTACAACATCTGTGACCAAAAAGTCAGTATTGGCCGCAGGTGTATAGTAAAAGAAATAATGTATATTGGGAATTAGGTGTGCTGGCGACAGTTGGTACTATTAATTATATCACCATTATATGTTAACAAAGGAGAACTCAAGTGAATCGTGTGTCGATCAATGCGGGAGAGATTGCCTGACGCGCAATTTACGCTGTAATGCCAATAGCTCCAGTTTTCCTATTGCGGTTATTAGTGATCTGTAGAGACCTGTAGTGGTTTATGCACTACCATTACATAGTATAAAGGAAAACCTTAAAAAAGTAAAGAGGGCGGCTAGTACTAATAGTGGTAGGTATGACTTAGTGATATTCGTTGTTAAGGGGTTGGTGAGTGGTGAAAGGGGGTAGATAAAAGCTTCCGAGCCACTTTCATCATACACTTTCAGATCGTTAAAGGAAATCCTTGAAGAAAAAAGTAAAGAGGACCCTCCATGTCGTTGTGGGTGTCGGACTTGAAGCAGATCGAACCTGATGGTGGCGTAAGGCCATAACAATTAAACAACATGACTGCTATCTGTTCTATATTACGACCAAAATATGTGCAGGCCGCCGGCCTTTGAGATGAGTCTGCTTGTGGCTTGCGGCGGCAGCTTGACTTGTAAAACACACAAACCGATGTGTGGCTTACAACCAATCAGGGTGTTGGTCTTAGAATTGATCCACATTTTATGTTAGACAATCACTGATTGGCTGGCAACTATACTGTGGGCGGGGCTTACTTTATGTAATATATAACCAACTCACCAGCTCTCACTCACCTTGCGCTTTACACAAGAAGGACGAACGACCGAGTCTTCAATTTTGTGGTTATTCAACTGCTATTTGCCTTCAAGCGTAGAAAGTTTGCCAGGCACCTGTTTGTCTTAGTATCTACGGACTATCAACCATATACGGACATACCGATTTAGTGGATCTGTCTCCCAGTTTTTGGCTATTCACAACTGACTTGTAAGATTTATCAACCAGTTTTTTTTTACCCAGACCCACCCCAAGTGTAAGCATCAGCATTATTCTGCCTTAGTTTACAACGGCAGCTGCAAAGATTTCATCACCGGTTGAAACAGAGACTGGTACAACTTGTTCGGGTTTGATACCGCATACTAAACTAGTGAACATTACAGCTTGTTGTTTGGATATTTGGTATCCTAAACTAGTCAACGTCAAGTTATCTACCATTAGTGCAAGTTATAAACTAATTATATTCAACATCATATACAGAGGCTCGGTGTGAACAGGTTTCAAGTCGAGTGTCGATTATCTTATTATCAATTCGCTAGCGAACGTGCCTAAAAAGATGGCTACTCGGCAATCATCTGAGAAACACGTATGTGCAACTTGTGGAAAAGGCTTCACTGAAAAGCGCTTTCTGCTTCGCCATATTCGTAACAGTCACAGTACAAAGACCCGTGTATATTCGTGTCAAACTTGTGATCATCAATTTAACCGGAAAGACAATCTACAACGTCACATTACAAAAGAACACACAACATCAGGAGCAGTATCCAGTGTAATACCAACAGAAACGTCAACGTCTTTTTCACCAACAGTGCGTAAGAGACCAGCGGCTACTAATAGTGATGTGACATGCAGGAAGAAGAAGAACACTAAACAAAACGAAAACGCCTATCCAGCTACCAACACACAACCCGAGGATGAAGCGGGTTCTCTACACACGCTACCAGATGATATTAGACAAGTATACAACGACAACTGGAGTAGTATCAAGACACATAACAAGATCAACACATATATGTCTGTCTATACATTTTTTATTAGTCCACAGACACAACACCCTAAAGACTGGACAGAGACCTTGTACAAGATCTTTAACACTCAAAAGAGCATATTCAAAATCAACTTTAGTTATCATGTAGTCCTTAGGCACATCGAAACACAAGCTCTTCGGTTCTACCATGCATCTTTCAATAACGCTTCTGTCTTAGAAATTCCACAACTAATTCGAAACAGACAAAACTTTGACGCTTTTATCAAAACAGTACACGAACACGACATTCTTACATACGCTAGGCAACAACGTCCAAATACCAAATACACTACAGAGACGATTCCAGCTATAAGTTTTTATCTCTATCATATCCCAGAACTCTGTCTCGTTTAATAAATAACCACAGGTTTATGACCAACGTTCGACACCATTGTACACTGTGTGTATATGAGCATACTATGTATAACATCCCATATTACACCATCCATTTTTATACTGATATTATGTTTATTTTTATGTTTGTAACATTTACTGGAAATACTGTACAATAAACAGTTATATGTATTATAATTGCGTTCACTTGTTGGTTTTTAGTGTTGCCGGTACATATCGGTGTCATGTGGTGAACGGATGTTACATGTTGATGGGTAAGTCAAGAAATATCTCAAACAAACCTATAAATATATCGACCAAATAGGAAAATGTGTTAACCAAAGATGAAAACGACGGGTCAAGTAAAGAAAAAATTTCAAAGAAGCTTATAAAAAATAGGAAACAATGATAGCAAATGGTGGTCAAAGATAGAAATATCTCATCCGAACTTATAACAAGTAAGAAAATATACTAGTAAAATCAAGAAATATGTCGACCGAAGTAATACAATAGGTAGAACGATGGACAAACTTATAAATATTTCATTCAAACTTATAAAGACTATGATAAAATGTTATCCAAAGCAAATAACAGGCTGACCAAACTTATAATTAGCTCATCCAACCTTGTAAATAGTAGGAAAAGTTGTTAGCCAAATAGGCAAAATATTGGTCAGATACACAAATATCTCAATCAAACTTATAAAAAGTAGGAAAAAAGGCTAGTCAAACTAATAAAAATGGTGGCCAAATACATAAATATCTCAACCAAATTTATAAAAAGTAGGAACATTGTAAGTCAAATGTAAAAAAAAAAAAAAAAAAAAAATAAAAATATTGGGTAAATAGAAATCATATTAACCAAATAGGAAAAATGTCGCTCAAACTTATAAATAACACGTCAAAACTTATAAAAAGTAGGAAAATGTTTTAGCCGAATGGTGAAAATATTGCTCAAATTAAGAAACATCTCGACCGAAGTAGGAAAATACGTGATTCAATGTATAAAAACGTTGGGTAAATACAGAAAGATGTCGACCAAACTGATAAAAATCTCCGCCAAACTTATGAAATGTAGGGACATTTGTTAACCAAAAGGGGAAAATGTCGGCCAAATACAGAAATAGCTCCACCAAACTTATGAAAAGTAGGAACATTTGTTAACCAAATAGGCAAAATATTGGTCAGATACACAAATAGCTCAATCAAACTTATAAAAAGTAGGAAAAAAGGCTAGTCAAACTAATAAAAAAGGTGGCCAAATACATAAATATCTCTACCAAACTTACAAAAAGTAGGAAAATTGTAAGTCAAATGTAAAAAAAAAAAAAAAAAAAAAAATATGGGGTAAATAGAAATCATATTAACCAAATAGGAACAATGTCGCTCAAACTTATAAATAACACGACCAAACTTATAAAAAGTAGAAAAATGTGTTAGCCGAATGGTGAAAATATTGCTCAAATTAAGGAACATCTCGACCGAAGTAGGAAAATACGTGATTCAATGTATACAAACGTTGGGTAAATACAGAAAGATGTCGACCAAACTGATAAAAATCTCTGCCAAACTTATGAAATGTAAGAACATTTGTTAACCAAAAGGGAAAATGTCGGCCAAATACAGAAATATCTCCACCAAACTTATGAAAAGTAGGAACATTTGTTAACCAAATAGGCAAAATATTGGTCAGATACACAAATATCTCAATCAATTTTATAAAAAGTAGGAGAAAAGGCTAGTCAAACTAATAAAAATGGTGGCCAAATACATAAATATCTCAACGAAAAGTATAAAAAGTAGGAAAATTGTAAGTCAAATGTAAAAAATATGGGGCAAATAGGAAATCATATTAACCAAATGGGAAAAATATCGCTCAAACTTATAAATAACGCGTCCAAACTTATAAAAAGTAGGAAAATGTGTTAGCCGAATGGTGAAAATATTGCTCAAATTAAGAATCATGTCGACCGAAGTAGGAAAATACGTGATTCAATGTATAAAAACGTTGGGTAAATACAGAAATATGTCGACCAAACTGATAAAAATCTCCGCCAAACTTATGAAATGTAGGAACATTTGTTAACCAAAAGGGGAAAATGTCGGCCAAATACAGAAATAGCTCCACCAAGCTTATGAAAAGTAGGAACATTTGTTAACCAAAGGGAAAAAATAAAAAAAAATATTGGCCATGTAAAGAAATAGCGCATCCAAATTGACAAAATATAGGAAACTTTATTAGCCAAAGGTGAACTCTATTGACCAAGTAAATAAATTCCTCGTCCAACCCCATAAAAGGTAGGAAAATTTCTTACCCAAATGTGAAAAAGATCCGCCAAACTTATAAATGTCTCATCCAAACTTATAAAAAGTAGGAAAACAATACTAGCCAAATCAACTAAAAGGCTGACCAAACTTATAAATATATCATCCAAACTGACCAAAGTAATAAAAATATTGGGTAAATATAGAAATATGTCGACCAAACTTTTACAAATCTCCGGTAAATTTATGAAAAATAGGAAATTTTGTTAACTAAATGTGAAAAAATATCGACCAAACTTATAAAAAGCTCTGCCAAACTTATGAAAAGTAGGAAACTTTGTTAACCCACACGAAGACAATTATTAACCAAAGATAGAAAAATATCGACCTAAATAGGAAAATTTGTTAGCCAAATGGGAAAAATATTGGCCAAGTAAACACATATTTCAACCAAACTTATAACTATGTCATCCAAATTTACAACAACAACAACAAAAATAGGAAAATTTGTCGAACAAGTAAGAAAATATATTACCAAAACTGGAAAAGATACTAATCAAAGTGAGAAAAATACCAACCAAATTAAGAAATATGTATGGTAAGGTAAGAAAAAAAGTTGGCCAAAGTAATAAATACGCTAGCCAAAGGAAAAAATATTAACCATAAGGAGAAAAAATTATAGCAAACTAAGAAATTTGCTTTCACAACTTGTCGAATTGCCCTACCAACTACCCCGTTTGCTTTCACAACTGATCAAATTGACCAATTAACCACACAAATTCCCCACTGACTCTCACAATTTTACCACTTGACATTACAACGTATCGACTCCCGCTCACAATTTACCCAAAGGGGTTTACTATAGGTATTATATATCCACAATCAAGCGCTCTCACACTCACAAGAATAACGAAATACTGGGATTTAAGCCTGTTTTTAATCAATTTCTTTGTTTGCAGTCAAAGCATAGAAATTCCGCCAACCACCTTGGTGTTGAAATATCCAAGGACTTAGTTTATCAGCCATGTATTCGCCTACAGATTTAGCGAAGTCCTCTTCCAGGTCTTGGACATTCACATCGGTGTTGTAAGAATTATCAACCAGATGCTTACCCAGACGCATGCCAAAGGTAAAAAGCATAATTATTCTCCCATAGTTGATGACGTTATCACCAAAGAATTCATCACTGACTAAAACAAAGACTTGGAAAATATGTTCGGGCTTGATACTGTCTTCTAGTCTCGTGAACAACACAGATTGTTGTTTGGCTATTTGACCGACTAAACCAGACAACGTCGAGTTATTTGCCTTTTTGGAATTGTAGGAACTAATAATAGTCAGCGCCATATTCACTATCTCGCTATGAACTTGTTTCAAGTCAATCGTTGCTTGTGTCATTATTATACTGATAGCTAATGTTCATCAAAAGATGTCTAGCAGTCAAACGGCTGATCCATTATTGTGAAACGGTGCTAAGTGGTCAAAATGGATAATAACATAATATTTGTATAAAGAGATGGAATCGTCTCTTCTGGTTGGTCAAATTACCCAACCTACTGGAGATAAAACGGTTGTCACCGAAACCAGTAGACGCGTGTTTTAGACAAGTTGAATGTGATTATCGATCAGTATGGTCACTGGTAATTAAAATTTAAAAAGTAAAGTTCGACAAGAACATTCAACTTGTCTAAAACACGCGTCTACTGGTTTCGGTGACAACCGTTTTATCTCCAGTAGGTTGGGTAATTTGACCAACCAGAAGAGACGATTCCATCTCTTTATACAAATATTATGTTATTATCCATTTTGACCACTTAGCACCGTTTCACAATAATGGATCAGCCGTTTGACTGCTAGACATCTTTTGATGAACATTAGCTATCAGTATAATAATGACACAAGCAACGATTGACTTGAAACAAGTTCATAGCGAGATAGTGAATATGGCGCTGACTATTATTAGTTCCTACAATTCCAAAAAGGCAAATAACTCGACGTTGTCTGGTTTAGTCGGTCAAATAGCCAAACAACAATCTGTGTTGTTCACGAGACTAGAAGACAGTATCAAGCCCGAACATATTTTCCAAGTCTTTGTTTTAGTCAGTGATGAATTCTTTGGTGATAACGTCATCAACTATGGGAGAATAATTATGCTTTTTACCTTTGGCATGCGTCTGGGTAAGCATCTGGTTGATAATTCTTACAACACCGATGTGAATGTCCAAGACCTGGAAGAGGACTTCGCTAAATCTGTAGGCGAATACATGACTGATAAACTAAGTCCTTGGATATTTCAACACCAAGGTGGTTGGCGGAATTTCTATGCTTTGACTGCAAACAAAGAAATTGATTAAAAACAGGCTTAAATCCCAGTATTTCGTTATTCTTGTGAGTGTGAGAGCGCTTGATTGTGGTTATATAATACCTATAGTAAACCCCTTTGGGTAAATTGTGAGCGGGAGTCGATACGTTGTAATGTCAAGTGGTAAAATTGTGAGAGTCAGTGGGGAATTTGTGTGGTTAATTGGTCAATTTGATCAGTTGTGAAAGCAAACGGGGTAGTTGGTAGGGCAATTCGACAAGTTGTGAAAGCAAATTTCTTAGTTTGCTATAATTTTTTCTCCTTATGGTTAATATTTTTTCCTTTGGCTAGCGTATTTATTACTTTGGCCAACTTTTTTTCTTACCTTACCATACATATTTCTTAGTTTGGTTGGTATTTTTCTCACTTTGATTAGTATCTTTTCCAGTTTTGGTAATATATTTTCTTACTTGTTCGACAAATTTTCCTATTTTTGTTGTTGTTGTTGTAAATTTGGATGACATAGTTATAAGTTTGGTTGAAATATGTGTTTACTTGGCCAATATTTTTCCCATTTGGCTAACAAATTTTCCTATTTAGGTCGATATTTTTCTATCTTTGGTTAATAATTGTCTTCGTGTGGGTTAACAAAGTTTCCTACTTTTCATAAGTTTGGCAGAGCTTTTTATAAGTTTGGTCGATATTTTTTCACATTTAGTTAACAAAATTTCCTATTTTTCATAAATTTACCGGAGATTTGTAAAAGTTTGGTCGACATATTTCTATATTTACCCAATATTTTTATTACTTTGGTCAGTTTGGATGATATATTTATAAGTTTGGTCAGCCTTTTAGTTGATTTGGCTAGTATTGTTTTCCTACTTTTTATAAGTTTGGATGAGACATTTATAAGTTTGGCGGATCTTTTTCACATTTGGGTAAGAAATTTTCCTACCTTTTATGGGGTTGGACGAGGAATTTATTTACTTGGTCAATAGAGTTCACCTTTGGCTAATAAAGTTTCCTATATTTTGTCAATTTGGATGCGCTATTTCTTTACATGGCCAATATTTTTTTTTATTTTTTCCCTTTGGTTAACAAATGTTCCTACTTTTCATAAGCTTGGTGGAGCTATTTCTGTATTTGGCCGACATTTTCCCCTTTTGGTTAACAAATGTTCCTACATTTCATAAGTTTGGCGGAGATTTTTATCAGTTTGGTCGACATATTTCTGTATTTACCCAACGTTTTTATACATTGAATCACGTATTTTCCTACTTCGGTCGACATGATTCTTAATTTGAGCAATATTTTCACCATTCGGCTAACACATTTTCCTACTTTTTATAAGTTTGGACGCGTTATTTATAAGTTTGAGCGATATTTTTCCCATTTGGTTAATATGATTTCCTATTTGCCCCATATTTTTTTACATTTGACTTACAATTTTCCTACTTTTTATACTTTTCGTTGAGATATTTATGTATTTGGCCACCATTTTTATTAGTTTGACTAGCCTTTTCTCCTACTTTTTATAAAATTGATTGAGATATTTGTGTATCTGACCAATATTTTGCCTATTTGGTTAACAAATGTTCCTACTTTTCATAAGTTTGGTGGAGATATTTCTGTATTTGGCCGACATTTTCCCTTTTGGTTAACAAATGTTCTTACATTTCATAAGTTTGGCAGAGATTTTTATCAGTTTGGTCGACATCTTTCTGTATTTACCCAACGTTTGTATACATTGAATCACGTATTTTCCTACTTCGGTCGAGATGTTCCTTAATTTGAGCAATATTTTCACCATTCGGCTAACACATTTTTCTACTTTTTATAAGTTTGGTCGTGTTATTTATAAGTTTGAGCGACATTTTTCCTATTTGGTTAATATGATTTCTATTTACCCCATATTTTTTTTTTTTTTTTTTTTTTTTACATTTGACTTACAATTTTCCTACTTTTTGTAAGTTTGGTAGAGATATTTATGTATTTGGCCACCTTTTTTATTAGTTTGACTAGCCTTTTTTCCTACTTTTTATAAGTTTGATTGAGCTATTTGTGTATCTGACCAATATTTTGCCTATTTGGTTAACAAATTTTCCTACTTTTCATAAGTTTGGTGGAGCTATTTCTGTATTTGGCCGACATTTTCCCCTTTTGGTTAACAAATGTCCCTACATTTCATAAGTTTGGCGGAGATTTTTATCAGTTTGGTCGACATCTTTCTGTATTTACCCAACGTTTTTATACATTGAATCACGTATTTTCCTACTTCGGTCGAGATGTTTCTTAATTTGAGCAATATTTTCACCATTCGGCTAAAACATTTTCCTACTTTTTATAAGTTTTGACGTGTTATTTATAAGTTTGAGCGACATTTTTCCTATTTGGTTAATATGATTTCTATTTACCCAATATTTTTATTTTTTTTTTTTTTTTTTTTTTACATTTGACTTACAATGTTCCTACTTTTTATAAATTTGGTTGAGATATTTATGTATTTGGCCACCATTTTTATTAGTTTGACTAGCCTTTTTTCCTACTTTTTATAAGTTTGATTGAGATATTTGTGTATCTGACCAATATTTTGCCTATTTGGCTAACAACTTTTCCTACTATTTACAAGGTTTGATGAGCTAATTATAAGTTTGGTCAGCCTGTTATTTGCTTTGGATAACATTTTATCATAGTCTTTATAAGTTTGAATGAAATATTTATAAGTTTGTCCATCGTTCTACCTATTGTATTACTTCGGTCGACATATTTCTTGATTTTACTAGTATATTTTCTTACTTGTTATAAGTTCGGATGAGATATTTCTATCTTTGACCACCATTTGCTATCATTGTTTCCTATTTTTTATAAGCTTCTTTGAAATTTTTTCTTTACTTGACCCGTCGTTTTCATCTTTGGTTAACACATTTTCCTATTTGGTCGATATATTTATAGGTTTGTTTGAGATATTTCTTGACTTACCCATCAACATGTAACATCCGTTCACCACATGACACCGATATGTACCGGCAACACTAAAAACCAACAAGTGAACGCAATTATAATACATATAACTGTTTATTGTACAGTATTTCCAGTAAATGTTACAAACATAAAAATAAACATAATATCAGTATAAAAATGGATGGTGTAATATGGGATGTTATACATAGTATGCTCATATACACACAGTGTACAATGGTGTCGAACGTTGGTCATAAACCTGTGGTTATTTATTAAACGAGACAGAGTTCTGGGATATGATAGAGATAAAAACTTATAGCTGGAATCGTCTCTGTAGTGTATTTGGTATTTGGACGTTGTTGCCTAGCGTATGTAAGAATGTCGTGTTCGTGTACTGTTTTGATAAAAGCGTCAAAGTTTTGTCTGTTTCGAATTAGTTGTGGAATTTCTAAGACAGAAGCGTTATTGAAAGATGCATGGTAGAACCGAAGAGCTTGTGTTTCGATGTGCCTAAGGACTACATGATAACTAAAGTTGATTTTGAATATGCTCTTTTGAGTGTTAAAGATCTTGTACAAGGTCTCTGTCCAGTCTTTAGGGTGTTGTGTCTGTGGACTAATAAAAAATGTATAGACAGACATATATGTGTTGATCTTGTTATGTGTCTTGATACTACTCCAGTTGTCGTTGTATACTTGTCTAATATCATCTGGTAGCGTGTGTAGAGAACCCGCTTCATCCTCGGGTTGTGTGTTGGTAGCTGGATAGGCGTTTTCGTTTTGTTTAGTGTTCTTCTTCTTCCTGCATGTCACATCACTATTAGTAGCCGCTGGTCTCTTACGCACTGTTGGTGAAAAAGACGTTGACGTTTCTGTTGGTATTACACTGGATACTGCTCCTGATGTTGTGTGTTCTTTTGTAATGTGACGTTGTAGATTGTCTTTCCGGTTAAATTGATGATCACAAGTTTGACACGAATATACACGGGTCTTTGTACTGTGACTGTTACGAATATGGCGAAGCAGACTGCGCTTTTCAGTGAAGCCTTTTCCACAAGTTGCACATACGTGTTTCTCAGATGATTGCCGAGTAGCCATCTTTTTAGGCACGTTCGCTAGCGAATTGATAATAAGATAATCGACACTCGACTTGAAACCTGTTCACACCGAGCCTCTGTATATGATGTTGAATATAATTAGTTTATAACTTGCACTAATGGTAGATAACTTGACGTTGACTAGTTTAGGATACCAAATATCCAAACAACAAGCTGTAATGTTCACTAGTTTAGTATGCGGTATCAAACCCGAACAAGTTGTACCAGTCTCTGTTTCAACCGGTGATGAAATCTTTGCAGCTGCCGTTGTAAACTAAGGCAGAATAATGCTGATGCTTACACTTGGGGTGGGTCTGGGTAAAAAAAAACTGGTTGATAAATCTTACAAGTCAGTTGTGAATAGCCAAAAACTGGGAGACAGATCCACTAAATCGGTATGTCCGTATATGGTTGATAGTCCGTAGATACTAAGACAAACAGGTGCCTGGCAAACTTTCTACGCTTGAAGGCAAATAGCAGTTGAATAACCACAAAATTGAAGACTCGGTCGTTCGTCGTTCTTGTGTAAAGCGCAAGGTGAGTGAGAGCTGGTGAGTTGGTTATATATTACATAAAGTAAGCCCCGCCCACAGTATAGTTGCCAGCCAATCAGTGATTGTCTAACATAAAATGTGGATCAATTCTAAGACCAACACCCTGATTGGTTGTAAGCCACACATCGGTTTGTGTGTTTTACAAGTCAAGCTGCCGCCGCAAGCCACAAGCAGACTCATCTCAAAGGCCGGCGGCCTGCACATATTTTGGTCGTAATATAGAACAGATAGCAGTCATGTTGTTTAATTGTTATGGCCTTACGCCACCATCAGGTTCGATCTGCTTCAAGTCCGACACCCACAACGACATGGAGGGTCCTCTTTACTTTTTTCTTCAAGGATTTCCTTTAACGATCTGAAAGTGTATGATGAAAGTGGCTCGGAAGCTTTTATCTACCCCCTTTCACCACTCACCAACCCCTTAACAACGAATATCACTAAGTCATACCTACCACTATTAGTACTAGCCGCCCTCTTTACTTTTTTAAGGTTTTCCTTTATACTATGTAATGGTAGTGCATAAACCACTACAGGTCTCTACAGATCACTAATAACCGCAATAGGAAAACTGGAGCTATTGGCATTACAGCGTAAATTGCGCGTCAGGCAATCTCTCCCGCATTGATCGACACACGATTCACTTGAGTTCTCCTTTGTTAACATATAATGGTGATATAATTAATAGTACCAACTGTCGCCAGCACACCTAATTCCCAATATACATTATTTCTTTTACTATACACCTGCGGCCAATACTGACTTTTTGGTCACAGATGTTGTAAACCAACCTTTAACAAAGATACGAAACATGTGACACCAATGTTACTTTAACAGCTTCCCCACATAGCGGGATTCGCTTCTCTGGCGCCTATGTTGGATATAGTTATCAACCAGCCGCGTTATTCGAATCGTCAATGACGCCACCTAGCTGCGTTACATACTCGCCCACTGCCACACTACACCACCACACAGCAGGTTTCGAACCTTTCAAGCGCTATGGCAGCAACTAGACACCACTGTTATACGTTTACGGCTTAGTATACACTTAAAAAGAGCCGCCTAGGGTGGACATCCTTATCGAATCGCGGCGTGAATCGATTCTCAAATGATGCCTCCGGCACCACCTATCCCCGTTACACACTCGACCACTGCCACACTACCCCACCACACAGTGAGATCCGAACCTGTTGCATGGTAGGGCACCCAAGAGACACCCAAGTTACACATTGGTGATATCCCACTATGACACACTACACACCCCCTATGACAACTAGGTACACCCATACGTGATAAAGTGGTAACCTTACCAACGAAAAAGCATTGAGATTCGAACTTAACGCCGCCAAATGAGGGCGGGGGTCTATGGTACCAATTTAACCTATTATACACCCCAGTTACACATTGGCGATACCCCGACACACTCTATCGAATTGGTTATCGCACCATCTGCAATGCGACTGTGGTACCAACTAACCCCGTGTCTCAATTCATTTATCATTGTTTACATATACCGATGATCTGATTAAAAACGCCACCTATCGCCGACAGGTGTAATTTACAAACCACATTATTTCTGGTACGGACAATATCGACTTTTTTGCTGACAGTTGTTCGCCGATCTTAACAAAGATACGAATACATCAACCCGTAACAGCCGGCGCAAACCAATCGATTATGCATAAATTATGTTCCCCCACTCCCCTTCTTTGAGCTTACTATTTTATTCCGGCACCTCCCCGCACCTCCCGCACCTCCTTCTTTATTCTTTGTATATCTCATTGCTCATTGCTCGATGCTAGGCCTGGAGACCCTATATACTACTCTACTGACCACCCTAGTTCTGCTTTGGTTGGCTATTCTTTGGCTTCCCTCATGGCACCTTAGTCTAACTTGTCCACGTTTGACGTCTATGTGAACTAGCCAAAGGTTATAAAAAGACTTTAAGTAAGTGTTTGAGATGATGTGCTTTTATATGATGATGATAATGATGATGATCATAAAGTGCCTTGCTTCTCCATATCTCGCGGTCTCAAAATGAACAATTAAATAAAAGACTTAATAACTCGTGTAATTAACTCGCTATATGACGGCGAACATAAATATTGGTATCTATGTGAAGAGAAATGATGCTAGATGGATTGCGACGGTGGCATGGAGGAATATCAACGACATAGTTGATCCAGAAAACCAAGGACAGAGATCTGTATAGGGCCATGAACGCCTACGCCAGTCGGCACGGTACTTGATGATGATGATGATGATGTGAAGAGTTGAGTTCAGTTAGTCAAGAACCGATACAACAATACTCAGGACACTTCCATCTGTACTCTGTCATCAACTTCAACAGCCAGTGAAGATTCCTCATACTAATGGTACCAGCTGCAGTCTGATTATATGTCCATCTGACCTTCCCTCGAAGTCCTGACTGTCGGCCAATTCCTTTGGTAACTCCTTGCCGCACCATTGTCTCTAGGCTATGATACAAGAATCTATGTGATCATCCACACAATAATAATATAATAATAGTCATTAAGAAAGCACTTTACAACACACTCTTCCTATCAACTCTATGCTACCAATGCCAAACCTGGACAATGACAGAAAAAGAGAAAAGAAAAATCATAATAACAGAAACGAGATTCCTGAGAAGAATACTAAATGTATCAAGAAGAGATAAGATCAGAAATGAAGACATCAGGACTAAAGTGGGGGTTACAGCAGCGCTAGATTTTATTAGAAGGCAGCACGTCGAATGATTTGGCCATGCAAGTATGTTACCAACTAACAGTATACCACGACAAGCAATGATGTACAGACCAGATGGAATCAGAGGAAGAGGCCGACCAAGTAAAAGATGGACGAAGGGAATAGCAGAGTCCATGGGAATATCGATACATGAAGCTCATAAGCGGGCACTCTCCAGCTGTTTATACTTCATCTCGACGCCGCAAGGTACAACATGAAGATGATGAGATGAGATCTACACTATACACATGATCCCAAAGGGCATTGAACATGGCTGCCTTATAGTGCACCAATACCCCACCCAACGGAGCAGAACCAGCCAATCTGTTGGCCTACTCGTTTCCCACAGCTCCAGCATGTCCTGGGGAAAAGATTCAAAAGATGCTCATTTTCTTTGATTTTGTAATTGAAGCATGCCACTCTACACGTAACCTTTCTAAGCATATTCTGTGAATCCGTCAAAATCATGACATGTTTGTTCTGCTTGTCCTCCAGTCAGCCGACCTCCGCTGTGACATCCTCGACTTCCCTTCTCGACTTGATGTCGTAGTATCATTTGTCAGGCTTCCCTGCACTAAACACCGTCCATTAATCTTCGCTATGAACCCCCATGCCCTTCTTTTGTTTATTTCTACAACAGAGCCACCATGAAGATGACTACATCGCCTGGATGCGAATTGTGAATCAGTTGTTACATTCCTCATCCAGCTCAGTCCGCTGACGAATCACTGCACTCCTGGTCCCATATGATTTGATCCTGTACAGTTTCTTTGTTGCTTTCGCTCGCTTTGAACTCAATCGTAGACCATACATCTCCTACACTTCTAGTGCACTGGACTGATTTCCATATTACCAATATCCCTCGCCATCAGGCAAATCCACACCGACTTCTGAGGTACTTGTAATTTACATTTCAAGTCAAAGACGTGAAGTCAACATTTTCGTCTAACTGACAGGTGTTGAGGTCAATTCCGCTACCTCGGCATCAGAACAAGTTGTAAGAGCGAGATCTCTTATCCATTCGGCCATGCTGACCTCTTTGTTTCTTCTTCAATCCCCCTTTCTGCAGTTGTACTAAACTTTGCTGGGTCCAAGTAAAATATATCTCAATACAACAGTGTGTGGTGTACACAGCGTGAATGTATTGAATGCACAATCTGGGCCATTATTAGGTTAACCACAACAACTCTAAAATTACTTGGAGAATCTGAAGAGTTTCCTTCGTCATCTATAAGCTCATCTGTCATCCCTTTCTTCCACCACTGCCTTTTAACTGACAATACTGTTTCCAGAGTCTATTTCCTATGTTTGATGTTTTTTCCACATTCAGTTGTGAAATCTTGCCTTTACATTTATTTACAGATGCCAATGTCTTGTTTTGAAGGTTATCAAATGTTCTTGTCTGTTCTTTCAACTTTGCTGTAGCTGACTGTACTAACTCCATGCTGTAAACATATCTAAACTACTACAAAAAACTGTAACTATTATTCCATGAAGTGCGACAGTGTGTGAGAGTGATAACTGTCAGAATTGCTCATGCTGATATGCAAACAATACCGTTATGGGGATTTCTTAGAATTATACCTGTGTCACGCTTGCTTGTGCTATCATGCAAATAATTCAAGTGTTTTTCTTAGAGTGTAGCAATGACATTCTTGATTATGTTATTTAATAACTACAACGCGTGTGATTTTTTCCATATGTTTATTTCACCCTCAACATCTGTCACCCTTTATGAGGTTCCTAAAACCTAAAATCACACCACACCCACTGTTTTCTTTCTCAAATTTTTATTCACATTAAAGATATCTCAGACAGTTACACACACTCTTGTATATGAAGACACAATATGAAAATTGTTGAATATTTTCTGTCACGATGAAGTAAACCATATGTACAAAGAGACCGTGAGAGTGGAAACAAGGATCTTCATTGAGTGTTTATGAAAGGAACACCACCACAGATCATTAAAACTGTCATGTTGTTATGAACGCTTAATATCATCATCAAGACAGACTAGCTCACAATGGTTGTTTGAAAAAATACACATATCAATGCTGTCATAATGTTTTTAATGCGTATCTGAAATTGTGAAATTGCATAGAGTGATGTAAATGATACTGACAGTTATCAAGAGCAATGGAATGCACATTATCATTGAGATCTCAGACCCAGTAGCAGATGTGTAGATCTGCAAGGCACTTTCATGGTTAATGCCTTTCACTATTTTAAAACGAGCACTTAGCAGTCCTCTAACTCTCATGGGCTGAAAACCTGTTTAGAGAGGAGTGCGCTTTTTAAAATTTAAATATACATATAAGTTCCAAAATGGTATTGCTGATCAGGAGCTGGAGTGTCAACATATTTAATATGCCAAGCCATGTGCAGACTTCCTGTGGACAAAGTTTAGAAGCAGAACCAGGAATATTTCAGATAAGTGGCTTAGTGTTGCCACCACAAGCCATCATACACACTACCACGCTTTGTCCTAGAATTTAAACTACACTTTATTTGCATTATAACCATCGAATGTTACTTTTTTGTGACTTTACACTCAATCTTGAGTTAATTTACATATTGTATGTTAGTAACAATGTCGAAGGGATGTCTATAAAGTAAATGTATTTTATTAGTACATTATTAATAACAACTAGGAAATTCGAAGTCGAGCGGCCACCGAGAACTCTATTTGAATCAACTGTGCTTGGAGCTTCTAAGTCTCCTAGGTATATGTTTACAGTTGGGATTTCCTGGTTGTACTGTTTGTCTAGAAGTTTCTTTTTTGCCATATGGAGTCACCTGTCAGCAGTACTTTCTTAGTTTATAGCATAAATCTTTCTTTGACTAGAAACTTTGAGGGAACTCTTTATTTTGTCTTCCTCGTTTGCAAGGCGAAGAGATCGTCGTTCTGGGTCAGCGAAGATTTTGTACCTCTCGTCGCGAGATGATCAACAAAAGCGAGAGTTAGTGTTAGAAACAATTTAGTTCTTAGCTCAATGCAGCAAAAGGTGACAAAAGTAAGCAAGGCAATAAGAAATTATCAATAACAAATAATAAATGTTAAACTTAACAAGAAATAAGGAAACAAAGTGGTACAGAATTATCACGTTTCAAACGCGGCAGAATAAGACTGGAAATTGTAAACAAAAGAAACACATTCATGCTGGGTTTTTTTTTTGTCTGCCCGATTCGAGTTCACAGCATACCAACGATATCACCTTTAGTTCACAGCATACCAAACTATAATAGTTCTAGTTAACAAGATATCAAACCATATCACTTCTAGTTCACAGTCCACCAAATTTTATCACTTTAAGTTCACAGCTTACCAAACCATACCACGTCTATTTCACAGCCTACCAAATTATATCAATCTAGCGGGACGCAGAGGTGTTTCCAAGGCACCAGGGCCGGGTTATATACTGGCCAAGACCTATTGACGCGTCCTCGTCGAGCGTCCTGGGCAACAGGTCCCTTTGGGGTCCTGGCTAAAGTCAGTAGGATCGCCGATTCCTCCGAAGTCGGAGAGTGTCTGCCTGTACGGCGAGGAACCACCAGTCTGCACACCAATAAGCCAGACACGGGACAACGAATACTCACGCAAAACTCAGGTCCTGTATGACATCAGACTGATGTTGGACAACAGGATGCCTTCATCCGACATACAGGACTTCACGATGGAGCTCAAGCCAACGAACACAAGCAAGCAAGCATATCAATCTAGCTCGCAGCAGAGTACCAAAATGTATAAATTTTGCTTCATAGCATACCAAACCATATCACTTCAAGTTCATAGCATACTAAACCATGTCACTTCAAGTTCACGGCATACCAAACCATATCACTTCTAGTTCATAGTAATGTATTCTGTGAAATCGTATTCTTCCTCAATTACCTTCCTCAGTCTCTCACCCCCTTATAAATGTTTTGTAATACTTCTTTCAACAATGGGAAGACAATGAAATTATATATCAGAGGACATTTTCATAGACTCTACCGTCAGTTAGTAATCATCCTGAATGGTCAACCAAGACCTAACATCGTCGGGGTCAGGTATCACAACAGACTTGCGAGTTGACCGTTTGATTCTTGTTTTAGTTGAGTCGGTGTAAAATCCGGAGTCGAATTCGGCATTCTC
This sequence comes from Cepaea hortensis, assembly GCA_963921405.1. Classification (NCBI taxonomy): domain Eukaryota; kingdom Metazoa; phylum Mollusca; class Gastropoda; order Stylommatophora; family Helicidae; genus Cepaea; species Cepaea hortensis. The sequence goes on from OY992880.1 coordinate 35,627,535, forward strand.
CATAAACTCTGCCCCGTCGTAAATACTCTCCTCTGGATCAGGTACGGGTTTGATACGTTTTCGTGACGACTTTTTCTTCTTTGGGCCCGATTTGAGGATAGGTTTGATATCCGATTTGAGCCCAGCAGGATCCGTGTCAGAAATGCCAGCTTCATTTGGATACGCCTCCTTTTGGTCATAAGTAGAGTAGGGGTAATTTCTGTTTTGAGATTTTTCTGTAGCTTTTAAACCGGATACAATCTGCAGTGATGGTCTAACAGGTACTTTCGGTTCTTCTGTGTCCTGATTATCAATAGCCGTGTGAACCACTTCAGTGCCTGTGCTAATCTGCTGTGAACTGATGACGTCTCGCTGGATCTCTGGCACTGGGGCCAATTGGTCCACGTTATCTCCATCAAAGGCAACAACGAGATCAGAGGTAGGAGATTCATGTTGTGGACTTTGACCACACGAAGGCGCATCATTATTTCTTTGTGCTTTTAAAAGGACATCCGTTTTCTGTCCATGAACAGTACTGGACCGTACTATATCTGCATACCCATAGTCCTTGTAGTCTAGTATTGTGGATGACCCTGTTTTATGCGCGTGTATTTCCTTGTCCATCTGTAAGGTTGGTGATTTTTTATGATCGATGCCATTAAGAGTGCCCTTGTGATCTAATGAATAGATAAAAGATGACAGTTATGTTATGACGTTAAAATTAATAGCATTGGTGTTAACGATTAACTAAAACGTTACAACCAGAACATGCTTATAATCGTTACTTAGCCATTCAAAAAGTGCTACCACGTGAGAACGTATGTTATGCATATCACACTACCTTCGATTGACAAGAAAAATATGATATGTTGTTCGTTGAAATAAACTTTAGAGGAAACCTTCTAGTTTGTATTTGTTTTTTGCTTGTCTAGCACCCTTGTCATGTAGCGCACATTTACCGTAGCTTCTGGTTCAACTGTATGGGTACGTTTCGCCTACTATATGATAATGAATTTCAAAGCAATGTCAAAAATGGAAACTCTAAGACCATTTTATGTACATCAAATATTCAAAGTCAAATCTTCTTCTATTGAGCAAAAAATGGAAATATTAATTCTTTCATCAAGTAGATTCCATTTATCCATACAATCTTGTAATATATTCTGGGTAATTTTGTTGCATTTTCGTAAACAAATTAGTATTGCTACTGTAAATTTGTTAGCTCGTAAATTTTAAATGTTTGTAGCGAATACTATAGGGTAAGATCCGGGGTAAGATAACAAGAAGACGACTTATAAAAGAAACAACACCCTCACAATCACGCAAGGACGCTGGGGTGCAGGCTTATGTGAACTGAGAAGATAGTCGAGAAAAGGAGGCAGTGAAAGAACGCCTAGAATACTGTAATTTATATGAGTATTGTTCCGACAGTGGTGTCTAAAGTTGGAGGAAAATGCCCAGCTGAAGATATCGTCTGGCAGTCTTAGTTTCTGAAACTCAGAATGTGTGGATATGCTTATAGTAACTGAAATTAGCTTTCATAATTGCATATTTTCACGATGAAAAGTGCCAAACAAGGTAACTCTATAAATGACAAGAAAGGTAATCTCTTCTTCTTCTTCTTCAGCGTTCCGAGCCATTGAGGTTCTTTGCTGCAAATACAATCCGTCTCCATTCGTCTCTCTGGTGGACCTTCTCTTGCCAGTCGTTGATTCCAAGTGCTTGTAGGTCTGTACATGTATTATCTCTCCACCGCCTTCTTGGTCTACCTCGGGGTCTACGGTCATTTATTTCCTGAGTGTAAGCGAGTTTTGTTTCCCTATTATCTTCCATTCTTTCTATATGCCCCAGCCATTGTAGTCTATTAGCCTTCATGATACCAGTGATTAGCGGGGACTTAAACAGATCATAAATGTCTTTGTTACTTCTTCTTTTCCACTCTCCACTTTGTGTATCCCTAATGGGTCCAAAGATGCGTCTTAAAATTTTGTTCTCAAAGGTTTGTAACAAGGTAATCTCTGCATATGTGAAATTAACCTGCTTGAGTGAAGGTGTCGGCTGCATTAAAAGGGACATAATTAGAAATGTCGACACGAGGATTAAAGCAGGCCCCACTCTCTATATGGGGCTGAGGTGGTAGGGTAGCTCGCAAGGACCGCTGACCATGTGTTTAAATCCCCATCTAGGCGGAATATCTTTTTTTGTTTTAAATTAGTCTGGGCTCCCAGGTCGAGCCAGCATAAAATAGGAACCAAGAATTGTTTTGGGAAGTACAGGCGGACGACGTGATACTGACCTCGTCGTCAGTTAAAATATCCACCGGTCTGTACAAATGTGGGGGCTAGAACCTTAAACCCAATACGTTGCAAGGCGTGGAAAAGTGTCCTATACTTTACTGTACTTGTGTTCATATTTGGAAAGTTTAAGTACAATTCTGTCAATTTATATAAATTGTAATGCAAAATTCCGGAATATTTATAGAACGTAAGGAAAAATCAAATCTGTCTAAAACTGCTAAGCAACAGAGAACCAACCTCAGAACATGAACACAAAAAAGTCGCTTAAAAGTCGACAGAGTCGACTTCATTGCACCGGGTTTTATCCCCATACGGCTTGGTCTCTTTCCGCAGCGCGGAAAGCGTCGCACAAAGCACGAACTCCGTAGCTCTAGCGACGACCCACAGGAGTCTTCGAAAAATTTCACTCGTGAACCGAAGGACACGGCCCGGAATCGAACCCACAACCTTCGGAGCCCGAGTCAAACGGCCACGGAAACTCCCGACACAATCATGAACACATGAACACAATCTGTAAAACAATAGATACGTTGTTTTTGACACTTACAATCACTAGCGAAGAGGCCGGAAGAGATATAACCAAGTGTGTTCGTGTACGGTGAATGTTCTTGACAAGTCAACAAACGACATTGTTCCTTCAGATTAATTTGATAATTAACTAACTTTTTAAAGTCATAACTCTGATACACCCCTACTACCATTTTTCCGCTATAAATGTTTGTTTTCTTCTATTTTTTGTTTTGCACAGATTCAGTTAATGGTTCAGAATATGTTATCTTTGAAATCTGTTGACATTATCCGCTCCAGATTAATTTAATTATATTGAATAATTCAGAAATTGTCATCGTTGTAATGTGTTAATACATACGTTGTATTTACATATACCAGAACATGTCAGTGGAGGTGAAAGAGGCGGAGTGATATTGACCAAATCACTCGAGTACAAATTTGTCTATAAAAACGTAGGTCTAGTACCATAAGCCTTAGAGTTTGTCAAAGGGTCCCTTATTGACTTAATAATTGTTATGTGAATATGTCAAAGGGTCCCTGTTTGGTTTACTAATTGTTATGTGAACATGTCAAAGGGTCTCTTGTTGACGTACTAATTTTATGTGTACATGTCAAAGGGTCCCTTATTCATCTTATCTCATCAGGTTCCTCTTGTACCTTGCGGTGTCGAGGTGAAGCATAAACAGCGGGAGAGAGCCCTTGTGTGGGCTTCGTATATCAAGGTTCCCATGGTCTCTGTAATTCCCTTTATCCATCGTTTTGGTGGCCGGCCGCTTCCTCTGCTTCCGCCTTACTGACTTAATAATTTTATGTGAGCATGTTTTGGGTGGTGTCAAAAAGGCTAATTTTCTTTCCGACCCTGTGGTCTTAATTGAATCAGTACCGAAGGATAGTATATCGCTAAATGTGACTTCTCATTTGGACAGAAGGACGACATATCGTCATACTAGAGTCATCGTGTTATTTGTTTTGCTTTGTGGCAACGTCCGCAGTTTTAATGCTCTGAGAATGGAAATTTAATTTGATTGTGTATCATGTTTGTTCCAAACCTCCTTATTGTTTGGCACTGAATCAGTTAAATTCGAATGCCCAACAAGATGGATTTCTTTTTAAATGGTTTGGACTCGCAGGTCCATCCAGCATGAAATAAATCCATCCATCATGTGCCATGCTGATAAGCGTGGGCGGTCATGCTGTGCCATCTCACTCGATCACCAGAGTCGTGGATCAGCTCCGTGTTCCTGTCTCGACTATGCCACGTGGCCAAGCCATCTAGCATGAAATGGGTACCACATAATTCTTGGGAAGTAAAAACGGCCGGTGAGGTACTGATCACATCAGCCATTAAGTGCAGTTTGGTCTATAAATCTATGGGGCTAGCACCATATGCCCAATACACTTCACGACGTGTACAAGGGACGTTTACTTTCTTAAACAGAAAAGCTACGGGTAATGAGAACGAATATGTACGAGGGACGGTCAATAAGTAATGCCTCATATATTATATTTATGTAAATACTTTATCGGTGTGCAATTTATTAATTTAACGGGATTTCTCAAACACTTTTTCAGCACTGCGTATCACTATCAACCTGTTTCAGTCACAGGTTGCGCAACAGTAACGGTTTAAAAATGGCCACCTAAGATGTTCGGTTAAAGCAACGTAATGTCACCGAATTCCTTAATGCCAAAGGCGAGACCCCAATTCGCATCCACGAATGTTTGAGTATTGTTTGTGGAGATTCATCAGAGGCTGTTAGCACTGTCCGGTGTTGGGTATGTCGTTATGACGAGACTGAAGTAGGTCAATTCTCACTGGCTAGTTAGTTAGTTAGTTAGTTAGTCGACAGATCATCCTCATTACACATCGAACCATTCAGTCCATATGTGCTCGGATCCCCTCCTCAGCAAATCTCGCAGCGTGTAGCGGCTCACGACACCAGTTCTGTGTTGGTTAATCAATCTTCTTTGGCTTCCTGCGTAGTGTTCTTGTTTGGCAACACCTCTTTTAATTTGCAGTTCTCGCAGTCTGACCATGGTTGTAGATTCGCAGTCACCGCTTGGTCCTCGCAACAGTCTTACTTCTCGTAGAGCATTCAGAATGTCAGCCTGGTCCATAGCGCGCCCGCCCTCAACAGTAGCATTACCTGCGAGCTTGTCAGCCCGCTCATTTTCTTGTACTCCCGCATGCCCTGGCACGAAGATGAAATTAATCTTTGCCAGCTGAGACCGCTCCAAAGACAGCAACCACCGTGCACAATTCTTTGAATAACCCAGGTCTTTAATTATGGTGTGGGCACTGCCTCTAATAATGGTCAACATGGAAAACAGTTTATCCAGTGTTACCCGACTGTCACCACGAATAATGTTATCAACTCGATGAATGTTGTGTGGAGTCAATGCGGTTAACGGACGGTCAGTCAGCTTTGCTCAGCCAGTAAGTATTGACTTACTTCAGCTTCGTCATAACGACATACCCAACGTCGGACAGTACTAACATCCTTTGTTGAATCTCCATAAACAGTACTCAAACGTTCGTGGATGCGAATCGGGGTCTCGCCTTCAGCATTGCGGAATTCTGTGACATTACGTTGCTTTAACCGAACATCTTCGGTGGCCATATTTAAACCGTTACTGTTGAGCAAACTGTGACTGAAACAGGTTGGTAGTGATACACAGTGAAGAAGAGTGTTTGAGGATTCCCGCTAAATTAATATATTGCACACTGATAAAGTATTTACATAAATAAGAAATAGGGTGCATTACTTATTGACCGTCCCTCGTATATAAGAATTTGTATTTGATATGCAGAATCACTTTCTTAGAATTAATGTTTTCAGACCAACATGTTTTGTATATTTAAAACGATTTGTATATTTAACTGTTGGCATGGTGGCTTAGTAGTTAGTGTGTTTGTTTACAAGTCAATGGTTTTGGTTCAATCCCCAACCGTTACAAGATTCTTCGTCTTTCTGTCCTGTACAGCTGTGTAGTCAACCCAAGCATGTAAACTGAACAGTAATAGATATCAGAATTCTCTGGGAATTATCTATGAAGGACATGCAGCGAGGAAGGGAAATGGCAACCTCACCTCTGCAAGCAATTACTTAGAAAAGTTAAACAAAACACTTTAATACCAGAGTTGATATCTGTACAGAGATCTCATTTGCTCGTTTGCGATTTTGTTTTGAATAAAGAAAAAGAAAATAATAATCAAGTGTTCTTTGAGATTTGAGGTACGGAAACAGACATGTTTCTTACCTGGAACTGAAGACACAGACTTTTCTGGGAAAACTGGTTTCCTGAATCTTTTCTTCATGTACACCAGCATAATAATAAGCAGTATGATAACAATAACAGCCACAGCACCAAGAATGGCAGAAACAATAATAAAAGTATCATCGCTGTCCACACTGGACATGATCACGGTTGCTTCGTGGGCGTCATCTTGTACAGAGATGAGAAGCGTTGTTATTGTGGCTCTAGCATTTTGAGAAACCTCACGTGCCTGCAAACAAACAGAAATGCTGGTATCGGTAAGTATTCCTACTATTACAACACGTAGTTAAGTAGTGATGCATAATAATATATTATTAAGTATTAGTGCTATTGGGTTCTTTAGATGCTGCACTTGCAAGTGGCAGAGTATGCGAGTCCCATTCACTAGAGGTGTGCTTAAGTGCTCCATGTGCAAGTGGCAGAGTATGCGAGTCCCATTCACTAGAGGTGTGCTTAAGTGCTCCATGTGCAAGTGGCAGAGTATTCGAGTCCCATTCGCTAGAGGTGTCCTTAGATGCTGCACGTGCAAGTGGCAGAGTATGCGAGTCCCATTCGCTAGAGGTGTGCTTAGGCGCTGCACGTGCAAGCAGCAGTCAGCGAGACCCATTTGCTAGAGATGTGTCTGAGACCACAATGTCCTTTTCTGAATGAAGATTCTCATCTACACATTTATGCAAAGCTCATTTATGCTCCTGTGCTCTGGACTGTAGTCTTTGTTGGGTGGCGAATCCTCGCTAAGAGTGACTTTTAACTCAAGTCCGGTGCATCAACGTTCAGGCCATGTGAGCCATGATAAGGGCTTGGGTCTGTTGGGGTGAGGTTGGTGTATAAACTTTCCTCTCGACCTGGCCTGGAAGTACCAACTTTGGGACTGTGTTGCAAAACTCTCATGCTCCACTCCAATTTCAGAGACCAGTGGGGTATATTAGACTGGCACGTGATATTCAGACCTGAGCAGACGCAAATTAAGATGTCACTAGGTCGTAATTCAGCACTGCACGGATGGTCTGGCAGGAATTAGGTCTAGGTTTGCGATATTCCCTTTGACGCTTTGCGTATTTCATTGTCCATTGACTCTGCCAACTGCCTACATGCATCGGAGAACTCCAGAACTTTATGTTGTGTTGGAATTTATCAATAAACGGATAGTGAGTTAAAATGTAAAACAAAAGTAACTGACCATTTTCCACGTCACAAGGCGCAATGAGTATATGTTATTGGCCCCATGATCTTATAGACCTGTCGGGACTCACCATTTGATGATATCAAGTTCACACCTTTACTTCTCAAAACACTTCGTGGTACCTATTTTAGCCCGGGTTTCATCAACAGACAATTGTCACATACAAAAATACAATGAATGTACTATACAGACTCTATACTGTTGTATACATAAGAACTCTGAACAAGACGAGAATCCTCGGATGGCAACGGGAATGTAGTTTATGGCAGAAATGCAAATACTACCATGTGCGGCTAGATAAGGTACACAAGGCAGCCCTTGAGCAGATGGAAACCGAAAAGAAGATATTTGAACAATCAGATCTATACAGTCATCATCTCTTGGGCGTATTGTGAGGAGAAATATCTGTCAAATATTAGTGACATCTGGCAAACGTGACAGAATAAGTGCAAGAGGAAGACAGTTAGATAAATACCTGCAGGTCAGCATGGTCGAATGGATAAGAACGCATTTTTTTAAACATCCGGTATGCTGATGCCGAGGTTAAGGGTTCAACCCCTACACTGGACAGCTGGACTAAAATGGTTACCAGTCGTCCTTGACTTGGGGACGTAAATTACAAGTACCTTTGAAGTCGTAGTGGATTCGCCTGTTGGCGAGGGATCCTATGAATACGGAAAGCTAATCTACACGCAAAATTCAGTCCGTCACTACCATAAATAGCATGTATGGACTTCGCTTGAGTTCAAAGCGAGCGAGTGCAAAAAATACCTAAATAACTTGGTCAAATGGCATAGTCAGGATAAGAAAAGAGACTGGTCTTCGGGTGAGATGGTGAACCAAGATAACTGACAGCTAACGGTATGGCACATGCTGATGATGGTGTTACGTGAGGTATCTTAAGTCGAGTACGGTTACATATGACCAGATATTTACCGCTGTAGCGTGTCTGTCAGCTGGAATAATGGGATGGGAATTTCACAGAAAAGTTGATAATATTTGATATTGTAGCTGTGGCAGAGCTCTCAGATAGTTATGTATAATGATAGCGGCTGTGGTGTCAGTCTCAGACCAGAAGTTACAAAGTTCGAACCCCAGCAAATGTTTACTAGAACCATTTTCTAATGATAGTGCGCATCTCTCTGATAGTCTGGTCGGTCATGCAGTTTGCATAAGTACGAAAAATAGGCCTCTTGTTCGAGATGAGCACGCTACTGTCCCATGGCAGTTGAGAATTGTAAAGAGTAGGCTAACAGGCTAACTTCTGGCAAATTGTTGAAACAGTCACTGAACTATGGTAACCAAGTGCAATGCTTACCACACGATGCTACATGATATGTGGTCTAAGGGAAGTGATATAATTCGACAATTCAAAACGATGCTGCGTAGACCATCTATGACCAATAGCCGTCGTCTATGCCCTGACCAGTTTTCCATATTTGGCAGATCTTCGTTAAATTTGATACCCTTCATAGTTTTGAACATGGGTTGTCATTCCCTGCAGTACCGCATAACCTAGTCTGGGGTCGGGACTATCATGTCTGGGAGCTGGAACAGGAACTAACTTAAAGAGACGATGTTACCTCTGCCGGTTGGACTCACAATCAGAACTGTGAATGGATGCTTCCACCTAGGATCCATGAGTAGTAATGACCACATACCTAGCCATGACCCTATTGTATTTATTTTAAACATCTCTCTGTTTCTCTCTCTCTCTCTCTCTCTCTCTCTCTCTCTCTCTCTCTCTCTCTCTCTCTCTCTCTCTCTCTCACCAATATATCTATGTTTGTTACACCTTTATATTTATGATTGTTACAGACAATGAATGCCCGATTACTACAGAAAATAACAAACAGCGTACTGTCCGAGCAACACGACAATTTGTTTGAATACTGCACTGCTGTATTGAGGAGCAGACCAATCAGCTGGGTCACACGTTAGAGGAAATTGTGAGCATTCATCTGTGGGAGGTGATGAGAGAATGCTGTGGACAGATCTGACAAGCCTAGCGTTTTCAGACTCTGCAGTGGGTCATTCATGAACGACGCCGGAGTAGACGATCCTAGCCGACCACCCCATAGTCCTCCCTTATACTAGACCATACTCCTCCACAGACCACCCACCCCTTCGCCGGAGCAGACGTCTCTCAACATCCCCTGATTGTATAATTATTTACACACCACCTCTCAATCAGTCATCCAAACCAACTACACCACCCAATACCCATCACACTTCTCCACACTTACGGAATGCGGATATCCTACACCTTGATGACCCCTTAATCACCCTCTACATATAATAAAGATAAATTCCATTGCATACGGTTGTTTCTTTACACACACACACACACACACACACACACATATATATATATATATATATATATATATATATATATATATATATATATATATATATATACCGGCTCCGTGGCCGAGGAGTTAGCAGCTTTCTCCGCTAACTCCGAATACTCTCGTCACGTGACGCGACGAGAATTAGCAGTGGTTCGAATCGCAAAAGTGACTTATGAGAGTATGGAGCCGGTCGCTCAGAAAGTCGTGGCGTGCTGATGAGCGTAATCTAGCCTAGGAATCAACATACAGCTGAAAGATGCTGGTGTTGACCGCAATATCCTGAAAACAGGATGGAAACGCGGAAAAAAAAAATATATATATATATATATATATATATATATAGATGTGTGTGTGTGTGTTTGTGTGTGTGTGTGTTCATGCTATTAATTAATGAATGCTTGTTAAGTGCGAGTAATTCTTGCTGTCATTCACCATGTTTTTGTTCCGCATAGCCATATTGACTTTACATTAAGAAGTACGTTTACAACACATTGTAATTTTACTGCATAATTATGTTTGAACATTACTAACCTCAACAATCAGCACCAGGGTACTGAGTCCAGTAGCATTAAGCTCGTGTAAAATGAACAAACTTCCGTTCACGTTGTCAATGTCGATATAATGTTCATAATCATCGAAACCTACAGTGTAATGGAATTATGTGCAAAATATTACCTGTGATTATGCCTTCACTATTTAAAGAAAAAAATTCAAGTAGAAATGTACTCAAATTAGTAGGTAATGACTGCGCATGGGATAATTACAAATACCAGACGAGATCAATATAATAATGATGAAATAATTACTATCCATGGTCTAGCCCCAATTGCAAGATATTGCTTTTTCTAATCCCTACTTGCCGGTCTCTCTGGCTGTGGGGTTACAACACTTTCTCTCTGTAATCCCGTTTATCACGCAGAGTCTCGTAGCGGAGCGAGAGCTGAGGCGGTTCGACCCCCGCTCGTGACTTGCGGGATACTGAGCCGGCCGCTCAGAAAGCAATGGCAAACTACTGAGCGTAATCTTGCCAAGAGATCAACATACAGCTGAAAGATGCTGGTGTTGACAGCTAAGTCCTGTAAAGGATATGCTAAAAAAAAAAAGAAAAAAAAAAAAAATCCCCACTTGTTTAAAGAGTATGCTTGCGTCAGCTGGATTTTGTATTCTAATGCCAGATATAATGCTTATCGACATGAATGTGACTGCAACTTTGAAAAGACAGCAAGAATATCAAGTCAGACGTGGTGAAAGTAGACAAGAAGACCATGAGGGAAACCAAACAAGATTAAGCTAACAACACAGAACTGGTGTCGTCAGTCGCGACATGAAGAGGAAGATACTGAGGTGGAGATCTGAACATTTATAAACTAATAGTTCGGTGTGCAGTGAGGATGGTCTATTCACTAACTAATTAATGTATTGCTTAATGTATTAAGGACAGAGTTTTTTTTTTTTAAATTCACATATCCTTTACAGGACATCGCTGTCAACAGCAGCATCTTTCAGCTGTCTGTTGATTTCTTGGCAAGATTACGCTCAGTAGTTTGCCATTGCTTTCTGAGCGGCCGGCTCAGTTATCCCGCAAGTCACCAGCGGGGGTCGAATCGCTCCCAGCTCTCGCCCGCTACGAGACTGCGTGATAAACGGGATTACGGAGAAAGTGTTGTAACCCCTCGGCCAGAGAGACCGGCAAATTGCGTAAAAAGTAATAAAGTTGCCATACATGTAGGTCACCTAAGACGAAAGGGTCTCGTGGCGCTGTCTTATTGTTCACTTTATAATAGACACAGGAAGGATAGCTGTTTTACAAAATATTTTCAGATTCAACGCACAAGTACAGTACTCCCTTGCCTCCGACCGTCGAGTTAGCAAGGACGGGTGGCATACTGTGCCATTGGAGGTCAGCATGGCTGAATGGATAAGAACGCTTGTTCCTAAACATCCGGTGTACTGATGCCGATGTTGCGGGTTCAACCCCTACACTGGTCAGTTAAACTAAAATGTTGACTTATCGTCCTTGATTTGGGGATGTAAATTACAAATACCTGTAAAGTCGGAGTGGGTTCGACTGATGGCGAGGGACGCAGGTAATGATTAAATGGTAGGGCAGACCATAAGCCTTGGTCGGCAAATGATCTAAGATCGAAGCTTCGACTGATGGACGTTTAGAGCACTGCTTTGCTGATCCGGCAGCTTGTCTTATTCCAGACGTATTGTTGTTTGCTTTCTCCTGAGTAAACTAGGCAGGACGAGAGAAGGATCATGCTGCATGGGCAACACATGGTCTCTACAATTTAGCCCAGGCCATGTACTATGGAGAAGTTTAACTCCATTATACCTTTTTTCTTACACGCACGCTGTAACAAACTATCGTCTGTCAAGATATACGGTTAAAGCAATGCTTTGCTGATCCGACAGCTTCTGCAGCTTGTCTTGTTCCAGTTGTATTGGTATTACCTTTCCTCTGGAGTAAACTAGGCAGGCCGAGAGAGGGATCATACTGCATGGGCAAAATGTAATCTCTACAATTCAGCCTAGGCCTTGTACTTTGGAGAAGTATAACTCCATTATGCCTTTCTTGAAGCACACTGTAACAAACTATCGTCTGTCGAGACGCAAGGTGCCAGTAAGCAAGCCTATTACTAATGCACCTCGCCATCAGGCGAACTCTTTCCGACTTCTATGGCACTTGTAATTTACATCCCTAAGTCAGAATTATTAGTTGTGACAAGAGGGTTGTCTCGAACACATACCTTTTACGATGTAATACTCCACGACATAGTCTAGGGTGTCTCCGTCGTGTGCTTGAATGGGAGCAGGTTTGATGTCTGAAACGAGTCCCTGCAAGTACAATTGAGTCACACAAACATAATTTATAGGCTACAAGTTTTTGGCATGTCCTTAAAAGGACATCGCAGTCAACGCCAACACTTTTGTCTGTGATTTACTAGGAAATATTTACCTTCAGTAGTTTGCCATGGATTTCTGATCCATTGACGACCATAACATATCAATCAATGCAAGCAGTCAGTTTCCAAATCGCCTGCAGCTGATTTCGAACCCTCGACTCCGTATGACGAGAAATTATGAAATAATCCCCTAAACATTCCCCAACACACCTCGCCGGTTTATAGCTTTAAGAGCCATAAAATGCTACAGTTACCCACTTTTTATTTTATGTCGTGGGAGCTGCGATATCGCAGTGACCTGCATGCTTGCCTGGTGGCCTGATAATCTCGTGTTCGGATCCCCCATCGATGCTAGGATTTTAGGAAAAATTGACCTGGGTCTCAAGGTTGACCAAGCTTAATATGGACCCAGTAAATGTTCCTAAAGTAAAGGCGACCTGCATGATACCACATCAGCCATCCAGTGCCCATGGTCAATACACGCATGGGACTAACACCAAATACCCACTACTTCTCAAGGCGGGGAAAGATGTCATTTACTTGCTTTTCTGTATGTTATTGTGCATAAATACAGATGGTGAAACGTGAGATTAACAACTTTAGTATTTCTTTTTATGTTATTGTGGATAAATACAGATGGTGAAACGTGAGATGAACAACTTGAGGATTACTTTTTATGTTACTGTGCATAAATACAGATGGTGAAGCATGAGATGAACAACTTGAGCATTACTTTTTATGTTATTGTGCATAAATACAGATGGTGAAACGTGAGATGAACAAGTTGAGCATTACTTTTTGTTATTGAGCATAAATACAGATGGTGAAACGTGAGATGAACAACTTGAGGATTACTTTTTATGTTACTGTGCATAAATACAGATGGTGAAACATGAGATGAACAACTTGAGCGTTACTTTTTATGTTATTGTGCATAAATACAGATGGTGAAGCATGAGATGAACAACTTGAGCATTACTTTTTATGTTATTGTGCATAAATACAGATGGTGAAACGTGAGATGAACAACCTGAGGATTACTTTTTATGTTATTGTGCATAAATACAGATGGTGAAACATGAGATGAACAACTTGAGGATTACTTTTTATGTTATTGTGCATAAATACAGATGGTGAAACGTGAGATGAACAACTTGAGGATTACTTTTTATGTTATTGTGCATAAATACAGATGGTGAAGCATGAGATGAACAACTTGAGCATTACTTTTTATGTTATTGTGCATAAATACAGATGGTGAAACGTGAGATGAACAACCTGAGGATTACTTTTTATGTTATTGTGCATAAATACAGATGGTGAAACATGAGATGAACAAGTTGAGGATTACTTTGTATGTTATGGTGCATAAATACAGATGGTGAAACGTGAGATGAACAAGTTGAGGATTACTTTGTATGTTATTGTGCATAAATACAGATGGTGAAACATGAGATGAACAAGTTGAGGATTACTTTGTATGTTATTGTGCATAAATACAGATGGTGAAACATGAGATGAACAAGTTGAGGATTACTTTGTATGTTATGGTGCATAAATACAGATGGTGAAACGTGAGATGAACAAGTTGAGGATTACTTTGTATGTTATGGTGCATAAATACAGATGGTGAAACATGAGATGAACAAGTTGAGGATTACTTTGTATGTTATGGTGCATAAATACAGATGGTGAAACATGAGATGAACAAGTTGAGGATTACTTTGTATGTTATTGTGCATAAATACAGATGGTGAAACATGAGATGAACAAGTTGAGGATTACTTTGTATGTTATTGTGCATAAATACAGATGGTGAAACATGAGATGAACAAGTTGAGGATTACTTTTTATGTTATTGTGCATAAATACAGATGGTGAAGCGTGAGATGAACAAGTTGAGGATTACTTTGTATGTTATTGTGCATAAATACAGATGGTGAAACGTGAGATGAACAAGTTGCGGCTCTGGAAACATGGCTATATCGACGCTATAACGACATAAGGAAACACAAGTGGAAGTAAAACTTCACGAGCTGCTGTAATAGCAAAGTAACGGCACTCTTTTCCGCTTTAGTACCTTAGTGAAGAACGTTTTTACACAGCCTAGGCACCTTGCGTATATGGTGCTAGTCGCATATTTGTATAGATCAGTCGGCACTCGGTGGTTGATGTGGTCGGTATATATTCGACCGGCATTACTTCTTAAGACATTTCCTGATACACGTTTCAATTTGGGTCGACATGGGAGCCCAGATCAAATTTAAAAACTCCATCTCGATGGCGACTGGAATGCATTGTCACCGTTTGGGGGGAGGAGGGGGGGGGGGGGTGGAGACGGACAAGATATCGCAAGCAGTTTAATGTTTTCTAGCAATCAATCAAGCATAAATTATAAACAACCAACTTAAAAAAGCAAATTGCTCACTATTTTTACTTGTTCTATACCCGGCAATTAATAACAAACTAATCAGTAGACATTGAACAGTAAATCCCTGGCTAATATAATGTGCTTTATATCCCGCTATTAATTATATACTGATCAAATATTGACTAACTACTTTAACTGTTTCTTTAGCAAGCATGTAACCATACATTGATCAAACAAACATTCAGAAGCTTTCATCACAGTCTGTAATGCTATTATTAATGAAGTAGCGGGTAGCAAATAGTCCGCTATAGGAGAAGCCAAGAAAATGTAAAGACCCATTAATATCCTTAGACTACTGTGGACCGAAGGGAAGAAAGATCCCGACATTTTACAAGATCTGAGTATGGAATCAAACTGACTGATAAACCGCATCATGTCTTCGGGAAGTGAAACAATTCGGCCATGTTGAACCTGGCAGTGACGTGTAGAACACAGTGATAGAGATCATGGTCACTGGATGAAGAGGCAGCGGTCGACCAGCACGAAGATGGACACGGGGTATTGAATCCACCCTGGGCATGAAAACGCATGTTAATTGCATATACTTTAAGGAAGTTGCAGTTAACCCCAGCATCTTTAACTGTTCGTGATTTCTTGGCAAATTTACGTTCAGTAGTTGCCATTGCTTTCTGAACTACCGGCACTCATACCGTTTTATAAAACCAACACAATGCGGCCTGCTGCCAAATCACCAGTAGCTGTGTTTCGAACACGGTATGCCGGATTACGAACTGCGCCCGAAACTCGTTCGCCATGGAGCCGTCAACGCATGGGGAAGGGGAAATGGCAAAGGATCAAGAATCCATAGGGCGAGCCGTAATGAGAGCAACGTTCTGCAATGGATCTGCTTCATAACAACGGGTTAGTATTCACTGGTGATTACCTCATACACAAGCAGTCAATTATTTACTAACAAAACAAACGGAGAGCAACCTACAGTGAAGATGGGGCTAACAGACACTGAGTATGTCACACGGCATGGTTGCCTGCAGCCAGAGTAATTAAACACGGGAGGAAGGTCATCGTCGTCCTCAACATATACAGTCAATGATGCTGTGCCACTTTTCCCTCCTTGGTCCTGCGAGAAAGAGACAGAGAGAGGGTTTAACTAGGTGTTTGTACCTGTGTGAGTATTACTAGCATCTTGTAATAGTTCACTGTTTTTTTAAACCATGCAATTATTTAGTTTTACATGTTTTTTTCAAAACAGTTCTAATGTGTGTATATGTACTTTAGAAATGTAAGTCACAAGATAAATATATTTCTATCTCATAGGATATAACCATTGTGGCCTAAAGACTAAAGTGATTTTACGTTTTCATCTCGCCGAATGGAGTTCTATTTCCCGCTTGGATAATTCATTTTTACCTCTAACCAGTGAGCTGGAGTCTGTTAACAGTGAAATACCCGAAGCTTCTGAAGGAACATGACCAGCTCAGATCTAACTCCTGTAATGTGCTGGATGTACGTGTACTGAACCTGGCTACATACAAATATGACTCTGCGCACATGTGAAGTTTCTGTATCCGTCTTGCACCACCCATTAGCTCCTGACATTGGAGAAGGGAATGTAGTTCTGCAGCATCTCCCATGGAAATGGTACTTTGGTACTGGGTGGGGAGAGTCCACAGGGGAGTCTCTACATCAGCGTCACTGCGATAAATACAAGCTGTTATCAGGGCCCAGATGATCCCTATGTTAGTACATTGGACTTAAGCGTTTACACACGGTCTTTCCGAGGATTGATAATCAACTATATACCACTCTCTCTAGGTAGTCTTTACGGAGTGTCCGTGGTGTAGGATCTAGCCATCTGCCTCACGCTCTGAAGGTCGTGGGTTCTGGTTTGGACTACATCATCCAAACCACAAGTGCACATTTTTGGAGACCTCTGGGGGTTAATTTCTTCAATGGTGCTACGGAGTTCGTGCCTAGTGCAACGATCTCGGCAGGTGGCGTTTGACGATCTACGGAGAGAGATTGAGTCTCATGGGGTAAAACCGGCTGCAAAGAGCTCGATCCTCTGGCTTTAACCCAATAACCAGGTTCAGTATAAAAAGTTAGTTGCATATCCTTTACAGGACGTTGCAGTCAACTCCAGTATTTTTTGACTGTTTATAATTTCTTGGCAAGTTTACATTCACTAGTTTGACATTGCTTTCTGAACCACCAGTACTCATACCATTTATGAAAACCAGCGCAAGGCGGTTTACAAATTACAAATCGCCTGCAGCTGTGTTTAGAACGCCGTATGCGGGTTGCCTCTTGGTGCGGTATAAGATCTTCTAATGCTTATATGTATACTTTACAAATTAAGTGTTACATAAAACACAAGAATAAAGTAATCCTATCTCATGGAAAGTAGCATAAAATTATATCAGCGAACATATAATACTTTATAAGCAGAAGAATTGAGCACTTTAACATTATGCTTTTAACGTATATTGTCAAAGGCAGGTGAGTCAATATAGTAAGTACCCTTTGTATTAGGTACATGGTGCTAGCCTCACGTTTCTATAGACAAGTCAGGGCTCGATGTTGACAAGAATGTTCTGGAAAAGATAATTATAGATGGAGGACTACCGGTGAAGCAGAGAAGAAGAGATCACATCGTAGATGTATTTAAGATGTGCTGGTATAAATTAACCAGCACATCTTAAATACATGACAGCTGGCTTATCATAGAGAGATATCTTGGCAAACTGATCTGGGATAACATTCAGTCTAACACCTGCCACTGCATAATAATTCTCTCTCTCTCTCTCTCTCTCTCTCTCTCTCTCTCTCTCTCTCTCTCTCTCTCTCTCTCTCTCTCTCTCTCTCTCTCTCTCTCTCTCTCTCTCTCATACAAATTGAAGACAATGTTACAAAAATGAAGACAAGTATCTGTCTTACAGTGACTTGTACTCCAAGAAGCACATATTTCTTGTCTTGGGGAAGACTCTCGTAGTCAAACTCCTTCCTGACAACAACAATACCATCATAAGCAATCAGCATGTCCAGCCAGACATGGCCGTCAATCTGTTAAAGAAAAGTAAAGTAAATGACCCGTGTCCATCCCTTGCGGCGTATTGAGTACATGGTTTTAGATGAGCCAATATTGTTGACAAACCAAACAGCACTGAGTGGGTGATCTTGTAAATATAACACAGCCTGCCTTTATTCCGCAGCATATTTCCTTATACCAATTTGTAGATTGTTAACCTGAGAGTTTAGTTCGATTACAACACAATTCCTCAACTCATTGAGGATCCAAATACATGGCCTTTGGGCTGTCATGTAAGAGTGCTTGTCACTGCCCTACCATGGCTGTCTTTTGGGATAAGGGTTATCATGATTCTTATAAATTGTTACTAATTGTATATGGTAACTGGAACATATACAATCATTTCTAATGCTATTCTAAAGATGCAGATCAAATGCAAACAATGGACAAGATTACATTTACAAGAAGACAATCTCAAATGATACAGCAGAATTTGCGATGAAAAGGCTTTCATTCACAAATAAAAGCAGACACAAATACAAGCGCATTGTCATTTGACTAATATACCATTAAGACACACTTATCTGATATGTCATTTGTGTGAAAATCGGAACGAGTCTCTACGATAGAATAAAAAATAGAACAACTCAGTATAAATAGACACTGCTAAGGGAAATAACCATTTGCAGCGCGGAAAAAAGTGCTAAAGTGCAACATGGAACATGTGGTTTTGTATGGATGTGAAGCTTGGTCAATGAGCAGACACGCTGAAAAACATCTGGTAGCTGTGGAAATATGGTTTCTGAGGAAACTGCAAAGATTACCATTGACAGACAAAGAAACTAATGATCAAGTCTGATAAGAAACTAATAAAAACCATAAACTGGTTAGAGAAATTAAACGTAGACAGTCAACACTTTTGGACACATTATGAGAAGAAATAAATTGGAGAACTTCGTGACAACTGGAAAGATTGGGGAGAAAAGAGCAAGAGGAAAGCAGAGAAATAAATACTCTGATGGCTTGACCACGTGGTATGATCGATACAAGAACACAACGCTGATCCACGACTCTGGTGATCGCGTGAGATGGTGAAACATGACCGCCCACGCTTATCGGCAAGGCACATGATGATGAAAGGAAATACAAATGAGAAACACAAGGTACTTTGGTCACACCAAACAACAATAGATAAAGGTAGTCGCATAGCGTATACTGCGGTTGGGGTGTGAAGTGTTAGTCTTCCCAATATTCCAGCCACAACGTATGAGATGGGCTGGTGACAGGAGCAATGTTGGGCTCACGTCTGTAATGAATAAAGAGACAGAACGTTTACTATTTGCATGAAAGGAGAGTGGGGCACGTTACAATCTCAACATAGAAAATGCTAAGAAAGGGGTTGATTGAACATTGACCTTCTGATAGTGAAATCTCGCATGGATGACCATGGCGAAACATATCCCTAAGAATTGTATAGCACTGTTGTTCAACACGATTGTTACATAGTAATGTACCCAGTTATAATAATAATAATAATAATTTGTTGCGTATCCCTTACAGTTGCAGTCAACACCATAATTTTTCAGCTGCTGTTGATGTACTAGACAAGTGTTACGTTCAGTAGTTTGCCATTGTTTCTGAACGACAGGCTCCTATACCAGCACGTTATAACACAACGCGACAAGGTCTGCTGCACAAATCGGTCGCGGCTGAGCTTCGAACGCCTGGTCCCCGGCTCACGAACCGCGTTCGCAAGCCTTTAGCCACGGAGCCGGCTAGCCGGCTAACGGTGCCCAGTTAGTTTAGATTATAATGTTATTTTATAAACACACATGCCTCTGTTCTGTTACTGTGTTTAAGTTGTTTTATATGAACATAAACAAAAACAATCAAATACAGATGTTCTAGAAAAACTGGGAATGAAAAGAGAGTTGATGGAAGAAATACAAAACAAAGAGGCAGGTGAAATATTTCGGCCACGTTAAAAGACATAACACTCCCATTTAAAAAATAAAATATGCTGGAGGGTAAAGATGAAGGCAAGCGAGCGAGAGGTAGACAATGATACAAGTGGCAAGAAATGAAGTGATAGAGATCTAAATAACTGTTTTCTTTATAGCAACAGGAAGATATGATCAAAATATGCAAGGAATGTTGAGGTAAAAATGGTCTGGAGTTGCACGACCTCTATTAATTGCTGAGACGACATTGGATGGTAATGAAGTGAATTTCTGCTACTTAAAGTTTCATTGTCACGCCAGCCGTCAGTCCCGCTTACCTGTGGGTCACCTGTATAGCTGAGGAAACTATACCCAGCGATTTCGCGGCTGATTGGATGCACATCTTTATCGCTGGACCACTGGGTCAAATTAATAACCACAGATCGCATTGGTAGTGTCTAAAAGGGAAAGAACAAGCGAAAATAGCAACATACAAAACAAAACGTGAGTAAAGTTAAAAATGTAGATGAGGTTATGTGTATAGGTGGGAGAACAGATAAATCATCATTATCTAGAGCAGTGGTTCTCAACCGGTGGGGAATCACCCCCCGGGGGAATTTTAGGGTTTCCAAGGGGGGGGGGGGGGGAATTTAAGATTATTTCAAGATCGTATTAATACAATAGCCATTTACTTGATATTGTTTTTCCCTCTAAATTTTATGGTTCTGTACTTCTCGCCCTAATGAAACTCGTTTTATAACGTAAGCAGACCCGCAAATCACGTTTTATGTAGATGTCTAGACTTGTTCTAGTATGTGTTATTAAATTTAGCTTCCACTGTTGTGTATACTGTGTAAGGGTGGGGGGATGTATTGGGAGGAAATTTGAAAAGGGGGTGACGACGTTCTGAACATATGGTAAACGGGTGAATGGGCCAAAAAAGGTTGAGAACCACTGGTCTAGAGAGAATAGAGCGGCAGGGAGTGATCAGAGGATCATTTCGACAATCAGTTCTCCGAGGAAGGGCCCAGCTGTCACAACATACGACTGAAAGTGGTACAATTAGTATTGAGACCCTTCGCTGGCTGTTGGAGATGAGGCCGAAGCAAGTATAGGAAAGTCCAGACTGCGGTGATGTCTAGGTTTTACGCAGCTCAACTCAACGTGGGTTAAGTAAAGTAAAAGTACCTTTGAAGTGTATTGGGGTAATATGGGGCTAGCCAATATTTTTATAGATGAAAAGGTTGAGTTGAGTTGAGCTAAGAACTGACATCACTACACTCAGGATATTCCCATACGCGTTCCGTCTCCTAGATCAACAGCCAGCGAAGAGTCACACTACTTAAAGTTCACACCGCTATCTGATTGAAGGTTCTCCTGGTCTTCCCTCTCAGTTTTGAGATTCTACCAGAACCCCTGCCAATTTACCACAATCTCACCTTTCCACATACGGATTCTCAATCTGTTCCTCCACCTTCTCCACCTGGTCTCACAGGCACACGACCACCTACTCCTTGTTCATAAGTAATCTAACACCAAGAGGTGTGTTCCCTGCCAGTCTATCAGCTTGTTCATTCCCCCGCACTCCCGCATGGCCAGGGCAAAAAAATCCATGCAATTCTCACAATCTGTGACCTCTAAGGCAAGGTGAGCCATTCCACACGAAACATTCTTTTCTCCACCATACTTAGCATACTCCTTGAGTCCGTGATGAAGACAATGTGTATTTCAGTGGTCTCCTCTAACCAACGGAATGCCGCTGTGACTGCTTCCACCTCCATTATCATGCTGGAAGTCGTAGCATCATTTGCCAGACTCTCCTTTTTTAAGAATCGTCGTCCAGGACCTGCCTCGCCATAGTCTATGATCCTTGACCATATCCGTGGCTCCATGCAGGGGGTGATCCCTATCTGCAGCAACTCTCATGTACCGTTTGGCTTGAAGGACCCTATGCCTATCCGCCATTGTTGGTAGCGCCAGGATATGCCTCATGCATATAATTGGTGTGTCCTTTGTGCCCCCCCCCCTCCCCAGGATTAACCGCATGGCAGCATTCTGTATGCGCTCCAACCTTTCAAGCTGGCTCTTCGATACTGTGAGCAGCTCCAAACCATATTCAATGACAGAAATTATTAACTGCTGAAAGAGCCTGTAAAGCATCTTATGCTCTACCCCGATAGCTGCCATCGCCCTCAATGCATAGACCCATGGATACTCGATGGATTAGGTGGACAATATTAGGCATGCCGCTATTACTTAACGGAGCATTTTCTGGTACAGATCTTAGCCCAGGTCAGTGAAAAAATCCCCGATTCAAAGGAGAATGGAAATCATGACCACTAGCAAGACTACTAGTCGCTACGCTACAGTGAACGTTAGCTGCATATCCCTCACAACTCGTCACAATCAATGGCAGAGGTCTGTTTCCGCATCACCCGCAGCCGTGTTTCGAACGCAGTATTCGGGATTGCTAATTGCATTCGCACACCTTCGCCACAGAGCCGGCTTTTCGCTACAGGGAGAAGTAAATGTGTATTACTAAATAAAATTATTCTGTGATAGACAGTCAGAGTGAGAGAAAATGGGGAGGTGTGGGGAGGGTGGGAGGTGCCAGAAAATTATAGAGGCCGAGAATTAGATAACGGAAGAGAGAGATGATGCAAAGAAGAAGCAGCTAGAGAGTGACAGACAGACAGACAGACAGACAGACAGACAGACAGAC
The DNA here is from genome assembly GCA_963921405.1 of Cepaea hortensis. Taxonomy (NCBI): domain Eukaryota; kingdom Metazoa; phylum Mollusca; class Gastropoda; order Stylommatophora; family Helicidae; genus Cepaea; species Cepaea hortensis. Next base: position 35,650,125 of record OY992880.1, read on the forward strand.
AGACAGACAGACAGACAGAGAGACAGACGGGCGGACGGACGGACGGACGAACAGACAGACAGAGAAGGTGACATAGAGGAAAAAGAAAGAGTAATACAAGAGAGAAAGTGTCAGAGGCAGAAAGGGTCAGAGGGAAGTAAAGAGATGTAGAGAAAAATCTGCTAATAAAAAGCTACACAGAGAGAGAAAATTTGAGAGAATTAAAGAGATAATTAATTATAGACGGAGAAGAAAGGGAGGCCTAGAGATATAAAGCAGATAGTGTGGGTAAGAGAGGGAGGGAGGCAGAAAAAAAACCGGAGACAGAGAGAGTCAGAGAAAGAGCCAGAGAGTGATGGATAGATGTGAATCAAGAGGCGGTGGATTTGGGGAGGGGGTTTAGAGAGGGTGCTTAGAGTGAGAGGGAAAGGAATTAGAGGAAAGGGGAGAAAGGAAGGCATAGACAGTGTTAGAGGGAGATACATAGATTTGTATAGAGGTAGAGGGAGAATTTGAAGAGAGAAAAGTCAGAGAAAGCTATAGAGAGTTGGTAGCAAGGGATGAAAAGAGAAAATGGGAGTGATGGGGCAAAAGAGAGTAGGAGGCAAAGTTAGAGTCAGAGAGAGAGAGAGAAAAAGAGAGTGAGGGGGCGGAGGGTAAAAGAAGAAAAGTGAATGATATAGAAATCTTGAGAGAGAGAGAGAGAGAGAGAGAGAGAGAGAGAGAGAGAGAGAGAGAGAGAGAGAGAGAGAGAGAGAGAGAGGCAGGTGCAGTTGTAGATAGAGTGAGTAAAAAAGCATGAGAAAAGCAGACAACAAGAGAGATATAGAGAAAGAAAGAGAGAGAAAAAGAGATATTCGACAGAAATATCGTTGAAACAATAAAGCCCTACGTTACCGGACAATGTACACGGCATTATTACTATGAATGGATGTATTGTGTTGACAAACCTCTTGTTAAACTCATACCTCTTTGACCGACAGCTGGATGCTGGTAGTGTTGAACTCGGGGCTCCATTCATTAACTGCTTCTACTATGATCAGGTAATCGCGTTTCTTTTGTAAGCAAATATAAAAACAGTATTCATGTTTAATTTCACAAGCTACAAAGGTCATTCGTGACTGGTTCAACCTAGTGTGTTGATAAGTTGTTAATTGATTACTTTTAAGAAAATAAAACATGGTGTTTACACATTTTTTATTTTCAACTGGCAAGATCGAGGGAAAGAGAACACAGAGGGAAGACAGAGAGGTAAATACCTGGATGGCTTGGCCACGTGACATGGTCGAGACAAGAACACTGAGCTGATCCATGACTCTGGTGATCGCGTGAAATTGCGAATCATGACCGCCCTCGCTTATCGGCATGGCACGTCAGTATACTCGAAAATAAACTTCATAATCTCCACATCGGCGTTTTTTTTTTTTTTTTTTTTAGCTATTTCTGGATTTCTTTCTTTGTAATTTATGTTATCCCTTCTATTTTTCCAACTGTATCATCTCTATAGCTTCATTGCTCTAAGGAAGTTCGAGATATAGGAGCTCTAGCATATTGAAGTTGTAAAGACACCTTTGATAGGGGTGTCTACTTGTTCATCCGTTAAAGTACACTGGTTCCTGTGGCGAGGTGCTGTTGTCACTTGGGTGTGCAAGGTTCGAATCCCGGTCGATAACTATAGCTTTCATTGTGTATGTTGTCTAGCCTTCTTCTTCTATCACTTTCTATGCTCATCAGCCCAGTCCAGAGAAGAGTTAGCTGTTTCCATAAATCTAGTCATCATAGCTTATGCCCTACAACTGTCTTGCACAGACCAGCTTTGAGTTGTCAGTCTCGCTTAAACCTGGATATCCCATTACAGTTATCATCAGTCGCTTTTGATGAAACAACTCTATCTGTATCTCCATTTCTCTTTTCTAGTCTTGTTGTTAGTTGCCAAGATTTATTTCAAATTATTTGTAAATGACAGCCCAGCTCACAGAGCGAACACACTTAGCTGTTGACGAACATAGTAATGACAGTTTCACATCTATGCACAAACAAGCTCATTTGATAGTGACCGATACGAGTCTTGTGTGGCTGTGGCTTTCTATTTAAACAAGAAAGGCACAAACTCTGCACTCAACGACGCATGTTTTCATATAGAGAGAAAGAGACATTTCCGAAATGTGACTACATCTACTTTCTTCATCTTGAGTTCCTTTAAGGTAATATCCTGTTAAAATTTCTGGTTGTATTAGGGGTATGTATATTATCTATTGTTAGACTTCGACGTTGTCAAAATGATAAGTGTGCTCTAGCTCTTAAACTTCCGGTACTCTCTCTCTCTCTCTCTCTCTCTCTCTCTCTCTCTCTCTCTCTCTCTCTCTCTCTCTCTCTCTCTCATACATAATAAGCTATCACTGGTTTACACGAAAACGTTTACATGTACACAACTTACTCTCTCTGTCTGAGATTTACAGTGAAGTGTAAACAAAAAACCCGAAATGTCAGTCACCTGGAAAATAATTAACAAATATATATAGGGAGAGTGCGTATTTGTGAGTGTATGTATGTGAACTATTGGCACCTTGCAGTCTTAACTGACGCTGGTTTGTCACATTGTATTTCAAAAAGTCATAATTGCTATAACCCACAGCGGGGACCAAGGATGGGGCTATACCTCTCCATAGCACAAATCCATGGAACAAGACAATCTGCAGAAGCTGTCGGATCAGTAAAGCAATGCTCTAACTGTCCGCCTGTCGGAGCTTCGATCCTAGACCAGTTGCCGACCAAGGCATCAGACCTCGTATGCCCTGCCGTGAAATGTGCGTGTGTGTGTTGTGTGTGTGTGTGTGTGTGTGTGTATGTGTGTGTGGTGTGAACTTATAACCCATTTATGTTCAGGAATCTTCTTCGCTTGCTGAAGCAGTCACTAAAGAGGGGTTTGTATACAAGATAGGATTGTTTATTCATCTTCAATAGGAAAATAAAAACCCCGAAACTAACCAGCCTTCTTTTTTTTCATATCCTTACAGGACATTGCAGTCAACATCAACATTTTTCAGTAGCTGTTGATGTACTAGGCAAGATTACGCTCAGTAGTTTGCCATTGCTTTCTGAGCAACCGGCTCACATGCTCCGTAAGTTATCAACGCGGCGAGAACCGCTATCGATTCTCGGGCAGGTTACGTTACTGACGAAAATATACGGGATTATCACTAACTATAAAATAGTCAGTAATCCCTCCATTCGATGAAGTGTTGTGAACCATGAAATGTTGTGAGCGATGAGGTGTTGTGAACTATGAAATGTTACGAACAAAGATCTGAATTGTCAGCTGTTAGTATTAACATAGTTGTAAGCGAGTATACATATGATTATCGCGAAAATTGTTGCCCATGTATCTGCGGGTGCGCTTAGACACAAATGTGTATAATGAGATCTGAAAATGTGTTTGAAATCACACACTATCTTACAAGGAGGACACATCAGAATAAGTTTTTGCTCCCGACACACATCATTTATGTAAAACCTTTCCAATTGAACAGGTGTTGTATCCGCACGGAAGGTTGGTTCAACCAGTCTCCAACAATGTTTGTCCGGCGTTTTCAGTCCGTTCATATATTCTTCTTCCAGTCCATGTCATGAACTAGCCATGCGCGACCTCGTCTTTCTCCCGCACACTTACTCTTCACTTTTCCCTTCAGTACATATCTTAGCAATTAATTGTGTCACTGTATATTCCCGAAGAACTTTAATTAAGGTACTTTGATCAAATTCAGTAATATTTTCTTCAGTCTCAATTTTAATTATATTTTCTTGTTTTCTTCTCATACCATGATTTCCGACTATTCGTCTATGTAACAACATGGCAAAACCTTCAATTTAACACGTACGTTTATTAACTGTCTATTGTTTTGTCTGCCTACAGAAGTCACTATGAATATATCCAAGTTAAAGCTGCAGTCAGCTTGCCTTGTTGACATCTCCATAGAGTGTTCCTCAAAAGAAGAGAATGCATGTCAAAATAGTTTTCTCTCTTTTGCCTAAGCTGGAACATCCAGCAACATATGGTTAATTGCCATTGCATTAGTTCCACAGATACAAAGATATGTCAGAAAATAATGCTCCAAAATTATTATCTCTTTAAAACCGTTAATAACATACAAATGAAATTTAGTGACAATGATCATGCACATGTGCACCAAACACCTCTACTTCTCAACACAATCCCCATCAACTTTAATGGCTTTACGCCGTCTTGAATCAAAAGCATGTATCCCAGATCTGTAAAACATGGTATCCTGTTCTCGAAGCCATTTCTTCACTGCATCAATCAATCCTTTGTTGTCTTCAAACTTTGTCCCATGGATAGCGTTATTAAGGGGACCGAAAAGATGGAAATCAGATGGTGCTAGATCTGGAATGTAAGGCGGATGGGGCAGTACATTCCAGCACATCTTGTCGATTGCCTCCCTTGTTTGCAAACTTGTGTGAGGAGCGCGTTGTCGTGAAGGAGAAGCAGTTGCTCTCTGTTTTTGTGAGGCCTAACACTACAGTATGGACAATTGAGTTTTGTCAGTGATTTGATGTAAATGTCCGAATTGATGGTTTCACCTTTTGGCAGCACATTCACAATAATAACCCCAAACAATGTCAACAAAACAGTGAGCATGACTTTACCAGCTGATGGAGTTATTTTGAACTTTTTCTTCGCTGGGTTTGAGGATGATGCCATTCTATTGACTGTATTTTTATCTCCGGCTGAAAGTATGAGACTATGACCTCCAACATGGGAATGGAGATAGAAGCAGTAACATCGGCATTCCGTTGATTAGAGGAGACTACTGCAACACACATTGTATTAATTACGGATTCAAAGAATATGCATAGTAAGGTGGAAAAAGGAATGTTTCGTGTGGAATGGCTATCGTCGCTTTAAAGGTAACAGACTCTGAGAATTGTATGGATATTTTGCCCTGGCCATGCGGAGATGCGGGGGAATGAACAGGCTGATAGGCTGGCAGGAATGCACCTGTTGGTGGTAGATTACCTATGGACAATTTGGTCGTGCGTTTGTAGGACCAGGTGGAGCAGGCGGGGGAACAGATTGAGAGCCCGTATGTGGAATGAGTGAGATTGCGGGGGATCGGCAGGGTTTCTGCTAGAATCTCAAAACTGAGAGGGAAGATCAGGAGAACTTTAAATCAGATAGCGGTGGGAACGATTAGTAGTATGACTCTTCGCTGGCTCATGAACGAGGAGACGAAGCACATATGGGAATGTCCTGAGTGCAGTGATGTCGGTTCTTAACCTCAACTCAACTCAACTCAACTCAACTCTGGCTCAAATTGATGAACCAAAGTTTCGTCTCCTGTCACAATGTTCGACCAAAAAAGAAAACAAAAAACATATCGCCATCTATTTGGAACCTCTGCAACAATTCCGAACAAATTGTTTTCGTTTGGGCCTTATGGTCTTCTGTTAGAGCTCGAGGAACCCACCTTGCACAAACCTTTTAATATCCCAGGGTTTCGAAAAGTTCAATCGCTCTGCCTTTGCTTATTGAAAGCTGTATGGACACTTTGTTGACTTGTGATTCGCCTATCTCTGGGAATCATGATGTCAGCACGTCCCAACATGATCCGGCAGGTGGCTGTGGCAGGACGTCCAGAGCGCGGCTTATCCCCCAGCTCTACAGATCAATTTGCAGAAACCAACTCTCTCTCTCTCTCTCTCTCTCTCTCTCTCTCTCTCTCTCTCTCTCTCTCTCTCTCTCTCTCTCTCTCTCTCTCTCTCTCTCTGCGCCCAGCGTCTAACTGTGCTTCTATCGACTGCAAACATGCCATAAGTAGCACACAGACGTTTGTGAATGCTAACAACAGTTTCTTTCTCTGCGATTAAAAATCTATAACAATCCTCTGCTTGTAACGTTCGTCAATAATATCTGACATTGTAACGATTTTGTGTCACGCTCAGAATGTGTTACAGAGGTGTAATTTGGTATACATCTTCAAGATATGATCAACTTAAATTGGTGTAAATGCAATGCTTCTTTCTTTCTTCTTCTTCTTCTTCTTCAGCGTTCCGAGCCATTGAAGTTCTTTGCTGCAGATACAATCCGTCTCCATTCGTCTCTCTGGTTGACCTTCTCTTGCCAGTCGCTGATTCCAAGTGCTGATAGGTCTGTATGTATATTATCTCTCCACCGTCTTCTTGGTCTACCTCGGGGTCTACGGTCATTTATTTCCTGAGTGTAAGCGAGTTTTGTTTCCCTATTATCTTCCATTCTTTCTATATGCCCCAGCCATTGTAGTCTATTAGCCTTCATTATAATAATCGTGGTGCATAACTTTCTGACCTACCCTCGTATGTTGTTGGTGTTTCATATCTTTACTTTATTAAACATGAAGTGTTTTCGGCTGTTATGTCCTGTGTGGAGTCTGGGAGTTGTCACTGTCCCTCTTCTGTCAAGTTTTTTGCTTGTTTTTCGCTCGCTTTGAACTCCAGTGTAATCCATACATGTGCTACTACTATTACTAGTAGTTGCTACTAAGTTTAGTGCACTTGATTGATGTTTGCGTGTTGATTAATTTTGCCTGTTACCACTGACCACGCCATCAGGCGAACCCACTCCGACTTCGGAGGCACCTGTAATTTACGTCCCCAAGTCATGGTCGATAAGTCAGAATTTTAATCCAGCTGCACCGTGTATGGGTTGACCACGCTACCTCGCCATAAGCGCACTGGAAGTGTAAGATTGAGCGGTTTTATCCTGTCAGCCATACTGATCTCCATAACGTTGGTGATATACATAATCTTCTGTCTGGTGGTCTGGGTGCGATTATTACCAATTGGCTCTACAACCGCATCTTATAAATTTCTTAGTTCGGGGTGTATTTTCAATGACTGTGCTGTGTTTGAAAATATTGCCGGTCCAAATTGTGTATTCACCTTCTGCAAAGTCCATGCAACATAATAGGTAAATACAAAACTTGGACTGGCTATATTTTTAAACACTGCAGAGTCATTAAAAATACACTCTGTATAATACACTAATAAAAGTATAGATTAAAAGTTAAGTGAATGTAATTTACAGGACTTTGCAATCAGTTCCAGCATTTATCGGCTGTTTTTGATTTACTAGGCAATGTTAGCGCAGTAGTTTACGGTTGCCGTCTGGACTGCTGACGCCTCGTTTCATCGAAATCAACATAAAGCGGTCTGCTTCTAAATCGCCTGCGGTGGATTTTGAACCCTCAGCTCTGTGTGACCGGACAATATGATATTGCACGCCCCCCAAAACACAGCGGGAAGTATACGTAAGATATTTAAACACAGACACTCACGCGCGAGAAGTACATGTGAGAGATTTAAACAATAAACACGCACACAAATAATACTACTCACGTTCAAGTTGTAATAGATGTCCTCCAGATCCAGAGGCTTATTAAGTTGCATGCGGTAAAAGAGATCAGTTTCGTTCAATGTCAGGTTGAGAAACTCTGGTAGCCATACCTCTTGTGTTGTGTAAGTAAACAGTATACTTCCGTTCTGACTTGATACATTGAAAAGTTCCGTACCTAATAAAAGAACACACATCAACGGGTTGCCTAAAAACCAAAGATAGCAAAATCATAATAGAAGCAATTAAGATTTTATATGCGTGGATAGATTATGTGAAAGAACTTTATGATGATACAAGAGAAGAGCAGTATGGTATTCATAATAATAATGAAGGACCAATAATTTTGAAAATGGAAGTTTAGAATGCTCTTAACCATATGAAAACTGGCAAGACTCCCGGGCCCAAACAACACCACAACAAAAAGTATCAATGTCTTAGAAGAATGTGGAATAGACTACCGAACACAATATACTGGAGATATACCGCTTGAATTATGTAATTCTATAATTATTGCCATGAATCTCTATCATTGAATGAATGAACGAAAGTGCTGAAGTGCTATATAGAACCTGTTTTGCTGTCCGGCTGTGAAACTTGGAATATAAATGAACAAATTAGGAAGAGATTGGAAGCAACAGAGATGTGGTTCCTGAGACGAATGTTGCGAATTTCTTGGACTGCCAAAGTAACTAACAACGAAAGAGACTAATGAAACTAGAACATTACATACAACAATAAGAAAGAGGCAACAGCTTTTATTTTGGTTATCTGAAGAGAAGAGAAGCATTGGAGAACATCGTGGAAACTGGAAAGATCGAGGGGAAGAGAGGCAGAGGCAGACCAAGAGAAATGATGCTGGATGGATTGCGACGGTGGCATAGAGGAATATCAACAGCGGAGTTGATCCAGAAAACCAACGACCGAGATCTGTGGATTGTCATGAAAGCCTACGCCAATCGGCACGGCACTTGTTGATGTTGATATTTATTGCAATTCCGAAGAAATCAGGAGCATTGGGATATGATCAACATCGAACAATTAGTATAATGCGCCACGTCAGGAAGATTTTCCTAAGAATCATCATGAAAAAAGCTAGGAAGAAAATAGGAAAATAGGAGAAGAATAGTGTGTGTTCGTAGAAGGCAAGGGTACACCAATTGCCGTGTATATGCTGAGAACAATAATTGAACGAACGTTCTATAGAAGTAAATAAATACCTACATCTTTGCTTTATTGACTATACAACGGCTTTCAATAAAGTAAGACATGTCAATATGAATACAATGCTTGCAGATCTACAAATTCGTGGGAAAGACCATAGACTTGTAAGAAACATACATTAGAAACAACAAGCTGCCATAAAGATTTATTCTGAAGTAGATCAAGATCAGCCTATTATTAAGAAAGGTGTGCTACAGGGATGTGTAATGTCTCCAGATTTGTTTTCCTATACAGTGAAAATATTTCTAGAAATTTAGAAGATGTGAGAGGAATTTAAACTGACTATCATGTCTTTCGCCGGTTTCCCTGGTCGAGGAGTTAGCAGCTTTCTTCGTAACTCCGAATACTTTCGTGGTTGACGTGAGCGCATGAGAATTGGAAGCGGTTCGAGTCGCACCAGTGACTTATGAGAGTATGGAGCCGGTCGCTCAGAAAGCAATGGCAAACTACTGAGCGTAATCTTGCCAAAAAATCAACAAATAGCTGAAAGATGCTTATGTTTACAGCAATGTCCTGTAAAGAATATGCAAAACATTTATCACGTTTTTCTGTTAGCACGACCAGATGCAGCGAAATATGCCAGGTAATAAATCGTGCAATCTAGTGTTTGTGTCTTCGTTATTCAAATTCACTACGAGAAAACATTGCTTAGATATGACTGAGCTATCGTATGACCGTAAACGGTACTACTTGCTTTCTGTTAGCGCCGAATGTTGGGCGGTGCTCACCAAACCCGACACCCCACATTGTGCCAACGGCTTCAGGCGGAGGACTGCAATTGGGAGGGTACAAGCTTTACCCTAGTGCGAAGAAATATAACCTAAAGACTAAATGTCATGGAAGGGCAGACGAGGCCCAAACCTTAATTGGCAACTGGTCTAGGATCGAAGCTCCGACAGGCGGACAGTTAGAGTATTGCTTTGCTGATCCGGCAGCTTCTGCGGCATGTCTTGTTACAGACGTATTGGTGTTACCTGTCCTCTGGAGTAAATTAGGCAGGCCGAGAGAAGGATCATGCTGCATGGGCAACACATGGTCTCTAAATTAAGCCCAGGCGTTGTGTTATGGAGCATTATTACCCCCTACTTTACAAACTATCGCCTGTCAAGACGGCAAGGTGCCAGTCAATCAGTCAGTCAGTCAATCAGTCAATTTACAGCAGAAAAAGTACACGACTAACTAGCGAGTTTACAAAGGTGATAGGAAACTGCACTGATAATGTCATTTGCGTGTTACCTACTCATGAGGTAATGACGATAATGACGATGATGGTAAAACTCATACAGCCCAGACATTAGTTATACATACATCTCACCGGCAGGATCTGTTTCTTGGAGATCGAATCCTAGAGTGTTTGGAAACTGGCAGTCTTGACTCCTGGCTAGACTCAATAGGTACAACAAGATATTCAAATTATAGTAACCAGTTTTATTATGCATAGAACGCAGTATGTAGAACACAGTATGTAGAACACAGTATGTAGAACACAGTATGTAGAACACAGTATGTAGAACACAGTATGTAGAACACAGTATCTAGAACACAGTATGTAGAACACAGTATCTAGAACACAGTATGTAGAACACAGTATGTAGAACACAGTATGTAGAACACAGAATGTAGAACACAGTATGTAGAACACAGTATGTAGAACACAGTATGTAGAACACAGTATCTAGAACACAGTATCTAGAACACAGTATGTAGAACACAGTATGTAGAACACAGTATGTAGAACACTGTATGTAGAACACAGTATCTAGAACACAGTATGTAGAACACAGTATGTAGAACACAGTATGTAGAACACAGTATCTAGAACACAGTATGTAGAACACAGAATGTAGAACACAGTATCTAGAACACAGTATGTAGAACACAGTATGTAGAACACAGTATCTAGAACACAGTATGTAGAACACAGAATGTAGAACACAGTATGTAGAACACAGTATGTAGAACACAGTATCTAGAACACAGTATGTAGAACACAGTATGTAGAACACAGTATCTAGAACACAGTATGTAGAACACAGTATGTAGAACACAGTATGTAGAGCACAGTATATAGTACACATTATGTAGAACACAGTATGTAGAACACAGTATGTAGAACACTGTCAAAATCCCAATAAGGGTTTAGAGAGTTAAGATTATAAGTAATAGAGCTAAGACAGAGTCTAGTAGAAGACACCAGATAGGAGAGACACCAGCGCTATAAATAGCTTCACAACGGGACACACTTGTGTCAACCAAGGGAGCATTAAGTACAGCTGAGCGAGGGTTTCCCCCAAGACATTGGGAAACTCGCTTCTACGAGTAACCGTGGAGTACCAGGTTACTCGAGTGAGCTGGCCAGCGTGCTGAGCCACTATGCACGCAAGACTCACCAGCGCACGGAGAATCCAACGTCCGTGTTTGAACACGCAATGAGTTGCGTGAGGACAGACCAGGACTGAGACGAGTAGAGAATAGACGTGTTCCTTACGAAAGCTATAAGTTTCTAGACAATAGTGATTGTTAGGCTTTAGATTTCATCCAGTGTTTAATAGTATCATTATCAGTTCTTCATTGCATCTATGTAACGTACCATGCTGTTTATTGTCAATGAAGTATTCCGCTCGCAGAGCTTGTTTATCGCTAGCTCTAAATAAATTGCATTCGTTTTGCAAATGACACGAGTTGTTATTTCGTGTGGTGCAAAAGTAGGGGAGTCCTGAAAGACCTGTCGCAAGCAAGTTGCTGACAGGCAGGACCCCAATTGGTGTCAGAAGTCCCCGAACCAACGTCAACAGGCAATTGGTATCAGAAGGCTCTGAACCAACGTAAACAGGCACCATTCGACATTATTTTGTGTTAAAATATTTAAAATTAACATAAATTATTTTGCATAAAATGGCAGAAATAATTGTGTTTTGTGAATAGCGTGAGTGATTACCACCATTACGACGTGATAATTTGTATCATACCATTTGTGGAGCTTGAACCACAATGAAGGAAGGTTAAGTTACAAATTGTGTTAGTCTACGAAAATTTAGAAAGTGTGTTATTCTACTGAAAGTAATGATAATGTATACAAATATTAATGTAAATTATCAAGCAAACCATCGTGTACATTTCTATTCAGGTAGATATTTGTGCAAAATAAGTTCTTTTTGTACAAAGTGAATACATTAACTACTGAACGGAAGCCTTGAAACGTAGTTATACCATACTAGTTAGAAAGTGAAGACAAGACGACAGCGACTGTCATATGACGAATCATCTTACGAATCATGACAATCATTCAGACAATCATAACATTCATTCATTAACATCATTTATCATTATCTAAATCACATTTTTCATTCATCAGCCGCATGAATTATAAACACGTATTTACAACATATGCATGTTTCTAAAGTATTGATGCTCTACTAAACAGAAGCATCCGTTTTGTTCTCAAGTCGATCATTTTGGTGTGTCGGGAAGACAGCGGTGGAACATCCCAAGAACCGTATTTTCCAAAGAATTAGATGAGTATATTTTTGAAATATTTTGATATACACTATGTTAATCATGCATCTTTTTTTTTTTTTTTCAGAAAGAATGTAAATAACTAACACATAACTACAAACCATTGTGTAAAACTACTGTGATATCATTGTGAACTAACATAAAGCCACAAAATGGCGTCATTAAATGATTGTATCCAGGCGGGCAAAGAAATGGGCCACACCGGAGACAAATTAGAGAAGTGGGTAGACCAAAGATACAAGGAAGAATTAGCTCGACAGAAAGAAGAAACTGCTCGACAGAGAGAAGAAACAGAGAGAAAAGCTGCTCTAGAGAGACACGAAAGAGCATTGGAAAGACAACATCAAAAAGAGATTAAATAAGTAGAAGAAGCTACCAAACAGAAACAGCTAGAGTTAGATCATGCCAACAAACAAGCAGAGGAAGCCACCAAACAAAAGCAGATACAGGTAGATTCAGAAACTAAATTAAAGATGAAGGAAATGGAGGTAGATTCAAACAGACAGATAGCTTCTAGCAAACAAAAGAGCCAAGAAGAGCAGAATAAGTTTAGTAAGTATAAAGGCCTTATCAAACCATATAGCGTAGGGGATTCAATTTCTGCATGGACTGAGAATATAGAATTTCAACTGAAGACTCAGAAAATACCTTTGGATGACTGGGCAATGATCTACATGAGAAACCTCAGTGGGGGGCCATTAAAGGTTATAGAATCTATACCTATAGAGCTGAGGAACAATTATCAGTACATTCACGATAGTATCATGCAACACTTTCTTCTAGATGCCACTGGGTACCAAATTCAGTTTTCCCAAATAAAGCCAAAGGCAACAGAAACCTTCTTAGATTACCTCTCTAACGTGCAAAGCACATTTAATAAATGGACTAGAGCGGCGAAAGTGGGCAAAAGCTATGATAAATTACAAGATCTTATGGTAATGGACAAGGTGATATCCACCGTCCCTACCCCTTTTGCGAAGTTTCTCCAACAATCAGATATCGAATCCATTGAGCAAATAGAACAGCGGGGGTCGGCATATTTTTCGTCCAATCGTGACATATTTAAGTCCACTACACATGATACAGAGATCACTGCCTTTGTAAAGAATGTCCCGAGTAGATCTTACAATCAGAAAGAATATCGTAAGAAAGACAAACCATACCAGAAGCCACCTCAATGTGGATATTGTAGTTTGTTTCATCCTAGCTACCCTATGTGCGATAAGAACCCGGCATATCCCTCACACCTAGAAAAGGTGATAAATAAGCAAGAAAGTAGAAGAACTTCATTTAAACGTGCTGTTAAATGTTACTTTTGTTCCAGCTATGGCCACTATAGTAATAAATGTCTTGGTAGGCAACGAATGAAAGCAAATAATGCTACACTCATCGATACTTCATCAGACGATGATAGTGAAATTGACGAGGAACTTGTAAATGTTTTACCAACGAGTGAATGTGAAAGTGTGGCAGCAGTTACTGACATATTAGACTTTAAGAAATGTGACACATGTCACCAGTTTCATGCGGATGGTAAATTGAAATGTGGGCACGTGATACCATTCTCCAATGAAGATGCTAATGCAGCAAGTGCCTCTAGAGGTAAACTAAAGTTCTACGATGCATTGGTCAATGATGAACCATGCCATTGTTTACTCGATAGCGGCAGCACTTTACTTGGTTTAAGAAAAGAACTGGTCAGACCAGAAGATTACACGGGTGAATTTGTCAAATGCCGTACTTTCTCTGGAACCATTGAGAAATATCCACTGGCAAAAGCGCATATTAATACCCCGTTCCTTACCGGCACATTTACTTGCGCAATCCTGCAAGATCCCTGTACGGATCTGATTTTAGGCTGTTTAGCTTCATTGAAGCAATGTACTGACGACGATATAATAGCCTGGAAACACACAAACATGGCTAATGCTGTAACAAGGTCAGATATGCAAACTCACTATACTGACTTACAAAATGAGATGTTACAGCTATTAACACCCAGCGGTGCCGATACCATCAGTACTCGACAAAAATTTATCGAGGCACAAAGCACAGATCAAACTATCGCACCTTATTTTAAATTGTTAGGTGAGCGAGCGAAAGTGACTAAAAATGCATCTTGGTATTTTAGAAAACATAACGGAATTCTCATGCGTTATTACACAAATAATAACCATGAAATTCAGCAAACGGTGTTACCTGTAACATACCGACAAACTGTGCTAAAGATCGCACATGAGTCACCGTTTGCTGGACATTTGGCCTATGACAAAACCAGAGCCAGAATTTTGTCACACTTCTACTGGCCTAAATTCTGTACTGATATAAAAAAATTCTGTCGTTCATGTACTATTTGTCAACATCTTGTAAGAAAGGGAAAGCATGTGACGGTCGAAGTTCAACGGTCATTATTAGCATCTAGACCATTTGAGTGTGTAGCGGTCGATATTGTTGGACCCCTAAATCAGGTGTCGAGCAAAGGAAACCGATTCATACTTACTCTCGTGGATCTATGCACCAGGTGGATCGAAGCTATTCCATTAAAATACATCACCTCCAAAGATGTGGCAAATGTATTTTTGCACCTATTTTGTCGTTTTGGCTTCCCACGAACTATTCTATCGGATCGGGGAACGCAGTTTATTTCGGCTGCTACGCAAGCCTTAACAAAATTGTTAGGAATAGAGCAGCATTTCTGTTCCCCGTACCACCCAATGAGCAACGGGATTATAGAGAAAATTAACGGGGATCTCAAACACATGCTGGCTAAAGTAACAGCAGAAAACCCATCTGATTGGGACACGCTATTGCCAGCAGTGCTATTTGCCCATAGAGAAATTCCGCACTCGAGTACGGGTTTCTCACCTTTTGAATTAGTGTATGGGGCGAACCATCGAGGACCCCTAACAATTTACCATCAGCTAATTACTAGCTTACCAGAGAATCCAACAGCAGTAACACCGTATTAGATGGTAACAGAAACACGCGATAGAATAATGAAAGCGTGTGAAATAGCTAAGGCATCTTTGGAGAGGAAAGGACAGATGTACCGCGATTATGCAAATAAGGGTGCTAAAACTATACACATTGAACCAAATCAGAAGGTTCTGCTTTTACTACCGGATAAACGTAATTTTTTACTAACATCGTGGCAAGGGCCATTCAACGTTGAACGTAAAATATCAGATGTCGATTATGAAATATCGATAAAGGGAAAATTAAAGATATTTCATATCAACATGCTGAAACCATACTTTTCACGACAAGAACTACAGACAGACGAACAAGATGCACCCACACCAAGTAATCGGACGACAGACGTACACAACTACACCAGGTAGGGCGACACATGACAACGACATTGCAAACACACTTTGCCAGGTAACAGCACACGCAGCTAGTACAACAACAGTACTGAACGAGACAGATGACGACGAAATAGAATTACCTGTCCCTACTGTAGACACGACTGGGACTATCGACAGTATAAAGATAGAAACCAAACTTGCAGACGAGCAACGACGACAGATGATAGAATTAGTGACGGAATACAGAGACATTTTCTCCGACATCCCAGGAAAGACAGACAGAATAGAACACTCCATTATTCTGAATGATAACACCCCAATCAAGTGTCGACCTTATTCCATCCCTCTAAATTATAGGGCTAATCTCGACAAAGAAATAATATCTCTTGAGTCGAGTGGAATAATTCAGAAATCTCAGTCAGAGTATTCTTTCTCTATCGCCCATTGTCGCCAAAAGGGACTCAACTATTCGACTCTGCGTCGATTATCGACGTTTAAATAAAATAACCAAAATTGATGCTGAATCAATCCCAGCATGCGAGGATTTGATCCTTGATATGTCTACATCTCGCATCTTTAGTCAGCTTGATCTCACGAAAGTTTATTGGCAGGTCCCGATGCAACAAAATTCGATTCCTTTAACAGCTTTCTCCACACCTTTAGGTCTCTATGAGTGGCGATTTCTTCCTTTTGGCCTTCGTAATGCTCCAGCGACTTTCGTCCGTCTAACTAGGGATCTTCTCCACGGGGTGACCAATACTTCTACATACATTGATGACATATGCATCCATACTGAAGACTGGACGTCACACCTACAAAAACTACGACATGTCGTCGACAGGTTTCGAGTATTTGGGCTTACAGTCAAGCCCACTAAAGTAGAGTTGGGCATGGAAGAGATTGACTTCCTAGGCCATACCATCTGCAGGGGCCAACTAAGAACAGATGAAAGAATCGTGACCAAGATTCTAAATTTGACTATGCCAACGACCAAGAAACAGGTCAGAAGTCTACTTGGGCTTGTGAATTATTATAGTAAATTTATTCCCAATCTGGTGGAAATCACCAGTGTTTTTTCGAATATTTTTAAAGCTTCGGCTAAATTAAATGTGCAAGATGCAGGATTAATTAGTGCTCTATCAAAATCGAAATATTTATTCCTTGTTCCACCTATCCTGCGTTTGCCTAACCAAGATCTTACCTATTTTTTACGTACAGACGCAAGTGCTATCTCCATATCTGGGGTACTAGGACAGTTCTACGAAGGGAAGTTCCACCCAGTAATGTACGTAAGTCGTAAGATCAGCCCAGCTGAATCGAGATACTCAGCATCAGAATTGGAGGGCCTCAGCTTAATCTATTGTGTTAGAAAATTTCATAGGTTTTTGGCAGGAGCACAGTTTGTTATCGAAACTGACAATTCTCCGTTGTCTGTTATGCAGTCTGGTATTCCCCACAACAACAGAGTCTACAGGTGGGCTTTGATACTGCAGAACTATGCATTTACCATCCAGCATTTAAAGGGGAGATTGAACTCGTTAGCAGACACTTTGAGTCGACCGTCAACCATTGAAATACCTGATATACAGGAAAATATCGACCAGAGATCACCAGAAACAGTGACACTGTGATTGCTAATTAGATCAGTGCCGTATGTGGTGAATAAGTTACACTGGAAGTGCGTTATTATCGCCAAGCTGGTAAAACTGTGTAAGAGTAACAGTGCCATTAGCAATGAAACGAACAGACGCATAAGTAATATGTCTGCAGCGCTAAAATATATATACGCCATATTAACATTGAAGTGTTAGCTGTGAACCTACATAAATTGGTAGGGAACTATATAGTTATACACTATCCGGGAAGGAGAGCATATAAGACTTTGGTGAAATGAACTATGATATGAAAATAGTCTACAAAGAACATTGCTCCATCTTCACACCTGCAAGTGACAACATTAGTTAGTGTAATTAGTATAGAAACGTAACTGTGATATATATATATATATATATATATATATATATATATATATATATATATATATGTCAGTCAGGTCTTAGTCAGATATGACTGAGCTACCGTATAACAGTAGACGGTACTACCTGGTTTCTGTTAGCGCCGAACGTTGGGCGGCGCTTACTAAACCCGACACCCCACATTGTGCCAACGGCTTCGGGCGGAAGAGCGCAATTGGGAGGGTACAAGCCTTACCCTGGTGCGAGGAAATGCAAGCTAAAGACAAAATTGTCATGGCAGGGCAGACCAGGCCCTAAGCCTTGGTTGGCGACTGGTCTAGGATCGAAGCTCCGACAGGCGGACAGTTAGAGCATTGCTTTGCTGATCCGGCAGCTTCTGCAGCTTGTCTTGTTCCAGATGTAGGGGTGTTACCTTTCCTCTGGAGTGAACTAGGCAGGCCGAGAGAGGGATCATGCTGCATGGGCAACACATGATCTCTATATTTTAGCCCAGGCTTTGTGCTATGGAGAGGCAATAACTCCATCCCTGGTCTTAACTGGTCTCGGAATCAAAGCGAGAGGCAACTGTTACGGGTTATAAGAATTATTGCAGAAAAGTCACACACCAAGCGTTTGAGACGTAAGATGGTGCATGATGGTGGAAATGACCACGTGTTCACATGCACCCACTGTGAACGGACATTTACAGCGCAAATTGGCCTTATCAGTCACACTCGCTACCGCCATAGTTAAAAGTTATTATGCCTTTTTAAAGCACAAACTATCGTCTGTCAAGACGGCAAGGTGCCAATGTGTGTATATATATATATATATATATATATATATATATATATATATATATATATATATATATATATATATATATATATAATTGTTTTATGAACAGTACGCATAACTTCATTTTCTATGATTAATTGAATTGCAAAATGTTCTAATGCATATAGAACTTTATTTATATTATTTGTTAGTTAGAAGTCACCATCATTTAGGTAATAACCCAGTTAAGGCAGGACCCCAATAATAGTAATACAATTGTTAGATAGTACTTTACTTGATCACCGCATAATCATAATCATTTATAAATTCATTTATTTAAAATATCATTTCTAAACTAACCCAACCATTTAGGAATTAACATCATGTCATTTACCAATAACACTTTAAGGTAATTAACCCAATTTGCTTAAATGTAATTAGTTAGTTAGATTATTTCTCTTAGGATAATTTAGAACAGCACACCAAATTAAATTAGTTATTATTACAGGATCGGTAACAAACCATCCTCACAAACTTGTATATTTTGTATAGTCATGACACGTGCAAACAAATCGCACAGTCATTTGGCGTGAAGACTTTAATAAGTCAGCCAATCATGTAATGTAAAGGTTCATTTACGTGATATTATGAATCATATTTTAATGACGATTTAATGTTTTAGCAAGAATGGTATGAAAGTGGATAAAAGATGTGTAAATGAGAGAAGAGAATGTATACAATACTAAACATTGAAAGAAAGAGAGAGAGAGAGAGAGAGAGAGAGAGAGAGAGAGAGAGAGAGAGAGAGAGAGAGAGAGAGAGAGAGAGAGAGAGAAAGGTAGCGGCAAATTTTTTATTCACCGCTTAAAATGCCTTGTTATGACTTGTCTGTGTCAATCTGTATAACCAATGTGTTGTCAAGTTTTATGTGTGTTACTGCTATACTTTAGTAGATTAGATAAGGAAAATACTTTGAGCATCTTGAAACGGAGTTGTGGTCATAAATAAGAATAACAAACATTTGTAACCACAATAAACCGATTTACAGCGCTCGAAGGAATACACACAGGTAGAATAGTAACGCATACACATGTTAGAAAATTAAATACACTGTAGTTTATTAGAAAACACGTAAACAAACAGGAAAACAAGCACATAAAAGTTGCACACACCATTTATTTCAAAGTACAGTAACCCAAATCCGGGGACACAATAACTTCTTAAAAACCTTAATGTAACATTGAAAATGTGTCTTCACAAGCGGAAGCGAAAAGGTGAAGAGTAGAACTTGATGTATACGAGTTGGAGTTGATATTATTGGGAACATGAACATTTAATGCTCATGTGTTGTACTCATAACAGAGTCAACTTGTATTGGGTTGTCATTTTGGGCAATATGAGGACAGGTCAAAAGACATAAGTCAAGGGACGGAAGTCAGAAGACAGAGGGTCAAAAGACGGAAGTCAGGACATAAGTCATAAGACAACGGTTCCGGATCAAAACAATTCCCAAGAAGATCTATAGCCAACTATACTGATACTACGGGCTACTCAATTAGAAGAGTGAAGAAATAGAACAGTGTGAGTAAGGGAAGAAGAGAGTTTGTTCTATCCCCAGAAGAGAGATTTACAACTTATTGGATTTTGACAAAATTGGACAGCCAATTTTCTTTTGTGACCATACAACGTGTTACAAGCGTGAGTTAAAGGGTTGTAACACTTCACAGAGGGGAGGGGAGCCTGTCAAAATCCCAATAAGGGTTTAGAGAGTTAAGATTATAAGTAATAGAGCTAAGACAGAGTCTAGTAGAAGACACCAGACAGGAGAGACACCAGCGCTATAAATAGCTTCACAACGGGACACACTTGTGTCAACCAAGGGAGCATTAAGTACAGCTGAGCGAGGGTTTCCCCATGACATTGGGAAACTCGCTTCTACGAGTAACCGTGGAGTACCAGGTTACTCGAGTGAGCTGGCCAGCGTGCTGAGCCACTATGCACGCAAGACTCACCAGCGCACGGAGAATCCAACGTCCGTGTTTGAACACGCAATGAGTTGCGTGAGGACAGACCAGGACTGAGACGAGTAGAGAATAGACGTATTCCTTACGAAAGCTATAAGTTTCTAGACAATAGTGATTGTTAGGCTTTAGATTTCATCCAGTGTTTAATAGTATCATTATCAGTTCTTCATTGCATCTATGTAACGTACCATACTGTTTATTGTCAATGAAGTATTCCGCTCGCAGAGCTTGTTTATCGCTAGCTCTAAATAAATTGCATTCCTTTTGCAAATGGCACGAGTTGTTATTTCGTGTGGTGCAAAAGTAGGGGAGTCCTGAAAGACCTGTCGCAAGCAAGTTGCTGACAAACACATTATGTAGAACACAGTATGTAGAACACAGTATCTAGAATACAGTATGTAGAACACAGTATGTACAACACAGTACCTAGAACACAGTATGTAGAACACAGTATGTAGAGTAGAACACAGTATCTAGAACACAGTATGTAGAACTGTCACGAGCTCGCCATGAGTTAACCAGATAATAATACCGACGTTTGCTTGGCGTATATTTTCTAGGCCACAACAGTCGTACTAACAGAGTAAACACAGCTGCACGGGTTACATCGGGTCAGCCCATATACACATTTGGCGGTGAGTGAGAAGGAAGGGATAAAACGCGTTGGCAGTTCATAACAGTTAAAATCACATATAATTGGCCGCGCAGGATATGGAATGGTTCCGTTTGTCATCTATAGTTCCGGACATCAGACGGAATGGAGGTTTGACTGTCAGCACATGACAGAAAGTTGAGGGTGTTATTGAAAACAGTGGAACACCTGCCGGACATGAACAACGTCACGTGCACAATGTAAGCGTGTTTGGAAAACCATGATTGGCAGCTTGGTTTCGAAACTCTTTGTTGGAACTCGACAGTAACTCTCTAGATTGTTTTGGATGTCAGAACCAGTGATGACAAATCTAACATTGAGGGAGCCAGAGGGGGGATGGATCCCTGACAGGGGATGATCTGCCAATGTGCCACCTGTGTGGGGCATAAAGGATAACGTCACGTGGCCAACTTTGGTAGTTTGCCATATAAACCCGAGTTGGGACCAACTAGGGGGACTTGAAAATGCTCTAGTCGGAGTGCCAGGGCACTGCAGTGCTTAGTGGAAATAATATCTACCGTGTGTTAGTTAGTGACTTAATTTTACACGTGCCTATAATGGCAGATGTAGATATGATTGATAGGACTGCAGTAGTGCCATTTAAGGTATAACCTATTATAATATTAGTTCTAATTAATATAGACTGTGGCCTTGTTAAACTATAGTGTGATGATTAGCACTGTTAGTGGAAACTAGTTAGAGTAGAATAGTGATATTAACTCGGCTAGTTAAGAATAGATTAGTGAAGTGTTGATAAGCTTTACTAGTTGAGAATTGAGTAATGAGGGATAATTGGGATCTTCCCGTAGGTGTCCCTGGTGGGCGGGGTTCAGCATTCTGTTTGCTGATTTTTTCTTTGTCATAGCCTGATTCTGCCCTAGGTGGGTAGCTAATCTGCTCTAGGACATAGTTTAGTTAGCTAAAGATCATTAAGCAAGGCGATAGGCTTACACTCAGCCGAAAGGATCAGTGACTAGTACTATCACCAGATGTGTTGTTTCTATCCTAGGTTCCCTACCAGATCCAAGGAAACTCAACAAGTTTTTGGGAAAGAATCCAATCCCATTCGGAAGAACACCAGTTCAACAATCAATAAAGTTGCATACAGAACGTAACTAAAGCTAGAAGGAAGTTGATTCACCAAAGAGAGTGATGCGTACTGATGCACCACACAGCATCAGGCAGTAGTAACGAACTGAAAACATTAAGTCTAATAATTACATAGTGTGATATAATCTCGTGTAATAGAACACAAGACTGGATACTTGAGGCTAGATAGACACGAGGGAGGATCCAGTACAGTAACAATTAACATTAATCTGTGTACACACTACAAAGGACTTGTGCATTTTTTTATGAACGATAGGAACGGACATTGTGTAGAGTGCAACCGGTCCATGATTAACTGTTTATACCACCGGTGTCTATTTCGGATGTTCATGAAATGGGATTACCAGAGGTCTATAGAGGCAAATCAGTATCCGGCAAGATGGTTTCGGCACGGGGTGAGATGTACATGTTCTGACGTAACGTGCTGTGGTCTATCCTTGCTGGGATCAGCTGACTGGGTTGTTGTCTGAGAGTCCGATTCTACACACTTTATAGAACACGTCACACATTTTCTTCACATACACGTCTCATATACGTTACACTTTTCTTTTAATAAATTAATCTTTATTAATTTTTAGAAGCAAGAGTTGTTGAGTATGTTGCGTTGGGGAAGTATGAGAAGGGGGCATAGTACGACAGTGAGAGAGTGATAGGAAAAGGTGTCCATAGGCTGATGGAGTGTGTTGGACGGAAGCTGGTGGATTCTCCAGAATATTGAGAGGAAAAAAAATTATAATGTGGGTGTCGACTCTCTTCACTCCAGGGACGACACTGTAAAGGAGAACTCGACATTATTGGGGGCTCGTCCGGGATCTTTGGACAGCGGGATCTCTCGTAAACGGAATCTTTGGACAGCGGGATCTCTCGTAAACGTGATCTTTGGACAGCGGGATCTCCCGTAAACGGAATCCTTGGACAGCGAGATCTCCTGCAAGCAGGAACCTTTGACAGTGGGATCTTCTGACAACGGGGTCTTTTGACACGGGATCCCTAGTTATAAGAGGGAGATATCATTTTGGAGAATCCAGCTAGAGTGAATGTGGATAGGGGTTAGGACGAATATCTTACCTGTTCACACTTCACACGTCTGCATAGGTCTGTGGTCCTGATTCTACTCTTGTCACTGAGTGAATGTGCTGTGTGTAGTAATATCTAGATTTATAGTACTTGTTCATATATCTGTATAGTAATTTGCAGTTATATTGTACTAGACCTGCTAGCTTACCTCTCTGTATAATGGCCACCCCTAAACTAACCACGTTAGAATTAAAGGCAAAGGGGGAAGAAATGGGATTGGCGGGTTCTGCTCTAACGGATTACATACAGGAAGTGGAGAGAGAGTATCGTCAAGCAGAAAGGGAAAATCGAAAGGCCGAGCTGGAATTGAGAAGGATGGAGTTGGAACAAGCAGCTAAGAAATTGGAAGCTGAGCAAGCAGCTAAGAAATTGGAAGCTGAGCAAGCAGCTAAGAAATTGGAAGCTGAGCAAGCAGCTAAGAAATTGGAAGCTGAGCAAGCAGCTAAGAAATTGGAAGCTGAGCAAGCAGCTAGGAAATTGGAAGCTGAGCAAGCAGCTAGGAAATTTGAAGCTGAACAAGCAGCTAGGAAATTAGAAGCTGAACAAGAAGCACAGAAGAGGGAGCACGAGTACCGGATGCGGGAACTCGAGCTCAAGAGTCAATCTAATGGAGAAACTGAGGGAGCAGTTGGAGGTTCCTCTATCCCAGGATCAACACCAGTAGGTGGACATGGGTACCATGCTATGAAGTTTCCTTTAGCGGTCTACGAGGAGGACAAAGAGAAGATTGACCAGTACCTTCAACGCTTCGAGGCTATGTCAGTTGCTATGGGTCTGGAGCGTAACAAATGGAATCTTAAGCTATCCCAGGGTTTACGCGGGACCGGATACGAGGTTTATTCTCGCCTGCCACCAGGACATGAGAACAATTATGACGAGTTAAAGACGGCTCTGCTGAAACGATTCGAGGTTACGTCACATACCTACCGGAAAAAATTTCGAGCAGCGAAACGAGAACCGGGGGAGTTGTTTGCCGCCTACAGTTTGCGTCTAAAATCTTATCTCCACAAGTGGATGGATTTGGCTGGGTTCGCACATGACTATGAGAGTCTGGAAGAGCTCATGGTGGTCGACCAGCTGAAGAAGCAAATGTCTAAACCTCTCAGGACGTTCCTGGGAGAACAAGGAGCGGAACGTATTGACCTCGTGACTAAATTAGCAGAACGGTTCGTCAAGGTACATGGGGAGGCAGGGGAGAACCTTTCCACCAACTCCAAAAGTCAAGAGAAACATGACAAGAAGAAAACCAAAAACTCAGGAACAAAAAAGTGGGAACCTTATGTGCAAAAATCAGAGGATAGTTCAGAGAAGAAGAAGGAGGGATGCAAGAGCACTTCAAGCTCTACACCTAAACGGCCGTGGTCGGAGAAGTGGTGTTCAATTTGTAAGTCACCCTCTCACAATACGAGGGACTGCAAATCGAAGGCTAAGAACCCTCACTTCGCAGCATGTCAAGTGACTTCCAAGGAGGTTGTCACAGAAAATGCCAAGGTCAACAAGGAAGCTCGCCACCAGGAGAGCTCACTCAAGTCTGGCAATAGAAAATCTAGGACAGGGAAATGGTGCAACCAATGCCAGTCGAATACGCACAATGCTATTGACTGCAAGGGAAAGTCAGGAGACACTCAATTCGTCGTGTGCTCAGGAAAACCTAAGGTGGAGCCCACCGAACAGGTCGAGGCCGAGGAAGAGACTCCAGACCAGGAAAAACCACCTGTAGTGGAATTGGTAGAGGTTAACGGTCGTCAAGTGGAGTGTTTATACGACACAGGACTGGACGGGGAGGCCGTGATTTCTGCGGATCTGGTACATCCAGAACAATTCACAGGTGAGACATTGGATATACAGCCTGCACAGAAGAGTGCTGTAGTCATGAAGTTGCCTATTGCTAATGTGGAGATTCGGTCAAGGTACGTCACCGGCACCATCAAGGCCGCTGTATTGACCGATCCCATTTTTCCAGTCATCCTAGGTTGCCGGTATGTCTTTCTGGGAATGCCCAGGGAGCCAATCCATATGGGAGCAATGCAGACTCGCTCTCAGACGAAAACGGAAGAGGCAGACGCAATTGTGACTAACCCAATGCCGGGGGAGCTACGAACTGCCCAGAGTGAGGATGATACTTTACGTCCTTGCTACAAAAAGCTGCAGAAAAGTGCTGATCCACCAGGACGGGGGCAGTACTACATGAAGAATAGGATACTCTACAGGAGAGCAGGAAGGGGAGACAACCTATACGGCCAGTTGGTCGTCCCGAAAGCTCACAGGTCCCAGATTCTTCATATGGGGCATACCATCTCCTTTAGTGGACACATGGGTATTGCCGCCACCATGCAGCGGATTTCCTGCCACTACTATTGGCCGGGAATGACAGATGATGTGCGTCGGTATGTGAAGTCATGCCCTGAGTGCCAGAGGGTGGCACCGAAACACTGGACAGCACCGGTGATGTTGGGTGAGATGCCCATCATGAACTCTCCTTTCGAGAGGGTAGCCATCGATATCGTGGGTCCACTTCCCAGGACTAGGAAGAGGAACATGTATATACTCACAATGGTGGATTGCTGTACAATGTGGGGTGAAGCCATACCGTTGACCACGATTGACTCGAAAAGAGTGGCGGACGCACTGATGGAGGCCTTTACCAGATTAGGCTTTCCGGATCAAATTCTGACGGACAATGGATCTCAGTTTTGTGGAAAACTCATGGAGGAGGTATTTAGGGTGTTTCACTCTAACCACATACATACCAGCCCTTACCACCCTCAAGCCAATGGACAAGTAGAGCGTTTCAACGGCACGTTGATGACAATGCTCAGGAAATTAGCGCAGGAAAAACCTGATAGGTGGGATGAATATATCCCAGCAGCACTCTTTGCCTATCGGGAAGTTCCTCATGGCTCAACAGGACTACCACCCGCTACGTTGCTGTTTGGTCGTCCAATCAAAGGACCGTTGGAAGCCATGTTGAGGAGTTGGACTGAAGAGGGGACGTCAGAAGAAGTGATCTCATCCTATCAATACGTGGAGGAACTGAAAGAAAAACTCCACAAGGGATGGACTCTGGCAAATCAAAACTTGAAAAAGGCCAGGAAAAGACATGCGGCTTACTACAACCGTAGGTCTAAAGAAAGATCTCTAGAGGTGGGAGATAAAGTCTTGTTGCTACTCCCAACGGGAAACAACAAACTGGAGATAGGTTGGCAAGGACCATTTCCCGTGGAAAGGGTGATATCCAGAACCAACTATCAGATCCGGATCCGGGGAAAGTCGAAGATTTCCCATATCAATCTCTTGCGGAAATACGAAGAGAGACCCGGAGACAAGGCAGCTCACCTCATGGCAATGGCAGTTGCAGTGGAGACAGAAGTGGGAACCAGCGAGGGCAGGGAATATCCCTTGGAACACCAGGAAACCTATAGGGATGTGCAAGTGAACCCTGATCTGACCTCCCAGGAGAGGGAAAGGATAACCCAGGTTCTCAAGTCTCATAAGGAGATACTGACTGATAAACCAGGACGAACGAGGTTGGTTGAGTTCGAGATGACTTTGACCACACAGGAGCCTGTTCGCCAAAAGGTTTACCCAGTGCCATTCTCTAAAGAAAAGGCCCTGGAGGAGGAAATAAAAAAACTGCTGGAGGATGACGTGATTGCACCATCCACATCCCCATACAATGCGGGGGTAGTTTTGTTACGCAAACCAAGTGGAGAACATCGGTTGTGTATAGATTACCGACTTCTGAACAGTCATACACAGTTTCAGGTGGAACCTTTGCCGAATCCAACTCAGTTATTCGCTAGGCTCCATATGGCTCGGTACTTTTCAAAAGTGGATCTGAGTCGGGGGTACTATCAGATACCAGTCAAACCGGAGATTCGACCACTGTTGGCTTTCAGTACACCCAGTGGACACTACGAATTCAAGGTCATGCCCTTTGGACTCAGCAATGCACCTAGTGTGTTTACACGCATGATGAGGACTTTACTAGATCCGTTACAGGATCCGTCCATCATCTCATTCATGGATGATATTCTGATTTCCAGTGACAGCTTGGATGACCACTTACAATCCTTGGAGAGAGTGTTTAATAGACTCAAGGAAGCAGGGCTTACTGCTCGTCCAACCAAGTGCATGATTGGTTACCAGACTCTGGAATTTCTAGGTCACACCATCACTCCAGGACACATTGTTCCAGAAGAGAAGAACCTGGAGAAAATCAGAAATGCACCAAGACCTAAAACGAAGAAGGATGTGCGATCTTTTCTCTCGTTGTGTGGGTTCTACCACAAATTTATCCCACATTTCACTGAATTGGGAGCTCCGTTGACGGAAACCTTGAAAAAGGGATTCCCGGATCAAATCATTTGGACACCAGAATGTGAGAATGCCTATAGTCAGTTAAAGGAGGCCTTGGTCAGCAAACCTGTATTACAGCTCCCTGACCTTTCCAAACAATTTGTGTTGAGAACAGATGCGAGTGCGATTGGAATTGGAGCCGCTTTGTTACAGGAAGGAAAAGACGATGCTTCGGTTTTGAAACCTGTGGCATACGCAAGTAAGAAACTTCTACAGGCGGAGAGGAATTATTCAACTGTCGAGAGAGAGTGCTTGTCCCTTGTATGGGCAGTGCAAAAACTTCAGCCATATTTGTATGGAGTTAAGTTTCGGGTCCAGTCGGATCATCAGCCCCTGATGTTCCTGGCTACTTCTCAGAACCTCAACGCACGTTTGATGCGGTGGTCGTTGTTACTTCAACCGTATAATTTCACAGTAGAGTACATTCCTGGGAAGGAAAATGTTGGAGCGGATTTCTTGTCAAAACACCCAGCTCCTGAAGAAGAGGAATGAATCATCTGGATTTAACTCATGGTGGAGAAGAGTGAGATGGACTACTCTCTTAAGAGCTGCCAATCATGGTTTTCCAAACACGCTTACATTGTGCACGTGACGTTGTTCATGTCCGGCAGGTGTTCCACTGTTTTCAATAACACCCTCAACTTTCTGTCATGTGCTGACAGTCAAACCTCCATTCCGTCTGATGTCACGAGCTCGCCATGAGTTAACCAGATAATAATACCGACGTTTGCTTGGCGTATATTTTCTAGGCCACAACAGTCGTACTAACAGAGTAAACACAGCTGCACGGGTTACATCGGGTCAGCCCATATACACATTTGGCGGTGAGTGAGAAGGAAGGGATAAAACGCGTTGGCAGTTCATAACAGTTAAAATCACATATAATTGGCCGCGCAGGATATGGAATGGTTCCGTTTGTCATCTATAGTTCCGGACATCAGACGGAATGGAGGTTTGACTGTCAGCACATGACAGAAAGTTGAGGGTGTTATTGAAAACAGTGGAACACCTGCCGGACATGAACAACGTCACGTGCACAATGTAAGCGTGTTTGGAAAACCATGATTGGCAGCTTGGTATCGAAACTCTTTGTTGGAACTCGACAGTAACTCTCTAGATTGTTTTGGATGTCAGAACCAGTGATGACAAATCTAACATTGAGGGAGCCAGAGGGGGGATGGATCCCTGACAGGGGATGATCTGCCAATGTGCCACCTGTGTGGGGCATAAAGGATAACGTCACGTGGCCAACTTTGGTAGTTTGCCATATAAACCCGAGTTGGGACCAACTAGGGGGACTTGAAAATGCTCTAGTCGGAGTGCCAGGGCACTGCAGTGCTTAGTGGAAATAATATCTACCGTGTGTTAGTTAGTGACTTAATTTTACACGTGCCTATAATGGCAGATGTAGATATGATTGATAGGACTGCAGTAGTGCCATTTAAGGTATAACCTATTATAATATTAGTTCTAATTAATATAGACTGTGGCCTTGTTAAACTATAGTGTGATGATTAGCACTGTTAGTGGAAACTAGTTAGAGTAGAATAGTGATATTAACTCGGCTAGTTAAGAATAGATTAGTGAAGTGTTGATAAGCTTTACTAGTTGAGAATTGAGTAATGAGGGATAATTGGGATCTTCCCGTAGGTGTCCCTGGTGGGCGGGGTTCAGCATTCTGTTTGCTGATTTTTTCTTTGTCATAGCCTGATTCTGCCCTAGGTGGGTAGCTAATCTGCTCTAGGACATAGTTTAGTTAGCTAAAGATCATTAAGCAAGGCGATAGGCTTACACTCAGCCGAAAGGATCAGTGACTAGTACTATCACCAGATGTGTTGTTTCTATCCTAGGTTCCCTACCAGATCCAAGGAAACTCAACAAGTTTTTGGGAAAGAATCCAATCCCATTCGGAAGAACACCAGTTCAACAATCAATAAAGTTGCATACAGAACGTAACTAAAGCTAGAAGGAAGTTGATTCACCAAAGAGAGTGATGCGTACTGATGCACCACACAGCATCAGGCAGTAGTAACGAACTGAAAACATTAAGTCTAATAATTACATAGTGTGATATAATCTCGTGTAATAGAACACAAGACTGGATACTTGAGGCTAGATAGACACGAGGGAGGATCCAGTACAGTAACAATTAACATTAATCTGTGTACACACTACAAAGGACTTGTGCATTTTTTTTATGAACGATAGGAACGGACATTGTGTAGAGTGCAACCGGTCCATGATTAACTGTTTATACCACCGGTGTCTATTTCGGATGTTGATGAAATGGGATTACCAGAGGTCTACAGAGGCAAATCAGTATCCGGCAAGATGGTTTCGGCACGGGGTGAGATGTACATGTTCTGACGTAACGTGCTGTGGTCTATCCTTGCTGGGATCAGCTGACTGGGTTGTTGTCTGAGAGTCCGATTCTACACACTTTATAGAACACGTCACACATTTTCTTCACATACACGTCTCATATACGTTACACTTTTCTTTTAATAAATTAATCTTTATTAATTTTTAGAAGCAAGAGTTGTTGAGTATGTTGCGTTGGGGAAGTATGAGAAGGGGGCATAGTACGACAGTGAGAGAGTGATAGGAAAAGGTGTCCATAGGCTGATGGAGTGTGTTGGACGGAAGCTGGTGGATTCTCCAGAATATTGAGAGGAAAAAAAATTATAATGTGGGTGTCGACTCTCTTCACTCCAGGGACGACACTGTAAAGGAGAACTCGACAAGAACACAGAATGTAGAACACAGTATGTAGAATACAGTATGTAGAACACAGTATGTAGAACACAGTATGTAGAACACAGTATCTAGAACACAGTATGTAGAACACAGTATATAGAACACAGTATGTAGAACACAGTATGTAGAACACAGTATATAGAACAAAATATTTAAAGCACAGATGTAGTACACATTATGTAGAACACAGTATCTAGAATACAGACTATAGAACACAGTATGTAGAACACAGTATGTAGAACACAGTATGTAGGACACATTATGTAGAACACAGTATCTAGAATATAGACTATAGAACACAGTATATAGAACACAATATGTAGAACACGGTATGTAGAACACAGTATGTAGAAAACAGTATGTAGAACACAATATTTAAAACACAGTATGTAGTACACATTATGTAGAACACAGTATCTAGAATACAGACTATAGAACACAGTATATAGAACACAGTATGTAGAACAGTATTTAGAACACAGTATGAAGAACACACAATATTTAAAGCACAGTATGTAGAACACAGTATGTAGAACGCGGTATTTAGAACACAGTATGAAGAACACAATATTTATAACACAGATTCTAGAACACAGTAGTTACAACACAATAAGTATAACAAAGTATATAGAACCCAATATGTAGAACACAGTATGTAGAACACAATATTTACTGAACACAATATTTAGAACACAATATTTAGAACACAATATTTAGAGAGCACAGTATTATAGAACACAATATTTAGAACACAATATTTAGAGAGCACAGTATTATAGAACACAATATTTAGAACACAATATTTAGAGAGCACAGTATTATAGAATACAATATTTAAAAAACAATATGTAATACACAATATTTAGAACGCAGTATTTAGAATACAATATTTAGAACAAACTATTTAAAACACCATATTTAGAACACAGTATTTAGAACACAATGTTTAGAAGATATTTAGAATATTACATTTAGAACACAATATTTAGAACATCATATTTAGAAATCAATATTTAGAACATCATACTAAGAATACAATATTTAGAACATCATATTTAGAACACAATATTTAGAACATAATATTTAGAATACAATATTTGGAACATAATATTTAGAATACAATTCTTAGAACAGGATATGTAGAATATAATATTTAGTAAACAGTATTTGGAATAGAACATTTAGAATTGAACACTGTATTTAGAACTCGATGTCGAACATTCAAGTGCAATATGATATTATAACACGATATGCAAGGTGATGTTATAAACAAGACACATAACAGATCAAATAATATATTATTTAAGTATACACTATTTAGAAATAAATAAATTGTAGTATAGGATGCACACACCTGCAATATATTGACAATAAAATATTTACAAAAAAATATTGTAACTCATGTCTTAAAAATAAAATATTAAAAGTGAATGTATGTAGACCAAACACAGGATATTTGGAACATAAAAAGCAAGTCATACAGAGAAGGTCAGATGTGCCAACATACACATCTATCCGATGAAGCAAATTTTGGACTTGATGATCCTACTTAATCATCACTGGGCTACAATTTCATGGGAGATGAACTTTCATTCTACACTAAAGGAAACGGCAGCGTTTCAATAATAGTATTTTAAAACAACAACAGTAATAATATTCTACTATTCTATTATGTCTTTGTTGTTTGTCTTATCAATAAGACACACCAAAATACAAATAGACAGTCAGTTGAACGGAGAGACAGATACCGACAGACGGAAAGAAGGAGTTACGCAGACGGAGAAAAAAAAACTTACTTAAATACTTATATAGACAGACTTACGTATAGGCGGATATAGAGACTGATATAGACAGCTGACTGATATACAGAAAGGAGTAATACAGGTAGGCAGACAGACTACCAGAAGAAAAAAAATGAGTGGTACATACAAACAGCGCGATAGAAAGACTATACAGACAGACATAAAGAATGAGGGGTACTAAGATAGACCGACGTATGGATAGACACATACAATGGACAGACAGAAATACTGATACACAGACAATCTTCGTTGCCCTTTGTTTGAAATATATGAACACCGAGTTCCACCTAAAGTTAACGAGTTGGTACTTCAACGAAAAGGAGAATGTATATGTTAAAATGAGTTAAAAGCTAGAACTTTACAACACAATCTTCCTACAACTCTATGTTACCAATGCCAAACCTGGACAATGACAGAAAAAGGGAAAAGAAAAATCACAACAAAATAAATGAGGTTCCTGAGAAGAATACTTAATATATCAAGAAGAGATAAGATCAGAAATGAAGAAATTAGGACTAAAGTGGGGGTTATAGCTGCACTAGACGTTATTAGAAGGCAGCAGGTCAAATGGTTTGGCCATGCAAGTAGGTTACCAACTAACAGTATACCACAACAAGCAATGATGCACAGACCAGAGGGAAGCAGAGGAAGAGGCCGACCACGTAAACGATGGACACAGGGAATAATAACGTCCATGGGAATATCGATACATGAAGCCCATAATATGGCACTCTCCCGTTGTTTATACTTCACCTCGAGACCGCAAGGGACAAGAGGAACATGATGAGATGAGATGAGATGAGAATCAGTTGAGTTGAGCCAAGAACCGACATCACAGCATACGGGGCATTGCCATATGTGCTCACTCCTCACCTACAACAGCCAGCAAAAAGTCCAAATACTAATGGCGGCACCATTAGCAGTCTGATTATGTGTCCGCCTGGCCTTTCCTTGGAGTTTTGAATGTCGGCCAGATCATCTGGTCTTTCCCTGCAGCACCATTCTCTCCAGGCCGTGATGATCTACCCAGTTCTTGTGCACTATACACACGATTCCTAAGAACTCCGTATACATCTGCCTTATCATGCACAAATACCCCACCAAGGGGTGCAGACCCAGCCAATCTGAACGCCTGCTTGTTTCCCACCACACCAGCATGTCCTGGGAAAAATCTAACAGATCCTCTCTATTTTTGATTATTGTATGGGAGCCTGCCACTCTGCCCGAAGCATGACTGTGATCACAGTTTTCATCATTCTTTGTGAGTCCGTTACAAGTAAGACATGTTTGCGCTATTTGTCTTCCAGCCAGCGGAACCCGAACGTGACTACCCCCACCTCCATTCACAGACTACATCTTGTGGTTTCATATGACTGGCTCTCCTGCACGA
Source organism: Cepaea hortensis (assembly GCA_963921405.1). Lineage (NCBI taxonomy): Eukaryota > Metazoa > Mollusca > Gastropoda > Stylommatophora > Helicidae > Cepaea > Cepaea hortensis. The sequence goes on from OY992880.1 coordinate 35,683,442, forward strand.
AACACCATTCACTAACCTCCAGGTATATTTTTTACCTCTTAGAAGAGAGCCATTCGTGTAGATAATTATATCGCCTGGTCGCGAATTGTCGTGAATCAATTGTTGGACCTCCCATTCAGTGCAGCGTGCTGGCCAATCCCTGCATTCCCAATTCAATGTTATTTTGACCCTGCACAGGTCTGACATTTCCACTGGCATTGTGACCTACTCCATCATGAAATGTGAACATTACTTACCCCGGACAAGCCACAGAGACAAAATCATCAACAAGTAAAACCATCTTCCCTGCACAGGTCCCCACCAGTTGACAACAGACTCTGAGATGTCAATGTGCTGTCTTTTACCAGCAAACATGGTTCCTTGTGAGCAGAGTTCAATTTCCTTCAAGGCGAAAGCGTGGATGAGGGGGGGGGGGGGGGGGGTCTCATTAGAAGATGATATTCCCATTCATGTCAGTTCTTGGGAAACCACTGAATCTATTGGAATAAATAAACATAACAGTTAAGAAAAGGAATCCTTTCAAAACCGTGAGGCATATTAGGTATGGTCTGCTAGTCTCATATTTTGTATAACTCAATCAGCACTCGATGGGTGATGCGGTCAGTATTACTCCGCCAGTCGTTACTACTAACACCCACTTGAGGCTGGTTAGACATGGGTGCCCTGGTCAAGTTCTTAAAAGTTTAAATAACTGTCTTGATGGAGGTATTGAACACGTGACCTCTGAGCCGACAGGAAAGCGCGCTAGCCAGTGTGCTGCCAATGCTCCCTTTTGAAATAAAATCAAAAATAAATGTTCACAGTGAAGAACGGAAAGAAGTAGACATCAATGGATACGCATAAGCTAGGGTGTCTAACTTGGCTGTGCTGGCAAGTACATGTGTTCCTTCAACGAGATGCTGTCGTCATTTCCAGGCGCCATGTTCAACTATCCTGTACCTAAAGCTGTTAAACTTAGTTGCATGTCCTTTACATGACGTTTCAATCAACCCCAGCATTTATTTGCTGTTTGTGATTTACCATACAATTTTATTTCATTAGTTTTCCATCTCTTTCTGAACTGCCAATGTCTCATAACTATCGAAATCAACGCTTCCCAATCGCCCACGGCTGTTTTACAACCCTCGAGTCCGTAAGTCGGGGAATTATGACACTATTTAAATTGTATATTATTTCATTTGTCCCCTGATCTCTACGTTTTCCTGTCCTTTCTTTTCCTTGAACCCACAAGAAGAACGCAATAATGGGATACCTAGAACACAATGTGAAGAAAATTAAAAACAGAGATGAACTATATTGCGAGGACATGGAGGAGTCTGCAGGATAAAGTAAGGAATATGACTACTTGGCATGAGATTATGGGCCTATATTCTAATGAAGGAAACAGTGAAAAAGAAGACAACTATAAAAATGTCAGTCTAGCTGTCAAGGTGTTGGATGATAGCAGGACCGACTAGTGACAGAAGAGGGGCAAGGACTAATAGGACAAGAGACAGGACCTCTATAAAGGTATAGATAGAATAGAGACAGCACCTGAGCTAGGACGTAAGAACAGTAATAAGACTAGACTCGGGTGGTGACACTAATGTGTTATAGTTAGGACAACATAGGGACCGACCGAGAACAGGGGCGGGTACAATAGGTCACGGGGAATACCGTGACGACGTAAAGTAGAATAGAACTTAGAGGGAGGTCACCGTGACGACGTAAACTAGAATAGAACTCTCGAGGGTAACGAGTGCTAAGACGACAGTGCTGCGTGCAAAGAGAACGGCACGCAGAGTTGCGAACCCCACGAGGGAGTTTTGACCACGTAGACAAGCGACAACCTGAGCTGCCTCAGACAGGGACTGGACGGCCTTCCGACTGGACGTAGTGTTGTTCGGAAGCCATTATCTATAGTTGTGAATGCATGCGATGTTAACGAGAGAGTGACCGTGTTTGATAATGTAGATATATATATATTGTGTGTCGAGTGGCGATGATGATATTGATGTATCAGGCAGATAATACCGTGTTTGATTATCCGGCTTGCCTGAAAATAAACTCCGTATAAAAACATCTGTACGAGCTGAAGTTATTTGAAGTACGGATGATGTTGCCTGATTGTGAGTAAACACAAGACTGACACTAGCACCATATGCCAAATGCTCCTTAATGCGCTTAAAAGGATCTTTTATTGTACTAACTTTACCCCGTACACTTCAGCACGTGTAACGGGATCTTTAATTGTACTAACTTTACCCCGTACACTTCAGCACGTGTAACGGGATCTTTAATTGTACTAACTTTACCCCGTACACTTCAGCACGTGTAACGGGATCTTTAATTGTACTAACTTTACCCCGTACACTTCAGCACGTGTAGCAGGATCTTTTATTGCACTAACTTTACCCCGTACACTTCAGCGCGTATAGCAGAGTCCTTTACACTTTAAACTGATTAATCGACCTCGAAGTAGTTTCCAGCAATGGGTCTAAGATGTGACAGCCCCATCACATTATGTAGGCCTGGATGCAAGGAGGTATAATGGGGGGGGGGGGGGGGGTGTCAGTTTTTCTCTCACCTTCGCAGGCGACGAGCCCAGGCGTCGAACCGACCTTGCCTATAAGATTACCAGAGCAATATGCTACCAAACGTTGTTTTGCTGTATACTAAATGTGCCAAAATACATTGAAAAAGGCACTTTACTGCTTATACGAGCAGGCTGGATACTCGATCTCTCTACGTAGGAGTTTTACAAAAAAAAGCTAGTTGCATATCCTTTACAGGACGTTTGCAGTGAACACCAGCATTATTTGCTGTTGTGAATTCTTGGCACGTTTATGTTTAGTAGTTTGTCATTGCTTTCTTGACGACCGACAAACATACGATGTCGTAAAAAAACCAGCGCAACGCGGTCTGCTGCCAAATCGCCCGCAGGTGTGTTTCGAACACGGGTATGCGGAACCGCGTTCGTAAACCTTCGCCACGGAGACTGGCCTATGCAGGAGACCAAGCGGAAATGTGAGGTCTCGAACCATTAGTTTTAGGTGCCCATCGATGACCATAAGGGACGTTTACATCCCGTCACCCACCATGCATTTCGTAGGAGTTAACTATGGAGGGGTGAGGGTGTTAGCTGATCACCCCAGCCCATAGAAAACCGTTAGCTGCAAAATCTAGCCAAGCTTGAACGAGTCTAGAAAATATAACTATGCTTGAACAAGTCTAGAAAATCTAGCCAAGCTTGAACAAGTCTAGAAAATATAACTATGCTTGAACAAGTCTAGAAAATCTAGCCAAGCTTGAACAAGTCTAGAAAATATAACCATGCTTGAACAAGTCTAGAAAATATAACCATGCTTGAACAAGTCTAGAAAATATAACCATGCTTGAACAAGTCTAGAAAATATAACCATGCTTGAACAAGTCTAGAAAATATAACCGTTCTTGAACAAGTCTAGAAAATATAACCATGCTTGAACAAGTCTAGAAAATATAACCATGCTTGAACAAGTCTACAAAATATAACCATGCTTGAACAAGTCTACAAAATATAACCATGCTTGAACAAGTCTAGAAAATATAACCATGCTTGAACAAGTCTACAAAATATAACCATGCTTGAACAAGTCTACAAAATATAACCATACTTGAACAAGTCTACAAAATATAACCATGCTTGAACAAGTCTAGAAAATATAACCATGCTTGAACAAGTCTACAAAATGTAACCATGCTTGAACAAGTCTACAAAATATAACCATGCTTGAACAAGTCTACAAAATATAACCATGCTTGAACAAGTCTAGAAAATATAACCATGCTTGAACACGTCTACAAAATCTAGCGAACACTGAACAGGTCTACAAAATCTAGCCAACCTTGAACAAGTCTACAAAATCTAGCCAAGCTTGAGCAAATTTACAAAATCTAGCCAAGCTTGAACAAGTCTACAAAATCTAGCCAAGCTTGAGCAAGTTTACAAAATCTAGCCAAGCTTGAACAAGTCTAGAAAATATAACCATGCTTGAACAAGTCTAGAAAATATAACCATGCTTGAACAAGTCTAGAAAATATAACCATGCTTGAACAAGTCTACAAAATATAACCATGCTTGAACAAGTCTAGAAAATATAACCATACTTGAACAAGTCTACAAAATATAACCATGCTTGAACAAGTCTAGAAAATATAACCATGCTTGAACACGTCTACAAAATCTAGCGAACACTGAACAGGTCTACAAAATCTAGCCAACCTTGAACAAGTCTACAAAATCTAGCCAAGCTTGAGCAAATTTACAAAATCTAGCCAAGCTTGAACAAGTCTACAAAATCTAGCCAAGCTTGAGCAAGTTTACAAAATCTAGCCAAGCTTGAACAAGTCTACAAAATCTAGCCAAGCTTGAACAAGTCTATAAAATCTAGCCAAGCTTGAACAAGTCTACAAAATCTAGCCAAGCTTGAGCAAGTTTACAAAATCTAGCCAAGCTTGAACAAGTCTACAAAATCTAGCCAAGCTTGAACAAGTCTACAAAATCTAGCCAAGCTTGAACAAGTCTACAAAATCTAGCCGAGCTTGAACAAGTCAAAAGGCTGAGGTGGTTGAGTAACTACGCTCTGTTGGCTGATGAGAGACAGAAAGAAGAACAAGAAGAAGGAAAACATGAAAATGACGCCAAATTTTACAACGCGGTCGGTTTCATGTTTCACTATTGGTGCCAAGTTTTACTGCACTCACAAAGAGATCTGACATACAAATATACGATATTGGAGGGACAATCGGTTATATTGACATGCTGATCGATAGATCAAGAGTTTTATGGTTGTGGCTGACATTAAACAGCACGGATATTTAAACAATGTCTACTTTAAAGAGCATGAATTGCCAAGGATAGAAGGGATGGCTGAGAACAGAAACAGGAAAGGGGATATATATATATATATATATATATATATATATATATATATATATATATATATATATATATATATATATATATATATATATATATATATAAAAACTGCGTGCTCTGTTTTCTAAACCACGTTATGACTTCACATTCAACTTCGGCGTCACTCGCGAAATGTCTCCCGCCAAGGTTTGTTTTAAGTGGACTTAACCCCTAGCGATTTCCCGTAAAACGCGGGTGCTAGTGTTTGTGTGTTGAAAGAAATACAGAGAGAGAGAGAGAGAGAGAGAGAGAGAGAGAGAGAGAGAGAGAGAGAGAGAGAGAGAGAGAGAGAGAGAGAGAGAGAGAGAGAGAGAGAGAATTTCATAGATATAAGGAAACAAAATCTGAGGCATACACAGCTGCCAGTGATATTAGATCACTTTGAAATATAAAGAAAGAATAAATGAAATTAATCCGGCATATCAACAGACGGTTTAGAGTAAGCAAATTAACCTGATATTTGAAGCTCACTGACAAGAAAGCTAGAGATATACGTGGACAGCTTCAACGGCTAAACAATAAGTGACAATGCAGACAACGTCAGTGATATCAAATTATAGAATTTCTGGCTTGAATGATTTTCAATGCGCTTGGAAGAACACAATAGTTATCCGAAATACTTCTTTTAAATACTCCAAGGAGCCTCGGTAGCATAGTGGCTAGAAGTTCGCTTGCCGTACCTGGGGTCTTGGATTCGATCCGCATTGGTTTCTAATTTTAAAGTTAATATGGGCTCCCAGATCGACTCAGCCTAAAATGCGCACCATGAAATGTCTTGAGAATGTTGGTTATCATGGCCGAATGGATAAAAACGTGTGTTCTTAAACATCCGGTGCGCTGATGCAGAGGTAAGGGGTTGCTTGCTTTCTTGTTTGTGTTCGTTGGCTTGAGCTCCAACGCGAAGTCCTGTATGTCGGATGAAGGCATCCTGTTGTCCAACATCAGTGTGATGTCATACAGGACCTGAGTTTTGCGTGAGTATCCGTTGTCCCATGTCTGGCTTATTGGTGTGCAGACTGGTGGTTCCTCGCCGTACAGGCAGACACTCTCCGACTTCGGAGGAATCGGCGATCCTACTGACTTTAGCCAGGACCCCGAAGGGACCTGTTGCCCAGGACGCTCGACGAGGACGCGTCAATAGGTCTTGGCCAGTATATAACCCGGCCCTGGTGCCTTGGAAACACCTCTGCGTCCCAGGTAAGGGGTTCAACCCCTACACCGGACAGTTGGACACAAATTAGGAACTATCGTCCTTGACTTGGGGACGTAAATTACAAGTATCTCTGAAGTCGGAGTGGGTTCGCCTGATGGCGAAGGACACTGTTAATAGGGAAAGCTAATCCGCATGCAAAATTCAGTCCAGCAGTACTAGAAGTAATATGTATGGACTACGCTTGAGTTCAAAGCGAGTGAGAGCAAACAAAAATGTCTTGGGAAGTAAAGACGACCGGCGTGACGTCGACAAAATCATTCACTAAGATTTGTTTGATCTTTAAAATATTCCTCTAGCACTATAAGCCCAATGCGCCTTAGGTGTGTAAGGGACGTTTACTGTATTTAACTTGCTTAAATTGGTCTCATGTGTGTAAGGGACGTTTACTGTATTTGACTTGCTTAAATTGGTCTCATGTGTGTAAGGGACGTTTACTGTATTTGACTTGCTTAAATTGGTCTCATGTGTGTAAGGGACGTTTACTGTATTTGACTTGCTTAAATTGGTCTCATGTGTGTAAGGGACGTTTACTGTATTTGACTTGCTTAAATTGGTCACATGAGTGTAAGGGACGTTTACTGTATTTGACTTGCGTAAATTGGTCACATGTGTGTAAGGGACGTTTACTGTATTTAACTTGCTTAAATTGGTCTCATGTGTGTAAGGGACGTTTACTGTATTTAACTTGCTTAAATTGGTCTCATGTGTGTAAAGGGACGTTTACTGTATTTGACTTGCTTAAATTGGTCTCATGTGTGTAAGGGACGTTTACTGTATTTGACTTGCTTAAATTGGTCTCATGTGTGTAAGGGACGTTTACTGTATTTGACTTGCTTAAATTGGTCTCATGTGTGTAAGGGACGTTTACTGTATTTGACTTGCTTAAATTGGTCACATGAGTGTAAGGGACGTTTACTGTATTTGACTTGCGTAAATTGGTCACATGTGTGTAAGGGATGTTCACTGTGTTTGACTTGCTTAAATTGGTCTCAGCTCAGTGCATGACTCCGCCCCACCGTGGCATATCTGCACTAAACATGCTGTAATCCACAACGCCATTCTTTGATCTTTCTAGTTGTCACGATGTTCTCCAATAACTCTCTTCTCTTCACATGATCAAATAAAGCTGTTTGTCTATTTCTTATTGTTGTATATACTGTTCTAGTTTCTCAGGCAATCGTTGTTCCTTAAGTCGGCAGTCCAAAGAATTCGCAACATTCGTCTCAGGAACCACATCTTTGTTGCTACTAAGTTCTTCCTCTTTTTTTTTTCTCCCAGCTACGTTCCCAGAAGCCGGGCTCCCTGGTCTCCGTAATCCCGCATACTCTCGTGAGTAACGTGACGTGCGGGAGAATCGGTAGCGGTTCTATCCGCGTCGGTAACTTATGGGGTATGTGAGCCGGTATCTCTGAAACCAATGGCAAACTACTGAAAGAAATCAGCAATCAGCTGAAAAATGCTGATGTTGACAGCATTGTCCTGTAAAGGATATGTGAACGAAAAACGTTCCCAGACTTGGTTCTGTGGCGTAGGGTGTACGGATTCAATTCGTAATCCCGCGAAATGCGTTCAAAACACAGCCGACCGCCTTGCGTTGATTTTCATACAATGCTATGAGTACCAGTCGTTCAGAAAGCAATGGCAAACTACTGAACATTAACTTGTCAAGAAATAACAAACAGCCAAACAATGATGCAACATCATGTAAAGGATATGAAATTAACTAACTTCCCCTCTCCCCCTCTAGAGTTACTGCCATACAGAAAAACAGACTCCATACAGCATTTCAGCACCCATAGAGTGCAAATTAATCTATACAAATATGGGGTTTGCACAATAAAACCAATACGTCTTAGTGCACACAAAGGATCTTGAACAGATTCTCTGCCAGACAACAAGTAGATGGCGGGAAATGGGAAGTAGGGCACAGTGATGTTTTAATCGTTGTTAATATGGAAGCAGACATGTTGTTCTATAACGCAATGACCACATTTCAGCGATATGTAAGCCCATGGCAGATACTGGAAAACGTTTAAGACAATTAATCATCCCATGTTACTTAATCAATTAACATAATTAACCCATGCTCTTCTAAACAAGCTAGGTAAGTCACCATTCAAAAACCTTAGCCTGGTAGGTCAAGCCGGGCTATGTGACATTGACCTTACCATCCATAGATTGCAAATTATTCTATACAAACGTGGGTCTGGCACTGTTAACTAATACGTCTCAAGACATGAACAGGATCCATTACTTATCTACCCCGTGCTCTTCTAAACAAGCTCGGTAAATCACACGTTGAGAACCGTTGACAAATGCAATACGGCTTAATGTCACCGTATCTTTAGCAAAAACCAATTTATCTCACCGTAAGTGTAGAGTATATAGTTTCAAACAAGCGCAGTAAATAACATTTTCGAGTGTCTGTTGAGATCGGAGTTTATAGCCGGTACTTTATGCCTGTAGTCTCAGCTTATTTGTTTCTGTGCCAGGGACTAAAGTGATTAATAGTTTTGTGTATACTAGAATGAGAAATTCCACCAAGATCTCCTTAACTCGGTGAAAGGAAAATCCCATGTGCACATTCATGAGATAAAGCATCGGAAATATACCAATATGTGGCAAACACGGTTCTGCAGACAAAGTATAATGAGTAAATCAGCAACAATGGAAAGTGGAATTTGCAAGAATATAATCACAAGAGACAAAATTGACGTTGTGGCTAGTAAGTTTTCATCAGCACATAAAAATGCAAAGGCAGTGATGCAACTACATTTTGTTTTTAAAACTACTTAAGTTGAGTTGAGTTGAGTTAAGAACCGACATCACTGCACTCAGGACATTCCCATACGTGCTCCGTCTCCTCGTTCAACATCCAACAGTTCTACTACTTAAAAAGTCACTTAGCTGGAGCTCCGGAGGTGTTTGAATCCTTGCACACAAAAATCAATCTGCAAAGAAATTAAACCAGATGAAAGCATTGCTATAGACATTGGACAGAATAGACAGCTATATAAAACCATGAAAAATAAATAACTATCTGGGCTTGGTCACAATTTTAGACATGGATGTCTTTTACTGACAATATTGGAGGGCAAGATCCAGAATAAGAGAAAAAGCGAACGACCAAGGAAAAACTACAACACACAAGCAGGCAAGAATGTTGAAGCACAAACTTATGCTGAATTGAAGAGTGGTGCTGATAACAGGTAACCATAGAGGGAAACATTATTGGTGGCGGATAATGCAACATAACTGCAACAATTGTTGGACTTTGTAGTAACAGAGAGTGCAAAAAAGTACTCTCCTTTAATATCAAGAAAACAGTAATAATGGTGATATAAAAGAAAATGGTGACATCAAAACGTGATAGAAATAGAAGGGATAATTCTTAACCAAATGGATAATTGTAAACACCTAGGGGCATTTATAACATCAGATGGAAGATGTACAACAGAGATTAAGAGCAGATTAGGGCAAGCAAAAGCCGAATTTCAGAAAGTGAAGAGTATCTTATGCAATAAGTCACTATCACTGAATGTAAGGTAGAGAGTGCTGAAATGCTATATAGAAGCAGTTTTGCTGTATGGCGGTGAATCTTGGAATATAAATGAACAAATTAAGAAGAAATTGGAAGCAACAGAGATGGGGTTTCTGAGAATTCCATGGACTGCCAGAGTAACTTTCAACGACTGCCTGAAAGAGGCTAATGAAACTAGAACATTATATACAACAATAAGAAAGGGACAAACAGCTTTCTTCGGTCATGTGATTAGAAGAGAGGCATTGGAGAAAATCGTGACAACTGGAAATATCGAGGGGATGAGAGGCAGAGGCAGACCAAGAGAAATGATGCTGGACGGACTGAGACGGTGGCATGGAGGAATACCAGCAGCAGAGCTGATCCAGAACACCAAAGACCGAAATCTGTGGAGAGACATGAACGCCTACATCAGCTGGCAGGGCACTTGATGATGATGATGATGATGATGATGATGATGATGATGATGATGATGATGATGATGAAGATGATGATGATGATGATGATGATGATGATGATGATGATGATGATGATGATGATGATGATGATGATGATGATGATGATGATGATGATGAGAGGGATGAGATCAGACAACGTCAACAACCGTCTTTTGAACGAAGTAATGAATAAACGCACGTTATGACTGTCGTATTGTGTGAAGTGGGTAGATCAGCGGCAAGCACAATTAGCTGCCGGCCTCGTGGTCATGTGTTCGAGTCCCAGACGAGGTAGATATTTGTTCATTCACTTGGACTCCCAGGTAGATTCAGCCTAAAATCAGTACCATTGAATTCCCTTGGAAGTAAAGGCCACCGATGTGTCACTAACCACATCACCCATTAAGTGTCGATTGGTCTAAAATTGTAGGCATAACACCATTTACTCAACACGCTTCATGTCCTTGACTTGACTTACTTACGGTCATAGTGGTATGGTGGATAATGCACTGGCTTTCCGTGACAGCAATGAAGAGCCTCCGTGGCCAAAGGCTTGCGAACGCAGTTTGTGAGCCGCTTACCAGGCGTTCGAAACGCAGCCGCGACCGATTTGTACAGCAGACCGGTATAACGTATTGGTATGGGAGCCGGTCGTTCAGAAAGCAATGGCAAACTACTGAACGTAAAAAGTTACCTAGTACATCAACAGCAGCTGAAAAATGCTGATGTTGACTGCAACGTCCTGCAAGGGATGTGCAAATTTAAAAAAAAATGAAGAGTTAATCCCAAGTTTCATCAACATCGTGTGTCATGCTATAAGCGTTGGCGGCCATGGTTCCCCACCTCATACGATGACCAGTCGTTGATCAGGTCTATGTTCTTTCTTCATTACGCCATGTGGCCAAGCCGCCCAGATATTTTTCTTTCTGCTTTTCTATTGCTTTTTGGCGTCAATTTTTTTAGAGGTCACTAAGTTTTTCCGTTTATTTCTCCTCATAAAGTGTCCAAATATGTTAATCGTTTACACCTAATTTCTCTAACCATTTTACGGTTTTCATTTGTTTCTTGTATGACTTGCTCATTGGTTATTCTGTCGTCCATGGTATTCTTTGCAAACGCTGGCAGATCAGCAAAGCATTGCTTTAACTGTTCGCCTGTCGGAGCTTCGATCCTAGACCAGTTGCCGACCAAGGCTTAGGGCCTGGTCTGCCCTGCCATGACATTTAGTCTTTAGGTTGATTTTCTCGCATCAGGATAAGGCTTGAACCCTGCCAGTTGCGCTCCTCCGCCCGGAGCCCTTGACACAATGTGGGATGTCTGATTGAGTGATTAAAAAGAGTTTGCCTATCCATTCAACCAGTTTTCTTGTGTGTTAAATCCTCGAATGTCTCTGACTCTTCTAAACTTTAGTAACTGCGTCGTACACTACCATCTCATTTCTGCCTAGCATTCTGTTTTGTTGTTATTGTTGTTGTTGTTGTTGTTGTTGTTGTTGTTGTTGTTGTTGTTGTTGTTGTTGTTGTTTGCCTCGCTCGCTTTGAACTCAAGCGTAGTCCACACACACACACTACTTCTAGTAGTACTGGACATAATTTTCTGTGTGGATTAGCTTTCTCTATTACCAGTGTCCTTCGCTATAAGGCGAAGCCACTCCGACTTCAGAGGTACTTATAATTTACGTCCCCAAGTCAAGGACGATAGGTCAACATTTTAGTCCAACTGTCCGGTGTTTGGGGTTGAACCCTTTACCTCGGCGTCAGCATGCCGGATAAGAACACGCTTTCTTAGCCATTCGGCCATGCTGTCCTCCCGCAATCTGTTTGATTCCGAATTCTACATTTCTTGTATTGCTATGATTGTTTCTTTTCAACGGCTTCTTCTTCTTCGTCTTCTTCTTCTTCTTTTTTGCTCGCTCGCTTAAACTCGAGCGTAGTCCTTACACACTGTTTAAAGTAGTAAGGGACTGAGTATTGCGTGTGGGCTTGCTTTCCCTTTTAAAGGTGTCCCTCGCAATTCAGGCGAGCCCACTCCGACTTCAGAGGTTTGTCAACGGCTAATTATATATTGCAATAAATATGTCGCTTTATGGGGTCAAGTAAAGCTATAACAAAACAAGCTACTTCAGAAGTCGGAGTGGGTTCTCCTGATGGCGTGGGACACTGGCAATAGGGGACGCTGGCATACACTCATAAATCAGATCAGTGTGGACTTCGTTCCAGTTGAAAGCTAGCGAATAAAAATAAAACCATAGTTTAGTTTAGTTTAGTTTAGTTTAGTTTAATTTAGTTGATGGATCAACATCACGGCACATAGGTGTAACCCACAAGGGCTCCGTTCTCCTCCTAACTCAAACCTGAGTCTGGAGAAATTCAGCTCAGTGCACGAGCTCTGTAGCAACGGCGAGGATCCTGAAATAATTTGGGTAAATTTTTTAACTCGAAATCGGGTAGAAATTAACTGGAAATAAAACCATATAAGTAAGTAAAGTAAAGGACACGTTTAGACCCTTTGCGGCGTTTTGCGTAAATGGTGATGTCCCATATTTGTATTGACCAATCTATGGGGCGTATTTGTAATGACTGTGCAGTGTTTGAAAATATTGCCGGTCCAAGTTTTGTATTCACCCTCTGTAAAGTTCATGCGACATAAAAGGTAAATACATAACTTGGGCCGGCAATATTTTCAAACACTGCACAGTTATTAAAAATACAGTCTGTGTCATTGCATGGATGAATGCTCAATATCATATATGGGTCGAATTTATTTCCTAGGACATTCCCTCGGACCCATCTAAGGCCGGGTTGCTTTGGAAGCCAATAATCGATTCAAAATAATCCGCTCAATAGAGATTCGAACACTTGACCACCGTTTCGGCAAGCAAGCGATTTAACCATTTATTCACTACAATTATTATTATAATATCGATGTCTGATGTCTTATTATAGTTCACCGGGTAGGGGGAACTACATTTTCTATTGTGAGGCCAAATTAATAAAGGCAAAGGTAAAGCCCTGTAGATACTCTAAAAGTCATGTTAAGCCTTCACATATACTAGGTTATTACATAATAAGGAAAAGTGACAAGCTTACTTCGTTACTGTAGCAGTGTCCATTATATCACTACCGATTACTAAAAATATGTGCGTAGCACATTCAGATTTTGAGTTTGCATATACTCATGAGCCGGCTTCGTGGCTTAGAGGTTATGACTTTTCTCCGTAATCTCGTATACTCTCGTCAGGTAACGTGATGACGGTTCAAATCAGCAGTGGTTCGAATCGCATCGGTAACTTACGGGGTATGTGAGCCGGCCGCTCAGAAAGCAATGGCAAACTACTGAGCGTAATCTTGCCAAGAGATCAACATACAGCTGAAAGATGCTGGTGTTGACAGCTAAGTCCTGTAAAAGGATATGCTAAAAAAAAATATATATATATATATATACTCATGAGCATATTCAGTAAATTGCCTGTCAAAGAAAGGCAGCGGGGAATGTAGCTTGCCAACGCACCTCGTTAGACCATGGCCTATATTACGTAACATTTCAACACTTCTCATCTTACGCACCTACCATGCATTCACCTTTATTTTAGTACACAGGTGAAAACATCCACGGAAGCCTTGGAGGGAGATGTGGTTTTATAGAAGAATGCTGAAAATTAGCTGGACAGCCAACAAGAGCAATCAGGATGATTTAAGGGAAGCTGAGCCCCAAAGACAACTTATCACAAACATCAGAAAGAGGCCCTCATCGTCTTTTTGGCCACGTTATGAGAAGACAAAAACTGGAACATGTTGTGAAAACCGGAAAGATTTGCGGAGGAAGAGATAGAGGAAGACATCGTGAAAAGATTATTGACAATCTTGTGTCATGGCATAGAAGGGAGTCAACACACGAATTGATCCATGACGGCAGAGATCGTAATTTGTAGAGAAGCATGTTCGCCCACGCTAGCTGGTAAGGCACTGGATGATGATGATGATGATGATGATGATGATGATGATGATGATGATGATGATGTCTTTTGCAGGACGTTGGTTTTCTAAGCAAGTTTACGTTCAGTAGTTTGACATTGTATTTTGAACAAGAAATCAATGTTTACTTGCACCTTAATGCTGGTGTATGGAAAATAATCCTCTTGCCCTCCTATCAGCGCAAAGGACGTTTTAGATAGAGAGTGTTTTTATCATTTTAGCCAAGTCGATGTCTTTTAACCGTTATAGATAAGGAAAATATGGAAACAAAATTGCACTGAGACAGCATTTTTAACTCTTTCTATTCTGTCTACCTTGATTGTGTCTTTACAGTTCCAACTGGTTGTCGCACAATGAGTTAGATAGACGGACAGTGGGAAAATGAGAAGAGCAATAAGAGGAAGAAGAGGAGAATATTGAGGAAATTGCTTTGAGACAAGGCGTGTATAAATAAAACATCATATGTTAACACAAAGTTAATTTATTAAACCAATGAAAGGCCATCAACAACAAATACAGCAATATAATGTTACCTATTCTAGTTCTTCTCTCTTCTTTTGGTACTTCCAGTTGTAAATATCAACAGCACAGTACGTTATATTTCAGAAGGTTAACAACAAAATGAATAATTAATAACGCACACATTTACTCTCGTTGACGAATTGCTGCTATTAGATTCGCCAATTCTTGTCACTGGCAATCGCGCCAGTTGTTGGAGGCCAAATCTCAGGGCTCGTAATAAATTAACGCGGTATTAGTTACTTCCCATTGCAAGGGCCCATGGGAACGTAGCAACCATGTAGATGCCTGCAAAACCCCGGGACATGAACGGAGCGGTTGGGTGGTTGCCTGCGACCTGTGTCGATGTCTTGTGTAAGTTGAGAAGACATGGACGATGAGACCGTGGAGAGGGAGCGGGTATTACAGGCCGATACACAAACAGGTAATCGTGTAGAAGATAATGGTGGAAGGGTGTCAAATTCTTACGATTTTATGTCATAGATTTAGGTTAAGATCGCTTAACTCATTCAGTGCATGGTACACGTTCAAATGAACAAGTATTATAATGTAAATTTCCGTTCACTGAGCATCGAAACGGGGGAAGATACGTACCGTGAAACACAATAAATAACACAATGACCCTAGTATGGCGATATATCCTCCTTCTGTACACTTGGGATGTCCCACTTTGAGATATATTATCCTTCGACATTGAATCAGTTGATAATTCTTCTAAACGTACGCAAATTCCAGTGGTTTGGTCAAGCGTGGTTGTCAACTTGACTGTAAAACTACACTCACTACAGGGAACAAGATAAAATAAAGTTAGTTGCATATCCTTTAATGGACGTCGCATTCAACCCCAGCATTTGTTGGCTGTTTGTAATTTCTTGGCAAGTTTACGTTAGTTTGCCATTGCTTTTTGAACGATCAGCACTCACAAGAATGTATAAAAACTAGCGCAGGGCATTCAGCTTCCAAATCACGCGCAACTGTGTTTCGAACGCGGTATGACGGATTGCGAGAAGCGTTCACAACCCCCTGGCCACAGCGCCGGAACAAGATACATTCGGAGAAAAACAATTCGCTGTATACGTAATTTTCGGGAATGGATAAGAAAAACCCTGGTGGGAAATTAAATGCTGACAAAACTCCCTTGTTAAGGCGAGATATATGGAGTGTGGCAATGGGTGACCCCTTCAACGACTCCCTGGGTTGTGAAAGGAGGCAGAGCAGGTTCTTGGTTTGAGCCATGGTGGTAAAGCGGTTTTTGTGCTGTCTTACCACCACGATGGGCCACTGCTCAAACCGCTGTATTTCGTGTTTCGTTCCGGGCGTTGCGTTGGAGGCTGTTGACAATGAAATACCCAAAACCCGTGAATGCAATTTTACTAACTAAGGTCTAATTCCAGCTATTCTGTATGTGCTGTGCTGAAGCACGACATGAATGATTCTAATGTGCCTCTTCGCAGATGTACAATTTCAGTACCATCATGTATATCCAGCTGGATTCTGAGCTTGGAGCGGGGAAGTAGAGCTATGTAATACGATCTTCGCGGAGATGTAGATTCAATTTCACCTCCCGAAATATGCAAACCCTTTTTGGAGCTAAAATGATCTGCACTCCAATTGTTGTTGTTTTTTTATTTTTTTTTTTTATTTTTTGGGCACCCACTTCCTCGCTTTTGAACTCAAGCTTAGTCCATAGACACTAATTCTAGTAGTGCTGGACTGAATTTTGCGTGTGGATTAGCTTTCCATATTAACAGTGTCCCTCGGCATCAAGCGAACCCACTCCGACTTCAGAGGTACTGCACTCCAATAGGGGATAGAATTGTGACTTTCAGAAGAGTCACTAACAATGTTGAGTTGAGTTAAGTTGAGTTGAGTTGAGTTAAGAACCGACATCACTGCACTCAAGACATTCCCATACGTGCTCCGTCCCCTCGTTCAACACCCAGCGAAGAGTCATACTACTAATCGTTCCCACCGCTATCTGATTAAAAGTTCTCCTGGTCTTCCCTCTCATTTTTGATATTCTTCCAGAACCCCTGCCGATCCCCCGCAATCTCATTCTTTCCACATATGGGTTCTCAGTCTGTTCCTCCGCCTTCTCCACCTGGTCCCACAAGCGCACGACCACCTCCCCCTTGTCCATAGTCAAAATATCACCAAGAGGTGCCCTCCCTCCTAGCCTATCAGCCTGTTCATTCCCTCGTACACCCGCATGGCCAAGGCAAATATCCATACAATTCTCACGATCTGTGTGACCTCTAAAGAGACGAGAGCCATTCCAGGCGAAATATTCATTTCTCCACCTTGCTAAGCATTCTTTTTGAATCCGTAATGAATACAACGTGTGATGCAGTAGTCTCCTCTAGCCACCGGAATGCCGCTGTTACTGCCTCCACCTCCATTATCATGCTGGAGGTCGTAGTCTCATATGCCAGACTCTCCCTTTTCAAGACTCGCTCATTAGCCTTTGCAATAAAGCCCCAGCCACTACGTCTGTTTCTCACCACTGAGCCATCGGTGTAGATGCCTATGTCACCTTGATGTGTGTTGCTCTGGTTCAGCTGTTGCACTTCAAACTCAGTGCGGCCCGCTGCCCATTCTCTGCACTCACGACCCATTATTATTACATTGTGGCAGTCCGTCTTGTCTTCCGGAACTTCCACCCACTATCTTTCACGATTGATGGTCTCTAGATCACACACCTGACTTATAGAAAGTTCTGTCTGTGCCATCCAGGACCTGCCTCGTCTTAGTCTATGACCCTTAACCATATCCATTGCTGCATGCAGCGGGTGATCCCTGTCTGCGGCATCTCTCAGGTACCTTTTAGCCTGAAGGACCCTATGCCTATTCGTCATTGTTGGTAGCGCCAGGATAGGCCTCATGCATATAATTGGTGTGTCCTTTGTGCACCCCAGGATTAACCGCATGGCAGCATTCTGTATGCGCTCCAACCTTTCAAGCCGGCTCTTTGATACTGTCAGCAGCCTCAAACCATACTCAATGACAGAAATTATTAACTGCTGAAAGAGCCTGTACAACATTCTCTGATCTACCCCGGTTGCTGCCATAGCCCTCAGTGCATTAAGTCCCCTACCAGCCTTCACCACCAAAGCCTCCACATGATCCTTAAAAGACAAACACCTGTCAAAGGTGATACCCAAGTACTTCAATTTACTCTTTTGACTAAGAGGACATCCATTCAACATAATACCTGGGACGTCTGCCTTGACGATCCGGTTATCCAAGGAGTACCACACAACCGATGCCTTGTCTGGGTTTATTTCGGCCTCTGCGTCCCTGCACCACTCGGCCACCCTGTTTACCGCCACCTGTAAGTCTTTCGCCAAACTGGCCCTGTCTCTGCCCTGTCTGTACACCAGCACATCATCTGCAAATGTCAAGATTCTTCCCACACCTGGTGTCTCAATAGCTGCGATTTTGCTGGTGTAGACATGAAAGAGCACTGGGGACAAGGCAGATCCCTGCAGCAACCCAGGTGTAATAGTACATGGGTCAGAAGTCCAGGAACCCATGCGCAGTGCAACCTTACGCTCATAAAGGAGTGCCGCAACCCATCTAACAAGGCAAGGGCAGACCTCCATGTCCAACAGTGTGTGTATTAACCGATCATACCTCACCTTGTTATACGCATCCTCCAGGTCAAGAGCTACCGCCACTGTCTCCTTTTTATCCTGGAAAACTATGAGGGCCATAGACATCGAATGCAAAAGTTGCAGCATTGGCCCATGTGTCCTTTCCCGGCCGGTAGCTCCTGAGTCCTTGGGGAAGCAGATTCCGACTTTCCAAATGTTGCTGGAGCCTGCGTGCTACTATTTTTTCGAGGACTTTGCCAATCAACAAACCAGCCAAGCAACCAACTAATTGACGAAACATTCAAGCAAACAGTCTAGCAACCAATCAAGCAATCAAGCAAGAGAAAGAAAAGCAATACGAACAAACTAACCAAGCAAACAACCAATCAATCAACCATCCAGTCAACCAAACAGTCAACTAAGGAAGTAAGCACACCATCAAGCAACCAGCATATTAAACAACCAACCAACTAACTAAGCAGGCTAGCAAGCAAGCAATCAACCAATTAAGTAACCAATCAATCAACTGAGCAATCAACCAACCAACCTGCCTTTTAGAATACAACTAATCAAACGAAGTGACCGCTATTTTTTCCGCCATCTTTCTTCGACGAATTAACATTTTAAGATCGCCAAAACACGTTCCATGACGTTGGCACATCTTTAAATTCTCGAATTATTACAACAAGAACTGTTTTCAGACGGGACAGTAACATGGCGTGTACTGTCGTCTACTGTTATTCACAGACAAACAGACTTGGCTGAAAGCGCGAAGCAATGGTCTAAGCCTGTTTCAATAGAAACTACAGTAAGGAGCTGTGGACATGTTTGCAGCCTTGGGTTGAAGCAAATCCTGTCTCCCAGGTTTCCTAGCGGTTATTTAACCGTCTTTCTGCAATCTTTTAAGAGCGCGGGCAGCTAATGATTCGAGTCAACATGTAAACCGTGTTACCCAACATTCGCGGAATAGAACATTAGACGAGTTCACTATTAGGGCCGAGATTTCGGGCTGCCGTATCTTGCCTCCCTGTGTCATATCGTTAGTGCCCCGTGAATGGACACATATAAATAACACATTTCTTTCTTATTTATTGTATCTTATAGTCAGTGTTATACACATTTAAAACCTCCGTATATAACTTACAGTTTGTGGCGATATCACAGTTTTTGATAACCACTGATATCAATGCACAAAGTGTTAATATTCAACTGTTGCTCTAATCGAGAGTAAAACCCTCATAGATAATGATCCGTGTAAAGGGAAATCGCATTATTGAAAATTCTTAATAAAGATTGGAAGGAAAAAAAAAACATGATCTAGGGCGAAGAGATCACATCGCTTATCAATATTGATAACTACGAACTGAAATTGATTTTACGTAATTAGGTCATGTTGTTAATGACAGCGTTACCCTAGATGCCAGACAGTGCTGTCTCGACAAAACTGCGGCCATTTATGAACGCCTCAAGCACTGCGAATGGGGAAATCCCCAAGACCCAGTGAGAATGAAATATATGGGGTATAGAGCTATGCTATGTATCACTATCAGCAGCTCTCTCTCTCTCTCTCTCTCTCTCCCTCTCGCTCTTTCTCTCTCTCTCTCTCGCTCTTTCTCTCTCTCTCTCTCTCTCTCTCTCTCTCTCTCTCTCTCTCTCTCTCTCTCTCTCTTACAGTAGCGACCATATATGTCCAGAAAGGGAGAAGAACGAATACCTTCCATTAACATTTGCGTGTTATTCTCGGCTTCTGCTGGATGGAAAGTGTAACTAAATCTGAAGCGATGTGGTATACTTGCCAAATCACCATACACATGTGGTGATTTATAGTGCAGGACGGATGGACGTATTGTAAGGTACGTGCTCTATGGGCAATTGGCAAAAAGTAACAGACATACTGTACGTCCATTGTTAAGCTTCAGTGATAGGTGAAAGCGAGACATGATCATATTCGGCATAGACACAACGATTTGGGATATCATACACGTAGATGTACTGTTCAGAATTATCTGGAACTCTGCGAAAATAGACTATTTCAATAGGCAGAGGAGAACAGAATACAACATAAAGCTGGTGGATTCCTGCACATATGACCCCTCATTTAATTGTCAGATATTCTATACTACCATTACCCCTATTCTGTTTAACATCGGAAAATAAACTATATTAGGGTCCATCTCCTGGCCCAGATTAATAATCCCATGACCGAGTCAGCCAAAACTGCAATATTAATTTTAAAGGGATCGTTATCCAAAGAGGGCAATGATGATAGTCAGATAGGACTTAAGGAGACATGTATCTACACGGCGGACATAGAGAGCTTATAACACGTCAGTAGTTATAACACGTCACGTAGTTCAGGATTCGCCGGCGTCTGTGGCGAATCGCAATCCTGCATACGGCGTTCGAAATCATCTGCAGGCGATTTGTAAGTAAACAGACAGCCTTGTGATGATTTTTAACAATGGTATTAGTGTCGGTCGTTCAGAAAGCAATGGCAGACTACTGAACGTAAACTTCTCTAATAAATCACACACGCACGCACACACACACACACACACACACACACACACACACACACAAGAAACACAAATGCTGGGTGGATTGATAGTCCTTTAAAAGACATGCAGCTGATATTTTATCTAGTTCAGTATTCATGAAAGCGGCCACACAGGGGAAGGAGAGAGAGAGAGAGAGAGAGAGAGAGAGAGAGAGAGAGAGAGAGAGAGAGAGAGAGAGAGAGAGAGAGAGAGAGAGAGAGAGAGAGAGAGTCAAGACACGTATGCTCTCTTCTTTCTACATAGTAAACAAGTTGGCACTAGAAAGGACGAATCGCGATTGTTGTATACCTTTCTGCTTGTCCGTAGCCAATTGCAATTGCAGAATTACGCTGATTGTCATAAATTTGATACAGATGGGTAGCTATAGATAGAAGCAAGTTCTCTCCTGTTCGTTTCTTTACCTTCTAAACAATGTTTTCCCGTGATGAATTTGAATAACGAAGACACACAAAATAGATTGCACGATTTATTGCCTGGCATATTTCGCTGCATCTCGTCAGGTACATACTGCAGAAATCACACAACTTACGTGAATTAATTAGATAAATCCTTCAAACTGAAATATACACATGTTCGCACAGTAATGTCGATTGTCTACCATGGTAATTTTAAACTGACTAACATGTCTTTCTGCTTGCACAAGGACGGCTTACGAAGGTTGATTATTATAGCTTCAGCAAACTTTAACAATCGACTACTTTGTGTGTTGAACAACACACGGAAGGCACTGTCTCTTTCAACCACGTGACCGCTCTCGAGCACATGTCTCCCGACCGATGACGCCGGACTGTTCCGGTGTGTCGGCCTGCCTAGGTTACCATCTTCTGTGTGTAGTATCTTGTCCACCCAATTCGGAATATGTTCCGAAACCCTGCAATGTAACTGTCGCTCAGGTCTGCCTATGTAGACGGCCTCGCATTTGCATGTAAATTGGTAAATACAATTTGATTTGGCGTACAAAGCTACAGGTTCTTTTACTGCTGGGACTGGGATCGGTGTGTACCTGCTGACTAGAGCTGCAGCACAGAATGTTCGCTCGACTGCTGTGGTGAGCCGGTCCCGCAGACGTTGCATAACGTCATCTCCTCGGAAGGTTAGCTGGATGAATACCTTGAGATTAGGCACTGTAGTTACTTCTGATTTCGGTTTGGGCTGTTGGCAGTAGCGCTTTATAAATCCCGTGGAGTACCCATTCAGGTTTAAGGCATTCTTCAGAGTTTCAAATTCCTCTGTCAGTGTGTCCTGGGTGCATATCTTCCTAGCACGGTCAAACAAGGTCCGTACAAAGCCCCGTTTGTACTGGACAGGTGCGAAGCTCTGAAAATTTAAGTATTGGCCAGTCCATCTTTACCTTCTGTTTGTTTCATGTAATTAATTTAACAAGGACGAAAATGAGCTGTGGATTGTTTTTTCTATACGGGGGCGACAACCCTTAACAAACAAATACAGTAAATAGTAATTGACAGATTTAAATACCTTAAATATCCATAATAATTGTCTTCGTTGCACTGTGTTTGGACAGATTTCATAGGTGATTTACAATAAAAGAAACACACATAATTTGACATGGGCTTTATGTTCGCCAAGATTGCTATACAGTAGAACCCCTGGCAGTTCGAACATTAGGACCAGATCACTGTTAGATTCCGTAACTGGTCGGACACAGAAACACATAATGTATTTTACATGAAACGACTATGTGAAATGTACGTGAAATGGGGCCTTTACTTATAGTACCAACTCTGTGGCGAAGGAGTTACGTATACAATTCGTAATCTTGCATCTTCCGAATCGGCCCGGCTTAAAATGGGTACCAGGAAATGTCCTCGGAAGTAAAGTCGACCTGCATGATATTGATCAAATCACCCACCCACTGTCGATTGGTTTATACAAATATGGGGATAGCACCACATATAAAATACTCCCCTAGGAGTGATAAACGGTCCGTTACTGTTTACTTTCCAGATGTCCAGTACCCTTCGTGGTGGGACAAAGGGACATACAAGTGTGTGTTTATGTTAAGTCTTTGATTCAGCGTTTTCGTTCACGCCTGTCCATCATCTCAGATTCTTCTTCTTCTTCTTCTTCTTCTTCTTCTTCTTCTTCTTCTTCTTCTTCTTCTTCTTCTTCTTCTTCTTCTTCTTCTTCTTCTTCTTCTTCTTCTTCTTCTTCTTCTTCTCCTTCTTTTTCTTCTTCTCCTTCTTCTTCTTTTTCTTCTTCTTCTTCTTCTTCTTCTTCTTCTTCTTCTTCTTCTTCTTCTTCTTCTTCTTCTTCTTCTTCTTCTTCTTCTTCTTCTTCTTCTTCTTCTTCTTCTACTTCTTCTTCTTCTTCTCCTTCTTCTTCTTCTTCTTCTTCTTCTTCTTCTTCTTCTTCTTCTTCTTCTTCTTCTTCTTCTTCTTCTTCTTCTTCTTCTGCGTTCATCCGGAATTTTTTTCGGACGTGATTGCGTTGTGCCTGTTTACAGCAGAGCTGCGTTCTTGCGCCGTTAGGCCGACACATCCGACTTCTGCGGGCATTTGTTGACCGGATTAACCTTCCCGGGGAGCTAAGATTCAATGTAGTTCACTTCTTCTGTCTTATGTCTTCC
>OY992880.1:35711802-35851802 GCA_963921405.1 Cepaea hortensis
GTTGTGCAACGCTTTCGGCAGGCCATCCTGTCGAAGGAGACCGAGTCATATGGGATAAAACCCGGGGCAATGAAGTCGACCCTCTCGACTTTTAAGAGTATTTTCTTAAGGTAAAGAAAACCCTCGCATCATGAGAATGTTAAAGTCAGAAAGTAATGTATGTACAATGTCACTTACCGAACTTCCCGCCTTTGCTTGGCACAGTTGCTACAGTTGTTGAACTTGTTGTTGGCGTGGTAGTGGTGGTTGTACTTGTTGAAGTTGTAGTAGTGCTTGTGACAGTTGAGGTGGCGGTTGATGTCGTTGATTCCGAGGAAGAACTAAAAGATACCATATTTTATGTTATAATACACTACTCATTTTCTATGGAAGAAAATTGCCCGATAGACGCATATTTCTTACACAGAACCAATTTTAACATATATCTGCGAATCTCGGACAATTAGTAAACAGGCGAACAAATCCCCGGAAGACCCTGAGATGTGGTAACATAGAAGAAACCTGAAAATTAATTGGACAACCAAAATGAGCAATCTGGACATTTTGAGGGGAGCTAAGTCGCATAGACAACTTATCACAAACATCAGAAAGAGGCTGTCATCATTTTTTGGCTACATTATGAGAAGACAAAAATTGAAGCATGTGGTGACCACCGGAGAAATTTGTGGAAAGATAGATAGATGAAGACAGTGGGAAAATATTCTTGACAGTCTTGTGTCATGGCACGGAAGGGAGCCAACATATGAACTGAACCATGTCTTCAGTGATTCGAAACTTTAGGAGGGGCGTGATCGGCCATCGGATATGGTTGATGAAGAGCCACATGTTTGTACTTAAAAGAGGATTTGCTGCTTCTTCTTCTTCTTCTTCAGCGTTCCGAGCCATTGAGGTTCTTTGCTGCAAATACAATCCGTCTCCATTCGTCTCTCTGGTGGACCTTCTCTTGCCAGTCGTTGATTCCAAGTGCTTGTAGGTCTGTACATGTATTATCTCTCCACCGCCTTCTTGGTCTACCTCGGGGTCTACGGTCATTTATTTCCTGAGTGTAAGCGAGTTTTGTTTCCCTATTATCTTCCATTCTTTCTATATGCCCCAGCCATTGTAGTCTATTAGCCTTCATCATACCAGTGATTAGCGGGGACTTAAACAGATCATAAATGTCTTTGTTACTTCTTCTTTTCCACTCTCCACTTTGTGTATCCCTAATGGGTCCAAAGATGCGTCTTAAAATTTTGTTCTCAAAGGTTTGTAACAAGGCTTCGTCTTCTTTCGTTGTACTCCAGGTTTCAGAGCCATACAGCACAACTGGTCTGATCAGTGTTTTGTATATTGTGATTTTGGTGTTACGAGATAGCGCCTTTGATTTTAGTAGATGTTGTAGTGCATAGTATATCTTATTTCCAGAGTTGATTCTAGTTTGTATTTCTTCCCTTATGATGTTGGAGCAGTTGAAGATTGTACCCAGGTATTTGTATGTTTCCGTTCTTTTAATGGTCATATTATCTATTTGTATGTGGCCAGAGTTTCTAGCCATTCCGTCTCTTGAAATTACCATATATTCTGTCTTATCTTGGTTGATAACCAGCCCCATCTGTTGGGCTTTTCCCTTTAAGTGAGTCAATATTTCCAATGTCTTTTGTTCACTTTGCCCTATAATATCTATATCATCTGCATAACCAAGCAGCAGGATTTGCTGCTGCCGAGCTTATAATAAGTTGTGAAAAAAACCCACAAAATATGAAGTAAGTACCCATTTGTGTTGTTCGTTTATATATTTCTAATCGTTTTGTTCTCGTTATTCTCTTGATAAAGAGTTCGGTCGAAACGTTAGCTTGTGTCTGTGTTAATGTCTTTCGTTGAACTTCTTAGTCTGGTTGTGTGTTGGTTGCACTTCTGTTATACTCATGATCAAATATATGAAAAGATCTAATGACTTTGTCAATTCTTAGTGTCTTGGTGTCTATGTTGTTCAGGAAGTATTTCAGCCCATGGGCGGGTCATTTCAGACTTCGGAAACATTCAAACATCCCATAGTTGTTTGACGTGTGCTGCTCTATTTAATTCAATAGATGTTGCTTTGATGGATCTGTCTGCATGGTTTATATATGTATTCTTTGGTCGTTGTTTCTCTTGTTCAAATAATGTTGCCATATAGTACAACTGTTGTGTTTTTTCTTGTCTTACAATGTTAACAAGCCATGAAAACTGTCACCCTTGTTTTAAACACACAAGCCACAAACAATAAGTTGCACGATTTATTGCGAGACATATTTCGCTGCATCCCGCCGGGTGCATATATCGTATGAACTGAATAGATGAATTATATTTTGGCTGAAGTACATAACGCACACAGTTTCTGATACTGTTATAATGATATCCCCACAGTAATCGCAGTTACCGTGAAATCTTTCTGTCGGCACAACCCTGGTCTTAGATGTCTAATTGCTAGTGTCTCAATGAAATTGAGTAATCGTTTATTGTTCGTCAGACGCAGTACATGAAATTCCAGTTCATTGTTAACTATGACCTCTATGAACTTTGTGGTCACAAAGGTAACAAAGAAAATGTATTTTATAACATACTGCAATAATGCTTAGCTCAAAGAGAGAACTAAACGCTAGTGCTGGATAGGACACGCACTGAGAAAACTTGATAATTGATAAGTGGAAAGTTCTATCTATGGGACACGCCGGGTAAATTAAATAGACTTTACCCGTTTATGTTTTAATGTTATTAAATGTTCTAATTTCATGTTTTCTTTAGATCTTTTTGTATTGTTCCTGAAGATGAATATTATTATCTTATGTGTCGTAGTATAAGTTTATACTTCTTAGTTTTTCTACGAACAGTATGAAGATCCCCTGCCAGCTTGCTAGGCCAGTCGCAGGTTTAGGAATAAAATCTGACCACGGTGAGTCCATCCCCTATGACAAGTCATAGCCCCGTTAGCCCATGACCTAATGGTAATGACTATAACAAAAGAAGAAAAAGCAACAAGGATTCACCTAAACGAACATCCCTTGAAACAAGTAAAGAGTTTCAAGTACCTAGGAAGTATGATATCATCAAATGGCACCAATACTAAAGAACAAACATGTATCAATAACTACTAAGAAAGCACTTTACAACACAATCTTCCTACCAACTCTATGTTACCAATGCCAAACCTGGACAATGACAGAACACGAGAAAAGAAGATGAGATTAGTCGACGGATCAACATCCAACCCATAAGTGCTCAGTTCTACTCCTAACTCAAACCTGAGTCCGGAGATTCTCAGCTCAGTGCGCGAACTCCGTAGCACCGGCGAGGATCCTGATATACTTTGGGTAGATTTTTAACTCGAAATTTTGCTTGTGCAGCGCCATTAGGCTACTCTTTTTCTGATTTCCAACTGCCACGGGATTTTTTGCGTGCGCAACACTACACACGGGCGTCCGATCTCATTACCCAGAGATCAGGGGAAATTTTATTACTAGAAGTCCACATGAAAAAAATCCCTACCCCCACCGAGGTTTGAACCCGGGACATCCAGCATTCGAGGCGGACACCATACCTCGAGACCACTCAGACATTCCCCCCCCCCCCCCCCCCACATAAAATTGAAACGAAAAAACACAACAGACATGAGATTCCTGAGAAGAATACTCAATGTATCAGTAAGAGATAAGATCAGAAATGAAGAAATCAGGCCTAAAGTGGGGGTTATAGCTGCACTAGATTTTATTAGAAGGCAGCAAGCCAAATGGTTTGGCCATGCAGGTAAGTTACCAACTAACAGTATACGACAATAAGAAATGATGGACAGACCAGAGGGAAGCAGAGAAAGAGGTCTACCACGTAAACGATGGACGCAGGGAATAACAGAGTCCATGTGAATATTGATACATGAAGCCTATAAGCGGACAATCTCCTACTGTTTATACTTCACCTCGACACCGCAAGGTGCAAGAGGAACATGATGAGATGAGATGTGATGAGTAGTATAAGTTTTATTATTTTTTTTTATAATTTGTTTTTTATTTATTTATTTTTTTTAAATAATTTGTTGTGTGGTTTGTTTGTTGAAATCATCATTGATCTTTCCCCCAGTGATTTACATTTGCCATATAGGAGTTCGTTACTTAGTGTGTGCCGGCTCCGTGGTGAAGGTGTTACGGACGCAGTTCGTGATCCCGCATACCACGATCGAAACACAGCTGCATGCGATTTGGCCGCAGACAGACTTGCGTTGGTTTTTTTCTGAAAATAGTATGGGTGCTGACGTTCAGAAAGCAATGATAAACTACTGAACATAAACTTGCCAAGAAATCACAAAGAGCCAAAAAATGCTGGGGTTGACTGCGACGTCCAGTAAAGAATACGCAACAAACTTTTTTATTAGGTGTGTACACTGTGTCTATGTTTAGTATCTCTCCCTGTTTTCGCAGGAGCTACACGTATCTAACAGTTTATATTTATATTTTCAGTTGTTATACTCTACTGAAGCCGTTACTACTCTTATCAGATGACATTAACATTGATCAGAGTGAGTGCACGATTCAGGGTGAAACAATGGCGATTATCATAGAGTTCTCCCACAACTTGCCTCGAGGATTCAAATTCCTGGCTATTGTACATCTATTATAAGATGTCTCCAGCATCTCTACTAGGAATTCCCATGTCTTCTTCTTCTTTTTTTTTTTCTTTTTTTTTTTTGTTTTGTTACGTGGAGGAGATCAACATGTGCATTGTTATAATACATGTTCACTTCTTAGCTTCCCATTGCTATTTGAATTGCTTACAATTGCATTGTTTGTTTTATTATTGTGTTCACATACATCGATCTATATGTGAGGTAGCTCAGCTCGCACAAACAGTCTGACCTCGTCTACTGGGTCTCCCCGACTGGTTTGATTAACATTTATAACCCAGCCTCTTAACAACAGTGCCTTTTCTTAAACAGGTCTCTTTACAGCTTGATGACATCCACGTCGCAGCCGGTGTTCTGTACATATGTAACTAGCAAGAATATATAGATTATGGTCGTCACTGGGAAGAAGGAAATACCACAATGTGAAATACGAGTAAATGGGCATATTCTTAAGCAAGTTAATCGGTACAGTTATCTCGGAACAGTAACAACATCTGATAGGAGATGCCTTGAAGAGATTAGAACCAGAATTGCCATTGCGAAGGTAGAATTTTGCAAGATAAAAAACATACTGACCAATAAAATGATATCAATTGAGACGAGAAAAAGAGTGTTGAAGTCCTACATAGAACCTGTACTTTTGTATGGATGAGAAGCGTAGACAATGAGCAGTCAAGCTGAAAAACATCTGATGGCTGCAGAAATGTGGTTTCTGAGGAAAATGCAAATAATACCATGGACAAACAGAAAAAACAATGAAAACAAGTCCTACAAGAAACAAAAGAAGATCGTAAACTGATTAGAGTCATTAGACGTAGACAGTCAAAACTTTTTGGGCATGTTATGAGAAGAAATGACTTGGAGAACTTGGTGACGACTGGCAAGATCGAAGGGAAGAGACCAAGGGCAAGACCGAGAAGTAAATACCTGGATGGTTTGGCCACGTGGCATGGCTGAGACAGGAGCACGGAGCTGATCCACGACTCTGGTGATCGAGTGAGATGGCAGAACATGACCGCCCATGCTTATCGGCATGGCACATGTTGGATGGATGGTAACTAGCAATAATTCAGCATAGCCTAGCACATACGGACTTGCTG
Source organism: Cepaea hortensis (assembly GCA_963921405.1). Taxonomy (NCBI): domain Eukaryota; kingdom Metazoa; phylum Mollusca; class Gastropoda; order Stylommatophora; family Helicidae; genus Cepaea; species Cepaea hortensis. The sequence continues at coordinate 35,717,536 of OY992880.1, forward strand.
GTTGTGAGGATTCGTAATGTTATCTTCACTGGTTCCAGGCCATATGATCTTTTAAAATTGTTTTATTTGCCTTGGGTAAAGACTTCGGTGAAAAGGTAACCTGTACTTGTGTCTGTTTTCACCTTCATCTCTCGTCCTATTATTGCTTTATGTTTTATTCGGACTCCTGCTAAGGATGTGGCTTAATAGGGAAGACGCCAGAAGGTGAAACAAGTTTGCATTCTGCTGTGTCTAATTTTGTTTTCTGTTACGTTTTATGCCGGCTTCGTGGCTTAGAGGTTAGCGACTTTTCTCCGTAATCTCGTATACTCTCGTCGGTAACGTGATGACGGTGAGAATCAGCAGTGGTTCGGATCGCATCGGTAACTTACGTGGTATGTGAGCCGGCCGCTCAGAAAGCAATGGCAAACTACTGAGCGTAATCTTGCCAAGAAATCAACATACAGCTGAAAGATGCTGGTGTTGACAGCGAGGTACTGTAAAGCATATGCTAAAAAAAAATTACGTTCTATACTCATTTGTGCGGATCCAGACTTAAGAAATATACTCACTGCCAAGAGCCGACCTGGAATTTAGTCTCCTGTGTATTACAATACTTCTAAAATCCATCACGGTTTATGTCTTGTTAATTTTTATAGTTAATCTATTGTAGCCGGCTTCGTGGCTTAGAGGTTATGACTTTTCTCCGTAATCTCGTATACTCTCGTCGGTAACGTGATGACGGTTCAAATCAGCAGTGAGACAACACCGAGACATATATATACTCACTCAGTAGCGTTGATTAAGCTAATCGATGCATGAGAAGCAGATAACAAATATATACTCACTCAGGAGCGTTAAGCAAGCGATCTGATACTACTCTGAGTAAAGGGGAACTGCCACGATGACAAAACTGTCCTGTAAAATCATCGTGATCCAACGAAAAAACCATACCGCCACCAAAGTCATTTTTCAAGATCCAGTCGATCTGAAAACAATATTCACGTCACTTTTGCTGCCGAGTTATAATAATCATAACATGGATACAGTTGTTACACGATACAGCATCAACACGTTATTGGAATAGTTGACTTCTTTTGAACGGTTGTTTAGGAAAGTACAGATGCATAAGATACTAGTGGCTGTTCACGAAACAACATAGCTCATATGACCTTCTCAATTACTCTCAAGACGAAGTGTGTTTTTGTGTTGTGCGTGCAGCATCGTCTGACTTGAAAATGCCCTTTATTGAGCAATCACACGTTTTTCGTCCAGAAAGCAATGGCAAATTACTGAACGTCAATACGCACACCAAGTCACAAAGAGTCAAAAATGCTGGGATTGATTGTGACGTCCTGTAAAGAACGTGCAACTGACTTTTATTATAGCCACCAAATAAATACGGGTGCGTGATATATGGTACTTGTAATATTTGATTTGATTTGTTTTTGGAGGCGATGGCATTTCGGACAGTTATCTGTGAAGGAGGCCATATCGCATGCAGCGATTCAGATATGATGTGTTTGAGTTATATATTGTACTAGCTGACACGGCCCGGCTTCGCCCAGACTCTGGTGGGGAGCATCTCATTTAATTCATATAAGTAGTCATATAAGCTCCCGTTCCCGACTGTCTGTCTGTCTGTCTGTCTATCTATCTATCTGTCTGTCTGTCTGTCTGTCTGTCTATCTATCTGTCTGTCTGTCTGTCTGTCTGTCTGACCCGGCCCAGCCCATGGTGCAGAGCATCTCATTTAAATCATATAAGTAGTCATATAAGATCCCGTTCCCGACTATCTGTATGTCTGTCTGTCTTGGGTAAATGGAGGAGGGAGGAGGAAGAGGGAGGTGGAGGAGGGAAGAGGAGGGAGGAGGAGGGAGGAGGAGACAGGAGGAATAGGAGGGAGGAGGAGGGATTAGGAAGAGGAGGGAGGAGTAGGGTGGAGGAGGAGGGGGAGGAGGAGGGAGGAGGAAGAGGGAGAAGGAGGGAGGAGGAGATCGCAGGAGGAGGAGGAGGAGGAGAGGGAGGAGGAGGAGGGAGAGGGAGGAGGAGGGAGGAGGAGGAGAGAGTAGGCGGAGGGAGGAGGCGGAGGGAGCAGGAAGAGGGAGGAAGAGGGAGGAGGAGGAGGGAGGAGAAGGAGGAGGGAGGAGTAGAGAGTGGGAGGAGGGAGGAGGCGGAGGGAGGAAGAGGGAGGAGGAAGAGGGAGGAGAAGGAGGGAAGAGGATGAGAGGGAGGAGGAGGAAGAGGGAGGAGGAGGAATGTGAAGGGAGGAGGAGGGAGGAGGTAGAGGGAGGAGGAGGAGGAGGGAGGAGGATAGAGGAGGAGGAGGGATGAGGAGGAAGAGGGAGGAGGAGGAATGTGAAGGGAGGAGGAGGGAGGAGGTAGAGAGAGGAGGAGGGAGGAGGAGAATGGAGGAGGAGGGATGAGGAGGAGATGGAGGAGGAGGGGGAGGAGGGGGAGGAGGAGGGAGGAAGAAGGAGGAGGGAGGAAGACGGATGAGGGGGAGGAGGGAGGGGTAGGAGGGGGAGGAGGAGAAGGGAGGAGAAGGGAGGAGGAGGAGGGAGCAGGAGGAAGGAGGAGGGAGGAGGAGGAAGAGGGAGGAGGAGGGAGGAGGAAGAGAGAGGAGGGAGGAGGAAGAGAGAGGAGGGAGGAGGAGGGAGGAAGAGATAGGCGGAGAGAGGAGGAGGAGGGAGGAGGAGGAGTAGGGATGAATAGGAGGGAGGAGAAGGGAGGAGGAGGGATTAAGAGAAAGAGGGGGGAAAGGAGGAGGGAGGAGGGAGGAGGAGGAGGAAGAGGGATGAGGAGGGTGGAGGAGGGAGGAGGGAGGATGAGGAGGAGGGAGGAGGAGGAGGGAGGATGGTGAAGGAGGAGGAGGAGGGAGGAGGGTGAAGGAGAAGGAGGAGGGGGAGGAGGGAGGGGGAGGAGGAGGGAGAAGGAGGAGGAGGGAGGAGGGAGGAGGAGAACGTAGGTGGGGGAGGATGAGAAGGGAGGAGTGAGAGGGAGGAGGAGGGAGGAGGAGGAGAGAGGAGGAGGGAGGAGGTGGAGGGAGAAGGAGGAGGGAGGAAGAGGTAGAAGGAGGAGGGAGAAGGAGGGAGGAGGAGACAGGAGGAATAGGAGGGAGGAGGAGGGATTAGGAAGAGGAGGGAGGAGGAAGAAGAGTGAGGAGGAGGAGTGAGGAGGAAGAGGGAGGAGGTAGAGGGAGGATGAGGAGGGAGGAGAAGGAAGAAGGAGGAGGAGGGAGGAGGTAGAGGGAGGAGGAAGAAGAGTGAGGAGGAGGAGTGAGGAGGAAGAGGGAGGAGGAGGAGGAAGAGGGAGGAGGAGGATGGAGGAGGAAGAGGAGGGAGAGGGAGGAGGGGAAGAGGAAGAGGGTAGGAGGAGGAGGGGAGAGGAGGAGGAGGAGAAGGGAGGAGGAGGGAGGAGGTAGTAGGATGATTGATTGCCATCCCACCAGGTTAATATGTTATCGCGGACCTCAGAGAGAAGTGTCTATGTAGAAGACCATTTCCTGGACGTACGTATTTTGGGAGGGGGAGGAGGGAGGAGGGAGGAGGAGGAAGAAGAAAAAAAAACTACGACAGTTGGCATCTCTGGAATGAGAGGAAGGCGTGTAGAAAATTTCATCTCAATCGGATGGGCCGTTCGCGAGCGTATAAAGGACATACATACATACATACATACATACAGAGATACGCACATCCTAATTTATATATAAGATTGTGAGTATTTCAGCATTGATTCTTGCATGCAATTTTTTCCTCGTGTTCTTTCTATATTGATCTGTGCGGATCCATATATAAGAAATATATACTCACTGTCATAAGCCGGCCTGTAATATCGTCTCATGTGTATTACAATGCTTCTAAATTCCATCACGAATTATATATTGTTAATTATTATAGTTAATCTATTGCAACACGACCGTTACGAAGGGCACGTGAGAGTTCCAAAAGCGAGTCGTGAACTTTCTTTTGTGCCCAGAGTGAAACTGACACGAAGATAAACATTTATATAGCCCAGAACTCAATGTGGCGTCTGTTCTTAAACCAGTCTCCTGCTACATAAGGACATCACAGCCTTGGATCATTTTCTGTACAATATACCATCATCATCGAATGCCTTGCCGACTGGTCTGGGCGATCATGCTTCTTCACATCTTGCTGTCTCTGACGGCATGTGTTAATTCGCGTGCTAACACCTTTCCGTGTCATGAAACAAGAAGGTCATGACATTTCTATCGCTGTCTTCCTCTGTTTCTTTTCCCACAAATCTGTCCATATATCTCAACGTGTTATAGTTGTTGCCTCGTCTTCGTGTGGCCAAAAAGTGTTGACTGCCTCTTTCTGATGTTTGTGTTATGTTGTCGTTGTGCCTTAGCCTCACTTAACTCATTTAGATTACTCGTTTCTGCTGTCCAATGTTGTCCGATAAATGTTCAGCATTTTTCTGTAACACCATATCTCCAAAGCTTGTAGCCATTTTGTTTGTTTACTAATTGTCTAGGATTCTCTGCCATTTGTTAGAACTGGTTCTATGTAACATACAATAATTCATTTTTAAACTCCCAATGACAAGAATGTATTGCATAAGATGTTGTGCTTCAGATGACCTCTAGAGCAGTGGTTCTTAACCGATGGGGAATCCCCCCCCCCCCTGGAAACCACCGGGGGGGGGGGGGATTAAAATGATTTCAAGATTGCGTTAATACAAGAACCGATTACTAGATAATGTTTTTCCCTGCATACTTTAGATTCTGTACTTGTCGCTCTTCTGAAATTCGTTTTACATCGTAAGTAGACCTGCAAATCACGTTTTATGTAGACGCCTAGACTTGTTCTAGTACAGTGGTTCTCAACAGGTGGGGAATTCCCCCCCCCCCCTGGAAGGGGGGGGGGGGGTTAGGGTTTCGGGGGGGGGGGAATTAAGATTATTTCAAGATCGCATTAATACAAGAACCAGTTACTTGATATTGTTTTTCCCTCCAAATTTTACGGTTCTGTACTTCTCGCCCTAATGAAATTCGTTTTATAACGTAAGCAGACCCGCAAATCACGTTTTATGTAGATGTGTAGACTTGCTCTAGTATGTGTTAGTAAATTTCGCTAGCATTTTTATGTATACGGTGTAAGGGTGGGGGGGGGATTTATTGGGAGGAAATCCGAAAGGGGGGGGGGGGTGACGTTCTTAACGTATGGTAAAGGGGGGGGGGCATAGGACAAAAAAGGTTGAGAACCACTGTTGTAGTATGTGTTATTAAATTTAGCTTCAATATTTACGTATACTGTGTAGGGGCCCGGGGGGGGGGATTTATAGGGAGGAAATACGAAAGGGGGGGGGGATGACATTCTGAACATATGGTGAAGGGGTGCATGGATCAAAAATGTTTGAAAACCATTGATCTAGAGGTCATTTGCATCTATGGTGTTAGTGCTCTGTACGACGCTTTTTTTTTCAGGCTGATCTGCGACACGGATAACAGCTCATATGGGATGGAACCCGGTGCAACCTTTTGCCTTTAGCCCCCTATTTAATTGGGAAATAATTAGCGTGCGCGCGTGTGTGTGTGTGTGTGTGACACTTGCTGGAACTAAAACAATGAACGTAATACTTGTGTAAGTAAAGCTTCAGTGGCTTTTAAAATAAAGCACATTGCTTCAATGCCGTCCTGGTATATCATGAATATGGTGGCTCGCTGTATACTGTCTGGATTACGCATCACTTTACAGGTGGTATGGTTAGTATCGTGTCGACCGCATTTCTTCTAAAGTAACTTTCGGGTCCCCACAATATGAGACTGAGAACCCGAAGCCACATGATCATGTAAGCATCGCATTTTGAGGAGCTCTTCACTCCCGGATCACCGGATCAAAGGAAGCGTCTGTAAGTTACCGTGGCAACGATCTTGACCTTTCACGTTACCAATGAATGTTCAAGGGTGCTAGAAAATATGGTACTGTTGTTATTAAAAAAATATTAAAGTGGCAATACAGTTAAAGAAACACAAATATCGTATAGCAATACCTTTATACCAATCGTCTCCTCATTCTCATATGTGATCCATAGCTGTCCCAAGTAAGCATACATGACCTGTCCGATGGGATCTTGACGAGCAGTGAACCCATTGTTCAGCAGTGAGCAGACCTACGTCAGAAGACACGAAATGTAGCAGCATGTCTTTGGGTATCACGAACTAAAGATTACATTTACAGAACATTTACATTTACAGAACATTTACATTTACATTTACTACTAACGCATAACTCCAACTGACAGTCTTTTATGTACACAGTGAACAACTAGGGTTAGAATTAAATTTAAGAAGGCACAGATTATGGTCGCCACTAGGAAGAAAGAAAAACCAGAATGTAATATACAGTTAAATGGGAATATTCTTCTTCTCGAGTTCATAGCTCTATTAGCTGGTGGATCTGTAGAGTAAGTGAGTCTTGATAATCTCTATTGGAATCACATCATTACCGGCAGCCTTACCAAATTCAAGTTCATTAATAGCACACTCAACTTCTGTTATGGTGGGAAGTGTGTCCAGTTGGTCACAAGTTGGCAGGGCCTCTATGGCGTTGAGGGCATCATCCGCTAGCTTGGTCTCACTTGAGTAAAGCTCAAAATAGTGCTCTACCCACCTATTCATCTGCTGTTTCTTATCAGTGATGATTTCTCCAGTCAAGGTTTACAGTGATGCACTTCTTTGGATCTTTGAACCAGAGGCCTTCTTTATCCTTTTATACATGCTTCTGATGTTTCTCTTATCACTTGCATTTTTAATGTACTCGCATAACTTGACCCAATAGCCGTTTGCACATTGCCCGGCAGCCTTTTGCACTCCTTCTAAGCTTGCTTCAGCTCACTGAGAGTGTTTCGCGTTCTTCTTTCCGTGTTTCTAAAGAGAGCTATATTCTTTCTATCAATCAAGGGCTGCAGTGTGTGGCTGTTTACCGCAAACCAGTCCTGCCTGTTATGATCCACAGTGCCATAAATCCCTACTGCTGTTTTATAAAGAGTTTCCTTAAGTTTACCCCACTTTTCACTTGCTATATAATTTCTGATGTATCAGTGAAAGCGTCTTCGTGTTGCAGTTGGAACTCAAAGCGCTTATCAGGATCTTGAGTGTTAATAATATTAATCCTGGGGCTAGATTTATGTTTAGACGTGTAGATTCTCTCTGGTCTCAGTCTAACCCTTGCAACAACTAAAGAATGATCCGTATCACAGTCAGCACTGTGGTAACTTCGAGTTAATGATGTTTGATTCAAATGTTGTCTCCGTGTGGTAATGAACTCTAGCTGGTGCTAGTGACTGGATCTTGGGTTTTCCATGTGACCTTATGCCTCTCTTTTGTTTTAAATAAGGAGTTTGTAATACATAGGTCATTTCTAGTGCAATGCTTCAGCAGCCTTTGCCCATTTTCATTCATCTGACCGATGTATTTTCCAAGGCACACTGGCCATGAACTGGAGTCATTGCTCAAACGAGCATTAATATCACCGAGTATATACATGTTGTCAGATTTTGGTACTGCCTTGATCACAGAGTCTAACTCCTCATAGAATGAATCCTTCATATCATCAGAGGAAGTGAGAGTCGGCGCATATGCAGTGATAATGGTGACAAATCCACAAATCGTTCCCAAGCGCAGGGATAATAATCTTTCATTTCCGCCAGCTGGAGTTTCAATCATTTCCACTAATGGATTCTTCACTGCACAACCACTGTATTGTCTGTTTACTTCCTGTCCAAACAAACAAAAGTATAATAATGTCCACGAATGACTCTTCCTCAGCGAGGCGAGTCTCCTGCAGGCTAGCAATATCAATGTTAAGACGACTGAGTTCGGCATCAATCACAGCCGTTTTTCTCACGTCGTCAATATTCGTCATGTCAGTGGAAAATCCTGGACACATGGTTCTTATGTTCCATGTTGCAAGCCGTAGCTTGAGGTTTCTATTTTTCTTTTTGGTAGTACCTGGTACATTAATTTTACAGCCTGCGATTCAGATATTGTCCTATCCCAGGCACCCATTGAAGCAGGCAAGCTGTGGCGGATGAGCACCCAATTTATCGGAAGTGGGCCATAGCTGATCAGTTACACCTGTAGGTGTCTCCCACCGTCAGAGGCAACCCGTGGCGCTCTATGTCTACGCCAATTGACAAGGACTTATAATCCGTCACTGCTGCCTCTAGATTTGATTCCGAGACCGGTTAAGACCAGGGATGGGGTTATACCTCTACACAGCACAAAACCTGGGCTGAAATATGGAGACCATGTGTTGGTCTTAGTGCCTGGTCTGCCCTGCGGTGACATTTTGTCTTTAGGTTGCATTTCCTCGCTCCAGGATAAGAGATCATGTCGATTATGTCATAACGAAAGCTCGAAAAAGTTTGTCAGCAATGAGAGTCATGGAGACTGCCAATATCGAGCAAAGACTGCTAATACTTCTGTTCCAAGGACTGGTGCTTTCACGCATCTAGTATGCCCTGGCCATCCTCACTGTCGGCCCTACACAGATTGGAAGACTTGAAAAGGTACAAAACGAAGCCATGCGCATCATTTTGGGCTGCACGAGAGACACCAGCTGTGTAGCAATGAGATACCTCCTTGATTCCCGACAATGGAACACAGGATCAAGATCTGGAGAGCTCGTGCATACTTAAAAATAAGTGCAGATGAGCAGCACCCTCTGCATGATACTATATTCAGAGAAAAGGGTAACAGGCTAAAGAGGGGCAAATCATAGATGGGTCGGGCGGAAGATGTCGTCAGACAGGTCTTCAGTCTTACCAGTATCAACCCCGGCAAGGAATGGGTGCCGATGCCACCGGCTTTTAAGTGCACTTTCTCGTGCATTATCACACTCGACAGACGGTGCAGAGAACAGAACCCTGCCGCTGTCAATGCAGAGGTCAACGCGCTCATCTATGAACACTCAGACAGCTCCGAAGTGCTCATCTATACAGATGGATCTGTTGTAAAGCAGCAGAGAAGTGCGTGGGCATTTACAGCCCGTTCAGCGGGCCGAACCGTTCAAGAATCCAGTGGTGCCCACTTTATGACCACGAGCAGCATGACGATGGAGGTGATGGCAGTTACACAGGCTTTCATATGGCTGGAATCACAGCATTATACCAACGTGTGTGTACTAAGTGACTCAATGAGCATGATTCAGAAGGTCGAAGCTGGAGCTGTACGCAGACAGTGGACTTAGTCGCTGCGGAAGTCTGTTGTCCGTAAAGTCACCTTCATCTTCGTCCCGGGACATGCGGGAGTCGAGGGAAATGAACGAGCTGATAAACTGGCTGGCTCTGCACCCCCTGTAGATGGCCAGCCCATGGATCGTGCCGATGTTATTAACGCCCTTAAAGATATGGCGAGAACAGTGGACTTTGACGTCAGTGAATCCACATCGCTGTCCAAGATAAAAGACTTGGGAGTAAGAATCGGCACGGCCAAGCGCGAGAGGTACATTGGGAAAACGAAGTGCCTCGTCAACCAACACAGAACTGGCACTATTAGCAACCGGACGCTGATGCATATGCTGAGGGGAGGATCTGAGCACCTATGGACCTGTCCGGAGTGCAATGAAGATACCCCAACTGATAACTGATAACTGATAGCTCCGGGATAAGGCTTGTACCCTCCCAATTGCTCTCCTCCGCCTGAAACCTTTGGCACAATTTGAGGGTGACGGGTTTGATCAGCGCCGCCAAACATTCTGCGCAAACAGAAAGCAGGTAGTTCCGTCTATTGTCATACGGTAGCTCAGTCATATCTGACTAAGACCTGACACTAACAAACTACACAACAAACCACAATGAGTCTATTATAACAATAGACACAAGACAACACACCGACATCTTTAATCTCCTTAAAGGCTAGACTACTGTCCTTCCCTACAATATAACATTCTCCACCCCTAGCCACACCCCACCCCCACCCCCTCGCACACCAAATTGACTAATGAGAAGCTGAATCGTACATATGTTTAAGTGGCAATTAGGCGACGTTTTGGAAACAAATAGAAACATTAAAATAATATTACAATCGACGAAAGGTGCTATCGAGAAATTTAGGTAATTTGTGGAATGCAAATTAAATGAAACCTTGTTCCAAACATAAAGTATGTAACTCTAATGTTAAATCTGTAATGCTGCATTGAGCTGAAAAATGTAGAATGACTAACACAATTACTACCAAATTTCAATACTTTCATTAACCAGCGTCCGACCAGAACAGGACTAAAATTACACGACAGAATCACTAATGCGGAACTTTAGGAAACGACCAGATTTTAGCGACTCAAAGAGATGAAGACAAGATATTGACACTGGATAGACACGCTGTGAGAACAATCTTACCTCATGTTGACGCTACATAGACACGCTTTGCGAACAATGTCACCAGTCTAGCTAGACAGTCCTGTACCCAGAACCATAAGGATAAAAGATATAGGGAAAGACCTACAATTACATGGAAACAATACTTAGAGACGAATAACAGAGAGTGGACATGGGATAGTTGCACCAGATAGTAAAGGATAGACGTGAGTTGGTTGAGGGACTGCCTCATTAGAGGATAAAGTATAGATAAGCAGAAACTGAACATTCATCATGAACATCATGTACCTTGTCAGCTGGCATAGAATTCATGTACCTCCGCTGATCTTGGTCTTCGGTGCTGTGGATCAACTCTGCTGATGATATGTCTTCATGCCACCCTCCACGTCCATCAACATCATTTCGTTCGGTCTGACTTTTTGTCTCTTCTCTCACTTTCCATACATCACGATATTTTCCAACGCCACTCTTCTCATTATATCAAGAAAGAACAATGTTTGTTTCTGTAATGTACTTATATATAATGTTCTACTATCACTAGCCTTGTCCGGGTATTCGTTCTTATTTACTCTGGCAGTAACAGTAAGGTGATCGCGGGATTCGTCTCAGAAATCATATCTCCTTTGCGTCCAAGCTCTTCCTATTTTGTGTATTTGTTTCTAAATAAAGGTACCATTACATGTAACAAAATATCCCCAAGATTCAAGAACATGTAAATTTAATTTGCTCTGTTTTTGATGACTTGAGATCTCAAACGTGGCCTATTTGTCTCAGGTTCCTCTTATTCGTTCACGTTCAAACGCCACTATGAATAAATCCAAAGAAAACAGCAGTCAACTTGAGCTTGTTGACATCACCATAAAGTGTGTCCTCACGTGGAGCAAATGGAGGCCAAAATAGTTCGAGAACCCTCTAGGCTTACTTTTGCCATAGCTACCAAGTGCAGTGATGATACTTTAGTGAAAATCACAATGATGATATACAAACGATGTTTAGGGGAGTAAACATGATCATAGGTATACCTCATAGTAGGACAGCACGCCTTGTTCCCTTGTGTACGTTCCGGCATTGCCTCCAGTAGGAGCTACAGATCCGACTGCTGTATCACCAGATTGGCTTAATGTCCAGGTCCGAGCATAGAAACCTAAGCCAATCATCAGCTTGTGCTTTGAGGCTCCCTGCTGCAGGTAATAGTTGACTGTGTATGTCTGGTCGCGTGAGTAGAGGAATGAACGTATTATACCACAGGCGGTTGAAAACATCAGTGAAGACGGTCTTGTAAATGTGAAGAATGAAATAATATAGATGTGATGCACGGAATTGGTTAGACGTTAGACGTGAAGCAAAACATAGTGTAGATATGTAGCAAGAAATAATGTAGACATGTAGCAAGACATAGTGTAGTAATGTATCAATAAATAATGTAGACATATAGCAAGACATGGTTTAGACATGGGGTAAGAAATAGTGTAGTAATGTATCAATAAATAATGTAGACATATAGCTAGACATAGTGTAGACATGTATCAATAAATAATGTAGACATGTAGCAAGACATAGTGTAGACACGTAGCAAGACATAGTGTAGTCATGTATCAATAAATAATGTAGACATGTAGCTAGACATAGTGTAGACATGTATCAATAAATAATGTAGACATGTAGCAAGACATGGTTTAGACATGGGGTAAGAAATAGTGTAGTAATGTATCAATAAATAATGTAGACATATAGCTAGACATAGTGTAGACATGTATCAATAAATAATGTAGACATGTAGCAAGACATAGTGTAGACACGTAGCAAGACATAGTGTAGTCATGTATCAATAAATAATGTAGACATGTAGCAAGACATAGCGTAGACATGTAGCAAGACATAGTGTAGTCATGTATAAATAAATAATGTAGACATGTAGCAAGAAATAATGTAGACATGTAGCAAGACATGGTTTAGACATGGTGTAAGAATTAGTGTAGTAATGTATCAATAAATAATGTAGACATGTAGCAAGACATAGTGTAGACACGTAGCAAGACATAGTGTAAACACGTAGCAAGACATAGTGTAGTAATGTATCAATAAATAATGTAGACATGTAGCAAGACATAGTGTAGACACGTAGCAAGACATAGTGTAGTCATGTATCAATAAATAATGTAGACATGTAGCAAGACATGGTTTAGACATAGGGTAAGAAATAGTGTAGTAATGTATCAATAAATAATGTAGACATGTAGCAAGACATAGTGTAGACATGTAGCAAGACATAGTGTAGACACGTAGCAAGGCATAGTGTAGTCATATATCAATAAATAATGTAGACATGTAGCAAGACATAGTGTAGACACGTAGCAAGACATAGTGTAGTCATGTATCAATAAATAATGTAGACATGTAGCAAGACATAGTGTAGACACGTAGCAAGGCATAGTGTAGTCATGTATAAATAAATAATGTAGACATGTAGCAAGACATAGCGTAGACATGTAGCAAGACATAGTGTAGTCATGTATCAATAAATAATGTAGACATGTAGCAAGAAATAATGTAGACATGTAGCAAGACATGGTTTAGACATGGTGTAAGAATTAGTGTAGTAATGTATCAATAAATAATGTAGACATGTAACAAGACATAGTGTAGACACGTAGCAAGACATAGTGTAAACACGTAGCAAGACATAGTGTAGTAATGTATCAATAAATAATGTAGACATGTAGCAAGACATAGTGTAGACACGTAGCAAGACATAGTGTAGTCATGTATCAATAAATAATGTAGACATGTAGCAAGACATGGTTTAGACATAGGGTAAGAAATAGTGTAGTAATGTATCAATAAATAATGTAGACATGTAGCAAGACATAGTGTAGACATGTAGCAAGACATAGTGTAGACATGTAGCAAGGCATAGTGTAGTCATATATCAATAAATAATGTAGACATGTAGCAAGACATAGTGTAGACACGTAGCAAGACATAGTGTAGTCATGTATCAATAAATAATGTAGACATGTAGCAAGACATGGTTTAGACATAGGGTAAGAAATAGTGTAGTAATGTATCAATAAATAATGTAGACATGTAGCAAGACATAGTGTAGACATGTAGCAAGACATAGTGTAGACACGTAGCAAGGCATAGTGTAGTCATATATCAATAAATAATGTAGACATGTAGCAAGACATAGTGTAGACACGTAGCAAGACATAGTGTAGTCATGTATCAATAAATAATGTAGACATGTAGCAAGACATAGTGTAGACACGTAGCAAGACATAGTGTAGTCATGTATAAATAAATAATGTAGACATGTAGCAAGACATAGTGTAGTCATGTATCAATAAATAATGTAGACATGTAGCAAGAAATAATGTAGACATGTAGCAAGACATGGTTTAGACATGGGGTAAGAAATAGCGTAGACATGTAGCAAGACACTGTTTTGATGTGAGGCGAAAATAGTATAGACATGTATCAAATAATAGTGTAGATGTGAAGTAGGACATAGTGTAGATGTTTAGCAAGAAATAATGTAGACGAGAAGAAAGAAACAGTGTAGATGTGAAGCAGTAAATATTATAGAGGTGAAGCGGAAATTAGTATACATAAGAAGTAGGAAAGAGTATGAATGTGGAGCAGGAAATAGTACAGATGCAAAATAGGAAGTAGTATAGATGTGTAGTGGGAAATAGTACAGCTGTGAAGTATGAAATAGTATAGATATAAAGTAGGAAATAGTACATATGTGATGTAGGAAATAGTGTAGATGTGAAATAGGAAATAGTGTAAATATGTCATCAACATTATGCGTCACGTCGATAAGCTTGAGTGGTCACGTTTCGCCATATAACACGGTTACCAGTGTCGTGAATCTGTGTTCTTGTCTCGACCATGCCGCATGGCCAAGCCATCCAGGTATTTACTTCTCTGCCTTCCCTGGTTCTTTTCCCCTCATCTTGCCAGCTGTCACCAGTGTTATCTAGTTTATTTCTTCTCATAACTTGTCCAAAAAAATGTTGACTATCTACGTCTAATTTCTCTAATCAGTTTACGGTTTTCATCTGCTTCTTTTAGGGCTTGCTCATTGGTTTTTCTGTCTGTGCATGGCATTCGTTGCATGTTCCTCAGAAATCACATTTCCACTGCCATTTGATATTTTTCAGCTTATCTGATCATTGTCCACGTCTCACATCCATGCAAAAGTAAAGATTCTATGTAGCTCTTCAACATTCTTTTTCTGGTTGCAGTTGACATAGTTTTAGTGGTCAGCATGTTTTCCATCTTGTGTGTAAGAGATGGGTGTATGGGTGGGGGATGTGTGTGTGGGTGGGAAGATGTGTGTGAGCGGCGAATGTGTGTGGGTAGGGTATATGTGGGTGGTGAGGTGTGTGTCGGTGGGAGGTGTGTGTTTTTGGATGAGGAATGCGTTGGTGGGTGGGATGTGTGTATGGGTGGAGGATATGTGTGTGTGTGTGTGTGTGTGTGAGTGTATGGGTGGTAAGATGTGTAGTTAAGGGATGTGTGATTATGGATTAGAGATTGGGGGGGGGGGGGGGTTGGCGAGTGGGTGGGTGGAGGATGTGTGGGAGGGTGAGTGTGTGTAGGTTGGGGGTGGGTGGGGGATGTGTGTGTGCGGGATGTGTGGGTGGGGGATGTGTGTAATTGGAGGATGTTTGGGTGGGTGCCGGTTTTGTGTGTGGGTAGGTGCAGGATATGTGAGTTGGCGGGAATATGAGTGTGTGGGTGTTGGATATGTGGTTGGGGGTGTATGTTTGGCTGAGTGGTTGGGGTGTGTTGGTGGGTGGTGGAGGATATGTGGGTGGGTGAGTGTTGGTAGGTTCTGGAATGGGTGGAGGATATGAGCGTGTAGGTGGGGAGATTTATGAAGGTGGGGGAATGTGTGAGTGGGTGATGTGTGGGTGGGTGATGGATGGGTGGATGCATGCATGTGTGCTTGGGCTTGTGTGTGGGTGTGTTGGAGATGTGTGTGGGGGGATGTGTGGTGGGTGAGAGATGTGTATTGTGTGTGGGTGGGGAGATGGTTTATGTGGGTGTGTGTGTGGGATGTGTCGGTTGGGGGATGGGTGGATGGATGGGGGCATGTATGTGCCTGTGGGTATGTGTGTGGTTAGGACATGGATGTGTGTGGGGGGGACACGCGGATGGATGGGTGGGTGGTGGGTGGGTGGAGGATTTGTCTCACAACATGGTAACATGCATTGCTTATGTTTACGACATTCATGTGACAATGTTTTTTTCCCTATGTGAATGCACTATGCACTGATGAACGAAAGATGAGTGATTGAAAGGGCCGAATGTAAGACGCGCCTGCGTGCCCAATTTTTTACCCTTTGAAAATGAAGTTCTTTCGTTCGTTCTTTCGTTCGTTCGTTCGTTCGTTCGTTCTTGCAAACCTCGCCGTAGCGATTCTTGTTCTAATCTCTTCAAGGCACCTCCCATCAGATGCTATGACTGCGCCGAGATAGTTGTACCGATTCACCTGTTTACGAATATTCTCATTTACCCGTATATTCAATTGTGCTATTTCTTTCTTCTTAGCAACGACCATAATCTGTGTCTTCTTACAATTTAAAGATGTAGCAAACAAATATTATAGATGTGAAGCAGTAGATAGTGTAGCTGTGAAGCAGTAGATAGTGTAGCTGCGAAGCAGTAGATAGTGTAGCTGTGAAGCAGTAGATAGTGTAGCTGTGAAGCAGTAGATAGTGTAGCTGTGAAGCAGTAGATAGTGTAGCTGTGAAGCAGTAGATAGTGTAGCTGTGAAGCAGTAGATAGTGTAGCTGTGAAGCAGTAGATAGTGTAGCTGTGAAGCAGTAGATAGTGTAGCTGTGAAGCAGTAGATAGTGTAGCTGTGAAGCAGTAGATAGTGTAGCTGTGAAGCAGTAGATAGTGTAGCGGTGAAGCAGTAGATAGTGTAGCTGTGAAGCAGTAGATAGTGTAGATGTGAAGCAGTAAATAGTGTAGATGTGAAGCAGTAAATAGTGTAGATGTGAAGCAATAGTGTTCACTCGAAGACATTCGAACAGTATCAGTGACTATGTGTGGTATGTATTTCAGCAGAAAGAGGTGTAATTATTTACTTCCAATGATATCTAGCTCTGCAGTGTGTAACTGGCGAAATGTAGTGAAATATGCCAGGTAACGCAGTGTGCACCCTTATATTTATTACGTCTTTGTTTGATTTCGATTTGTGTGTGTGTGTGAAACTACCTTCTTTACAGATGCCAAGAAAATCATGTTGTGTGGAATCGTCGATAAAAGAATACCATGGACAGCCAGAAAGACCAATGAACAAGTCCTTCAAGAAACAAATGAAGATAGTAAACTGATTAGAGGTATTAGACGTAGACAGTCACGATTTTTTGGGCATGTTATGAGAAGAAATAATTTGGAGAACTTGGTGACAACTGGCAAGATCGAGGGGAACAGACCAAGGGGAAGAACTAGAAGCAAGTACCTGGATGGCTTGGCCACATGGCATGGTCGAGACTGAAACACGGAGCTGATCCACGACTCTGATGATCCAGTGAGATGGCAGAACATGACCGCCCACGCTTACCGGCATGGCACATGATGGATGGATGGTGTGTGTGATATGTGTGTGTAATGTGTGTGTGTGTGTGTGTGTGTGTGTGTGTGTGTGTGTGTGTGTGTGCGCGCGCTTAGTAACTGAGATCGCAAATGTCTATATGAATGCAAGTTACATTGCTGGCAATTTTGTTTGAATTGATAGGTGGTAGACTGTGAGAGATGAAACCCAGGTCTTAGCCAGATATGGCTGAACTACCGTATGAGAGTAGATGACACTAGCTGCTTTCTGTTAGCGCCTAATGTTGGGCGGCACTCGCCTAACCCGGCACCCTGCATTGTGCCAACAGCTTCGGGCGGAGGAGAGCAATAGAGAGGATACAAGTGCGAAGAAATGCATCCTAAAGACTAAATGTCATGCCGGGCAGACCAGGCGCTAAGTCTTGGTCGGCAACTAGCCTAAGATGGAACCTCCGACAGGCGGAAAGTTAGAGCATTGCTTTGCTGATCTTGCAGCTTCTGCAGCTTGTCTTGTTCTAGACATATTGGTGTTACATTCTCCTGTAGAGTACACTAGACAGGCCGTGTGTGGTATCGTGCTGCATGGGCAACACGTGGCCTCTAAATTCAGCCCAGACTTTGTACTTTTGAGAGGTATAACTACATTTTAGGAACTATCGTCTTTCAAGACTGAAAGGTACCAGTCAGACTGCGAGATCAATTAGTTTGACTAATGCGTGTAAATGTTACACTTGCATCTACTTACAACGCTGAGGGAATCGCCTTCGGCTGCGTTCAGTGGTGACGCTAGACCGGTGACCTTCTCCCACTGCCCGTGGTAGTCATAGGTCATAACGTTGAAGAAGTCTAGGTATCTGCAGATAGAGAAATATATGCAAAGAAGTCTTGGTATCTGCAAGCAGAGAAATGTATATATGAAATAGTCTTGGTATATGGAAACGTAGATATACATGCAAAGAAGTATATATATATATATATATATATATATATATATATATATATATATATATATATATATATATATATATATATATATATATATATATATATATATATATAGTAGTAGTAGACACCTTGCAGTCTTGACAGACTAAAGTATGTGAGTGGAATGTGGCCAATATTCCATCACAATGTCTGGGCAGAGCTTCAGAGATCATGTGATGCCCAAACGACATGACCCCTCCCTCGGCCTAGTCTTGTGTATTCCAGAGGAATGGGTAACCAATACGTCTGGCACAAGGTAGGCTGCAGACGCTGGCGGCTCAGCGTCAATCCACCGAGACCTCACCACCACGAGCCGGTGGCGAGTTATGGCCAGACCCTGACACCCAAGGGACCCGGCTTAGAGACGTTCAGCCATGTCCCACAGGTGAGGGCCTTGTACGAGCCCGGACCATGGGGGCGCGCACAATATATATAAATTATAAATATAAAATAAATAATATAAAATATATATATGCAGATAGAGAAATATATACAAAAAAGTCTTGGTATTTGCAAACATAGAAATGCATACAAAGAAATATAGATAAACACGTGATCAAGCGTATAATCTTATACACATTATCGGATAGGAGCTGTGGTAGTGTTGTGGATAGACGCTGGCTTGCCATCACTGTGGTCATGGGATGGAATCCGCATCGCTACAGATTTTTAGAATTGACCAAGAAGGCTCGGAACGCTGAAGAAGAAGAAGAAGAAGAAGAAGAAGACCAAGAAGACATGTGTCCAAAGGCAAATATACTGGTTGAAATAAATACAACAAGAAGGAAAAATATAAGGAAGAAACAGACATAGAAAGAAAGAAATATTTTAGAAAATTGTGAATTATGGAATAAGAAAGAAAGAAATCAAAGACAGTTGGAAAGAGATAGAAAATGCGTTCTCTCCTCATTATCCTTCCCCAAACGGAAAGCAAAAACACCAGACACCATAAACAATAGTAACAATAACAATAACAATATCATAAGATATGCGGATAATACAGTATTGAATGCAGACAACGAACAGGATCTGTAACATTTAGTAGATGCGTGTATTGTACACAGTTAACAACTAGGCTTAGAATTAAATTGTTTAGAAAACAGAGATTATAGTAGTTCCCAAGAAGAAAGAAATAACACAATGTAACATCCAAGAAGATGGGGAAATGGGAACGTTCTTAAACATGTGAATCGGTATAACTATCTCGGAACAGTCATAACATCTGATGGAAGGTGCCTTGTAAGAGATTAGAACTAGAAGAGCCATGACAGAAGTAGCCTTTTGCAAGACGGAAAACATACATCTAATGGTAGTGGTATTGTGGGTCCTAGGTACATACAAAGAATACCAAGTACAGACTGAACAACCAATGAGCAAGCCCTACAAGAAACAAATGAAAACTGTTAATTGGTTCTAGAAATTAGACGTAAACAGTCAAGATTTGTTGGGCACATTATGAATATAATCAGTTATCAGTTGGGGTATCTTCATTGCACTCCAGATAGGTCCATAGGTGCTCAGATCCTCCCCCCAGCATATGCATCAGCGTCCGATGGCTAATAGTGCCAGTTCTGTGATGGTTGACGAGGCACCTCGTTTTCCCGATGTACCTCTCGCGTCTGGCCGTGCCGATTCTTACATTATGAATATATGAATGCAACGATATAAACTGAAAAACTTAGTAACAACTGACAAGATTGATGGGAAAAGAGCAAGGGGGAGGTAGAGAGAAAAATGGATAGCTTGACCACACGGAATAATCGAGGCAAGAACACATAGCTGATAAAAGACTCTGATGATCGTGTGAAATGGCGACCCATGACCGCCCACGCCTGTCGACATGGCAGTGATTATGAACAGAAACAAAACAAAAACACAGACAGCAATACTTCCAAACGTTAGAATTAAGAGATGAATAGAAGAAATAAAACAAAACAACAACGAAAGAAACTAGTCAGCGCAAAGAAAAAATTGACAGTGAATTGTTTTGATAGGTTTTATTTTTCTTTGGCGCACGCTCGCTTTGAACTCACGTCTATACACGTACTACTGCTACAAGTGCAATGGACTGATTTTTGCGTGGTGATTAGCTTTCCCTATTACCAGTGCCCGTCGAACCCACTGCCACTTCTGAGGTACTTGTAATTTACGTCCCCAAGTCAAGAACATTGACTGGTCAGGTTATGTCTTACTTGTTTAGAAAGCCGATGTCGTAGCCCCGCTGCAGCCTGGCCACGCCGGCTGGGGTTGCTGCAGTCAGAAGAAGTCGCGTGTTGTTGTTGTTGATTGCTTCTCTTTCAAATGCTTCTCTGAGTTCCTTCATTTGGAAAAAAAAGAATGTTTTTGTGAAGCCGTCTAGATGTATAACTTATTGGCAAATGAGACGGTCTATATATAGAAGAAAAGTTCGTTTTAGAGATTTCGATCACTGGAAAAAGTATAACTGCACCGATAGATGCAAACATTGCTGCCCTGATGAAAACAGGTGCAACACATAGTTAAGACAGTTTTTGTTTTCTTTTTTTTTTAATGCTGAACGAAATATTCAACTATCCACTTCCAATGCGCTGGTAACGCCAAGAACTGGTTCGATTCCTGGGTTTGCCGCTTGCCAAATGAGGTAAAAATAGACAACCTTATATTGAAAAAGTAATGCTGAACGAAAGATTCAACTATCCACTTCCAATGCGCTGGTAACGCCAAGAACTGGTTCGATTCCTGGGTTTGCCGCTTGCCAAATGAGGTAAAAATAGACAACCTTATATTGAAAAAGTAATGCTGAACGAAAGATTCAACTATCCACTTCCAATGCGCTGGTAACGCCAAGAACTGGTTCGATTCCTGGGTTTGCCGCTTGCCAAATGAGGTAAAAATAGACAACCTTATATTGAAAAAGTAATGCTGAACGAAAGATTCAACTATCCACTTCCAATGCGCTGGTAACGCCAAGAACTGGTTCGATTCCCGGGTTTGCCGCTTGCCAAATGAGGTAAAGATAGACAACCTTTTACAGAAAAAAAAATGCTGAACGAAATATTCAACTATCCACTTCCAATGCGTTGATAATGCCAAGAACTGGTTCGACTCCCGGGATTGCCGCTTGCCAAATGAGGTAAAGATAGACAACATTTTCCTCCATACTCTCAGACCTACAAAATGCGATGGTGCTATCACATTACAGGCTCATAGCAGGAAACTACCTCGAAGCAAAAAAAAAAAAAAAGAAGAAGGCTTAACAGGGTAAAGATGACTATTGCATGGACTGGGAGAAGACAAAAGATCGATTCATCATGAAACACAACTCTTCAGTGATCAATGCCTTGAGACTGGAATACACATCGCTCAAGATCGATGGTCATTAAAAAAAAACAGTTCCACAAAAAAATTAGAAGATGGAAGCTCTATAGGGAAATTCAAGAATCAACACCAAAACATGCGACTTACAAATTTAATTAAAACATTACCAAAGAGCGACGTGAAAGTAAAAGCAAACACGAAACAAATGCTTCAACTAATTTTATTGTTTTAAATCTGAAACTAATAGAACGGTCACTGTGCAAAACAAAGTAGTTTTCGTTAAGCAGCCAATTCTGTGTAGATATTATCATTATATGGCAAAGTAAAACCACCTTGGGAACCATTTAAGGCCACTAATACAGCTTAGTCTCCGTGGCTAAGAGCTTGCGGGCGCGATTCTTGAGCCCGCTTACCTGCGTTCGCAACACAGCTGCGACCGATTTGGCAGCAGACCGCGTTGCGCTGGGTTTTAACGTGTTGGTATGGGAGCCGGTGGTTCAGAAAGCAATGGCAAACTACTGAACGTTAACTTGACAAGACATCAACAACAGCAGTAAAATGCTGGTGTTGACAGCGATGTCGTGTAAATAGGATATGCAAAATATAAATAAATAAATAAATAAATAAATAAATAAAGACAGTTCATAAATAAATGCACATGTATTGTTACTTCGATGCACGACCAGTTGAAGTACACTTATTCCTTAGTTTAGTTTAGTCAATGGATCAACATCACGGCACACGGGTGCAACCCATAAGTGCTCCGTTCTCCTCCTAACTCAAACATGAGTCTGGAAAAACTCAGCTCAGTGCACGAATTCCGTAGCACCGGCGAGGATCCTTAATTACTTTGGGTAGATTTTTAACTCGAAATTTGGGACGCAGAGGTGTTTCCAAGGCACCAGGGCCGGGTTATATACTGGCCAAGACCTATTGACGCGTCCTCGTCGAGTGTCCTGGGCAACAGGTCCCTTTGAGGTCCTGGCTAAAGTCAGTAGGATCGCCGATTCCTCCGAAGTCGGAAAGTGTCTGCCTGTACAGCGAGGAACCACCAGTCTGCACACAGATAAGCCAGACATGGGACAACGGATACTCACGCAAACCTCAAGTCCTGTATGACATCACGCTGATGTTGGACAACAGGATGACTTCATCCGACATGCAGGACTTCGCGTTGGAGCTCAAGCCAAGGAACACAAGCAAGCAAGCAAGCAACTCGAAATTTTTCCCGGGCAGCAGCGTTAGGCTGCCGGCTCCGTGGCCGAGGGGTTAGCAGCTTTCTCCGCTAACCCCGAATACTCTCGTCACGTGACGCGACGAGAATTAGCAGTGGTTCGAATCGCAAAAGTGACATATGAGAGTATGGAGCCGGTCGCTCAGAAAGTCGTGGCGTGCTGATGAGCGTAATCTAGCCTAGGAATCAACATACAGCTGAAAGATGCTGGTGTTGACCGCAATATCCTGTAACAGGATGGAAACGCGAAAAAAAAAAAAAAAGCAGCGTTAGGCTACTCTTTTTCGATTTCCAAAGGCCAAGGGATATTTTACGTGCGCAACAATACACACGGGAGTCCAATCTCACTACCCAGAGACCAGGGGAAATTTTATTACTAGAAGTCCTCGTGAAAAAATCCCGGTCCTCACCGGGGCTTGAACCCGGGACCTCCAGCACTCGAGGCGGACACCATACCTTGAGACCACGCAGCCCCCTGCTTATTCCACTTATTCCTGCAGCAAGGTGATGTCATTTGGAGGTGACACGTTTGAATCCCAGTGGTGTTAGCTATAGTTTCGAGATATACCTGTTCCTGCAGCGAAGACTGGTCGTTATTTTAAGGTGACATGTTCGAATCCCGGTCGGTGACTATAGCTTTCAATTTTTAAATTGTTTAGTGTGTCCTCTAGTCTCTTCTTCTTTCTTCTACATCTATGGGCACCAAACAATACATGTGAATTTATTTATGAGCTGTCTTTTTATTTGAGCAACATATGTCTTATTTTCTTTTTTCACTTTCCCAACAATTATTGCCTTTATTGACTTTGTTGTCTTTCTTTATTAACATCGTTCTATTCATGTATTACTCTCACCTATTCAGTTATGCCTTTACCATTTTCTATTCTAGTGATAGAAACTCCATCGATGAGCAAGCACACTAATAGGCTTCCAATCTTCACAAGCTGTTACCCCTTCGCCGAATGTTTCGACCTCTTTACCTCATTGGCATTCTCTAGGGTAGGGCCCCACTATGGGCATGATTCCGGGTGTCTTTCTCCTGTTGTAATTTGCAAGACGCATTCCAGTTTCGAGACATCTTAAACTTTCCAAACTATATATTTCACAGATTTACCCCAATTCCCCATGCTTTTTTGTTAACTTGGGCTGAGATCCTATTCTCATGTGTAAATGTTTGTTGTTATTGTGTTGCATCGTCGGAATTTAATACTGTTTCATTATATCATCAGCATCATCCAGTGCCTTGCCGGTTCTAGAGGGCGATCATGCCTCTCCACAAATAACGAGCTCAAACGCTATGGAACGTTTCGGTTATTGACTTCCTTCCGTGCCATGACACAAGACTGTCAAGAATCTTCTCACGCTGTTTTCCTCTATCTCTCTTTCTGCAAATCTTTCCGGTTGTCACAACATGGTCCTGTTTTTGTCTTCTCATAAAGTGGCCAAAACAAACAATGAATGCCTCTTTCTGATGTTTGTGACAAGTTGTCTTTGCGACTCAGCTTCCCCTAAAACGTCCTGATTGCTCATTATGGCGGTCCAATTAGTTATCTGCATTCTTCAATAAAACTACATTTCCACGGCTTCCATTGATTTTTTCGCCTGTTTAGTAATTGTCCATGATTCGCAGCCGTATGATAAAATTGGTTCTATGTAACATGCAAGAACTCTTTTTCTAACTTCCAAGAACAGTGACTTATTGCACAAAACCTTCTTCATTTTAGAGAATGCAGTTTTTGCTTGTCCAATTCTGCTCTTTATCTCAATGACGCATCTTCCATCTGATGTTGTTATCCATGTACCTAGATATTTAAATGTCTGTACTTACCCCCAAAACAACATCCTGCTTCATTATATATATATAAATATATATATATATATATATATATATATATATATATATATATATATATATATATATATATATTATAACACTGATTACATGAGCGACAGAAAGAATCCACTACTTAGCCATCTGTTTTACAGCACTACTTACCTTCACTAGAAGGTTTAAATTGTCCTTATCCTCGGGCATATCGTCACCAGGATATTCCCAGTCAAGATCAAGGCCATCAAATCCCCAATACCGCAGTCGTATAATAACTCTTTTGGCGAATTCGGCTCGTCTGGCTGGCGCCAACGCTAGATCAGAGAAGAGTTTAGTGCTGTGCGAGTAGCCACCAAGTGCCAGTAGAACTTTCAGTCTCTGATTTCTTGTCTTAAGTTGTGGGAGTTGCGACCACCTGTTGGTGTATTAAAACGTGACATTATGGACATTGACGCCGCGGTAGCGCAGTGACTAACATAACATTGTTATCTTGCCGTCTGGTAAATGTGTGTTTGAATACCTTCATTTTTTTTTTTCTTTTCTTTTAAATTGGCCTGGGCTCCTATAGCGACCCATCCTATAATGGGCACCAGGAAATAGTATGGGATGTAGTAGCGGCCGGTAGGCGTTATATTTCATCATCATCATCATCATCATCATCATCATCATCATCATCATCATCTTCATCATCATCATCATCATTATAATCATCATCATCATCATCATGTGCCATGCTGTTACGCGTAGGTGGTCATTTTTGCCAACTCACTCGATCACCAGAATCGTAGATCAGCTCAGTGTTCTTGTTTCGACCATACAACGTGGCCAAGCTATCCAGGTATTTACTTCTCTGCTCTCCCCTTGTTCTCTTCCCCTCGATATTGCCAGATGGTACCAAGTTCTCCAATTCATTTCTTCTCATAACATGTCGAAAAATTTGTCACTATCTACATTTAATTTCTCTAACCAGTTTACGGTTTTCATTTGTTTCTTGTAGAACAACTTGATCGTTGGTTTTTCTGTCTGTCCAAGGCATTCTTAGCACTCTCCTCAGAAACCACATTTCCACAGCCATCAGATGTTTTTCAGCCTGTCTGCTCATTGTCCACACTTCATAAAAGCATAGGTTCTATGTAGCATCTCAACACTCTTTTTCTCGTTGCAAATTACATCTTTTTATTGGTCAGTATGTTTTTCATCTTGCAAATGGCTGCCTCCGCCATGGCGATTCTTGTTCTAATCTCTTCAAGGCACCCCTCATCAGATGATATGACTTTTTAGAGATAACTGTACCGATTCACTTGTTTAAGAATATTCCCATTTACTTGTATATTACATTGTCGTATTTCCTACTTCGTAATGACGACTATGTTCTGTGTCCTCTTACAATTTAATTCTAACCCAAATTGTTCACTGTGTGCAACACATCGCATTTACTAAATGTTGCAGATCCTGCTTATTGTCCCCAGTCAATACTTTCTCATCCGTATATCTAATGTTATTGATGTTATGACCCCAAATGATGATTCCTTTCATATCGTCAACATTTCTTAAAATACTTTCACTGTACAGGGGGAAAAAAAATATCTAGAGACATTACACACTCCCGTCTCACACTTATCTTAATAGGTTGATATTAACCTACTTCATTATCAATATTTATGGCAGCTTGTTGTTTCCAATATATGTTTTTATGCGTCTAAGGTATTTCCCTTCAATGTGCAGATCTTCAAGCATCTCCATCATGTCGACATGTCTTACTATATCGAACGCCTTTGTGTAGACAATAAAGTAAAGATGTAAGTCTTTGTTTACTTATATAGAACGTTAATGTTCTCAGCATATACACAGTATTTACTATGCCCTTGCCTTCTACAAACCCACATTGTTCTTCTCCTCTTCTCTTCATATATATATATATATATATATATATATATATATATATATATATATATATATATATATATATATATATATATATATATATAAGAGAATCTTTGTGTCTTTGTGTCTTTGTTTGTGTATCCTTTATGCGTTCCTGAACGGTCCATCCGATTGAGATGAAATTTTCTACAGATGTTCTTCTCACTCCCGCCGAGCCAACTGGCATAGTTTGTTAGTTTAAAACAGTTATTTACGTATTAAATCAATATTAAAAGGAAAGACGTCTAATTAAGGGGACTTAACAACAAAAATTATATCAAAGGACATTACTTTTAGTAACATTGCTATATTATGTAATTTAAATAATTGTTATATTTTGCTTAAAGTTTTAGAAAAATGTTTAAAGAAGTTATCTACAGTTATATACGTTATAAAAAAAAAAAAGGTGATAAACACTTTAAGGCATCTTCAAAGTTTTCGTAAAAATAATGGATCTATTTTAGATACGTGAGAATTTTCGAACCCATTTTCCCCGCAACGGGAACTGGAAAGGGCCGAACTCTGTGCACCACAGTAGTATCTGTTATAAACAAAGTGATAAAAACTTTCTCTGCCTTTTGGCTAAGATCAAGGTGTAATTGCTGAACTTGATCTTGCTAAGGGCCGGGATGATCACCCAACACAACCGACACACAGGGACGCGGGAACTAATGGGGCGGCTCATACCCCTCTGGGAACCGAGAGCCCTTAAAAAAATACCTCAAGAATTCGGAATAAATAAGAAAATTTTGCAGGCCGCTAGATGGCTTACAAAAAAAAAAATCTTCAAAGTTTTCGTAAAAATAATGGATCTATTTTAGATACGTGAAAATGTTCGAACCCATATTTCCCCAAACAGGAACGGGAAAGGGCCGAACATATACTCTGTGCACCACAGTCGTATCTGGTATAAACAAAGTGATAAAAACTTTAAGGCATCTTCAAAGTTTTCGTAAAAATAATGAATCTATTTTAGATACGTGAAAATTTTCTAACTCTGAACAATATCATCGAAGCTACAATTTTAATTATGAAATGTAAAGGAGAAGATGTACTGTTGCCTCGCATCCAAATGATTCCAACAGATATGCCATTCAAATTCAAACGTCTGCAGTTTCCGGATAGATAGATAGATAGATAGATAGATAGATAGATAGATAGATAGATAGATAGATAGATAGATAGATAGATAGATAGATAGATAGATAGATAGATAGATAGATAGATAGATAGATAGATAGATAGAGAGAGAGAGAGAGAGATAGATAGATAGATAGATAGATAGATAGATAGATAGATAGATATATAGATAGATAGATAGATAGATAGATAGATAGATAGATAGATAGATAGATAGATAGATAGATAGATAGATAGATAGATAGATAGATAGGTAGGTAGGTAGGTAGGTAGATAGATAGATAGATAGATAGATAGATAGATAGATAGATAGATAGATAGATAGATAGATAGATAGATAGATAGATAGATAGATAGATAGATAGATAGATAGATAGATAGATAGATAGATAGATAGATAGATTCGCGCAATAAAAATATATGTGGATTGCAGTATTAAGATTAGCTCACATCCGTGTATCCTGGTCGTCGTTAGTCTCATAAGCTATGACTTCATCGCCGCTGAGTTGTGCAAAAGCAAAGATGAGATGGCTACAGCTATTTACGTTTACATTTGCCACCACGAATGTTCCAGGACTGGGTCGGTACTGGGCCCAGTTGGTGTAGTAACAAACCACCTTCTTGCCTTCAGTGGGTGCTGTCGAAGAAATAAAATGTTAATCACTCATTAATTAACTCTACAAAGGTAAAATTTGCAGTTAGTTAATTATTAATTTAGTCGCGGTTCCAAGTTCACGGCAAAGGGTCACCCCATAATGCTCGGCTCCTGTGCCAGTGAACATCACACAAAATGCTCCTCACTTTCCTATGTGAAAAGTGGAACAGACAGCAATCCCGACAAACTAACAACACGCACAGGCACACTAAAATCATAATGCCGCTGCCGGAATGCTACGCAATAGTCCGCCACCTAAATTATATGGAAACGGCAGTCACTAGAAAAACAGCAGTTTCACATACATTACTGCATAATGCAAAACCAGCTAGTTCAGCAACCGGCAACCCGTCATTTACAGTAGAATAATGCAATCTATTTCTGTATCAGTGTATAAGATGTGGATAAAGCATGACCAGTCTATGTTTACTCTCGGCCAGTTTCTTTATGCTACTCTGTAGCCCCAATTAATCCTGATATGCCTCTCTGCAGATATGTCGATGCAGGAGGACCGGTCTTATCCCGCGGGTTTCTTAGCTTGGAGAGGGGAAGGAGAGCTTCACAGCGCAGTCCATTTGGGGATGGTACTTTGGTACCGGGTTGGGCAAAAAAGTCCCTACAGAAGCTTCACCTTTTGAAATGCAAGTCCTTTTTTAGGCAAAGAAGTCCCACAGAAGCTTCACCTTTTGAAATGCAAGTCCTTTTTTAGGCAAAGAAGTCCCTACAGAAGCTTCACCTTTTGAAATGCAAGTCCTTTTTTAGGCTCAAATGGCATGCATGTTAGAACTGTTTTCAGGATAGTTATTTAGTTAATCGCTGTTCCAACTTCACGGCAAAGGGTTACACCATCATGCCCCATTCCTGTGCCTGTGAATATCACACAAGACGCTCCTCACTGCCCCATGTGTTTTCCAGAGAAATAACCTAGCAACCTGGCAGCCTAACCGTGGCTTATTAGATACTCCTGAGTTCATTGACCTTCGTTAATCCTTATGTCTTATTCTGTTATTCAACACAAGCGCTCTGCATGTGTTGCTTTACCCCAAACCGTTCCTCTTGTTGCTTTCAGTTTCTTCATTAAATGCAAAGACTGCCACTAATCAAGAAGATGGATGTCTAAGTACTGCAATAGGAAACCCTGCGGATAAGTGGTTATCCACATAAAGACAACAATAATCGTCATTTGTTGGTGTTGGTATGAGACGAGAGAGCTGGGGTGTGTTGTAACAAATGGGAAGATTTATGGCTTTAGAGACATAGGCCGAATAAGGGAGGAAATACTGGATGGGTTGGAAATGTGGTGTGGTGTAGAAGACGATGAGAGGTCAAACTTATTAAGAACACATAGGGCATATAATCACTTACACTGATGGACAACGACGATGATTATGATGATGATGATAGTGATGATGATGATGATGATGATGATGATGATGATGATGATGATGATGATGATGATGATGATGATGATGATGATGATGATGATGATGATGATGATGATGATGATGATGATGAGGAACATGATGTTGATGGGGATAGTGATGATGAAGATGATGGTATTGGCAATGAAGACGATGGTGATGATTATGGGGTTGGTGAAGGTGATGGTGATGTTGAAGATGA
The DNA here is from genome assembly GCA_963921405.1 of Cepaea hortensis. Lineage (NCBI taxonomy): Eukaryota > Metazoa > Mollusca > Gastropoda > Stylommatophora > Helicidae > Cepaea > Cepaea hortensis. Next base: position 35,747,122 of record OY992880.1, read on the forward strand.
TGGTGATGATGATATTGATGGTGATGGTGATTATGAAGATGATGGTGGTGATGATGTTGATAGTGTGGTGATGTTGATGGTGATGATTAAGATGGTGATGATGAAAATGGTGATGATGGGGATGGTGTTGCCGGTGATGGTAACGATGATGGTGATGATGAAAATGATTGTGATGGTAATGATGAAGATGGACATGATGATGTTGATAGTGATGATGATGTTAAAAGTGATGATGAAGATGATACTGATGATAAAGATGATAGTGATGATAATGGCTGTGGGGAGGATGATGGTAATGATGAAGATGATGGTGATGATGAAGATGATGGTGATGATGATGGTGATGGCGATGACGATGATGATGACATTTATTATGATCATGATGATGACGGTTATGTGATAGCGAAGGTGAAGATGATGATGATGGTGATGATGAAGATGATCGTCACACAAATAATACAGGTAATAAAGGAACACCTGGAGGCGTTTCGTGTTTATGGTTTAGTTATTTGCAAATCCTTCACAGAACGTCGCAGTCAATCCTGCATTTTTTGTCTGTTTGTGATTTAATAGTCAACATTACGTTCTGTAGTTTGCCATTGCTTTCTGAACGATGGACATTCATCCCATATATAAACATCAACCAAGACGAACTGCTTTCAAATCGTCTGAAGCTGATTTTGAACGCGGCATACGGAATTACGAATCGTTTTGCAGCCGCCTGTGGAGACTTTGGGCTCACCATCAGCCTAAATAAAACACAGGTGATGGAACAAGTTGGTGCGTCTCCATCAATCAAATTTCTAATTAGTAACTGAAGATTATGAGTTTGCGTACTTGGGGTCGATAATATCACATAATCTTTCTTTAGAGACAGAAATCGACAGACGCATTGGAAAGGTAGCCACAACACTTTCCAGGCTAAGTAAGAGAGTTTGAGAGAACAATAGACTAACAGAGCGTACAAAGGTTCAAGTATATAAAGCATGTGTTGTTAGCACACTACCCTATGGGTTTAAATCCTGGACTTTGTGCTCACAACGGGAAAGGAAGTCGAATCCCTTCCACATGAGATGTTTGAGACGTATCCTGGACATATCGTTGAAAGACCATAAAACAAACAAACACGTGCTTGAAAGAGCACTCCCTCTTCAAGCAGAGACCCCTCCGTTGCTGGTCCACTTATCTAGGATGGAATATGAACGTATTCTCAAAGATCTCTTATATGAATAACTAGCCAGAGTGAAGAGGCAACCGGAAGACCACAAATGCGATATTATGAAGTGTGTAAACAAGATATGAAAACCCTCGGCATAAATCCAGACATGTGGGAGTGAGTTGCAACAGACACATGTTCCTGCAGAAGAGATGTACGAAACGGACATGTGCTCTTTGAGCGCAATCTGAACCAACAAACTGAGGTTTAGAGGCACAGGCTTAAAATGCAGTCACTTACTGCGGGACCTGCCTCATCTTACAGATGCGGAAACTTTGACAGAATTAGTCACTCTCGCATTGGCCTATACAGTCAGTCACCAGCTACCTCCTCAGCGGCACAACTCTATAGTCCTACAGAACTGAAAGAGGCCTACTACTACTAGCGCCATCAAGTCAACCCACTCCGATTGTTGAGTTACTTGTAATTTACGCCCCCAAGTCAAGGACGAGAAGCCAGCATTTTAGTCCAAATGACCGGTGTAAAGGTTGAACCCGCTAAGTCGCCATAAGCACACCGGATGTTTAAGAACGAGCGCTAGCGCTCTTGTCCATTCGGCCGTGCTGGTCTCCTAGTGGGATTCTAATATCCTAAGTGTTGTCTTGTAAACATGTTCCTTCACTTGTGCCCTCACAAAGGAAACCCCACGCCACCCGTTCATCGCTTACACTGACAAATAATAGTTTAATCTTCACTAACAAGTTCGGTTGGAAATGCTGGTGCTCTTACATGACTCATTCTACTGGATAGGACATTCACATAGGAAGTAAGGTTTAAAGTATTGCCACATTAGAATATTGACATTTCCCATTGAAGAAACACATTGGCGCTTTCAAATCTAATGCCTTTAGCAAACATTCAACGCTCCCTACCATGGGGTGTGTGTTTTCTTCGTTTTGTTATATAGACATTTGCGACATTGTGTAACATCCGTGTTCCAATGGCTATACTGTATAATGTGTTTGGGCAAGCTGCTTCAGTTATAACATGCAATGTATATAGTGACATTACAAGATCTCTCACGGGTCTCAGAAGGGTGTACTAGAAACCCGAGTGAAGGGGGTGTATATAATACAGATCAATTACTAGAATACCTTGCTGGAATACCTTAGTGATGGGGGTGTATATATTAGAGATCAATTACTGGAATACCTTGCTGGAATACCTCAGTGAAAGGGGCGTGTATGTTACAGATCAATTATTAGAATTCCTTGCTGGAATACCTTAGTGAAGGGGGTGTATATGTTACAGATCAATTACTAGAATCAGTTATCAATTATCAGTTATCAGTTGGGGTATCTTCATTGCACTCCGGACATGTCCATAGATGCTCAGATCCTCCCCCCCCCCCCCCAGCATATGCATCAGCGTCCGGTGGCTAATAGTGCCAGTTCTGTGTTGGTTGACGAGACGCTTTGTTTTCCCGATGTACCTCTCGCGTCTGGCTGTGCCGATTCTTACTCCCAGGTCTTTCATCCTGGACAGCGATGTGGAATCACTGACGTCAAAGTCCTCTGTTCTCGCCATATCTTTAAGGACGTTAATAACATCGGCACGATCCATGGGCTGGCCATCTACAGGGGGTGCAGAGCCAGCCAGTTTTTCAGCTCGTTCATTTCCCTCGACTCCCGCATGTCCCGGGACGAAGATGAAGGTGACTTTACGGACAAAAGACTTCCGCAGCGATTCAGTCCACTGTCTACGTACAGATCCAGCTTCGACCTTCTGAATCATGCTCATTGAATCACTTAGTACACACACGTTGGTATAATGCTGTGATTCCAGCCATATGAAAGCCTGTGTAACTGCCATCACCTCCATCGTCATGCTGCTCGTGGTCATAGAGTGGGCACCACTGGATTCTTGAATGGTTCGGCCCGCTGAGCGGGCTGTAAATGCCCACGCACTTCTCTGCTGCTTTACAACAGATCCATCTGTATAGATGAGCACTTCGGGGCTATCTGAGTGCTCATAGATGAGCGCATTAACCTCTGCATTGACAGCGGCAGGGTTCTGCTCTCTGCACCGTCTGTCGAGTGTGATAATGCAGGAGAAAGAGCACTTAAAAGCTGGAGGCACCGGCACCCATTCCTTGCCGGGGTTGATACTGGTAAGACTGCAGACCTGTCTGACGACATCTTCCGCCCGACCCATCCATGATTTGCCTCCCTCTTTAGCCTGTCACCTTTTTCTCTGAATATAGAGTCATGCAGAGGGTGCTGCTCATCTGCACTTATTTTTAAGTATGCACGAGCTCTCCAGATCTTGATCCTGTGTTCCATTGTCGGGAAGTCAAGGAGGTATCTCATTGCTACACAGCTGGTGTCTCTCGTGCAGCCCAAAATGATGCGCATGGCTTCGTTTTGTACCTTTTCAAGTCTTCCAATCTGTGTAGGGCTGACAGTGAGGATGGCCAGGGCATACTCGATGCGTGAAAGCACAAGTCCTTGGAACCGAAGTATTGGCAGTCTTTGCTCGATATTGGCAATTACTAGAATACCTTGCTGGAATACCTTAGTGAAAGAGGTGTATATGGTACAGATCAATTGCTAGAATACCGTGGATCAACAAAATAACAAAGTAGTGATAGACTATGTGGTCTGAAATTAGTTGTTGTTGTTGTTGTTGTTGCTGCTGCTGCTGCTGCTGCTGCTGCTGTTGCTGTTGCTGTTGTTACTACTGCTGTTCTTGATGTTGTTTGTGGAACCTCTGCAAGACCGAGCTTTAACACTGAAGTCCCATGAATAGCGATCACGTCACCTGAGTCTTAGAGCCAGTAAAGTAAAGGACCACTTTACACTCTTTAAAGCGCATTGAGCACAGGCTGCTAGACCCACTGTTTAAACACAATTCAGCACTCGGTGGGCGATGTGGTCACTATCCCACCGGCCGCATTTATTTCCCATGACATTTCCTGGTACAGGTTTTAGACTGGGTCGCCCTGGGGCTTTTAGTCAATTTGTAAGATCTGCCTCTATGTGGATTTGAACCGATGACTATCGGACCGGCAGGGGAATGTCTAGCCTGTACGATACCGCGGTTCCCTAAAACAAAGTCTTTTAGCCGCAAGCCGGGTATGTGAAGTGTTGGGATCATCACATGTTGGCCTGAGTGCCGGGAGGAATAGGTGACCAGTTTTTTCTTCCCGTGGCAAACGGAGAGAGTTTGCATCGAAAACTTGTCCGACAGTTCTGGTGTCATTGTCAGCGTAATGAATGTAGTCTTCGCGTATGAGGTGAGGTATTAAGATGTATTTACACAATTATATTATGCGGAAGTCTGGACAATCAACAAGAAATTAGAAAGTCGAATAGAGACCATGTGGATGTGGATGTACAGAAGAATATGTCGTATTTGACGGAAACAATACCAATCAAATACAGAGGTTCTAGAATGAAAAAAAGAGTTGATAAAAGACAACACAGGGGCCAGGGAAATATTTCGGCCATGTTAAATGACATAACACTCTTATAAAAATCATAATGGAGGGTAAGGTTGAAAGCTAGCGAGCAAAAGGTAGACAACGATACATGTGGGAAGATAACATCAAGAGATGGACGAACAGCGATCTGGCAGATCAGTCAGGGCGAGAGACAAACAGTGTTGGAGATCCATTGCAGCCAACCTTCATTGTGGACACGGCGTCTGATTGATTGATTGATTGATTGATTGATTGATTGATTGATTGATTGATTGATTGAAATATAATAAGATCGTGATTCAGCACAGCACATTAGTTCACAAACAGTTTGATGCATCGACAGCTGAATTCATGTGCCCATGTTAAAGTGTGATGCCTCGACGGCTGAAATCATTTGCCCATGTTAAAGTGTACTGCCCCTACAGCTGAAATCATCACTAAGCAAATACCATTGTGAATATCAACCCAATGCTGTCTGCTTCAGAATCGTTCTAGATATAGTTAAGATTAGGCGTATTTGATACAGAAGTGGTCAGAGGGAGGCAACTCTGAACAGATTTGCTGTGTAACACCGGAAGACCATCAACTGTCGGATATGCCAAGAATACACAAGCCAGTTGGTTGTGATGGAAAACGTTCGTTTGTGTCTAGAGGTGGTCTAGAGGTATCGTGTCTGCCTCGAGTGCAGGAGGTCCCGGGTTCAAGCCCCGGTGAGGACCGGGATTTTTTCACGTGGACTTCTAATAAGAAATTTTCCCCTGGTCTCTGGGTAGTGAGATCGGACGCCCGTGTGTATTGTTGCGCACGTAAAACATCCCTTGGCAGTTGGAAATCGAAATACAGTAGCCTAACGGCGCTACCCGGGCCAAATGTCGATTTAAAAATCTTCCCAAAGTATTTCAGGATCCTCGCCAGTGCTATGGAGTTCGTGCTCTGAGCTGAGATTCTCCGGACTCAGGTTTGAGTTCGGAGTAGAACGGAGCACTTATGGGTTACACCCGTGTGCCGTGATGTTGATCCGTCGACTAAACTAAACTATGTCTAGCATCACCTGCACCATACACTTACAGTTAAATTAACACAAGTGAGAACATTGCAGCTATAGACAAATCTCAAGCGAACGAAAGAAGAAGTATACACTTTAAGGCATGAATAAAGGTCCTGTATTTGTACTGACTTAGTATAATATGACCAGTTTCCACCCCTGCGATAGCAAATACGCGGCATGGGCTGTAAGAAGAAGACATGGAGAAGAATGTCTCGGGCACTCAAGTCGGTTGATCACATCAACACTCACTGTAGTTTAGAAAGAACAGTGGTGGCGCGTTTGACCTAGCGGCCCTAATTCCTCAGGCTCAAGACCCACCTGTCCTACACCGCAAGGTACTATATACAGTAGATGACAGACTGTCCGTAGTAGAAGGCATAGTGTCTGGAAGATGAAGCAGCTGCTGACCAACACAAGGAAAGTATCCTTTCCCACACCTTAAAGTGCCCTGTGCGTATTTTGCAAGACTCGTAGGTTTTAGGTCATTCGGCACTCTGTGTGTGAAATGGTCAGTATTATGCCAAACGCCTTCACCTCCTAAGATATTGTCTGGTACTCATTTAGGCTGGGTCGACATGGAAGCCCAGGTCCATTTTTTTAAAATTCGAAACTGCCCCGATACGGATGGAACACCTGACAAACGGACCGACAAACTAGCGTCTAGCCACTACGCTACCACGGCTACCATCACGACGGGCCGACTAGCTAGCGTCTAGTCACTACGCTACCACGGCTACCATCACGACGGGCCGACAAGCTAGCGTCTAGCCACTACGATACCACAGCTACTATCACGACGGGCCGACTAGCTAGCGTCTAGTCACTACTCTACCACAGCTACCATCACGAAGGGCCGACAAGCTAGCGTCTAGCCACTACTCTACCACAACTCCCATCACGACGGGCCGACAAGCTAGCGTCTAGTACTACTCTACCACAGCTCCCATCACGACGCGCCGACAAGCTAGCGTCTAGCCACTACGCTACCACGGCTACCATCACGACGGGCCGACAAGCTAGCGTCTAGCCACTACGATACCACGGCTACCATCACGACGGGCCGACAAGCTAGCGTCTAGCCACTACGATACCACGGCTCCCATCACGACGGGCCGACAAGCTAGCGTCTAGCCACTACGCTACTACGGCTACCACCACGACGGGCCGACAAGCTAGCGTCTAGTCACTACTCTACCACAGCTACTGTAACAGAGGTACGGGTTTTAGTAGTATTTAGGTGGGAAACAACTACAGCACGATTGAGCATCGGGGTCGAACGAGAGGAGAGATGCTCAAGTCGTGACGTAGTTTGTTGTCAAGTTAGTGTACATCAGAACTCAGCCCTGGAAGGCAGGCTGTTGCCACGTTTGTATAATATTCAAAGTCTTTGTCGACCTAAACGTTTAATAAACTGGATTTATGATTTCTACCAGACTTGTAAGCCCTTGTTCATTTACACACTGTGACATGTGGCTTTAAATGGAGCCGCTACCTGGATTCTGGACTTTGCCATCGCGGAAGCGACACAATGCGAAGTACTAACAAACAGCAGAGAACAATGGAGAACTTTTAATAAACACCTTTCTCCACTTGCGGCAACAAGAAGAAGAGGGAATCTAGAATCTTCTCGGAAGAAACAATCAAAATGTCTAGACTAGACTACCTTTTGAGGCATGCAACTTAGAACAAACGTTTTTTCGAACGGTCGATTGGAGCAGCCATACCTATTGAAGTCAGTTTTTGGATGGAGCATATCTATTAGACTAAATCGGGAGCTGTTTATTATCCTGCTCTGGAGTGACCGAACTGTTGTCGATATCCTGTGAGTTTGGACTGCCGTCATTGCAGTCGTTGTTTTAATCTAGCTGGTCTGAAGCACACTTGTTTACTGGCGGACTGAGGAAATTTTTCTGCTCTCAAAATATAAGAAAATGGCCGTTTGTGAGAGTTACAGCAACCAAAACTGTCTGTAATTATCTTCGGAATTCTGCTATCAAGAATCCTAAATTTGTTAACAGAGCAGCTGGTTAATTGAAGGTCAACTGTCAACTCGAACAACTGAAGGTCATCTCGTTGTATGAAGAGCACCACAAGATTGCTCCACGCTATTCTGGACAATCAGTGAACGTTACCAAATTTTATCCCTGCTCAATTCCAGAATGTGGACGACGCTACTCTGGTTTGGACCGAAGCTCCTTATCAAGTTCGGCTGAAATACTGATTTTTTTATCACCATCGTCCAGTGATGGTTTGGATAGCTATGGCCCAGTAAACCAAGTCATTAAAATCGAGCCGTTCTCAGCTCATATCAGAGCTTTGCTGTGTTTCAAGAGCCCGTCCTTGGGTGGCTGATACGATCAACCATTCTTCACTGCCCTATCGAGGCCTGTAAGGTTTTGTCGTGCCCTATCGAGGCCTGGAAGGTTTTGTCGTGCTCTATCGAGGCCTGGAAGGTTTTGTCGTGCCCTATCGAGGCCTGTAAAGTCTTGTCGTGCCCTATCGAGGCCTGTAAAGTCTTGTCGTGCCCTATCGAGGCCTGTAAAGTCTTGTCGTGCCCTATCGAGGCCTGTAAAGTCTTGTCGTGCCCTATCGAGGCCTGTGAGCTTTTGTCGTGCCCTATCAAGCCCTGTGGAGTACAGTCGTACCTGTCGAGCAGCCCAGTTGAACATTTTTGGTCCTTACTGAAACCGGTTGGAAAGATAACCTCAACAAGAAATAGGGTAACATATTTGATATTAGATCCTTTAGTTAATTAATTTAGATATTAATAAGAATTGATTGTTTATTTGCTTGTACAAGTATAAATATTTCAGCATAACAGACCCATCACAGCACAGTGGAGAATCAGGCATAATTTCGGCTGAGTTCAGGACTTCGAGTTTTTTCTCCAGGTACCAAAGAAAATGTAGAAGAAGAAGTAGAAATATTGTTTCAGGTTGATAGAAATTTCAAAGGAAGTTAATATGAATTACTTGTATGTGGAATTACAACGTGTTAGTACATGGTTGGGGGAATTAAAGGTGTCAATTACTGAAGTAGAGAATTTTGTGGAAGCGTTGAAGAACAGAACGACTAGACAAGACCCTTATAGAATTATGGTAGACTGTAATGGAGTAGGAAAGAATAACAGGAGACAGCCATTGCTTAATAAAGACAGAAGACAATATGGTTATGACGAACCAAGGCCTAATGTATATAGAGTAAAAGACGGTGAGAAGAACAGACGTAATGGTGAAAGGTCGGACTGGTATAGCTGTTATAAATACAAAAATGGGAGTGAGAGAAACCTTTCAAGGAAATCATGGGACTGGCCCTCTCACAGTGCAACCGCTAGAAAACGACGTAACGACTGGTTTGAAAAGAGACAAAGACAGTATTTGAAGTCAGGATCGAAGGACAGAATAGAACCCAAAGATAAGAATTCAACGACCCCTAAAGTACTTGCCGATATTAGGATTGAACAGGAAAAGAAGACGACGATATTAGTAAAGAAAATAAACCGAGATACACAGACGCAGGCAGGTAATACGATGGAAAATAGTACGCAGACTCAGGTAGATACAGTAGAGAAAAAGGTCCAGGTACAACCAGCCAGTAAGATAACAAAGGGAAGTCAAACTGACTTAATAGAGACTCCGTCAAAATTAACTTACTTGACTAAGGGAGACACGGTTGAAGTTAAGAAAGATAGACAGACGAGAACCAAGGACGAAAGGAAGCCAAAGAGGAAAAGTATTGAAGAAAGAAATAGCAGTATAATAGTTAATAGAGGTACTGCCATGTCAAGTTCCTCAGGTATAGACATGAAACTAATTCCCAAATGGTGTAGGAATATTAGCTGTCAGAGTTCAGGGTACGGAGAAGATATTCCTACCGCCGAATATTATAGTGATGCTGAAACAGATATTAATACTGATGATTCGGAGAGTGAGAGAGTTGCACTACGAGCAGATCCTGAATCGAAGCGTGATGTTCCCTCATACGGTGTAGTTACTGGTAGACAGACGGACAGAGTTTTGGTTAATGACTCTTTAGAAATAGATAACAGTTTATATGACAAGAAAGTAGGGAAGGCTAAGGGACGAAGACCGAGAAAGAGAAAGAAAATCAGACGTTCTAAATATGACTATGGGAATAGGGTCGACGTGTTTGCAGTAGGCTATGGGTCTGATGAAGGAACTATTGTCAGTGTGTCATCTGAAGACGAGATGGGGAAGTACAAACGTTACGTAAGGTTGACAGGAAACAGTGAGCAGACCAACGCAAATGAAAGAAATAAAGGAAAGAATTCATTTAAGAAGAAGAATAATAGTAGACAGATAGCGGGAGTTTATTCAACGACAGAAAGTGACTTAAGAAAAATAGAAGACCTTATGACCTTAAGACCAGAGTACTTTAACAACAGGTTAACAACGGATAGTGATGATGGTATAATTGAGACGAGACGAACATCAGTACTAAGAGACGACGAAATATTTGGTTTCGATGCGCTCTATGGTTGTTAAAATTATTTGGGTGAGGAAGGAAAATGGAATTGTTTTGGAAGAATTGCGGTTTGAGCACATAGATATATGAGCTGTCTAAAATAGACAAATGAAATTGTTTGGTGTGGCATCGCATGGTACAGGGGTGGCGATGGTGTTGTTGAGGATAGAGAGTTACGGCAAATGAGATTTTATGTGGATACGTAATACAGAATTAGGATATATTGTGTTTAGTGACGATGTAGGAAGAGTAGAAATTAAAATAGTCCTTTGTCCAGAATGAATAGATACAGAGAGTTAGTCACGTTGAGTGATGTATAAATGGACTGATTAAAGTAGAGTAGATTCAGCACATAATTAGTAGAGAGAGGGATAAAATAAGTATGGATGGTTCGACTCAGAGCTGTGACATGAAGTCTGAGATAGTTTTGTTTAGTAGATTGAGAAGTAGGTGTGGTGTTGTTTACGGCTGGGCCGAGAGTGTCTAGTGAAGAGATACAGATTGAGGAGGAATTGGATATCATGTGTGAAATAGCCAGTTGAACGCGTATATATTAAGAGTAAAAGACTGTAGAAGTGGTTGCTTGAAAAATACGAATTACGTCGTGCTTGTGGAGAAAGAAGAGCTGATTAAGTCTGAAAAAGTTGTTGTGTGGAGAAGTATAGAATGATAGTTACGAGGTCAGTGGTTCAGCGGAATGAGGTTTGTTTTGAAGAGATAGTAGATAGTGCTGTGAAAGCGATATAAGTTGCGAGAGATAATGTATAGGGTCTGACCTTCGTATAGGAGTGAGTGATTGAGTAAAGTAGAAATAAGAAAGTAGTGAAGTGTGAAAGTCCTGTGGAGTAATTCGTCTGGTTATACGTGAGTTTAAATGTAGACAAACAGGTGTTCGTCGCGATGAGTGAAGTAAGATTGAGGTGTGGTGACGTCGCCTAAGTGAAGTACATAGATAAAATGTAATAGTGCGCTGATATATCTTGTGTCAAGGTGTGTAGAGGAGGTCGATACGCTTGGATTGTGGTGAGTGATTGCTGGAATGTTGAATTGGCGTCTAAGTTGTTTTTTTTTTAAAGTAATGGTATGGACACGTTAGCATTGTCGCGATGCGAAAATAGTCGTGAGATGAGAGCGAGGTTGTGTATCATTGTCCGTGTGAATATACGAAGAGTGGTTGATAAGTGACGTTGATAAAAAGAGGAAAATTGAGAGATAGAGAGAACATGATTAGAGAATTGGGATGTCGTTTCGTTAGAATATCTGACGTTGGGAAGGAAATTATGGAAGTTGTATGACAGGTGGACGGAAAGAGAGTTAACATTCTGAATGACGTTTCATAAAACATTTTTAGTATTCTTGACAGAGACATATCGAAGCAGGAATGCCTAACACTGAGAAACGAGAAAAGTGAGGTCTGCTGTCAGTTATAAGTGGCGTGAGTTGCAGTTCTGAAAGAATCCCGATAAAGAAGACGAAGAGTGAAAGGTACAGAGGTAAACAACGTTAGTTAAATGAATGTTGGAGAATGTGTTCTGATAAGGGTGACCAGTTTGATTATCGTCACGATACAAGAGTGCTAGGAGAGACCTGAGGATTAGCTTAGAGTAGTCGTGGTGAGATGTTGGAAAGTAATGATGTGATTAGTTAATTGCGTCGGATAGACGAGAAACTTAAAAGTAGAGTTGGTTGTGTTGGTGAGAGACAAAGTTTTGTTGGACGTAAGAGGCTGGAGATACCGTAGTTAACGGTAATAATGATTAACAAGGGTAGTGATGCTTGGAATAAATCCAAAGGGAAACAATTGGTGTGCCAAGTCACAGGTTCTATTACTGGATAGATGACCACTGGTACTTTGAGATAACATTGGGATAGTAATTGGTGAAATGAGTTGACCTGTAGTTTACAGTGATTATATTCCAAATATTGTGATGTGTAAGGAGTTAATTTTGTAAAATATTGTGAGGGGAGATAATCAATGTTTGACTTCCAGAAAATGGAACGGTCATTTGTTGAGTGGTGATTTTGGTTGAGGGGAACAAGTATTGTTCCGCGTTATGTTGATCTGTAGATAACAGATATATATATATATATATATATATAAATGTATATAAGTATTTTGGTATTAATGCTTGGCATTGAGTTGTTTTGTTTTATAACAAAATAGGCATGACTTGTGTGAATAGGTATGTATTACGTTAGTTAGTATAGGAGAACAATGTTGCTGCTATGTGAATTATTTTTTTGGAAACCTTCTCTTTAGCGAGAAGACACTTGTTTTATTGAATCTGAGTTTCAATGCCTCATATATAATATGTTTTTTTTTTCTTGATTTGGTTCTGTAAAATGATTGTTGTTGTCTCTGTTTAGAATAGGATTATTGTGTTCCTAGACTTTTGAGTACAAACTATTGGTCCGTAAAAGAGACCAATAGTGATAGGTAGAAATAGAATATTTCTTCTGATTTGATGAAATGCATGTATTATCTTGTTAAAGTGTGTTTTTCCTTAAATGAGTTGGGGGGTATAATGTCCTGTTTTGATTTTATTTAGCGTTAATAAGTTGTTTTGTGTATTAAGTTACCTTGTTAAGAAATTTAGTTAAATGAGCATTGATTAGAAATATATAAATTGAAAACCAGATTGGAGATGAATGAATATAGCACTGGGGTAAATGAGGGAAAAGTTTTGAACATAGCCTCCATGGGGTTTAGAAGAGCCATGATATACTGGGTAACGTGTTGCCCCAGACAAATAATTAAACATGAATTGAATCCATGTTTGATTAGATACTGTAGATAACAGTACAATAATAAGTGTGAAATGTACATTGGGAACAAAATGACATGGGGTTTTGAGGGTCCGTGTTATACGGACTGCAGTTAGGAGCAGTACATGGTTGCTGTTGATAACGGCATAAATTGACAACTGGAGGTTTGAGTAGATGTGCCCATAATAAATGGACAGTAAGGGGGCAAGATTAAAAGAGAGGTATATTATGTGAGGTGATGTGTATTGGAACAGGTCTTGATTTTTAATTGTGTCCTCGGGATGTGTTTTGTGGTTAACATTACATTGAGGTAAGGTTCAGAGTTATAAAATTGGTAGTGTCTGAAATATACAGACACTTGGTTGGTATTTTGGATGCTGTAGATAGAAGCGTAAACTGTTACCATAATGAGTGGTACTGTAGGAGATATAAGTGTTTTAGACTTTATTACATAAAGTCTCAAATGACAAAGGGGGGTAAAGGTAAAGGTGTGTGTTATTTAGCTGAGTGTGGTCTTGGTGTGGAAGAGTTCTACTGCTTCTTTTAAATACCGGTGGCCACCGATTCTTTGTCTTTCTATTGTGTGAGAGTGATTACAGGTTGAAAGTAGAGAGTTGGTAGTGTTGTTGAAGACAATGGGGAGTTGGTACCAGAAAGGTACAGCGTTTGAATTCTTAAGCAGATTTCTTATGAAGAGAAGGAGTGGTTATTTCAACCATATGTGTTATGATGTATTGTATATAGTTATAAAGATTCAATTGTTGTGGATATGTAATTAATATAGGTTTTGTTATGAAGAGTTAGAAACGAAGAAATATATAGTGGATAGCTATATAGTTTGGGGAAATAGATTGGGTTACTTAACATAAAGTGGTTTAGGGAGATTTGGGAACTGTAAGAACTAAAGAAAGGGGAGAAGGAGTGTTTACTTTAAAAGAGTTACCATACGTGGTATGATATATTGTACAAAGTAGAATCGAAGAAGAAGTATATAGTGGGTTACTAGCTGACAATATAACCGGGAGAAGGGTTAAAGGATATAATATATACTCAAATTTGAGTTGGTTTGGGGAAGATTAGAGGAAATGTGGGAGTTAAGGAAAAAGAGGGAATAGAGTAAGAGAGTTGGGAGTAAAGAATTTTTCCTTTATAGGAAAAATTCTTTAGAAAAACATAGGGAGGTGTAACAGAGGTACGGGTTTTAGTAGTATTTAGGTGGGAAACAACTACAGCACGATTGAGCATCGGGGTCGAACGAGAGGAGAGATGCTCAAGTCGTGACGTAGTTTGTTGTCAAGTTAGTGTACATCAGAACTCAGCCCTGGAAGGCAGGCTGTTGCCACGTTTGTATAATATTCAAAGTCTTTGTCGACCTAAACGTTTAATAAACTGGATTTATGATTTCTACCAGACTTGTAAGCCCTTGTTCATTTACACACTGTGACACTAGCATCACGACGGGCTGACAAGCTAGCGTCTAGCCACTACGCTTCCACGCCTCCCATCTCGACGGTGTACACAGATGATTCAAGACACCCTTGACACCCTTGCGTTAGTTTAGGGAACTGATCTGTTCATGGGAGCTTTATTAGAGTGACGTTCTGCAAACGACATCAAATGATTTATATTGCGCTAAGAATGTATGCATTGTATGTAGTCTATGCTGCATGTTTTATCCTTATTTTTATCAAAATTAACTGTTTAAATAATCTAACGTAGATTATCACGTTACTGATAATAGAGAAAGCTAATCCTTACGCAAAAATCTGTCCTGTGCACTAGAAGTAGTAGCCCTTATATGGGCTACGTTTGAATTCAAACACACGCAAAATGGAGGAGCGAACGCACAGACAACATTTCCATAAATTACAACCCAGACATTGTACATGCACGCATTCTTTAAGTACTCACCAACATACAGCCATGCCTGAAGAACAATAAGTGGTAGTACGATCTGGAATATCAGGTTCCACATGGCTGCGGTTATCTATCACTGGGATCTACAAGAAGCCAGGGTGACTGTACGCACAACTGAACTTGTCAGGGCCTCCTTTTGCTTCTGGTCTTGAATTCGTATTCGATTATTTCTAAGTCGTAACCGAAGGGTTTCACGTAAAAATGTATTGGACACAAGGTAAGACGAGATCGCTGCTTTGTGGTAGTCAAATAAAAGTATGTCCTATTTGCTCAGTTTAAGAACGTCATTATTTGTGCTGTGGGGACATAAAGAAGCTCATACTGGTTATACAAAGTTATATTCACTACTGGATACATGACGTCTTGTTCCCATGTTGGAGTGCAAACACTGCTGCATGAATTTCCACTGTCGCATAACTGAGCACTGGTGACATGATTGGGCTTGGGAAGTGCGTTTCCTTGAAATTGGCGGGGGAATTTATTCATCTCATCTCATCATGTTCCTGTTGCACCTTGCGGTCTCGAGGTGAAGTATAAACCGCGGGAGAGTGCCCGCTTATGGGCTTCATGTATCGATATTCCCATGGACTCTGTTATTCCCTGCGTCCATCGTTTGCGTGGTCAGCCTCTTCCTCTGTTTCCATCTGGTCTGTACATCATTGCTTGTTGGGGTATACTGTTAGTTGGTAACCTACTTGCATGGCCAAACCATTTGACTGGCTGCCTTTTAATAAAATCTAGTGCATCTATAACCCCCACTTTAGTCCTGATTTCTTCATTTCTGATCTTATCTCTTCTTGATACATTGAGTTTTCTTCTCAAGAATCTCATTTCTGTTGTTGTTATTTTTCTTTTCTCTTTTTCTGTCATTGTCCAGGTTTGGCATTGGTAAGATAGAGATGGTGGGAAGATTGTCTTGTGAAGTGCTTTCTTAGTAGTTATTGATACATGTTTGTTCTTTAGTATTGGTGCGATTTGTCCAATGAGTTGATTTGCCTTATTGCATCTATTTTCGATCTCATCTTCTCATTTGCCATTTGATGATATTATATAGGTACTTGAAACTCTTTACTTGATTTGAACATGTCCCAATCTTCTTCCACTGTATTTCTTTCTATAGGTAATTTTACAAAGATTTCGGTTGGTTCTTTCTCATAATTTTCCCTAACTGCCTCTTCTTTGAGAGTTTTTAGGCTTACTGACTCGCCTGGCATGTATTTTCCTGGTCTTTGCTTTCTTCAACTGATGGTTCTTATTGTGGCAACGACTGCTTTGTGGTCTGTGTTTATACATAAGTTGGGCACTGCCCTTACATCTAATATATTTCTCTTTCTATTATTTCTTGTTAATATAAAATCATTTTGGCTTTTAGTATCTAGATAGTTACATTTATACCAGGTGTATATTTGTGGGTCTTTGTGTTTATAGAATGTGTTTGTTATATAGAGGTCGTGTTGGCTGCATAGCTCTATCAGTCTACTTCCGTTATCATTTTTTCATTATGTTGGTCTCCAAATGCTCCAAGATGTTTTGCTCTGCCCTCGCTGTTGTGTTCTAGTTTTGCAGTGAAGTCTCCCATAACTATGATGTTGTCCTGCTTATCTATTTTATTTAGCACTCCATGGATGTCTTCGTATAATTCCTCGCATTCTTGCTCATTATTGTTTGTATTACATGGTGCATACATTTGCACATATGTTGTAATTGTTTGTTCTTTTATTCTCACTGTTATGATTCTTTCTGATATATGTTTGATTTCTAGTATTCCTCTTGCTTGCCGTGGTTCAATGACTATTCTCACATCCTGTCTTGCCCTTTCTTGCTGTTCCACTCCAGAGTAGACAAACGTGTAACGGTGGTGGATATCCTTGCTTCCTTCCCCTTTTATTCTGGTGTCCGCTTTTCTCATCAGTCCAATTTTCCTCTCTTCCATTGTTTCTGTAAGTTCTTCTTCTTTAATATTACGTAAAACCGCAGACGTTCATTGTGCCTATTTTTTTTTTTATCGCTGATCTATCTCGTAGTCCATTAACATTGCCGGGTCTATATCCATTTCTGTCAATCCGTTTATACTTCTTAGTTTTTCTACGGGCAGTATTAAGATAAGATCCCCTGCAGGCTTGCTAGGCCAGTCGTAGATTTAGGACAAATATCTGACCATAGGAATCCATCCCCTATGGCGAGCCATAGCCCCGTTAGCCCATGACCTCGCGGTCATGGTTTCCCATTTAGTATTGGTGCGATTTGTCCAATGAGTTGATTTGCCTTATTGCATCTATTTTCGATCTCGTCTTCTGATTTGCCATTTGATGATATTATACTTCCTAGGTAATTGCAACTCTTTACTTGTTTCAAGGGATGTTCGTTTAGGTGAATCGTTGTTGCTGTTTCTTCTTTAGTTACTGTCATTACCCCTGTTTTACTTGTGCTAATTTTCATGTTATGTTCCCTTCACATTTCATTTAGACTATTCATGTGGTCTTCTGTGGTATTCGTCTTCTGATTTTGCTATTAGTGCTTGGTCGTCGGCAAAAAGGAGTTCTCTACTAGTTAGATTTGCAGATGGTTCTTCTTCCGTGTTCTCGTCATGCGGTGTTCTTGTAGTCTCTGTTTGGCTTGTTTCTTTACATTTGTTGTTTATATATGTTGTGAACAAGAGAGGGGACAGGACACAACCTTGTTGAACTCCGGATTTTATGGTGAAGGGTTCTGAGTGTCCTCCAGTTGCTCTTACTATGCATTCATTGTTGTTGTTTAAGCTTCTACATAGGTTTGTTAGATGTGTACTCACTCCATATTGTTTAAGGATCTCCCACAGCTTGTTTCTATCTACTCTATCAAATGCCTAGAGAATTTTATTAAAAGACAAAAATAAATTCTTCTTCTTCTTCTTCTTCTTCTTCTTCTTCCTTTGCCTTTAATCAGCCTTTTTGGCATAGGCCTTCAACCATCTCACGTCCCATAATGTGCTGTCTCCTCCATCTTCCTCTATTTCCTTCCCAGAAAGTCCTTCTGCAGCTTTCTCTATTTCCTTCGCAGGTGGTCCCTCTCCAACTTCCTCCATTTCCTTTCCAGATAGTCCGTCTCCAGCTTCCGCCATTTCCTTCCTGGGTAGTTCTTCTGCAGCATCCTCTATTTCCTTCCCGGGTAGTCAATCTCCGCCATTAAGACTCACTTAGTGAATTTCAAAATAGAAGCCACAAACACCAGGCTGCACAATTTATTGCCTGGCATATTTCGCTGCATCTGGTCTGGTGCATACATGCAAAGTTACATATCATATGAAGTGGATAGATGAATCATATTTTGGCTGAAATGCATAACACATAGTCACTGATGTTGTTTGTATGTTCAGCAGCTCCACATTAGCACAGTTCCAGTGACTATATGTGTAATGTATTTCAATCAAACATGATTCGTCTGTTCACTTCACATGAAATGTGGAGGTCATCATGGCCGAACGAATATGATCTTAAGGGCCCTTTCGTGGAACACAAATCTATTATAAAGAGGTGATGTAAGTTCGATGCTTTGTTCTATTATTATGCGCAGTGTAACTATCTTATCAGGGCAAGATCTACTTGGTTGGAAGCTGGTCTGTTCATCCTGTTGTTGTTGTTGTCGTCGTCGTCGTCGCCGTTTTTTTTTTTCGGTCAATGCCATCTCGTAATTTCTACAGAATGGTCTTGATTAATATCTTCCCGGGAACTGACAGTAGCATTATTCCTCTTTAATTGGCACACTCCTGTAGGTCCCCTTTCTTTCGCGCTTTCACCAGATATCCTTCTCTTCAGTCCGCTGATATTTCTTCAGTTTTCCAGATTTTGCTTAATAATCTGTGCAGTAATTGATTACAGCTATTTACGTTAGTTTTAATGGTTTCTGCTGGGATGCCATCTGGACCAGCAGCTTTCCTATTCTTCAGTAGTTTGATAACTCTGTTAATCTCTTTTTTTTTATGGTTTCTCGCAGTTGATATTTAGTTCTCTTTTTGAGATCCGGACTCCTATCGGCTTTCTTCGCATCTCGTTATGTCTCTTCCAGACTCCTTTCCTATAGGTTGGCTACGTTTTTTTTTTTTTATCTTTTATCGTTATGTTTGGACTTATTCATGATTAGTTGGTATTTGTGGCTACAGTTTTATTTTCCACTGGATAAGGAAGCCAGCCCCAAGTCCAAACCTCCTTCGTGGCCCCTTCGACAAGTATGATAGGTTACCGTGTGATACTATTATCTTTTGCCCTTGTAGGTTCCGATAACAAACGGGCGGTATCCACCTTAGTGACCTCTTACGACATGCTTGGTAGGTTGCAGTGTTGATATTCTCTGCATCAATTTAGGTAAACTGGGGGACGTATTAAAAAGTAGTCTCAGTTTGAAAATATATGTGGTTAAGAGATACCGACTTGGCAACATACGCTATTTAACAATATCAGTTTAGAAATATATGTTGTTAAGAAACTTGGCAACTTGTATTATTAAACTATATCACTTTGGAAATATATGTTGTTAAGAGATACCGACTTGGCAACTTGTGTTATTAAACTATATCACTTTGGAAATATATGTTGTTAAGAGATACCGACTTGGTTACTTGTGTTATTAAACTATATCACTTTGGAAATATATGTTGTTAAGAGATACCGACTTAGCAACTTGTGCTATTAAACTATATCAATTTGGAAATATATGTTGTTAAGACATACCGACTTAGCAACTTGTGCTATTAAACTATATCAATTTGGAAGTATATGCTGTTAACAGATATAGACTTATTAGCATATATTGCTACGAGCAATGATGTACAGACCAAGTGAAACCAGAAGATGAGGCTGACAACGTAAACGATGGACAGAGCTAATAACAGAGTCCATGGGAATATCGATATATGAAGCCCACAACCGGGCACTCTCCCGCTGTTTCTGCTTCACCTCGACACGACAGGGTACAAGAAGAAGAAGATTAAATGAGATGATGAGATTACTCCGAGACAACGAAGATGGTGATGAGACTTACATACAGTAAATGGCATTCATGCGAAGCAGGTCATTTACCTAAGAGCTAACATATCCTTTTCATCTACACAAGTATACCAAACCTTCCCTAATGCATGCTAAGTAGACAGCAGGCAGTGGCTCTTACATGTACCGTTTGCTTAAGTAATCAAACAATTGTTTGCTTTTCTTTGAACTCTATTAAATATGGGCCATTAGAGAGATGTCCCGAACACCCGAAACCTGGGACGATCAAACTACATTCTTCCCCGCATGTTTTCAGTTTGATAACTGTTAATATTAAAGTTGTATAAGTAAGAAGTGCTCGTGTTGCATTAAGTGTAGTGTAGCGGTTGATGTACGTACTCTCCTGCCTATATGAACATGCGACGGAAAATCATAACAGACATTCTTCGATTCGAATGAATAGAGCACATTCGGAAGCCGTGCTTTTTTGTGGCCTCAAGGGCTTCCCAAATTGATATGTCTGTGTACTGCGTGTACAGCATTGTAACCGACCAATCATATCTCTTGTTTAAATGTTCGTTAATATACTGGACACAGCATTACGACTCAAGGCTCAAGACTCAAGATCCCCCCCACCCGCCACCCCCTACCCTACGCTGCAAGGTACTATAGGCAGTAGATGACAGTTGACAGACAGACAGCATTACTGTCCATTGTGTTATTGTGCTTGTTATTTGACCTATGCTGCTTTAGTATAACAGTCTGACAACTGTGGTGCTATTTCAGTGGTTAGATACTAATTCTGTCCATATTCCATAGTCGTGGTTTCATGGGGATGATAGACCTGGCTAATTATGACACACTTTAAGGGGTGTCTAGTTGGTCAAGCGTCGAAGTTCACGTGTTCCTTCAGCTAGGAGCTGTCGTCATTTGGAAGTGACAAATCCCAGTAGGTAACAATAGGTTTCAATTATTGTGTTGTCTAGGGTTTCCCGAATCCTTATTCATTTTTTTTTCTATTTCTATTTCTTTGAGCGCCAAGCAATAATCGTGTGTCATTTTATGAACTTCACACCACTGACCTGTATGTATGCACCAGGATTTGCCGGAGTTAGAGCTAATAAACACGCAAAATATAGTGCCTTCACAAATGTTTGCCCTCATTCAAGTTCAGTTTGTTTTAAAAAGTATCAATTGCATCGTTGTGAAATTTTTCCTGTCGTCTTATATTTAATCCCACCCTAGGAATATGTCTCTGATAATTCCAAAGACAACTGAAATCATAGAAAGCGGCCATACTTCTTTGATGTTTTGGTGAAAATGTATTCAATTCACGTTACAAACTTGTTTTACAGTAATTCCTGTCAATTCGGTCAACACCTCTGAACAATTCCGTTCCACTATGTGACCAACTTCTCATAAGGAAATTCCCGTGCACGACGGAGAATATTCATTATCGAAAAAATGATGTTTCCATGTGAAGATGTAATACATTTCATAATTTGCACTTCATCTCTGATCCGTAAATTATATTCTGCATATAAACAAACATTGAGATCTGCTGCACAATCTCCAGAACAAAACTGTCTTTGTTGGGTGTACATATTGATGAGTTTATATGCTAAATCGCATCATTTCCCCTCAGTTGTTTCCTGAGTTATGGATTTTTATACGGAAGCAAACATTTGTGAACGCACAATAGCTGGCAAAAAATGCAACAATACACACGGGAAGAAGCATGAACAGGGCTAATATAATCACAGCAGTACGGGCTGTGTGGGCGGATACTGACGATAATCAGACGCTGGCCCGATTACATGAACAGGATGAAGTGTGGTCAGACACATCAGTGCCGCCTTTGAGGGAAAGAGATCATATGCCATAACCAACTCCTTATGGGAACAGTGAACATAAAAACTTTATCATGGCTGCTGCATTGGAGGACTGAGTACGCATGGATATTCTCGACGTTCAGTGATGTTGTTCGATGAGCATAGCTTAGCATAACATAGCACATCGTACCATTACCCACACAGGAAAGACTCTAGTGAAATTGGCATGTCACATCACCTAGTACGATAAAGTAAGTCACAAATGTCTGTAGAAAACTAACTAAATATGATAACAACTTGAAACCAGTTTATTTTTATACATCCATTATCTCTTTATTTCTCAACATAATTCCCACCAACATTGATGCACTTATCCCATCGTTTTATCAGTCTTCCCAAACCGGCTACATAAAACTGCGTGCTCTGCTTTCTAAACCACGTTTTTATTTCACATTCAACTTCGGCGTCATTCGTTAAATGTCTCCCGCCAAGGTGGGTTTTCAGTGGACCAAAAAGGTGGAAATCGCTAGGGGCTAAGTCGGGGCTGTAAGGTGGATGTTCCAGAACTTCCCACCTTAGTTGGTTAATTTTCTCCTGAGTTAATCAAGCCGTATGTGGTCTGGCATTGTCATGAAGAAGCAACACTCCTCTAGTCAGCAGTCCTGGACGTTTACTTCGAATCGCATCATGAATCATCGATAGAACTTCACAGTACGATTCAGAATTCACATTGTCACCTTCATGAAATTGGTTAAAAGCACTCCTTGACAATCCCAGAACACAGTTAGCATAGCCTTCCCTGCTGATGGCGTAACCTTGAATTTTTGGGCACAAGGCGAAGAAGGATGTTTCCATTGCATTGAAGCACGCTTTGATTCGGGCTGGTAGTCAACATAAACAGGAAGTATTTCCTTATGAATGTCCTTTAAAGGCAGTCCTTTTACCCACAAAAAATGCACAACAGAACTTTGCTCTTTGGTTGTACACTCCGTAAGTACAGTCGCCATTTTGTTTATGCGCTGCGCATGCACATGAGACACCTAGCGCCACCTGACGAACGGAAGTATAAAGTTCGATGTTGCTGTCACCTAATGACACCTGTAGAAAACACCAACTACATTTACCTGCCATCCCACAGAACTGTGCGATTTACTTACTGACTCGCACTCATAATACTGTGTTCTTCTTTTACCTTGATCACTCTGTCCAATTGCGGAATAACACCTCAACCAACTCATGCCAAGCCGTTCTATTCTGTGTTATTTCCTGACGCTCCATCCATGCCCTCCTCATATATAGTTCATCTCTGTCTTTAATTCTATGTTTCCGTGTGTTTTATGTCTCCCACTATGTCCTTTCCCCTTGTGGATGCCTGTCAAAGTGCTTTCTAGTTATATTATTCTCATGTGTTTTCCAAGTATGTCCTAACTATCATCAGCCGTCGTTTCTTCCCCCGTTGATTCGCTGATGTTTGTTTAATTCTCTTTATGAGTTCCAAATTGGTGATTCTATCATGCCATTGTGGTCTTTCTATTTTTTTTTTCTGCGTAAGCACCAGTTAATGAATGCTTATAGTTTATTATAGTGCGTTCACAAATGTTTTCTCCCGTATAATAATCCACACCTCATTAACCAACTGAGAGATCCATCCATCATATGCCATGCCGGTAAGCGTGCGCTGTCATGTTCTGCCATCTCATTCAATCACCAGAGTCGTGGATCAGCTCCGTGTTTCTGTCTCGACCATGCCATGTGGCCAAGCCATCGAGGTATTTACTTCTCAGTCTTCCCCTTGGTCTCTTCCCTTCGATCTTGCCAGTTGTCACCAAGTTCTCCAATTCATTTCTTCTCATAACATGCCCAAAAAATTGTGACTGTCTACGTCTAATGTCTCTAATCAGTTTACGATCTTCATTTGTTTCTTGAAGGACTTGTTCATTGGTTTTTCTGTCTGTCCATGGCATTTTTGCATTTTCCTCAGAAACCATATTTCCACAGCCATCAGCTGTTTTTCAGCATAATTGCTTATTGTCCACGCTTCACATCCATACAAAAGTATAGGTTCTATGTAGCACCTCAACACTCTTTTTCTCGTTTCAATTGATATCGTTTTATTGGTCAGTATGTTTTTCATCTTGCAAAAGGCTACCTTCGCAATGGCAATTCTTGTTCAAATCTCTTCAAGGCATCTCCCATCAGATGTTATGACTGTGCCGAGATAACAGTATCGATTCATTTGTTTAAGAATATATCCATTTCCTTGTATATTACATTGTGGTATTTCCTTCTTCCCATTGACGACCATAATCTGTGTCTTCTTAATATTCAGTTCTAACCCTAGTTGTTCACTGTTTACAACAACCGCATCTACTAAATGTTGCAGGTCCTGTTCATTGTCTGCAATCAAGACTGTATCATCTGCATATCTAATGTTATTGATGTATCGTCCCCCAATGTTGATTCCTTCCATATCTTCTATATTTCTGAATATATTTTCACTGTATAGGGTAAAAAGATCTGGAGACATTACACATCCCTGTCTCTTTTAATAGGCTGATATTGACCTACATCGTTATCAATTCTGATGGCAGCTTGTTGTTTCCAATATATGTTTTTTACAAGTCTAAAGTCTTTTCCATCAATTTGTAGATCTTCAAGCATTCTTATCATTTCGACGTGTCTCACTTTATCGAAAGCCTTTGTGTAGTCAATAAAGCAAAGATATAGATCCTTGTTTACTTCTATAGAACGCCCAATTACTGTTCTCAGTATATACACTGCATTTACTGTGCCCTTGCCTTCTACAAACCCACATTGCTCTTCTCCTATTTCAGGTTGTATTTTCTTCCTAACTCTTTGCATGATAATTCTCAGCAGAATCTTCGTGATGTGGCTCATTATACTAATTGTTCTATGTTGATCGCATTCCGTGGCTCCTGATTTCTTCGGGATTGCAATAAATATAGAATTACATAATTCAGGAGGTATATCTCCAGTATCGTATATTGTGTTCAGCAGTCTGGTGACTTGGTCTATTCCATATTCTTCAAAGGCATTGATCATTTCTACTGTGATGTTATCTGTACCCGGGGTCTTGCCGTTTTCATATGATTAAGAACATTCTGAACTTCTTCAAAATTGATGGTCCTTCATCATTATTCCGATGATCATATTGTTCTTCTCCTGTATCATCATAAAGGTCTTTCATATAATCTGACCACGCATGTAAAATCTGATCTTTTTCTATTATGATTTTGCCATCTTTGGTTTTTAGGCAACCCGTTGATGTGTGTGTTCTTTTGTTAGTGATGTCATTAATTCTTTTGTGCATTAATTTGGTATTCCAGGTGTTGTGTTGATGTTAAATTTCCTTGCAATTTTCCTCAAGCCATGTTTCTTTTGCCTCTTTGCATAGCTTCCTAATGTTCCTGTGAATCTCCTCATGTTTTTCCTTGTTATTTTTGTTATTTCTTCTTACTTCCATGAGTTTTAAGATGTCTTCCGTCATCCATTTCTTGCGTCCTATTATCTTTATTTTTGGGATGGTTGTTTCCGCAGCTTGGTTGGCTGATTTCTTTAATATTTCCCATTGGTCACTGACGTCTTGAAATAATATTTCCATATCGGACAATGCATCGAATCTGTTCTTTACCTCTACGTTGAATTTATCTTTTATTTCCTCACTCTTATGTGCTTGTAGATCAAATTTTGTGTTTCTTGGTGAATATTTGACTTTCTTTAATTGTATATGTAAATTGCTTAAGATTAATCTATGGTCGCTGTAGCAGTCTGCGCTTGGTATAGTTTTTGCGACTTTTGAGGCATTTCGAAATCTTCTGTTGATGAGGATGTAATCAGTCTGATTTCTGATCTTATGATCAGGACTCCTCCATGTCCATCATCTTCATGGGTGCATTTGAAACCAGGTGTTTTCCAATAATCAACTCTTGCTCATTTGCCCACTGTACTAGTCTGCAACCTCACTGTCAACTTCTTAAAGATCTAGGGAACAAGACTCGGGTTCAGACAGGTAACAAACTCCATTCTGTATATTGACACTCTAATTTATTATCGTTAATCTGACGAATAATGATTTCGCAGTTAATCACAATATCACAGCATCTTATAGGTACATTGACAAGTCATCATACACATTACTATCACAGCATAAATCTATCAAACTATCTCGTTAATCAAACAATCTCCAGTTTTTGTATATCTCGTCCCCCTTAAGCTAAACCCTGCTTCTTGTCCACTGTCCAGTATTCGTCTGCCCTTGACGGGCGTCGGGTGGACACGGAGTATGACTCCCCTTGAGCTTCTCGTGAAAGTGGTCCATGCACGCTTCCGGCGGGTTCCACCTGTGTCAACGAAGCAGTAGGCAAACTGACCCCTCGTTCTCGAAGGCCCGAGATTGCTCGGACACTCGAGCTGTCGTAATTAATTCCCTTCTTAGGGTTTCTGTCTCGGGGTTGCATCCCTTATATATATCCCCTATATCTCTATGTATATATACCTTTCATGTGAAACTTTGACAGGGTTCCCCTGCCCTCCGTCCTTGTGGGTTACTATATGTTAATTAGTCTGTACTAATTCTGTCAAGGGATCACATGAAGCCATGACAATTTGTGGTTGTAGTTTAGTGGATGGGAACTTAGTAATCTGTATCATTGCACTATGAACTCATGCATTTCCCAGTACACCAATCCAGGGTGATTGCTTAAGAGCTCAATTCTCTTCCATATTCCCAAACCTGCTATCCGACCGAAGTTCCCTGACGCTTCCTGTTGCATTTACAACTGCGTCCTTCTCAAGTATCCAATATGATACCAGGACAATGAACTCTTTATTAGAGAGTTTCATCAAAACGAATTGTCTTGGCTTATTTAGGAACACCTGCAATTCTTTTTCCCCGAATGTGTATTTTGATACACTTTTACTTCCGTATGTTTTATATAGTGCTCAATAGATGATCACTTTTGTTTTCACCAAGTAACTACTCATGTCCTTGTTTGCCTGTTAGTGTGTCTACTACCTCTTTACTTGCTGTAGCAAAGTGTATGTGCTTTACTTGTTGGTGTTTAGTTTTGTGAATGTATGTTTTACCTAATGTATATAATGTGTGCTACGTGTGTGTTTGTGGTGTGTAGTATCTTTCTAAGCGTCACGAGCTGGAATTTCCTTTCTCATGAATTACGCAAGTTGTGCAAAGCATGAATTGGTCATTCGAGCCGTGAGTCTTAGAATAATTCTATTATATCTAACACTAAACATGTATAAAATATTTAGACAAGTGTTACATTTTACATCAAACGCAGACAAATTAAAAATGACTACTTTTTTGCGTACAATTTGTCCGCTAAGTATATCACTCCATCATTTAATTCATTTACTCTCTGATTCGTATATCATTCATTCAACATAGTTTTTTGTTAAAATATACAAGTTAAGTTAGGGTAAGTGTTGTCGCCTTAGAAAAAGAAAAAATTTGTCGATATATTACGTTGAACCACCAAGTACTACCTGTACTGGTGATAACAGAATGGTTTATAATTTAAATTGAAATAGTTCTAGAAAGAAAATTTGGAAATTGGAAAATAATGTTTCTGACATCTATGATAGAAAAAATGAAAAAAAAAATTGACATGTTCACATATTTTATGCATATAATAATACAATAATTTATTAAATATCTAATTTAAAATTAACTAATTAAATCCATCGACGATCCGTGTGTTGTCGTCCTTTGTCCGTGTGTCTCTATGATGCTGTTACAGTTAATAGGTAACGCATTGCTGTCACAGTCTCGCGTAGTTGTTTTGCACATGTCGTAATAGTAGTGACATATAGTTGTAGGTCTGTTTGATGTTCTGTTCCGTTAGTTGGTGAAGTCCATTCACATTCACTAGTAGGCAAAGTTCAGAATGTTTACATTGTATCATTAGTTGTTAATTTCTGCCGTTGGTGAAGTAAATTTATATTCCTTAGTAGGCAAAGTTCAGAATGTTTATACTGCATCGTTAATTACCAATGTGGCATGATATAACGTTAGTGGCCCTTTATTTTGAGTAATCTAATATTTAGCTTTTGCTGTCAATATTCATGCAGTTCTACGGTGAGTGCAGAGATACACTGACTTTCATGCATCGGATTAAAATATCACAGTTTGAAATATGGCAAAATATTCGAGTGAATAGTGTCACTCTGCTGGTGCATTTGGTACTCTACCAGTTTGATTATCGTCACGATACAAGAGTGCTAGGAGAGACCTGAGGATTAGCTTAGAGTAGTCGTGGTGAGATTTTGGAAAGTAATGATGTGATTAGTTAATTGCGTCGGATAGACGAGAAACTTAAAAGTAGAGTTGGTTGTGTTGGTGAGAGACAAAGTTTTGTTGGACGTAAGAGGCTGGAGATACCGTAGTTAACGGTAATAATGATTAACAAGGGTAGTGATGCTTGGAATAAATCCAAAGGGAAACAATTGGTGTGCCAAGTCACAGGTTCTATTACTGGATAGATGACCACTGGTACTTTGAGATAACATTGGGATAGTAATAGGTTAAATGAGTTGACCTGTAGTTTACAGTGATTATATTCCAAATATTGTGATGTGTAAGGAGTTAATTTTGTAAAATATTGTGAGGGGAGATAATCAATGTTTGACTTCCAGAAAATGGAACGGTCATTTGTTGAGTGGTGATTTTGGTTGAGGGGAACAAGTATTGTTCCGCGTTATGTTGATCTGTAGATAACAGATATATATATATATATATATATATATATATATATATATATATATATATATATATATATATATATATATATATATATATATATATATAAGTATTTTGGTATTAATGCTTGGCATTGAGTTGTTTTGTTTTATAACAAAATAGGCATGACTTGTGTGAATAGGTATGTATTACGTTAGTTAGTATAGGAGAACAATGTTGCTGCTATGTGAATTATTTTTTTGGAAACCTTCTCTTTAGCGAGAAGACACTTGTTTTATTGAATCTGAGTTTCAATGCCTCATATATAATATGTTTTTTTTTTCTTGATTTGGTTCTGTAAAATGATTGTTGTTGTCTCTGTTTAGAATAGGATTATTGTGTTCCTAGACTTTTGAGTACAAACTATTGGTCCGTAAAAGAGACCAATAGTGATAGGTAGAAATAGAATATTTCTTCTGATTTGATGAAATGCATGTATTATCTTGTTAAAGTGTGTTTTTCCTTAAATGAGTTGGGGGGTATAATGTCCTGTTTTGATTTTATATAGCGTTAATAAGTTGTTTTGTGTATTAAGTTACCTTGTTAAGAAATTTAGTTAAATGAGCATTGATTAGAAATATATAAATTGAAAACCAGATTGGAGATGAATGAATATAGCACTGGGGTAAATGAGGGAAAAGTTTTGAACATAGCCTCCATGGGGTTTAGAAGAGCCATGATATACTGGGTAACGTGTTGCCCCAGACAAATAATTAAACATGAATTGAATCCATGTTTGATTAGATACTGTAGATAACAGTACAATAATAAGTGTGAAATGTACATTGGGAACAAAATGACATGGGGTTTTGAGGGTCCGTGTTATACGGACTGCAGTTAGGAGCAGTACATGGTTGCTGTTGATAACGGCATAAATTAACAACTGGAGGTTTGAGTAGATGTGCCCATAATAAATGGTCAGTAAGGGGGGCAAGATTAAAAGAGAGGTATATTATGTGAGGTGATGTGTATTGGAACAGGTCTTGATTTTTAATTGTGTCCTCGGGATGTGTTTTGTGGTTAACATTACATTGAGGTAAGGTTCAGAGTTATAAAATTGGTAGTGTCTGAAATATACAGACACTTGGTTGGTATTTTGGATGCTGTAGATAGAAGCGTAAACTGTTACCATAATGAGTGGTACTGTAGGAGATATAAGTGTTTTAGACTTTATTACATAAAGTCTCAAATGACAAAGGGGGGTAAAGGTAAAGGTGTGTGTGATTTAGCTGAGTGTGGTCTTGGTGTGGAAGAGTTCTACTGCTTCTTTTAAATACCGGTGGCCACCGATTCTTTGTCTTTCTATTGTGTGAGAGTGATTACAGGTTGAAAGTAGAGAGTTGGTAGTGTTGTTGAAGACAATGGGAGTTGGTACCAGAAAGGTACAGCGTTTGAATTCTTAAGCAGATTTCTTATGAAGAGAAGGAGTGGTTATTTCAACCATATGTGTTATGATGTATTGTATATAGTTATAAAGATTCAATTGTTGTGGATATGTAATTAATATAGGTTTTGTTATGAAGAGTTAGAAACGAAGAAATATATAGTGGATAGCTATATATTTTGGGGAAATAGATTGGGTTACTTAACATAAAGTGGTTTAGGGAGATTTGGGAACTGTAAGAACTAAAGAAAGGGGAGAAGGAGTGTTTACTTTAAAAGAGTTACCATACGTGGTATGATATATTGTACAAAGTAGAATCGAAGAAGAAGTATATAGTGGGTTACTAGCTGACAATATAACCGGGAGAAGGGTTAAAGGATATAATATATACTCAAATTGAGTTGGTTTGGGGAAGATTAGAGGAAATGTGGGAGTTAAGGAAAAAGAGGGAATAGAGTAAGAGAGTTGGGAGTAAAGAATTTTTCCTTTATAGGAAAAATTCTTTAGAAAAACATAGGGAGGTGTAACAGAGGTACGGGTTTTAGTAGTATTTAGGTGGGAAACAACTACAGCACGATTGAGCATCGGGGTCGAACGAGAGGAGAGATGCTCAAGTCGTGACGTAGTTTGTTGTCAAGTTAGTGTACATCAGAACTCAGCCCTGGAAGGCAGGCTGTTGCCACGTTTGTATAATATTCAAAGTCTTTGTCGACCTAAACGTTTAATAAACTGGATTTATGATTTCTACCAGACTTGTAAGCCCTTGTTCATTTACACACTGTGACACTAGCATCACGACGGGCTGACAAGCTAGCGTCTAGCCACTACGCTTCCACGCCTCCCATCTCGACGGTGTACACAGATGATTCAAGACACCCTTGACACCCTTGCGTTAGTTTAGGGAACTGATCTGTTCATGGGAGCTTTATTAGAGTGACGTTCTGCAAACGACATCAAATGATTTATATTGCGCTAAGAATGTATGCATTGTATGTAGTCTATGCTGCATGTTTTATCCTTATTTTTATCAAAATTAACTGTTTAAATAATCTAACGTAGATTATCACGTTACTGATAATAGAGAAAGCTAATCCTTACGCAAAAATCTGTCCAGTGCACTAGAAGTAGTAGCAATTATATGGGCTACACTTGAATTCAAACACACGCAAAATGGAGGAGCGAACGCACAGACAACATTTCCATAAATTACAACCCAGACATTGTACATGCACGCATTCTTTAAGTACTCACCAACATACAGCCATGCCTGAAGAACAATAAGTGGTAGTACGATCTGGAATATCAGGTTCCACATGGCTGCGGTTATCTATCACTGGGATCTACAAGAAGCCAGGGTGACTGTACGCACAACTGAACTTGTCAGGGCCTCCTTTTGCTTCTGGTCTTGAATTCGTATTCGATTATTTCTAAGTCGTAACCGAAGGGTTTCACGTAAAAATGTATTGGACACAAGGTAAGAGGAGATCGCTGCTTTGTGGTAGTCAAATAAAAGTATGTCCTATTTGCTCAGTTTAAGAACGTCATTATTTGTGCTGTGGGCACATAAAGAAGCTCATACTGGTTATACAAAGTTATATTCACTACTGGATACATGACGTCTTGTTCCCATGTTGGAGTGCAAACACTGCTGCATGAATTTCCACTGTCGCATAACTGAGCACTGGTGACATGATTGGGCTTGGGAAGTGCGTTTCCTTGAAATTGGCGGGGGAATTTTATTCATCTCATCTCATCATGTTCCTGTTGCACCTTGCGGTCTCGAGGTGAAGTATAAACCGCGGGAGAGTGCCATATTATGGGCTTCATGTATCGATATTCCCATGGACTCTGTTATTCCCTGCGTCCATCGTTTACATGGTCGGCCTCTTCCTCTGCTTCCCTCTGGTCTGTACATCATTGCTTGTTGTGGTATACTGTTAGTTGGTAACCTACTTGCATGGCCAAACCATTTGACTGGCTGCCTTTTAATAAAATCTAGTGCATCTATAACCCCCACTTTAGTCCTGATTTATTCATTTCTGATCTTATCTCTTCTTGATACATTGAGTTTTCTTCTCAAGAATCTCATTTCTGTTGTTGTTATTTTTCTTTTTCTGTCATTGTCCAGGTTTGGCATTGGTAAGATAGAGTTGGTGGGAAGATTGTCTTTAAAGTGCTTTCTTAGTAGTTATTGATACATGTTTGTTTTTTAGTATTGGTACGATTTGTCCAATGAGTTGATTTGCCTTATTGCACCTATTTTCGATCTCATCTTCTGATTTGCCATTTGATGATATTATATAGGGATGTTCGTTTAGGTGAATCGTTGTTGCTTTTTCTTCTTTAGTTACAGTCATTACTTCTGTTTTACTTGTGCTAATTTTCATGTTATGTTCCGTACAAATTTCGTTTAGACTATTCATGTGGTCTTGTAATTCAGCTTCTGATTTTGCTATTAGTGCTTGGTCGTTGGAAAAAAGGAATTCTCTAATAGTTAGATTTGCAGATAGTTCTTCTTCCGTGTTCTCGTCATGCCGTGTTCTTGTAGTCTCTGTTTGGCTGGTTTCTTTACATTTGTTGTTTATATATGTTGTGAACAAGAGAGGGGACAGGACACAACATTGTTGAACTCCGGATTTTATGGTGAAGGGTTCTGAGTGTCCTCCAGTTGCTCTCACTATGCATTCACTGTTGTTGTATAAACTTCTACATAGGTTTGTTAGATGTGTACTCACTCCATATTGTTTAAGGATTTCCCACAGCTTGTTTCTATCTACTCTATCAAATGCCTAGAGAATTTTATTAAAAAACAAAATTAATTCTTCTTCTTCTTCTTCTTCTTCTTCTTCTTCTTCTTCTTCTTCTTCTTCTTCTTCTTCTTTTTCTTCTTCTTCTTCTTCTTCTTCTTCCTTTGCCCTTTATCAGTCTTTTGGGCATAGGCCTTCAATTATCTCACGCCCCATAATGTTCTGTCTCCTCCAGCTTCCTCCATTTCCTTCCCAGGAGGTCCTTCTCCATCTTCCTCTATTTCATTCCAAGGAAGACCTTCTGCAGCTTCCTCTATTTCCTTCCCAGGTAGTCCCTCTCCAACTTCCTCCATTTCCTTTCCAGATAGCCATTCTCCAGCTTCCGCCATTTCCTTCCTGGGTAGTCCTTCTGCAGCATCATCTTATTTCCTTCCCGGTTAGTCATTCTCCGCCCTTAATACTCACTTAGTGAATTTCAAAATAGAAGCCACAAACACCAGTTGCACAATTTATTGCCTGGCATATTTCACTGCATCTGGTCAGGTGCATACATGCAAAGTTACATATCACATGAAGTGGATAGATGAATCATATTTTACTGAAATGCATAATACATAGTCACTAATGTTGTTTATGTGTTGAGCAGCTCCATATTAGAACAATTCCAGTGACTATATGTGTTATGTATTTCAACCAAACATGATTCATCTATTCACTTCATATGAAATGCGGAGGTCATCATGGCCGAACGGATAAGATCGCGAGCTCTTAAGGGCCCTTTCGTGGAACACAAATCTAATATAAAGAGGTGAGTTAAGTTCGGTGCCTTGTTCTATTAATGTGCGCAATTACACTGCGCACACCAGGGCAAGATCTACTTGTTTGGAAGCTGGTTTGTTCATCCTTTAGTTGCTGTTGTTGCTGTTGTTGTTGTTATTATTTTTTTTTTGTGGTCAATGCCATCTCGTAATTTCTACAGAACGGTCCTGATTAATATCTTCCCAGGAACTGACAGTAGCATTATTCCTCTTTAATTGGCACACTCCTGTAGGTCCCCTTTCTTTGGCGCCTTCACCAGGTATCCTTCTCTTCAGTCTGCTGGTATTTCTTCAGTTTTCCAGATTCTGCTTAATAATCTGTGCAATAATTGAGTTTAGGTAATTACGTTAGTTTTAATGGTTTCTGCTGGGATGACATCTGCACCGGCAGCTTTCCTATCCTTCAGTAGTTTGATAACTTTGTTCATTTCTTCTTTTGATGGTATCTCGCAGTTGATATTTAGTTCTCTTTTTTCGATCCGGACTCCTAGAGGCTTTCTCCGCATCGCGTCATGTCTCATCCAGACTTCTTTCCTATTGGTCGGCTACGTTTTTTCTTTTATCGTTATGTTTGTACTTATTCATGATTAGTTGGTATTTGTGGCTACAGTTTTATTTTCCACTGGATAAGGAAGCCAGCCCCAGGTCCAAACCTCCTTCGTGGCCTCTTTTCGATAACAAACGGGCGGTATCCACCTTAGTGACCTCTTACGACATGCTTGGTAGGTTGCAGTGTTTATATTCTCTGCATCAATTTAGGGTCCCGGTAAACTGGGGGACGTATTAAAAAGTCGTCTCAGTTTGAAAATATATGTTGTTAAGAGATACCGGCTTGGCAACATACGCTATTTAACAATATCAATTTAGAAATATATGTTGTTAAGAAACTTGGCAACTTGTATTATTAAACTATATCAATTTAGAAATATATATTGTTAAGAGATACCGACTTAGCAACTTGTGCTATTAAACTATATCAATTTGGAAGTATATGCTGTTAACAGATAAAGACTTAGTAGCATATATTGCTACGAGCAATGATGTACATACCAAGTGAAACCAGAAGACGAGGCTGACAACGTAAACGATGGACAGAGCTAATAACAGAGTCCATGGGAATATCGATATATGAAGCCCATAACCGGGCACTCTCTCGCTGTTTATGCTTCACCTCGACACGACAGGGTACAAGAAGAAGAAGATTAAATGAGATGATGAGATTGCTCCAAGACATCGAAGATGGTGATGACACTTACTTTCAGTAAACGGCATTCATACGGATCAGGTCATTTACCTAAGAGCTAACATATCCTTTTCATCTGCACAAGTCCACCAAACCTTCCCTAATGCATGCTAAGTAGACAGCAGGCAGTGGCTCTTACATGTTCTGT
Source organism: Cepaea hortensis (assembly GCA_963921405.1). Taxonomy (NCBI): domain Eukaryota; kingdom Metazoa; phylum Mollusca; class Gastropoda; order Stylommatophora; family Helicidae; genus Cepaea; species Cepaea hortensis. Next base: position 35,781,883 of record OY992880.1, read on the forward strand.
TTGCTTAAGTAATCAAACAATTGTTTGCTTTTCTTTTAATTCTATTAAATATGGGCCATTAGAGAGATGTCTCGAAAACCCGAAACCTGGGACGATCAAACTACATTCTTCCCCGCATGTTTTCAGTTTGATAACTGTTAATATTAAAGTTGTATAAGTAAGAGGTGCTCGTGTTGCATTAAGTGTAGTGTAGCGGTTGATGTACGTACTCTCTTGACTATATGAACATGCGACGGAAAATCACAACAGACATTCTTCGATTCGAATGAATAGAGCGCATTCGGAAGCCGTGCTTTTTTGTGGCCTCAAGGGCTTCCCAAATTGATATGTCTGTGTACTGCGTGTACAGCATTGTAACCGACCAATCATATCTCTTGTTTAAATGTTCGTTAATATACTGGACACAGCATTACGACTCAAGGCTCAAGACTCAAGATCCCCCCCCCCCCCCGCCACCCCCTACCCTACGCTGCAAGGTACTATAGGCAGTAGATGACAGTTGACAGACAGACAGCATTACTGTCCATTGTGTTATTGTGCTTGTTATTTGACCTATGCTGCTTTAGTATAACAGTCTGACAACTTTGGTGCTATTTCAGTGGTTAGATATTAATTCTGCCCATATTTCATAGTTGTGGTTTCATGGGGATGATAGACCTGGCTAATTATGGGTATCTAGTTGGTCAAGCGTCGAAGCTCAAGTGTTCCTTCAGCTAGGAGCTGTCGTCATTTGGAAGTGACAGGTTCGAATCCCAGTAGGTAACAATAGGTTTCAATTATTGTGTTGTCTAGGGTTTCCCGAATCCTTATTCATTTTTTTTTCTATTTCTACTTCTTTGAGCGCCAAGCAATAATTGTGTGTCTTTTTATGAACTTCACACTACTGACCTGTATGTATGCACCAGGATTTGCCAGAGTTGCTAATCAACACGCAAAATATAGTGCCTTCACAAATGTTTGCCCTCATTCAAGTTCAGTTGGTTTTAAAAAGTATCAATTGCATCGTTGTGACATTTTTCCTGTCGTCTTATATTTACTCCCACCCTAGAAATATGTCTCTGATAATTCCAACGACAACTGAAATCATAGAAAGCGGCCATACTTCTTTGATGTTTTGGTGAAAATGTATTCAAATCACGCCACAAACTTGTTTTACAGTAATTCCCGTCAATTCGGTCAACACCTCTGAACAATTCCTTTCCACTATGTGACCTACTTCTCATAAGGAAATTCCCGTGCACGACGGAGAATATTCATTATCGAAAAAATGATGTTTCCATGTGAAGATGTAATACATTTCATAATTTGCACTTCATCTCTGATCCGTAAATTATATTCTGCATATAAACAAACATTGAGATCTGCTGCACAATCTCCAGAACAAAACTGTCTTTGTTGGGTGTACATATTGATGAGTTTATATGCTAAATCGCATCATTTCCCCTCAGTTGTTTCCTGAGTTATGGATTTTTATACGGAAGCAAACATTTGTGAACGCACAATAGCTGGCAAAAAATGCAACAATACACACGGGAAGAAGCATGAACAGGGCTAATATAATCACAGCAGTACGGGCTGTGTGGGCGGATACTGACGATAATCAGACGCTGGCCCGATTACATGAACAGGATGAAGTGTGGTCAGACACATCAGTGCCGCCTTTGAGGGAAAGAGATCATATGCCATAACCAACTCCTTATGGGAACAGTGAACATAAAAACTTTATCATGGCTGCTGCATTGGAGGACTGAGTACGCATGGATATTCTCGACGTTCAGTGATGTTGTTCGATGAGCATAGCTTAGCATAACATAGCACATCGTACCATTACCCACACAGGAAAGACTCTAGTGAAATTGGCATGTCACATCACCTAGTACGATAAAGTAAGTCACAAATGTCTGTAGAAAACTAACTAAATATGATAACAACTTGAAACCAGTTTATTTTTATACATCCATTATCTCTTTATTTCTCAACATAATTCCCACCAACATTGATGCACTTATCCCATCGTTTTATCAGTCTTCCCAAACCGGCTACATAAAACTGCGTGCTCTGCTTTCTAAACCACGTTTTTATTTCACATTCAACTTCGGCGTCATTCGTTAAATGTCTCCCGCCAAGGTGGGTTTTCAGTGGACCAAAAAGGTGGAAATCGCTAGGGGCTAAGTCGGGGCTGTAAGGTGGATGTTCTAGAACTTCCCACCTTAGTTGGTTAATTTTCTCCTGAGTTAATCAAGCCGTATGTGGTCTGGCATTGTCATGAAGAAGCAACACTCCTCTAGTCAGCAGTCCTGGACGTTTACTTCGAATCGCATCATGAATCATCGATAGAACTTCACAGTACGATTCAGAATTCACATTGTCACCTTCATGAAATTGGTTAAAAGCACTCCTTGACAATCCCAGAACACAGTTAGCATAGCCTTCCCTGCTGATGGCGTAACCTTGAATTTTTGGGCACAAGGCGAAGAAGGATGTTTCCATTGCATTGAAGCACGCTTTGATTCGGGCTGGTAGTCAACATAAACAGGAAGCATTTCCTTATGAATGTCCTTTAAAGGCAGTCCTTTTACCCACAAAAAATGCACAACAGAACTTTGCTCTTTGGTTGTACACTCCGTAAGTACAGTCGCCATTTTGTTTATGCGCTGCGCATGCACGTGAGACACCTAGCGCCACCTGACGAACGGAAGTATAAAGTTCGATGTTGCTGTCACCTAATGACACCTGTAGAAAACACCAACTACATTTACCTGCCATCCCACAGAACTGTGCGATTTACTTACTGACTCGCACTCATAATACTGTGTTCTTCTTTTACCTTGATCACTCTGTCCCCTTGCGGAATAACACCTCAACCAACTCATGCCAAGCCGTTCTATTCTGTGTTATTTCCTGACGCTCCATCCATGCCCTCCTCATATATAGTTCATCTCTGTCTTTAATTCTATGTTTCCGTGTGTTTTATGTCTCCCACTATGTCCTTTCCCCTTGTGGATGCCTGTCAAAGTGCTTTCTAGTTATATTATTCTCATGTGTTTTCCAAGTATGTCCTAACTATCATCAGCCGTCGTTTCTTCCCCCGTTGATTCGCTGATGTTTGTTTAATTCTCTTTATGAGTTCCAAATTGGTGATTCTATCATGCCATTGTGGTCTTTCTATTTTTTTTTCTGCGTAAGCACCAGTTAATGAATGCTTATAGTTTATTATAGTGCGTTCACAAATGTTTTCTCCCGTATAATAATCCACACCTCATTAACCAACTGAGAGATCCATCCATCATATGCCATGCCGGTAAGCGTGCGCTGTCATGTTCTGCCATCTCATTCAATCACCAGAGTCGTGGATCAGCTCCGTGTTTCTGTCTCGACCATGCCATGTGGCCAAGCCATCGAGGTATTTACTTCTCAGTCTTCCCCTTGGTCTCTTCCCTTCGATCTTGCCAGTTGTCACCAAGTTCTCCAATTCATTTCTTCTCATAACATGCCCAAAAAATTGTGACTGTCTACGTCTAATGTCTCTAATCAGTTTACGATCTTCATTTGTTTCTTGAAGGACTTGTTCATTGGTTTTTCTGTCTGTCCATGGCATTTTTGCATTTTCCTCAGAAACCATATTTCCACAGCCATCAGCTGTTTTTCAGCATAATTGCTTATTGTCCACGCTTCACATCCATACAAAAGTATAGGTTCTATGTAGCACCTCAACACTCTTTTTCTCGTTTCAATTGATATCGTTTTATTGGTCAGTATGTTTTTCATCTTGCAAAAGGCTACCTTCGCAATGGCAATTCTTGTTCAAATCTCTTCAAGGCATCTCCCATCAGATGTTATGACTGTGCCGAGATAACAGTATCGATTCATTTGTTTAAGAATATATCCATTTCCTTGTATATTACATTGTGGTATTTCCTTCTTCCCATTGACGACCATAATCTGTGTCTTCTTAATATTCAGTTCTAACCCTAGTTGTTCACTGTTTACAACAACCGCATCTACTAAATGTTGCAGGTCCTGTTCATTGTCTGCAATCAAGACTGTATCATCTGCATATCTAATGTTATTGATGTATCGTCCCCCAATGTTGATTCCTTCCATATCTTCTATATTTCTGAATATATTTTCACTGTATAGGGTAAAAAGATCTGGAGACATTACACATCCCTGTCTCTTTTAATAGGCTGATATTGACCTACATCGTTATCAATTCTGATGGCAGCTTGTTGTTTCCAATATATGTTTTTTACAAGTCTAAAGTCTTTTCCATCAATTTGTAGATCTTCAAGCATTCTTATCATTTCGACGTGTCTCACTTTATCGAAAGCCTTTGTGTAGTCAATAAAGCAAAGATATAGATCCTTGTTTACTTCTATAGAACGCCCAATTACTGTTCTCAGTATATACACTGCATTTACTGTGCCCTTGCCTTCTACAAACCCACATTGCTCTTCTCCTATTTCAGGTTGTATTTTCTTCCTAACTCTTTGCATGATAATTCTCAGCAGAATCTTCGTGATGTGGCTCATTATACTAATTGTTCTATGTTGATCGCATTCCGTGGCTCCTGATTTCTTCGGGATTGCAATAAATATAGAATTACATAATTCAGGAGGTATATCTCCAGTATCGTATATTGTGTTCAGCAGTCTGGTGACTTGGTCTATTCCATATTCTTCAAAGGCATTGATCATTTCTACTGTGATGTTATCTGTACCCGGGGTCTTGCCGTTTTCATATGATTAAGAACATTCTGAACTTCTTCAAAATTGATGGTCCTTCATCATTATTCCGATGATCATATTGTTCTTCTCCTGTATCATCATAAAGGTCTTTCATATAATCTGACCACGCATGTAAAATCTGATCTTTTTCTATTATGATTTTGCCATCTTTGGTTTTTAGGCAACCCGTTTGTGACGAAACGCGTTTATCTGTCTTGGGTCGTCAAGATCCCGCACTATTTTGGCGCGTCATCGGGGACTTTCCCAGCTAAAAATAGACTGAGGGAAGCCGATGGAGGACTTATTATCTAGAATCTTCTCGAAACACCGGAATTCGAGTAACCCGTGATGTTGGGTATCGCTCTAAATTCCCGTGCAGAGAGATCTAGAAACTCTAGGCGGGGAATGACGTTTTCCCGAGAAAGTATCTTTTCTCAAGAAGCACTCGCTTCTAGTGCGCATTGAGTTGGCACGAAGCGGGAAATTGGCTAAACCAGTCATTCACTTACTTTTGTTCGAAGAGAACAGACGCAGGCCTGATGTGAGCCATTTTTGTGTCGCGTCTCAACTCAACCATGATTCGGCTGACTGTTATGGAAAGGAAGCTGAGAAGCCCTTGAACAGTTCGGAAGCTGACTGGAGAGCTGGTTTCACCATTCAGGTAGATATTTGTTTAAATCATTTAACTTTGTACGTGTGTTCCACACGCCATTGTTCTAACCTCATTACCTATGCGGATGTCCTTGCATACTAATTAGCAAACCGATCGATAACGCAGGTGACAATTAAGTGTGGGTTTGTTTACCGTGTGCTCGCGAATCAGCTGTTAGGAACGCCGTAATGTGATGTGGGCGATTTGGGTTCCAAATATATGTACCATATATTGCCAATCGTTGCATCTATTAGGTTGCTGTGTTAGAATAAAACATAGTTACTTGTGCCGGATGGAAACTTAGATTATGTCAGTCAGTTGCTGAAGCCAGAAGAACGGTTAGAAAACCAGGTAAGTTAGTAGGTGGAGATTCAGACAAAATTGTGCTTAGTTACTAAGTAAAGGAAGAACTTCGTACTGTGCCACCAGGAATGATGTAACTATTGTGTAATAACTTAATAGGGAATTCATTGTGTGGAACAGCGGATTTCTGTGGAAAGGTAAGTGGCTTTGGTGCTATATCTATATATATATATGATGTGACATTGTGTGTATATATTAGATCATGGCATGTGATACTTCCTGGGGTAATTCCGAACGCCGAATAGATCGACGCGTGATAACACTGCGTGCCGTCGCGATATAAATATGCGTTCTGAAATCTTGTCTGAGCTATCCTGTTTCTTTCATACTGGCGCTAGTGCGAGTGAATGCTAAGGTGCTGGAAGTATGGAAGGATGCAAGGAGGCTGTATGAGACTGGGGAAATATAGGATATGGGGGATGTGAAAGCAAGTTATGAAAGTATGTGTTGGTAGACCAAACCAACGATGAAGTTCAGTCCATGCCAAGGCTAAACCACTTGGGGAGGACAGAACTGGAACAGTACCCTTGGAACATGTGGGGAACATGTATTCTCAAGAAGGCTTCTTGACTCTAAGGTAGAGTCTGATAAGAAGAGTTTGCTGTGGCGTGGGCAGGTGGTCCCACCAGCAAACAGGCTTGTGTACATAGTAGATGTGATCATGTACTATTCCTATATCCCGAGGGATGGTATATTGATCAAGATTATGTTTCTTAATGTACCTTGATGATGTTAGGAACGAGTCTAGGGACTCTTTACCTATTTGTTTAGTTCGATTAAATTAGAACAATAACAGCCTTGTATCACTACTGACGTTAGCGACGACTGGTAGATGATTAGGGATAGGTGAGACCTATGATCAGACTCGTCATTCTGATTTCTTGCTCTGTTTGACGGGCTGTTCTGTGAGGCCAGCTGACATTTGTGAACCCATGCTTTACTACTCTCCATATAGAGATAATGCTTTGGTTATATGAATAACTAACTAGCATGACTGAGGGTTGAGTAGTTATTGGTAGGATGCATGAGGACTAATGTTTGAGCCAGTATACTCTCACCGGTCGCTCTTCCTTTTCAGGAGTTTGCCTGTTGAGGAACCAGTCAACTATAATTGTTGTTGGCAGGAAACCACTTCGTGTGACAGAGCGAAGGGTTCAGTTCTTTACTTATCACGCCAGACTCAACCACACCAGGAACATTTCAGCATTTTGAGTAATCATGCTCATCGAAAGGAAACACCGGTCCGTCTATTATGACGGGGGTTCTGCCTAAACGCAGAAGTAACTGATCTTCAGACACTTGAATGGTTCTTTGGACAGCTCTAGGGGCAGGTCTTGAGAAGAACTACACCAGTTATTGACTTGGGGCAAGTGTAAACCGGTGGAAGGGACTATGGATTATAGTCCAACCTGAATTGTTTCCATGAAATAGATGTCTGATTCTATTAATGTACTGTCTCAGTATGAAGATATAAACTGTGTTCGAGTAGGACTCAGTAACATTTTCCAGTAGCCCTATCTGATCCTACAAACAGGGTGACTTGAAGGGACCATTGAATTGGTCTATACCATATCGGTTCTGCAGAGGGACTGTGCTAGGAGTGACAGACCACTCGATTGGTCAGTGACTATTTAGTTCATCGAAGTAACCAATACTTGGAGCCAAGTCCGGGAAGATTGTCTCCAACCCGGTAGTGTTCGAGAACTGTATTACCAGTGACTCCGTGGGAGTGATATACATGCAGTTGGTCCAGTGAAGTGTGATCCAGCAGTGACTCTATTGTTGTGGTTCCACGTTCGGGAGACGGAGTGGTCTCCAAGGTTCTAGTCATCTCACTGGAAGGAAGCCGGGTGAGTGGCGGACCGACTGGACGGGACATCTGCATCCACACTACTTCTCAACTCGATGAAGACACCTACATCTCTGAGTCTGTCTCTACTCTATCTTCTATTTGTGTAAATAGATTCTTCTATCAGGATGTTCATTTCAGTTCGGTATTCTCAAGGGTAGAATAAACTTTATGTAAGTTGACTTGCTCTTTGTATAATGATTGAGTGTGGTCTCGGACGATGCCTAAGTGTTCATTGTTCAACAGGTGTAGGTAGTTAGTGGGGGTCTAGAATCTGGAGGGGCTTGTAGACGTAATTAACTAACATGAGATCAACCACAGAGTAAAAATGTGTATCTGCTTGTCCAACCCCTGGGGCTAGAATACACGGGAGTGCCAGAGACACCTCGGGTGTGGTTCACTCTCACTACCCAAGGTGAACCCGAAACACTCCGTTACAGAGTGGGGGCCCGTCCGGGATTATTCCAAGATCTTTGTGTGTTGTAGACCTCTCGCATAGGGATAGGGACTTTGTCTTTATCCTCTACTTCAGTCTACCTAAGATTCTACTACTTCTACCTATCTCCTAACTGTCTGACGGACATTTGTGTTGTGGTGATTAGTTAGTACTATTGATTATTGATTCATTGTATTGCTTCACCCACACATACTTGAGTACCCACCTATCATAGTCAACATGTCTACCCAAGAGTTAGACTTAGACAAAGTTCAGGAAACTGGACGTAAGTCTGGTCTTGAAGGAGATGCTTTGAAATCCTATGTCCAAGAGGTGGAAAGAAATTTTCGCCAAGAGGAAAGAGAGAGGAGGAGAGCAGAAAGAGAACTGGAAGCCAGTAAAGTGGCTCTTGAGGAAAAGAGGATAGCGGCTGATACTGAAATGAAACGGCTTGAGTTGGAAGCCGAGAAAGAAAAACGTGACCATGAGTATCGAATGAAGCTACTTGAGGCACAAGTGCCTGCTACAGGTGTAACTGATGGAGCTATGGGAGGAGGTGTACCTCCTGGCTCAGAGTCAACCAGTAGACGTGACTACCAGGCTATGAAATGGCCTTTACAGCCGTTCGACCCCGAGAAGGAACGGATAGACCAATACTTAGAGAAGTATGAAGCCATGTCTATTGCAATGGGTCTAGACAAACAGAAATGGTGTTTGAAACTCTCCCAGGGACTCCGTGCCGAAGGTTATGAAGTGTATGCACGCTTGCCACCGGGTTTACAGAATGATTACCCGGCATTGAAAGCGGCTCTCTTGAAGAGATTCGAGATCACAGCGCACTCATACCGAAGGAAGTTTCGAACTGCGAAGCGAGAACCTGGTGAACTGTTTTCAGCATACAGTGTGAGATTGAACTCATACCTTCTTAAATGGATGGCCTTGGCCGGATTTAATGAGGAGTATGAAAGTTTGCGTGAGTTGATGGTTGTAGATCAGATGCGAATGCAAATGTCTAAACCCTTGCGAAACTTCTTAGGTGAGAATGGGGCCGAGAGATTGGATATAGTCACCAAGTTAGCCGAAAGATACGTTGAAGTCTATGGCGAGACTGGGGACACCAGTCCAACAGATCCGAGATCGAAAGATCCGGATCAAGGTAAGTCAAAGAAGAAGTCAAAGAAGACCACAGGTTCTGATGAACCAAAGAAACAGGTAGGCTCTTTAGAGAAGATCTCGAACGTCAACCAAGGTAAGAATAGCCCACCTAGTTCTCCAAAGAGGAAGTGGAGTGAACGATGGTGCAAATTCTGCAAGTCCAGCACTCACAATACGAGGGAGTGCAAGAGTAAAGCCAAGGACTTTCACTTTGCTTGTCTTGCAGAGGTTAGGGATAGATCTTGCAGGAAAGTGAAGTCGGTTGATGGGAATGGAGAAACTAGACGACCTCCAGTGGTTGAGGAAGTAGAAGTGAATGGGCGACAGGTGATGTGCCTCTACGACACAGGATTGCAATTTTCAGCTATAATTGCATCACACCTGACAGGCCCAGAGCAACTCACCGGGGAGATGACGGAGATACAGCCAGCCAGTAGGAGTGCTGTGGCGTTACGTTGCCCGATTGCCAATGTGGAGATTCGGAGCAAGTACGTTACTGGACGCATTCAGGCGGCAGTCGTACCGGATCCTCTCTATCCCCTAATTCTTGGCCGGAAGTACGTGTTTCTGGGCGAACCAGAACACCCTAGCATCCATAAGTCTAGGCAGGTCAGAGATACAGAGGAAGAGGGTCTGGAAAAGGTAAGTCTCCGAAATACTCACCCGGATAGAAGGAGTAATGCTCGGAGCAAGGATTCGACGGAGTGTCCTTGTTCGGAATGGTTGCCCAACAATGAAAACCCGTTAATTCAGGGTAAGTTCAACTCTGATAGCCAGTCACCGTTAATTCAGACTGGAACAGAGAAAAGGCAGAGGGAACGTAAGTTGGTTCCTGAGAGCTTCAGAGCTAATCTGCTGCGAACGGTACATGTCAGGTCCCCAACCGGACATCTGACTGTAGGGACAACCAGTAAATGTCTATCCCGGTACTATTGGTGGCCGGGAATGACAGGCGACGTGCGCAGGTATATTAGGTCTTGTCCGGAGTGCCGTAAATGCACACCTGAGAAACGGACGAAGACGAAGATATCCTTAGAGGTTGGAGACCGAGTTCTAGTACTCCTCCCAATCGAGGGGAACGAATTCGAAATCGGGTGGCAGGGCCCATTCCTAGTGGATAAAGTGGGGCTCCACAAGCACTATGGAGTGGGGATCCTGGGAAAGTCTACTACTTTCCATTCCAGTCTCCTCATGCGCTATGAGGGGAAGCCCGATGATAAGTCCACCAGCCCAAGGGCGCAGAGATTCGCTGAAAGAACGGTTCGGGGTTCAGGTCAGGTAGCGGAAAGCCTGTCACACCATAGGAAGTCCTATATGTATGTGCAGGTACCTTCTTCGGTTCAGCCCGGTGCTCGGGGGAACATGACCGGCCAAAGGAACACCCACAGTGCTAGCTACACTGAGAACCGTGGTCGGAAGAGGTGGGTTGTGTCGGAACGGACACAGACCCTTGGTCCCTCAGTCCGACCGACTGCAGTCCAGCTGGGTCCTCGAAAGGGGAAGCTGGAGTTGCAGAAGTCCAGTAAACTCTGGCAGGAACGATCGTTAAATCAGATCGAGACGGGAGCTCTGGTCCGCAAGATACTGCGAGATGCCCGATCGCAGTAGCGGAGTAGGCGTGGATCACCCGTGATACTGAATACCTTGTCACCCCACCGAATGTGGTAAAAGTATTCTATACAATATTGACGGGTTAGACTTCCTCACCCGCCATCCGGTCTCTTAGAAAGAAGAACGAACGACATAGACAGCTTCTGCGTAGAAGTGGAACGACGGGGTCGATCCTCTTAAAGTGGGGGCCTATGTGACGAAACGCGTTTATCTGTCTTGGGTCGTCAAGATCCCGCACTATTTTGGCGCGTCATCGGGGACTTTCCCAGCTAAAAATAGACTGAGGGAAGCCGATGGAGGACTTATTATCTAGAATCTTCTCGAAACACCGGAATTCGAGTAACCCGTGATGTTGGGTATCGCTCTAAATTCCCGTGCAGAGAGATCTAGAAACTCTAGGCGGGGAATGACGTTTTCCCGAGAAAGTATCTTTTCTCAAGAAGCACTCGCTTCTAGTGCGCATTGAGTTGGCACGAAGCGGGAAATTGGCTAAACCAGTCATTCACTTACTTTTGTTCGAAGAGAACAGACGCAGGCCTGATGTGAGCCATTTTTTTGTGTCGCGTCTCAACTCAACCATGATTCGGCTGACTGTTATGGAAAGGAAGCTGAGAAGCCCTTGAACAGTTCGGAAGCTGACTGGAGAGCTGGTTTCACCATTCAGGTAGATATTTGTTTAAATCATTTAACTTTGTACGTGTGTTCCACACGCCATTGTTCTAACCTCATTACCTATGCGGATGTCCTTGCATACTAATTAGCAAACCGATCGATAACGCAGGTGACAATTAAGTGTGGGTTTGTTTACCGTGTGCTCGCGAATCAGCTGTTAGGAACGCCGTAATGTGATGTGGGCGATTTGGGTTCCAAATATATGTACCATATATTGCCAATCGTTGCATCTATTAGGTTGCTGTGTTAGAATAAAACATAGTTACTTGTGCCGGATGGAAACTTAGATTATGTCAGTCAGTTGCTGAAGCCAGAAGAACGGTTAGAAAACCAGGTAAGTTAGTAGGTGGAGATTCAGACAAAATTGTGCTTAGTTACTAAGTAAAGGAAGAACTTCGTACTGTGCCACCAGGAATGATGTAACTATTGTGTAATAACTTAATAGGGAATTCATTGTGTGGAACAGCGGATTTCTGTGGAAAGGTAAGTGGCTTTGGTGCTATATCTATATATATATATGATGTGACATTGTGTGTATATATTAGATCATGGCATGTGATACTTCCTGGGGTAATTCCGAACGCCGAATAGATCGACGCGTGATAACACTGCGTGCCGTCGCGATATAAATATGCGTTCTGAAATCTTGTCTGAGCTATCCTGTTTCTTTCATACTGGCGCTAGTGCGAGTGAATGCTAAGGTGCTGGAAGTATGGAAGGATGCAAGGAGGCTGTATGAGACTGGGGAAATATAGGATATGGGGGATGTGAAAGCAAGTTATGAAAGTATGTGTTGGTAGACCAAACCAACGATGAAGTTCAGTCCATGCCAAGGCTAAACCACTTGGGGAGGACAGAACTGGAACAGTACCCTTGGAACATGTGGGGAACATGTATTCTCAAGAAGGCTTCTTGACTCTAAGGTAGAGTCTGATAAGAAGAGTTTGCTGTGGCGTGGGCAGGTGGTCCCACCAGCAAACAGGCTTGTGTACATAGTGGATGTGATCATGTACTATTCCTATATCCCGAGGGATGGTATATTGATCAAGATTATGTTTCTTAATGTACCTTGATGATGTTAGGAACGAGTCTAGGGACTCTTTACCTATTTGTTTAGTTCGATTAAATTAGAACAATAACAGCCTTGTATCACTACTGACGTTAGCGACGACTGGTAGATGATTAGGGATAGGTGAGACCTATGATCAGACTCGTCATTCTGATGTCTTGCTCTGTTTGACGGGCTGTTCTGTGAGGCCAGCTGACATTTGTGAACCCATGCTTTACTACTCTCCATATAGAGATAATGCTTTGGTTATATGAATAACTAACTAGCATGACTGAGGGTTGAGTAGTTATTGGTAGGATGCATGAGGACTAATGTTTGGGCCAGTATACTCTCACCGGTCGCTCTTCCTTTTCAGGAGTTTGCCTGTTGAGGAACCAGTCAACTATAATTGTTGTTGGCAGGAAACCACTTCGTGTGACAGAGCGAAGGGTTCAGTTCTTTACTTATCACGCCAGACTCAACCACACCAGGAACATTTCAGCATTTTGAGTAATCATGCTCATCGAAAGGAAACACCGGTCCGTCTATTATGACGGGGGTTCTGCCTAAACGCAGAAGTAACTGATCTTCAGACACTTGAATGGTTCTTTGGACAGCTCTAGGGGCAGGTCTTGAGAAGAACTACACCAGTTATTGACTTGGGGCAAGTGTAAACCGGTGGAAGGGACTATGGATTATAGTCCAACCTGAATTGTTTCCATGAAATAGATGTCTGATTCTATTAATGTACTGTCTCAGTATGAAGATATAAACTGTGTTCGAGTAGGACTCAGTAACATTTTCCAGTAGCCCTATCTGATCCTACAAACAGGGTGACTTGAAGGGACCATTGAATTGGTCTATACCATATCGGTTCTGCAGTGGGACTGTGCTAGGAGTGACAGACCACTCGATTGGTCAGTGACTATTTAGTTCATCGAAGTAACCAATACTTGGAGCCAAGTCCGGGAAGATTGTCTCCAACCCGGTAGTGTTCGAGAACTGTATTACCAGTGACTCCGTGGGAGTGATATACATGCAGTTGGTCCAGTGAAGTGTGATCCAGCAGTGACTCTATTGTTGTGGTTCCACGTTCGGGAGACGGAGTGGTCTCCAAGGTTCTAGTCATCTCACTGGAAGGAAGCCGGGTGAGTGGCGGACCGACTGGACGGGACATCTGCATCCACACTACTTCTCAACTCGATGAAGACACCTACATCTCTGAGTCTGTCTCTACTCTATCTTCTATTTGTGTAAATAGATTCTTCTATCAGGATGTTCATTTCAGTTCGGTATTCTCAAGGGTAGAATAAACTTTATGTAAGTTGACTTGCTCTTTGTATAATGATTGAGTGTGGTCTCGGACGATGCCTAAGTGTTCATTGTTCAACAGGTGTAGGTAGTTAGTGGGGGTCTAGAATCTGGAGGGGCTTGTAGACGTAATTAACTAACATGAGATCAACCACAGAGTAAAAATGTGTATCTGCTTGTCCAACCCCTGGGGCTAGAATACACGGGAGTGCCAGAGACACCTCGGGTGTGGTTCACTCTCACTACCCAAGGTGAACCCGAAACACTCCGTTACAGAGTGGGGGCCCGTCCGGGATTATTCCAAGATCTTTGTGTGTTGTAGACCTCTCGCATAGGGATAGGGACTTTGTCTTTATCCTCTACTTCAGTCTACCTAAGATTCTACTACTTCTACCTATCTCCTAACTGTCTGACGGACATTTGTGTTGTGGTGATTAGTTAGTACTATTGATTATTGATTCATTGTATTGCTTCACCCACACATACTTGAGTACCCACCTATCATAGTCAACATGTCTACCCAAGAGTTAGACTTAGACAAAGTTCAGGAAACTGGACGTAAGTCTGGTCTTGAAGGAGATGCTTTGAAATCCTATGTCCAAGAGGTGGAAAGAAATTTTCGCCAAGAGGAAAGAGAGAGGAGGAGAGCAGAAAGAGAACTGGAAGCCAGTAAAGTGGCTCTTGAGGAAAAGAGGATAGCGGCTGATACTGAAATGAAACGGCTTGAGTTGGAAGCCGAGAAAGAAAAACGTGACCATGAGTATCGAATGAAGCTACTTGAGGCACAAGTGCCTGCTACAGGTGTAACTGATGGAGCTATGGGAGGAGGTGTACCTCCTGGCTCAGAGTCAACCAGTAGACGTGACTACCAGGCTATGAAATGGCCTTTACAGCCGTTCGACCCCGAGAAGGAACGGATAGACCAATACTTAGAGAAGTATGAAGCCATGTCTATTGCAATGGGTCTAGACAAACAGAAATGGTGTTTGAAACTCTCCCAGGGACTCCGTGCCGAAGGTTATGAAGTGTATGCACGCTTGCCACCGGGTTTACAGAATGATTACCCGGCATTGAAAGCGGCTCTCTTGAAGAGATTCGAGATCACAGCGCACTCATACCGAAGGAAGTTTCGAACTGCGAAGCGAGAACCTGGTGAACTGTTTTCAGCATACAGTGTGAGATTGAACTCATACCTTCTTAAATGGATGGCCTTGGCCGGATTTAATGAGGAGTATGAAAGTTTGCGTGAGTTGATGGTTGTAGATCAGATGCGAATGCAAATGTCTAAACCCTTGCGAAACTTCTTAGGTGAGAATGGGGCCGAGAGATTGGATATAGTCACCAAGTTAGCCGAAAGATACGTTGAAGTCTATGGCGAGACTGGGGACACCAGTCCAACAGATCCGAGATCGAAAGATCCGGATCAAGGTAAGTCAAAGAAGAAGTCAAAGAAGACCACAGGTTCTGATGAACCAAAGAAACAGGTAGGCTCTTTAGAGAAGATCTCGAACCAAGGTAAGAATAGCCCACCTAGTTCTCCAAAGAGGAAGTGGAGTGAACGATGGTGCAAATTCTGCAAGTCCAGCACTCACAATACGAGGGAGTGCAAGAGTAAAGCCAAGGACTTTCACTTTGCTTGTCTTGCAGAGGTTAGGGATAGATCTTGCAGGAAAGTGAAGTCGGTTGATGGGAATGGAGAAACTAGACGACCTCCAGTGGTTGAGGAAGTAGAAGTGAATGGGCGACAGGTGATGTGCCTCTGCGACACAGGATTGCAATTTTCAGCTATAATTGCATCACACCTGACAGGCCCAGAGCAACTCACCGGGGAGATGACGGAGATACAGCCAGCCAGTAGGAGTGCTGTGGCGTTACGTTGCCCGATTGCCAATGTGGAGATTCGGAGCAAGTACGTTACTGGACGCATTCAGGCGGCAGTCGTACCGGATCCTCTCTATCCCCTAATTCTTGGCCGGAAGTACGTGTTTCTGGGCGAACCAGAACACCCTAGCATCCATAAGTCTAGGCAGGTCAGAGATACAGAGGAAGAGGGTCTGGAAAAGGTAAGTCTCCGAAATACTCACCCGGATAGAAGGAGTAATGCTCGGAGCAAGGATTCGACGGAGTGTCCTTGTTCGGAATGGTTGCCCAACAATGAAAACCCGTTAATTCAGGGTAAGTTCAACTCTGATAGCCAGTCACCGTTAATTCAGACTGGAACAGAGAAAAGGCAGAGGGAACGTAAGTTGGTTCCTGAGAGCTTCAGAGCTAATCTGCTGCGAACGGTACATGTCAGGTCCCCAACCGGACATCTGACTGTAGGGACAACCAGTAAATGTCTATCCCGGTACTATTGGTGGCCGGGAATGACAGGCGACGTGCGCAGGTATATTAGGTCTTGTCCGGAGTGCCGTAAATGCACACCTGAGAAACGGACGAAGACGAAGATATCCTTAGAGGTTGGAGACCGAGTTCTAGTACTCCTCCCAATCGAGGGGAACGAATTCGAAATCGGGTGGCAGGGCCCATTCCTAGTGGATAAAGTGGGGCTCCACAAGCACTATGGAGTGGGGATCCTGGGAAAGTCTACTACTTTCCATTCCAGTCTCCTCATGCGCTATGAGGGGAAGCCCGATGATAAGTCCACCAGCCCAAGGGCGCAGAGATTCGCTGAAAGAACGGTTCGGGGTTCAGGTCAGGTAGCGGAAAGCCTGTCACACCATAGGAAGTCCTATATGTATGTGCAGGTACCTTCTTCGGTTCAGCCCGGTGCTCGGGGGAACATGACCGGCCAAAGGAACACCCGCAGTGCTAGCTACACTGAGAACCGTGGTCGGAAGAGGTGGGTTGTGTCGGAACGGACACAGACCCTTGGTCCCTCAGTCCGACCGACTGCAGTCCAGCTGGGTCCTCGAAAGGGGAAGCTGGAGTTGCAGAAGTCCAGTAAACTCTGGCAGGAACGATCGTTAAATCAGATCGAGACGGGAGCTCTGGTCCGCAAGATACTGCGAGATGCCCGATCGCAGTAGCGGAGTAGGCGTGGATCACCCGTGATACTGAATACCTTGTCACCCCACCGAATGTGGTAAAAGTATTCTATACAATATTGACGGGTTAGACTTCCTCACCCGCCATCCGGTCTCTTAGAAAGAAGAACGAACGACATAGACAGCTTCTGCGTAGAAGTGGAACGACGGGGTCGATCCTCTTAAAGTGGGGGCCTATGTGACGAAACGCGTTTATCTGTCTTGGGTCGTCAAGATCCCGCACTATTTTGGCGCGTCATCGGGGACTTTCCCAGCTAAAAATAGACTGAGGGAAGCCGACTATATGAACATGCGACGGAAAATCACAACAGACATTCTTCGATTCGAATGAATAGAGCGCATTCGGAAGCCGTGCTTTTTTGTGGCCTCAAGGGCTTCCCAAATTGATATGTCTGTGTACTGCGTGTACAGCATTGTAACCGACCAATCATATCTCTTGTTTAAATGTTCGTTAATATACTGGACACAGCATTACGACTCAAGGCTCAAGACTCAAGATTCCCCCCCCCCGCCACCCCCTACCCTACGCTGCAAGGTACTATAGGCAGTAGATGACAGTTGACAGACAGACAGCATTACTGTCCATTGTGTTATTGTGCTTGTTATTTGACCTATGCTGCTTTAGTATAACAGTCTGACAACTTTGGTGCTATTTCAGTGGTTAGATATTAATTCTGCCCATATTTCATAGTTGTGGTTTCATGGGGATGATAGACCTGGCTAATTATGGGTGTCTAGTTGGTCAAGCGTCGAAGCTCAAGTGTTCCTTCAGCTAGGAGCTGTCGTCATTTGGAAGTGACAGGTTCGAATCCCAGTAGGTAACAATAGGTTTCAATTATTGTGTTGTCTAGGGTTTCCCGAATCCTTATTCATTTTTTTTTCTATTTCTACTTCTTTGAGCGCCAAGCAATAATTGTGTGTCTTTTTATGAACTTCACACTACTGACCTGTATGTATGCACCAGGATTTGCCAGAGTTGCTAATCAACACGCAAAATATAGTGCCTTCACAAATGTTTGCCCTCATTCAAGTTCAGTTGGTTTTAAAAAGTATCAATTGCATCGTTGTGACATTTTTCCTGTCGTCTTATATTTACTCCCACCCTAGAAATATGTCTCTGATAATTCCAACGACAACTGAAATCATAGAAAGCGGCCATACTTCTTTGATGTTTTGGTGAAAATGTATTCAAATCACGCCACAAACTTGTTTTACAGTAATTCCCGTCAATTCGGTCAACACCTCTGAACAATTCCTTTCCACTATGTGACCTACTTCTCATAAGGAAATTCCCGTGCACGACGGAGAATATTCATTATCGAAAAAATGATGTTTCCATGTGAAGATGTAATACATTTCATAATTTGCACTTCATCTCTGATCCGTAAATTATATTCTGCATATAAACAAACATTGAGATCTGCTGCACAATCTCCAGAACAAAACTGTCTTTGTTGGGTGTACATATTGATGAGTTTATATGCTAAATCGCATCATTTCCCCTCAGTTGTTTCCTGAGTTATGGATTTTTATACGGAAGCAAACATTTGTGAACGCACAATAGCTGGCAAAAAATGCAACAATACACACGGGAAGAAGCATGAACAGGGCTAATATAATCACAGCAGTACGGGCTGTGTGGGCGGATACTGACGATAATCAGACGCTGGCCCGATTACATGAACAGGATGAAGTGTGGTCAGACACATCAGTGCCGCCTTTGAGGGAAAGAGATCATATGCCATAACCAACTCCTTATGGGAACAGTGAACATAAAAACTTTATCATGGCTGCTGCATTGGAGGACTGAGTACGCATGGATATTCTCGACGTTCAGTGATGTTGTTC
Organism: Cepaea hortensis; assembly: GCA_963921405.1. Classification (NCBI taxonomy): domain Eukaryota; kingdom Metazoa; phylum Mollusca; class Gastropoda; order Stylommatophora; family Helicidae; genus Cepaea; species Cepaea hortensis. The sequence goes on from OY992880.1 coordinate 35,800,602, forward strand.
GATGAGCATAGCTTAGCATAACATAGCACATCGTACCATTACCCACACAGGAAAGACTCTAGTGAAATTGGCATGTCACATCACCTAGTACGATAAAGTAAGTCACAAATGTCTGTAGAAAACTAACTAAATATGATAACAACTTGAAACCAGTTTATTTTTATACATCCATTATCTCTTTATTTCTCAACATAATTCCCACCAACATTGATGCACTTATCCCATCGTTTTATCAGTCTTCCCAAACCGGCTACATAAAACTGCGTGCTCTGCTTTCTAAACCACGTTTTTATTTCACATTCAACTTCGGCGTCATTCGTTAAATGTCTCCCGCCAAGGTGGGTTTTCAGTGGACCAAAAAGGTGGAAATCGCTAGGGGCTAAGTCGGGGCTGTAAGGTGGATGTTCTAGAACTTCCCACCTTAGTTGGTTAATTTTCTCCTGAGTTAATCAAGCCGTATGTGGTCTGGCATTGTCATGAAGAAGCAACACTCCTCTAGTCAGCAGTCCTGGACGTTTACTTCGAATCGCATCATGAATCATCGATAGAACTTCACAGTACGATTCAGAATTCACATTGTCACCTTCATGAAATTGGTTAAAAGCACTCCTTGACAATCCCAGAACACAGTTAGCATAGCCTTCCCTGCTGATGGCGTAACCTTGAATTTTTGGGCACAAGGCGAAGAAGGATGTTTCCATTGCATTGAAGCACGCTTTGATTCGGGCTGGTAGTCAACATAAACAGGAAGCATTTCCTTATGAATGTCCTTTAAAGGCAGTCCTTTTACCCACAAAAAATGCACAACAGAACTTTGCTCTTTGGTTGTACACTCCGTAAGTACAGTCGCCATTTTGTTTATGCGCTGCGCATGCACGTGAGACACCTAGCGCCACCTGACGAACGGAAGTATAAAGTTCGATGTTGCTGTCACCTAATGACACCTGTAGAAAACACCAACTACATTTACCTGCCATCCCACAGAACTGTGCGATTTACTTACTGACTCGCACTCATAATACTGTGTTCTTCTTTTACTTTGATCACTCTGTCCCCTTGCGGAATAACACCTCAACCAACTCATGCCAAGCCGTTCTATTCTGTGTTATTTCCTGACGCTCCATCCATGCCCTCCTCATATATAGTTCATCTCTGTCTTTAATTCTATGTTTCCGTGTGTTTTATGTCTCCCACTATGTCATTTCCCCTTGTGGATGCCTGTCAAAGTGCTTTCTAGTTATATTATTCTCATGTGTTTTCCAAGTATGTCCTAACTATCATCAGCCGTCGTTTCTTCCCCCGTTGATTCGCTGATGTTTGTTTAATTCTCTTTATGAGTTCCAAATTGGTGATTCTATCATGCCATTGTGGTCTTTCTATTTTTTTTTCTGCGTAAGCACCAGTTAATGAATGCTTATAGTTTATTATAGTGCGTTCACAAATGTTTTCTCCCGTATAATAATCCACACCTCATTAACCAACTGAGAGATCCATCCATCATATGCCATGCCGGTAAGCGTGCGCTGTCATGTTCTGCCATCTCATTCAATCACCAGAGTCGTGGATCAGCTCCGTGTTTCTGTCTCGACCATGCCATGTGGCCAAGCCATCGAGGTATTTACTTCTCAGTCTTCCCCTTGGTCTCTTCCCTTCGATCTTGCCAGTTGTCACCAAGTTCTCCAATTCATTTCTTCTCATAACATGCCCAAAAAATTGTGACTGTCTACGTCTAATGTCTCTAATCAGTTTACGATCTTCATTTGTTTCTTGAAGGACTTGTTCATTGGTTTTTCTGTCTGTCCATGGCATTTTTGCATTTTCCTCAGAAACCATATTTCCACAGCCATCAGCTGTTTTTCAGCATAACTGCTTATTGTCCACGCTTCACATCCATACAAAAGTATAGGTTCTATGTAGCACCTCAACACTCTTTTTCTCGTTTCAATTGATATCGTTTTATTGGTCAGTATGTTTTTCATCTTGCAAAAGGCTACCTTCGCAATGGCAATTCTTGTTCAAATCTCTTCAAGGCATCTCCCATCAGATGTTATGACTGTGCCGAGATAACAGTATCGATTCATTTGTTTAAGAATATATCCATTTCCTTGTATATTACATTGTGGTATTTCCTTCTTCCCATTGACGACCATAATCTGTGTCTTCTTAATATTCAGTTCTAACCCTAGTTGTTCACTGTTTACAACAACCGCATCTACTAAATGTTGCATGTCCTGTTCATTGTCTGCAATCAAGACTGTATCATCTGCATATCTAATGTTATTGATGTATCGTCCCCCAATGTTGATTCCTTCCATATCTTCTATATTTCTGAATATATTTTCACTGTATAGGGTAAAAAGATCTGGAGACATTACACATCCCTGTCTCTTTTAATAGGCTGATATTGACCTACATCGTTATCAATTCTGATGGCAGCTTGTTGTTTCCAATATATGTTTTTTACAAGTCTAAAGTCTTTTCCATCAATTTGTAGATCTTCAAGCATTCTTATCATTTCGACGTGTCTCACTTTATCGAAAGCCTTTGTGTAGTCAATAAAGCAAAGATATAGATCCTTGTTTACTTCTATAGAACGCCCAATTACTGTTCTCAGTATATACACTGCATTTACTGTGCCCTTGCCTTCTACAAACCCACATTGCTCTTCTCCTATTTCAGGTTGTATTTTCTTCCTAACTCTTTGCATGATAATTCTCAGCAGAATCTTCGTGATGTGGCTCATTATACTAATTGTTCTATGTTGATCGCATTCCGTGGCTCCTGATTTCTTCGGGATTGCAATAAATATAGAATTACATAATTCAGGAGGTATATCTCCAGTATCGTATATTGTGTTCAGCAGTCTGGTGACTTGGTCTATTCCATATTCTTCAAAGGCATTGATCATTTCTACTGTGATGTTATCTGTACCCGGGGTCTTGCCGTTTTCATATGATTAAGAACATTCTGAACTTCTTCAAAATTGATGGTCCTTCATCATTATTCCGATGATCATATTGTTCTTCTCCTGTATCATCATAAAGGTCTTTCATATAATCTGACCACGCATGTAAAATCTGATCTTTTTCTATTATGATTTTGCCATCTTTGGTTTTTAGGCAACCCGTTGATGTGTGTGTTCTTTTGTTAGTGATGTCATTAATTCTTTTGTGCATTAATTTGGTATTCCAGGTGTTGTGTTGATGTTAAATTTCCTTGCAATTTTCCTCAAGCCATGTTTCTTTTGCCTCTTTGCATAGCTTCCTAATGTTCCTGTGAATCTCCTCATGTTTTTCCTTGTTATTTTTGTTATTTCTTCTTACTTCCATGAGTTTTAAGATGTCTTCCGTCATCCATTTCTTGCGTCCTATTATCTTTATTTTTGGGATGGTTGTTTCCGCAGCTTGGTTGGCTGATTTCTTTAATATTTCCCATTGGTCACTGACGTCTTGAAATAATATTTCCATATCGGACAATGCATCGAATCTGTTCTTTACCTCTACGTTGAATTTATCTTTTATTTCCTCACTCTTATGTGCTTGTAGATCAAATTTTGTGTTTCTTGGTGAATATTTGACTTTCTTTAATTGTATATGTAAATTGCTTAAGATTAATCTATGGTCGCTGTAGCAGTCTGCGCTTGGTATAGTTTTTGCGACTTTTGAGGCATTTCGAAATCTTCTGCTGATGAGGATGTAATCAGTCTGATTTCTGATCTTATGATCAGGACTCCTCCATGTCCATCATCTTCATGGGTGCATTTGAAACCAGGTGTTTTCCAATAATCAACTCTTGCTCATTTGCCCACTGTACTAGTCTGCAACCTCACTGTCAACTTCTTAAAGATCTAGGGAACAAGACTCGGGTTCAGACAGGTAACAAACTCCATACTGTATATTGACACTCTAATTTATTATCGTTATTCTGATGAATAATGATTTGGCAGTTAATCACAATATCACAGCATCTTATAGGTACATTGACAAGTCATCATACACATTACTATCACAGCATAAATCTATCAAACTATCTCGTTAATCAAACAATCTCCAGTTTTTGTATATCTCGTCCCCCTTAAGCTAAACCCTGCTTCTTGTCCACTGTCCAGTACTCGTCTGCCCTTGACGGGCGTCGGGTGGACACGGAGTATGACTCCCCTTGAGCTTCTCGTGAAAGTGGTCCATGCACGCTTCCGGCGGGTTCCACCTGTGTCAACGAAGCAGTAGGCAAACTGACCCCTCGTTCTCGAAGGCCCGAGATTGCTCGGACACTCGAGCTGTCGTAATTAATTCCCTTCTTAGGGTGTCTGTCTCGGGGTTGCATCCCTTATATATATCCCCTATATCTCTATGTATATATACCTTTCATGTGAAACTTTGACAGGGTTCCCCTGCCCTCCGTCCTTGTGGGTTACTATATGTTAATTAGTCTGTACTAATTCTGTCAAGGGATCACATGAAGCCATGACAATTTGTGGTTGTAGTTTAGTGGATGGGAACTTAGTAATCTGTATCATTGCACTATGAACTCATGCATTTCCCAGTACACCAATCCAGGGTGATTGCTTAAGAGCTCAATTCTCTTCCATATTCCCAAACCTGCTATCCGACCGAAGTTCCCTGACGCTTCCTGTTGCATTTACAACTGCGTCCTTCTCAAGTATCCAATATGATACCAGGACAATGAACTCTTTATTAGAGAGTTTCATCAAAACGAATTGTCTTGGCTTATTTAGGAACACCTGCAATTCTTTTTCCCCGAATGTGTATTTTGATACACTTTTACTTCCGTATGTTTTATATAGTGCTCAATATATGATCACTTTTGTTTTCACCAAGTAACTACTCATGTCCTTGTTTGCCTGTTAGTGTGTCTACTACCTCTTTACTTGCTGTAGCAAAGTGTATGTGCTTTACTTGTTGGTGTTTAGTTTTGTGAATGTATGTTTTACCTAATGTATATAATGTGTGCTACGTGTGTGTTTGTGGTGTGTAGTATCTTTCTAAGCGTCACGAGCTGGAATTTCCTTTCTCATGAATTACGCAATTTGTGCAAAGCATGAATTGGTCATTCGAGCCGTGAGTCTTAGAATAATTCTATTATATCTAACACTAAACATGTATAAAATATTTAGACAAGTGTTACATTTTACATCAAACGCAGACAAATTAAAAATGACTACTTTTTTGCGTACAATTTGTCCGCTAAGTATATCACTCCATCATTTAATTCATTTACTCTCTGATTCGTATATCATTCATTCAACATAGTTTTTTTGTTAAAATATACAAGTTAAGTTAAGGTAAGTGTTGTCGCCTTAGAAAAAGAAAAAATTTGTCGATATATTACGTTGAACCACCAAGTACTACCTGTACTGGTGATAACAGAATGGTTTATAATTTAAATTGAAATAGTTCTAGAAAGAAAATTTGGAAATTGGAAAATAATGTTTCTGACATCTATGATAGAAAAAATGAAAAAAAAAATTGACATGTTCACATATTTTATGCATATAATAATACAATAATTTATTAAATATCTAATTTAAAATTAACTAATTAAATCCATCGACGATCCGTGTGTTGTCGTCCTTTGTCCGTGTGTCTCTATGATGCTGTTACAGTTAATAGGTAACTCATTGCTGTCACAGTCTCGCGTAGTTGTTTCGCACATGTCGTAATAGTAGTGACATATAGTTGTAGGTCTGTTTGATGTTCTGTTCCGTTAGTTGGTGAAGTCCATTCACCTTCACTAGTAGGCAAAGTTCAGAATGTTTACATTGTATCATTAGTTGTTAATTTCTGCCGTTGGTGAAGTAAATTTATATTCCTTAGTAGGCAAAGTTCAGAATGTTTATACTGCATCGTTAATTACCAATGTGGCATGATATAACGTTAGTGGCCCTTTATTTTTAGTAATCTAATATTTAGCTTTTGCTGTCAATATTCATGCAGTTCTACGGTGAGTGCAGAGATACACTGACTTTCATGCATCGGATTAAAATATCACAGTTTGCAATATGGCAAAATATTCGAGTGAATAGTGTCACTCTGCTGGTGCATTTGGTACTCTTGATAAAATATCAGGGATTAAGTTATCTGTGCCTTTGATATTGTGAATTTCAAAATCAAAATCTTGTAAAAGAAGACACCATCTCGCCAATCTGTGATTTCTGGGTTTTCCCTCATTAATTACCAGCAGTGGCGAATTATCTGTGAGGACAACGAAGTGGGTGCCAAGGAGGAACTTACGTAATCGAAGAACACAGAAAACCAAACTTAAGGCCTCCAATTCAGCTGTGGAGTATCTGGTCTCAGCTGCTTTCAACTTTCGGCTTACATACAGGACTGGTTGTTTCACCCCATCATATTCCTGCATTAGACATCCTCCGATGGCGATAGCACTAGAATCTGTGGTTAATATAAATTGTAAATTTATGTTTGGTAATCTGAGGATGGGTGGATTGGAAAAAATAGATTTCAGTTTGCAAATTGTATCTTCTAAACTGATACTCTTACATAGTTTATTTGGTTGACTCTTGGTCAACAAATTTGAAAAAACTGACGTGAATTCTGCCCAGTTTGGAATAAATTTGGCATAATAATTCACGAGATCTAAAAGACTCCTGACCTGTTTTTTAGTTGTTGGTACATTCAGGTTCAGGATCTTTGACACAATTTTGTCATTAGTGAGTAGTTTTCCTTCTGAAATTCTATGACCTAAGAAGTCAATCTGTCTGTAAGCTATTTCAAACTTAGAAGGTTTGACAGTTAGTCCAAAAAGAAGAATTCTACTGAAAACTTGTCGAAGTGTTTCTAAATGAGAAGTCATGTCTGTAGAGTGAACACAGATATCATCTATATATGACTGTACATTTTTAATGCCATGTAATAAGAGTCTGGTTAATCTAACGAATGTGTCAGGTGCGTTCTTAAGTCAAAAAGGTAAATACCGCCACTCGTATAAGCCCAAAGGTGGTGAAAAAGCAGTTATATGCATTGAAGATGGCGATAATGGTATCTGCCAATATCCTTTTGTCAAATCAAGTTTTGAAAAGATAGATGAATTTGACATATTTAGAATAAGATCTTCACAACTATACATTGGTTAAGCGTCAGTAGTTGTTACTAAGTTAATTTTCCTATAATCTATGCATAAGCGTATTGTTAAGTCCTTCTTTTTCACCAGTACGATTGGTGATGAGTACTCGGACATAGATTTTTGGATGATTCCGTTTCGTTCCAGTCCAGTATTTCTTGGTCAAAGTTACTTCTATAGTGCAGAGGAATAGAGTACGGTCTGCGCTTGATAGGTGTCAAGTCTGTCAAGATTTTAGAATTAGTAATTTTGTCAGTATGTCCAGGTCGGTTTGGGAAAATTGCTTTGTAGTCGTTGAGAAGAGACAGAATGTCTTGTCGTTGCTGTTGTGTTACAGTGTCAGAGATTTTTATGTCATGTATTGTATCGTCGTCGTTTGTAATAGGTACAGGAATTTCTATGTTGTCTGTGTCAGTCTGATTAATCACTGATGTCACTGTTTGTAAATTGTCTTCAATGTCACTGTCATTGTCGTCAAGAAGAATTGTTGCTAATGTGTAGTTGTCTTCATCGTTTTTGTCGCCAAGAAAAATTGTCGCTAATGTGAAGTTGTCTTCATTGTCTTTGTCGTCAAGAAAATGTGTCGCTAATGTCAAGTCGTTTTTATTTTCGTTTGTAGCAGTGTCGTTAAGAAGTACTGTTGGTGCTGTGCTTCTGTCTTTGTTGTCGTTCTTGTCAGTGTCGTTTCTGTTAGTCTGGTTAGCGTCCCCTGTTTTCTCTGTCTGGTTGTTCACGTCATTGCTGTTTCTGGAATGATATGGTTTCAACATGTTTTCATGAAAGATTTTGAATTTACCATCTATACAGATTTCGTAATCAACTTCAGAAATTCTTCTGGTGATTATAAACGGCCCTTGCCAAGAGGTTGAGAGTAAGTCTCTCTTGTCTGGTAATAACAATAATACCTCTTGGTTGGGTTGTAGTACAATAGTTTTTGCACCCTTATTGGCGTATTGCCTATATGTAAAACCTTTCTCCTGTAAAGATGTTATGGCAATTATACAGGATCTGATTATTTTATCTCTGGTGTTAGTTACCATATCATAAGTGGAAACTGGTAATTGGGTGTCTACCGGTTCTGATATGTTAGTTAGTTAGTCAGTCAGTTAGTCGCAGTTCCAACTTCACAGCAACGGGTCGTCTCCATTATGCTCCGTTCCTGTGCCAGTGAATATCACACAAAATTCTCCCCACTGCCCAATGTGAAAAGTGGAAAAGACAGGAGTCTCGACAAACAACAGCCCGCACAAATACACTGTGCATAATGCCGCCACCAGAATGTCAACACACCAGTCCCCCACGAAACACCCAGTTCATCTCTGATGAAATCGGCTGTCATTTTCCTATCTGAATGTTTCCTAGATGTTCACCCACACAGTCCACGAAAATACAGTTCATCGCTGATGGCAGTGGCAGTCAACCAGAAGCCCAGCAGCCACGCATTTCTGCATAAGGCAAAAACCGGTCAACTCTGCCATCACTCCGAACGTTCCAAAAAACCTCAGGCAGATTCAAAAGCATTTCACACGAAACTCACAGCTCACAGTGTCGCGCCACGCACTCACTCAGTAGCAGGGCGACGGAACCATCAAGCCTCCTTAGTCGCCTCTTACGACATGCGTGGTAGGCTACAGTGTTGCTATTCTTTGCTTCCCTTATGGGCCCCGGCAACACGCGGGAGTGATATGATTCTGATATGATTTCTCTGTAAATAGAGAGAGGTCCTCTTGGATTTGCTCCATATATTAATTCAAAGGGAGAGAACCCAGTGCTCGAATGCGGCACTTCTCTATAAGCGAACAGCACCGTTTTGAGAAGTGTGTCCCAATCGGCTGGATTTTCAGCTGTCACTTTTGCTACTATATGTTTTAAGTCCCCGTTTACTTTTTCGCAAATCCCATTCGCGGCCGGTCTGTAGGGGCTTGTAAAACATTGTTTTATGCCGAGTAACTTAGTTACTGCTTGAGTGGCGTTAGAGATGAATTGTGTCCCTCTATCTGATATAATTCTCTCCGGTAAGCCAAAACGGGAGAATATTTGTAAAAATACATCCGTTACATCTTTAGAGGAGATTGATTTTAAAGGGATCATTTCTGCCCATCTCGAACAAAGATCAACAAGTGTAAAGATATAACGATTCCCTCTATTTGAAATGTGGTTTAGAGGTCCCACTAGGTCAACTGCAACTATCTGAAACGGTCTTGAGGCAGTTGTGGTTGCCTGTACTTCTGCAGTAGTGTGCTTCCCCTTTTTAATCATTTTGTGACAAATGTCGCAGGATTTACAATAATTTTTGATGTGCTGGCAAAATTTAGGCCAGTAAAATTGGCTCAGGACTCTGGCTCTGGTTTTTTCGTAGCCCATGTGTCCACCGAATGGTGAGTTGTGGGCTATGTGAAGTACTTTCTCACGATGTTCTTGTGGTAATGCCACCTGCTGTATTGTGGTTTGATTTCTAGAATATAATCTTGTTAACATATTGTTATTTAAAGTGAAACTCCAAGAGGCGTTTTTAGTTAATTTAGGTTTCAGTCCTACTAATTGGAAGTAATTTGACAGAGTTGGATCAGTTCTTTGTTCTTGACTGAATTTACTAATGGTAATTTTCGGTGAAATAATTTGTAATGACTCGTCAAGTTGCTCGTCGTGTGTTTTCTTAGTCGTCTGTCTGGTCACTACGTTAGCGTCTTCTGTTTTGTGTTGCACACTTGCAGGTTTACGGTTTTGTTGTTTGAAGGGTTCCTCAATTCGAGGTTTTATGTTAGTTGTCTGATTGAAAGATTCGACTGCCCCTGTGTTGTGCACCTCTGTAAATTCGTTTAGAATTTCCTCATTGGTGGTCTCCCTTACGCTTTTGGCAGTTGGAGACATAAAATTACGTTCATTTGTCATGTGATTACTGCTTGGTTTTAGAGTGCAGTTTTCTCGCTCCCATTTTTGGATATCTTCTTCTGAACATGATTTTACGTTGGGAAGATTCCCCACAATAATGTCCGCGCATGGGTTTTCTAACACGGCGCACAGTACTTGTCCTGACACAAATGGTGTTTGAATTTCGGTCAGTGCCAAGGGGTATCTTTCAATGGTGCCTGCGAATGTGCGACATGTCACATAGTCGTTTGTGTAGTCTCTGTCTTTAATTAATGTCTTTTTAATGCAAACCAGAGTCGAGCCGCTGTCTCGTATGACTGTACAAAGTTGGTTATTTACAAGACCTTTTACAAATTGCAATTTGCATTTTGATGCCAAGGCTGCAATGGCCATTTCGTTGGATATTGGAATGGTATGGCCACATTCAAGAGTGGTATCCAACTGGAACTTTTTACAAATGTTACAGGTGTTATAGTCATTGGTATTAATGACTTCTAGGGCATTCACTGATTCGTTCTCACTTTCATTCTTGGTGTCACACTGATTAACCTCATCCATTTCTAAATCACTAGATGTGTCTACCAATACTGCATTGGCTTGTTTCATCATTTTGCGGCCTTCACAAAGTCCGCTATAGTGTCCATATGCCCGACAAAAAAAACATTTAACCGCTCTTCTGTAGGTGTTTCTCTTGTTTCTCTGCTTTTCTACCATCATTTGGAGGTGGTGACGGTAGGTTGGTGCTTTGTCACATATAGCATATTGTTCATGGGTCAATTGACAATATTGACAGAGAGCTGGCTTTGAGAATTTAGAACGTGGTTTTAATTTGTTATCAGTTGGCTTAGAGTACTTTGTGCTAGTGACAGCTGCTACTTCATTTTGAGTAGTATTTAATCGAAAAATGTCACGATTTGCTGTATAGAAGGCACTCCCTTTTTGTTCAACCTCCTCAATTGTCTTGCAATCACTCTGTCGTAAGAATTTAGAAAACGAGGTGGGTATTGAGTTCATAATTTTGTCAATTATTATAAGATCTCTTAATTTTTCATAATTGTTGTTTGTTTTTGCCGATGTAATCCATTTATTGAAAATATCCTGAACTGAAGAAACATAGTCTATGAATGTTTTGTTGGGTGATGGTGAAAGTTTTGAGAATTGTAATTGGTATCCTGCTGTGTCTAATGAAAAATGTTGCATGATTCTACGTTTTAGATAGTCGTAGTCTTTTCTCATGTCTTGTGGGATAGTTTCAATTATTTTTAAAGGTTCTAATACTAAATTTCTCATGAAGATCATAGCCCAGCCGATTTTTGGAATGCTATGATAGGACATTAACCACTCAAAGTTCTCACACCAGGCACTTATGGAATCTCCGGAACAGAAGGGTTTGACGAGGCCTTTGTATTTGTTATACGTGTGTTCTTCTTCTTTACATCTTAATTTATTTACGGAGATTTCCATATTGGAGTCAATCTCCATTTGTTTGACCTTTAGTTGTGTCTGTGTTTCTATTTCTTTCTGTTTTAGAGCTGCTTCTATTTCTAATTTCTTTGTTTCTGCATTTAATTCTGCTTGTTTGTTAGCAGCCTCAATTTCCATCTTTTTATTTTCAGCCTCAATTTCCATCTTTTTATTTTCAGCCTCAATTTCCATCTTTTTATTTTCAGCCTCAATTTTCAGCCGTTTTTGTTCTCGTTCGGCTGCCCGGTCTTCTCTCGCTATGTTTTCTGCATACGTTTTCTGCGCCCATTCCGCCAATTTATCTGCAGTATATCCTAATTTAAGCCCTAGCTCAATACACTGTTCCAGTGTTGACATTTTGTGAATGTAAGTAAATTTAAATTTATAGAAATTAATTCCCTTTGAAAAGGTTTGGGAGTACAACAATTGATTATGTCCCTTAATGTTTACATATACACTTTGTATAAGTAATTTCAAATGGACATGAAATTTGCATGTACATATAATAAATAGAAATGCATGGAAAAAATGTTACATAAAGAAAAATGAGTATCGTTTAGAGATACAATAAGAATGAAATCTATGGGACTTATCTGATTTACTGGTGTCTTTGCTGTAGTATTGATGTTTGGTTCTCCGGTTCTTTCCCTGTTGTAGGCGACCAATTTAAACACACAACTTTCTTGCGGTACAATCTGTCGTTGGAATGAAAAAGATTAGTATTTTGTCACAGTTATTGTCCTGTCATGTCAATGTTAATTTGAAATAAGCATGGTTTTAATAACTTTCTTAGAGGGACAAAAATCTTTATGAGAAGATAGTAGCTGTAATATCGAGACTTTTTCGTGTATGGTTGTAATAGTATTTTTACTTGGCAAAGCCAAGAACTGTCAAGAACTGTTTTAAGTGAAGTTTAATAGTCTTGAGCTTGCCAAAACCGGCTTAAGCCCCCCCCCCCCCAAATAGCATGTCAACTTCCTAAAGATCTAGAGAACAAGACTCGGGTTCAGAAGGTAACAAACTCCATACTGTATATTGACACTCTAATTTATTATCGTTAATCTGGCGAATAATGATTTCGCAGTTAATCACAATATCACAGTATCTTATAGGTACATTAACAAGTCATCATACACATTACTATCACAGCATAAATCTATCAAACTATCTCGTTAATCAAACAATCTCCAGTTTCTGTATATCTCGTCCCCCTTAAGCTAAACCCTGCTTCTTGTCCACTGTATAGTATTCGTCTGCCCTTGGTGGGCGTCGGGTGGACACGGAATATGACTCCCCTTGAGCTTATCGTGAAAGTGGTCCCTGCACGCTTCCGGCGGGTTCCACCTGTGTCAACGAAGCAGTAGGCAAACTGACCCCTCGTTCTCGAAGGCCCGAGATTGCTCGGACACTCGAGCTGTCGTTATTAATTCCCTTCTTAGGGTTTCTGTCTCGGGGTTGCATCACTTATATATATCCCCTATATCTCTATGTATATATACCCTTCATGTGAGACTTTGACACTCTCATTCTGTTCCCCTAGTCCATACTTGCCTACTATGCATCCGTCCTGTTGATTTCCAACTTTGGCATTCAAGTGGCCCATTATGATAGTTACTTCAGAATTCTTGCATTTCTTGAAGGCTTTCTCTAAATCACTATAAAATCATCAATGCTGTCATCACTACTGTCTGCTGTTGGTGTATAAACTTGTATGACGTTGACATCAAAAGGTCTTCCACTCAATTTCACCAGTAACACTCTGTCTGATACAGTCCAATCTCCTTTGATCGATTTTGCTCTCTCTGTATCCATTATAATTGCTACTCCTCGCCTTTGTTCTATATTCCTCAGATGTCATAATGCCCATTCCTGTCCATCTGGTCTCACACACACCTAACAGGTTAATATTTAATCTTCTCATTTCATTCTTAATGTTATCAAATTTTCCATCTCCACTCATAGTTCTTACATTCCAAGGTCCTACTTTCAATGTTGATATTCTTTTGCACTCAGTCGCCTGATGACGGTCTGGAGTCACCTGGTGCACATGACTACCCCTACTGGGCGAGGCTGCTCCTATGGAGCACCCATTTACGCCGTTTCTCTGATTATCGATAAGACTGCAGTACATGATATTCTTGGTAGTTTGCCATTGCTTTCCTTCCTAGCAGAGATCATACTGGTCGATGACCGTAGCCATTGTCTCCCATAAAAGGACATCCTCTGCCTACCGTCGTGAAGCTGTAGACCATAACCTACAACTATCTGTCGGTTGCTCTTCAACTTCATCCACCACCTGCACCCATGGCTTCACGTAACCCTGATCGGGGGGATTAACGGGTACTCCACCTTGCCCAAGGGTGTCCCGTAGGCTAGCGGAGGGAAGGAGGCAGCTTACCTCTCCTTTGATATCCCGCCACAACTGAGGGAAAATGATTAGATTTAACATATAACGGTATCATTATGTACACCCAACAAAACTTGTTTGTTCTGGGGATTATACAGCAGATCTCAATGTATGTTTGCATTCGGTATGTAATTTATGGGTCACAGATGAAATGCGTATTATAAAATGTATTACAGCTTCACAAGTGTCAGCATCCCCAATAAGGAGTTAGAGAGTTAATACTAGTCTAGTAGCGAGACACCAGACAGGAGAGACACCAGCGCTATAAATAGCCTCTCAAGGAGACACATTTGTGTCAGACCAGGGGCCAACGCGTACAGGTGAGCAAGGGCTTTCCCCAAGCCATTGGGAAGCATTGGCCTTGCGAGTAACCGTGAAGTGCCCGGTTACTCAAGCTCACAAGCCAGCGTGCTTGAGACTCTATGCACGCCAGACCCGCTACTGCACGAAGAGGACAGCCTCCGTGCTTGACCACGCAATGTGTAGCGTGCGGACAGACCTGACTGGAGACGGTAGAGAGTAGACGTGTCCTGTACAAATGCTATAGTTTCTAGGCAATAGTCAAACATTAGGCTGTACATTTAGATTGTGATTATTAGCATCATTTCTCACCACTTCATTGCATTCGTGTTGTACAATGATGATGAAGTATAACGCTCGCAGAGCCATTGAATTATCAGCTCCAATAAATTGCATTCCTTTTGCAAATGTCACGAGTCATTATTTCGTGCAGTGCGAAAGTAGGGGTGTCCTGAGAACTCTGTAGCGAACAAGTCGCTGACAGGCAGGACCCCAATTGGTGTCAGAAACTAGTGAACCAACGCCAGTAGCCAATTGCTGTCAGAAAGCAGTGAACCAACGCCAGTAGGCGAGTGGTGTTATAAACCACTGAACTAACGCCAGCTTTCAATTGGTATCAGAAAGTTCTGAACCAGCATCATTGAATTGCACGATTTAACATCACTGCCGTGTTATATATGTGAAAATAATATAAATTTGTTTCCATACATGGCTGAAATAATTTTCTTTGGTGATTATACGATCATACCATTTGTGGAGCGTGAACCACAATAAAGCCAAATTAAATCGATAAATTGTGAAATTCTACGGAAATTAATTTTGAAAGCATGTTATTATAAAGAAATCGATAGAAATGTATACAATCATCAGTGAATATTACCAACGTAACCATCGTGTACATTTCATTGTGTGTGATACAGCCATCAATGTCACCATTCTACGGAGTCAGTAAATAGATTAGCGACCGAACTAAAGCCTAGAACGAAGTTACACCATAGTCAGAAAGTGAAGACAAGACGACATTGACTGTCATACGACGAATCATCTAACATATCATTCAGACAATCATATCATTCATTCATTAACACCATTTATCACTATCTATCACATTTTTTCATTCATCATTCGCATGAAAAATAAGCTTGTATTTACAACATAAGCGTGTGTCTAATTTTTGATGCTCTACTAAACAGAAGCAGTCATTGTATTATCAAGTCAAACATTTTGTGAGTGTGAAAGACAGCGGTGGAACATCCCAAGAACCGTATTTTCCAAAGAATTAGATGAGTATATTTTCAGAATATTTTGGTATGCTCTAAATTAATCGTGCATCTTCTTTTTCAGTGAATGTGTATATGTACTAACACATTATTACAAACTATTGTGTGAATATTATTGTGAGACCATATTGAACTAACATTACGCCACAAAATGGCGTCACTAAGTGAGTGCATCCAAGCAGGTAAAGACATGGGCCACACTGGAGATAAGCTAGAAAAGTGGGCGGATCAAAAGTATAAAGAAGAAATAGCTCGAGAGAGAGAAGAAAGAGCACTAGAAAGACAGCATCAGAAAGAAATGAAAGAGGTCGACGAAGCTACCAAACAGAAACAATTAGACTTAGATCATGCTAACAAACAAGCAGAAGAAGCTACCAAACAGAAACAATTAGACTTAGATCATGCTAACAAACAAGCAGAAGAAGCTACCAAACAGAAACAATTAGAGTTAGATCAAGTTATCAAACAAAAACAGTTAGACTTAGATCATGCCAGCAAACAACAGCAGATACAAGTAGACTCAGATACTAAATTAAAGATGAAGGAAATGGAGGTAGATTCTAACATACAAATAGCCTCTAGCAAACAAAAGAGCCAAGAAGAACAAAACAAATTTAGTAAGTACAAAGGCCTTATAAAACCATATAGCGTAGGGGATTCAATTAGCGCATGGACTGAGAACATAGAATTCCAACTAAAAACGCAGAAAATACCTTTGGATGACTGGGCAATGATCTACATGAGGAACCTCAGTGGGGAGCCGTTAAAAGTAATAGAATCCATACCTACAGAGCTAAGGAACAATTATCAGTACATACACGATAGGATAATGCAACATTTTCTTTTAGACGCTACTGGGTACCAAATTCAATTCTCCCAAATTAAGCCAAAAGCAACTGACACCTTCTTAGACTACATCTCTAACGTGCAGAGCACATTTAAAAAGAGGACTAGGGCGGCGAAAGTGGATAACAACTATTAAAAACTAGAAGAACTTATGGTAATGGACAAGGTAATATCTACCGTCCCTACCCCGTTTGCGAAGTTTTTACAACAGGCAGATATTGAGTCCATTCAACAATTAGAGAAACGGGGATCAGCATATTTTTCATCAAATAGGGACATATTTAAATCTACAACACATGATACAGAAATTACTGCTTTTGCAAACAAAGTTCCTGATAGATCTTACAACCAAAAAGATTATCGTAAGAAGGACAAACCATATCAAAAACGACCTCGATGTAACTATTGTAGTCTTTTTCACCCGACTTACTCGATGTGTGATAAGAACCCCGCATATCCGTCACACTTAGAGGCAGTGTTAAAGAAGCAAGAAAGCAGAAGATCATCGTTCAAACGTGCTGTTAAATGTTATTTTTGTTCCAGTTATGGCCACTATAGTAATAGATGTATTGGTAGACAACGAATGAAGGCAAATAATGCAGCATTCATCGATACATCATCAGACGATGAGAGTGACATTGATCCGGAACTTGTAAATGTGTTGCCAACAAATGAATGTGAGAGTGTAGCATTAGTAACCGATATTTTAGACTTTAAGAAATGTAATGTATGCCACCAATTTCATGCGATTGGTAAATTAGAATGTGGGCACGTAATACCATGTTCAAATGAAGATGCTAACGCAGCAAGTGCCTCCAGAGGTAAACTTAAGTTCTACGATGCACTGGTCAACGATCAACCATGCCAATGTTTGCTCGATAGCGGGAGCACTCTACTCGGTTTAAGGAAAGAACTTGCTAGACCAGAGGATTATACGGGTGAATTTGTCAAATGCCGTACTTTCTCTGGAACCATTGAGAAATATCCACTGGCAAAAGCGCATATCAATACCCCGTTCCTTACCGGCACATTTACTTGCGCAATCCTGCAAGATCCATGCACGGATCTCATTTTAGGATGCTTAGATTCATTGAAAGAATGTACAGACGACGACATAAGAGCCTGGAAACATACACATATGGCTAACGCTGTAACAAGGTCAGATACAGAAACAAACTATACTGACCTACAAAATGAAATGCTACAGCTATTAACACCAAGTGGTGCAGATACCAACACTACTCGACAAAATTTTATCGAGGCACAGAACACCGACCAAACAATTACACCTTATTTTAAATTTTTGGGTGAACGAGCGAAAGTAACGAAGAATGCATCTTGGTACTTTAAAAAATTTAACGGAATCCTCATGCGTTATTACACAAATAATAACCATGAAATTCAGCAGACGGTGTTACCTGTAACATACCGACAAAATGTGCTGAAAATCGCACATGAGTCACCGTTCGATGGACATTTGGTCTACGATAAGACCAGAGCCAGAGTACTGTCACACTTTTACTGGCCTAAATTCTGTTCCGACATAAAAAATTTCTGTCGATCTTGTACTATTTGTCAACATCTTGTACGAAAGGGAAAGCATGTGACGGCCGAAGTTCAACGGTCATTATTAGCATCCAGACCATTTGAGTGTGTAGCGGTCGATATTGTTGGACCCCTGAATCAGGTGTCAAGCAAAAGAAATCGATACATACTTACGCTCGTGGATCTATGCACCAGGTGGATCGAAGCTATTCCACTAAAATACATCACCTCCAAAGATGTGGCAAATGTATTTTTGCACCTATTTTCTCGCTTTGGCTTCCCACGATCTATCTTATCAGATCGGGGAACGCAGTTTATTTCGGCTGCTACGCAAGCCTTAACCAAATTGTTAGGAGTAGAGCAGCATTTCTGTACCCCGTATCACCCAATGAGCAACGGGATCATAGAGAAAATTAACGGGGATCTCAAACACATGCTGGCTAAAGTAACAGCGGAGAACCCATCTGATTGGGACACACTATTGCCAGCAGTGTTATTTGCCCATAGAGAAATTCCGCACTCTAGTACGGGTTTCTCACCTTTTGAGTTAGTTTATGGGGCGAACCCTCGAGGACCCCTAACCATCTACCATCAGCTAATCACTAGCTTACCAAACAATCCAACAGCAGTAACACCGTATGAGATGGTAACGGAGACACGCGATAGAATAATGAAAGCGTGCGTTATAGCCAAGGCATCTTTGGAGAGGAAAGGACAGATGTACCGCGACTATGCAAATAAAAATGCTAAAACTATCCACCTTGAACCAAACCAGAAGGTTTTGCTTCTACTACCTGATAAACGAAATTTGTTATTAACATCTTGGCAAGGGCCATTCAACGTTGAACGTAAAATATCAGATTTGGATTATGAAATATCGATAAAAGGACACTTAAAGATATTTCATATCAACATGTTGAAACCATACTTTTCACGACAAGAACAGCAGACAGACGAACAAATTGCACCAACAAAAAAGTAATGAGAGGACAGACGTACACAGCACAACTCCACTAGATAGGGCGACGCACGACAGCGACAACGCAAACACACTCAGCCAGGTAACAGCACACACAGCTAGCACCACAACAGTATTGAACGAGACAGACGAAGACGACATGGAACTACCAGTCCCTACTGTAGACGCGACTGCGACCATTGACAGTATAAAGATAGAAGCTAAACTGACAGACGACCAACGACGACAAATCATAGAGCTAGTAACGGAATACAGAGACATTTTCTCCGACATCCCATGAAAGACAGATAGAATAGAACATTCTATCATTCTGACTGACAACACACCAATCAAGTGTCGACCTTATTCTATCCCTCTAAACTATAGGTCGAACCTCGACAAAGAAATTCTATCTCTTGAGTCGAGCGGAAGTATTCAGAAATCTCGGTCAGAGTATTCTTTCCCTATTGTCCTTGTCGCCAAAAAGGACTCTACTATTCGACTCTGCGTCGATTATCGCCGCTTAAACAAAATAAGCAAAATTGACGCTGAACCGATTCCACCATGCGAGGATTTGATCTTGGACTCTACATCTCGCATATTTAGCAAGATTGACCTCACGAAAGGTTATTGGCAAGTCCCGATGGAAGTAAATTCGATTCATCTAACAGCTTTCTCCACTCCTTTAGGTCTCTATGAGTGGCGCTTTCTTCCTTTCGGCCTTCGTAACGCTCTAGCAACTTTCGTCCGTCTAACTAGGGATCTTCTCCATGGGATGACTAATATTGCTACATATATAGACGACATATGAATCCATACGGAAGACTGGACAACACACCTACTGAAACTGCGACAAGTCTTCGACAGATTGCGAGTATTTGGGCTCACAGCGAAGCCGACCAAAGTAGAGTTAGGTATGGAACAAATTGACTTTCTGGGTCATACCATCTGCAGAGGTCAATTAAAAACTGATGACAGAATCGTCACTAAGATTCTAAATTTGACGATGCCAACGACCAAGAAACAGGTCCGAAGTTTACTGGGTCTAGTAAACTGCTATAGTAAATTTATTCCAAATCTGGCAGAAATTACCAGTGTTTTTTCTAACATCTTAAAAGCTTCGGCTAAATTATCTGTACAAGATGCGGGATTAATTAGCGTGTTATCAAAATTAAAACATATTTTCAGCGTTCCACCTATCCTTCGTATGCCTAATCCAAAACTTACCTATTTCTTACGCACAGATGCGAGTGCCATCAGCATATCTGGGATACTAGGACAGTTCTACGAAGGGAAGTTCCACCCAGTAATGTACGTAAGTCGCAAGATAAGCCCCGCTTAATCTAGATACTCAGCAACAGAACTGGAGGGCCTCAGTTTGATCTATTGTGTAAAGAAATTCCATAGATTTCTAGCAGGAGCACAGTTTGTAATCGAAACCGATAATTCTCCGCTGTCGGTGATGCAATCAGGCGTTCTACACAATAACAGAGTTTACAGGTGGGCCTTAATTCTCCAAAATTACACATTTACCATTCAGCACTTAAAGGGGAGATTGAACACTGTTGCAGACATTTTAAGTCGACCGTCAACCATTGAAGTACCTGATTGGCACGAAGAGATCGACCACCCATCACCAGAAAACAGTAACACTGTAAATGTGAAGTAACTCAGTGCCGTATGTGGTGATTAAGTTACACTGTAAGTGCGTTTTCATCGCCAAACATGTAAC
Organism: Cepaea hortensis; assembly: GCA_963921405.1. Lineage (NCBI taxonomy): Eukaryota > Metazoa > Mollusca > Gastropoda > Stylommatophora > Helicidae > Cepaea > Cepaea hortensis. The sequence continues at coordinate 35,821,103 of OY992880.1, forward strand.
TTTGTGAAATTAACAGTGCTATGAAAAGTGTAACGAACAGACGCATAAGTAACATGCGCTGACACATAGATAAGCTAGGAGAACATTGAAGTGTTAGCTATGAACCTACATATGTTAGTAGGAAACTATATTTATACACGACCCATGAAGGAGAGCATAAAAGACTTTGCCGAATTGAACTATGTTATAATAGTCTACAAAGAACATTGCTCCATCTTCACACTGGAAAGGAGGACTTCGAGTTAGTGTAATTAGATATAGACATGTAACTGTGATTGGTGTATATTATTATTTTATTAACAGTACACATAACTTCATTTTTCTATGAGTATTGCATTGCAAATTGATTAAATGCATATATAACTTTATTTAGGTCATGTGTTAGTTAGAAATCACCATCATTTAGTTAATAAACCATTTAAGATAACACCAATTATAGAAATACAAGTGCTAGATATTATATTAGTTTATCACCTTATAATCAGAACCATTTATAAATTCATTAATCTAAAATATCATTTCGAAACTAACCCAATCATCTAGGAATTAACATCATCTTTTTTACAAATAATACTTTAAGGTAATTAACCCAATTCTCTTAAATGAAAGTAAGTTAGATTATTTCCCTTTGGGATAATTCAGGTCAGCACACCAAATCATATTAGTTACTATTACAGGATCGGTAACAAACCATCCTCATAACTTTGTATATTATGTATAGACATGACACGTGCAAACAAAACGCACAGTCATTTGGCGTGATTACTGTTATAATTCAGCCAATCATTTATTGTAAATATGTAATGTACATATATTTGATGCTATGAAACATATTTTAATGACGAGTGAATGAGTGAGAAAAAGAGAGTATGAAAGCGAGTGAAAGATGTATGCAAGACGAATAAATGCGAGGAGAGAATGGGAGAAATTAGTAAATGTTGAAAGAAAGAGAGCGAGAGAGAAATATAGCGGAAAAGTTTTCCACCGCTGGAAACGTCTTATTTTGACTTGTCTGTGTCACCTGTGTATCCAATGTGTTGTCAAGTTTTATGTGTGTTACTGCCATACTTTAATAGAGTAGATAGGGAATGTACTTCGAGTTTCAGAAAGCGGAGTTGTGGTCACAAATAAGCATAACAAACGTTTGTAACCACAATAAACCGATTTACGGCGCTCGAAGGAACACACACATTTAGTACACTAACGCATACACATGTTAGCAATTTAAGTACACTGTAGTTTATTAGAAAACACACAAACAAACAGGAAAACAAACACATAAAGTTTCAAACACTATTTTGGTTCAAAGAACAACAACTTTAAATTCAGGGGACACAATAACGTCTTAGAAACCTTAATGTAACATTGGAAATAGCTTTTCACAAGCGGAAGCTAGAAGGTGAAAAGTATAACTGTGTGTATAGGAGTTGGAGGGGATATTAATGGGAACATGAACATTCTATGCTCATGCGTTGCACTCATAACAGAGTCAACTTGTATTTTTGTTGTCATTTCGGGCAATTGGAGGACAGGTCAAGACAGAAGTCTGTCACGAGCTCGCCATGAGTTAACCAGATAATAATACCGACGTTTGCTTGGCGTATATTTTCTAGGCCACAACAGTCGTACTAACAGAGTAAACACAGCTGCACAGGTTACATCGTGTCAGCCCATAAACACATTTGGTGGTGAGTGAGAAGGAATGGATACATCGAGTTGGCAGTTCATTAACAGTTAGAATCACATATGATTGTCGGCTTAGGATATGGAATGGTTCCGTTTGTCATCTATACTGCCGGACATCAGACGGAAATGGCTGCTGGGATTGTCACCACGGAACAGAAGATTGACAGTTTATCAACAGGTCGGAAGTGCCCGACTAGGGAGAAAACAGTGCATCTGTCAATTCTTGGTTTCCGGCACATTGAGAGGATTGACGGGGTTATTTGCAACTCTTTGTTGTAACTCGACAGCAACTCGCTGGCTTGTTTTGAGAATCTAAACCTGTGATGAAAAATCTAACATGGAGGGAGCCAGAGGGAGGATGGATCCCTGACAGGGGATGATCTGCCAATGTGCCATCTGTGTGGGCATAAAGGAAAATGTCACGTGATCAACTTTAGGAGTTGCCATAAAAACCCGAGTTGGGACCAACTAGAAAAACTTGAAAATGTGGATCTAGGCAGACATGCTTGTCACTGCAGCAGTTAGAACATCTAACGTGTGAAGGAGATATTTGATTTAGTTTACACGAGCCTGTATGGCTACCATTAGATGTAATTTAGTGTAAACTGCAGTGCCGTAAGGTTCCCTACCAGATCCAAGGAAACTCTACAAGTTTTGGGAAAGAATTAAAAAACCCATTCTGAAGAACACCAGTTCAAGAGTCAATAAAGTTGCATACAGAAACGTAACTTACGCTAGAAGGAAATTGATTCATCAAAGAGAGTGATGCATACTGATGCACCACCCAGCATCATACAGTAGTAACGAACCGAGAACCGGCTAAGAGTACCTAGTGTTAGTACAGTAACAATTAACATTAGTAATTAGCACATATGGACTGAATGGTTCGATGTGCAACGAGGATGATCTGTCGACTAACTAACTAACTAACTAACTGCGTACACACTACAAAAGACTTGTGCAGTTTGTTAAGGAACGTTAGGAATGGACATTGTGTAGAGTGCAACCGGTCCATGATTAACTGTTAATACCACCGGTGTCTATTTCGGATGTTCATGAAATTGGATTACCAGAGGTCTACAGAGGCAAAGCAGTATCCGGCAAGATGGTTTCGGCAACGGGTGAGAAGTACATGTTCTGACGTAACGTGCTGTGGTCTATCTTTGCTGGGATCAGCTGACTGGGTTGCTGTCTGAGAGTCAGAGTCTACACACTTTATAGAACACGTCACACATTTTCTTCACATACACGTCTCATATACGTTACACTTTTATTTTAATAAATTACTCTTTATTAATTTCTAGAAGCAAGAGTTGTTGAGTATGTTGCGTTGGGGAAATATGAGAAGGGGGCATAGTACGACAGTGTGAGAGTGATAGGAAGAGGTGTCCATAGGCTGATGGAGTGTGTTGGACGGAAGCTGGTGGATTCTCCACAATATTGAGAGGAAAAAAAATATATTATAATGTGGGTGTCGGCTCTCCTCACTCCAGGGACGACACTGTAAAGGAGGACACGACATTATTGGGGGCTCGATAACGGGATCTTTGGACAGCGGGATCTCTCGTAAACGGGATCCTTGGACAGCGGGATCTCTCGTAAACGGAATCCTTGGACAGCGTTATCTCCCGTAAACGGAATCCTTGGACAGCGAGATCTCCTGCAAGCAGGAACCTTTCACAGTGGGATCTTCTGACAACGGGGTCTTTTGACACGGGATCCCTAGTTATAAGAGGGAGATATCATTTTGGAGAATCCAGATAGAGTGAATGTGGATAGGGGTTAGGACTAATAGCTTACCTGTTCACACTTCACACGTCTGCATAGGTCTGTGGTCCTGATTCTACTCTTGTCACTGAGTGAATGTGCTGTTTGTAGTAATATCTAGATTTATAGTACTTGTTCATATAGTAATTTGCAGTTATATTGTACTAGACCTGCTAGCTTACCTCTCTGTATAATGGCCACCCCTAAACTTAGCACAGCAGAATTAAAGGCAAGGGGGGAAGAAATGGGATTGGCGGGGTCTGCTCTAACGGATTACATACAGGAAGTGGAGAGAGAGTATCGTCAAGCAGAAAGGGATGATCGAAAGGCCGAGCTGGAATTGAGAAGGATGGAGTTGGAACAAGCAGCTAGGGAATTGGAAGCTGAGCAAGCAGCTAAGAAATTGGAAGCTGAGCAGGCAGCTAGGAAATTTGAAGCTGAGCTAGCAGCTAGGAAATTAGAAGCTGAACAGGAAGCACAGAAAAGGGAGCACGAGTACCGGATGAGGGAACTCGAGTTGAAGAGTCAATCTAATGGAGAAACTGAGGGAGCAGTTGGAGGTTCCTCCATCCCAGGATCAACACCAGTAGGGGGACATGGGTACCATGCTATGAAGTTTCCTCTAGCGGTCTACGAGGAGGACAAAGAGAAGATTGACCAATACCTTCAACGCTTCGAGGCTATGTCAGTTGCTATGGGTCTGGAGCGTAACAAATGGAATCTTAAGCTATCCCAGGGTTTACGCGGGACCGGTTACGAGGTTTATTCTCGTCTGCCACCAGGACATGAGAACAATTATGACGAGTTAAAGACGGCTCTGCTGAAACGATTCGAGGTTACGTCACATACCTACCGGAAAAAATTTCGAGCAGCGAAACGAGAACCGGGGGAGTTGTTTGCCGCCTACAGTTTGCTCTAAAATCTTATCTCCACAAGTGGATGGATTTGGCTGGGTTCGCACATGACTATGAGAGTCTGGAAGAGCTCATGGTGGTCGACCAGCTGAAGAAGCAAATGTCTAAATCTCTCAGGACGTTCCTGGGAGAACAAGGAGCGGAACGTATTGACCTCGTGACTAAATTAGCAGAACGGTTCGTCGAGGTACATGGGGAGGCAGGGGAGAACCTTTCCACCAACTCCAAAAGTCAAGAGAAACATGACAAGAAGAAAACCAAAAACTCAGGAACAAAAAAGTGGGAACCTTATGTGCAAAAATCAGAGGATAGTTCAGAGAAGAAGAAGGAGGGAAGCAAGAGCACTTCAAGCTCTACACCAAAACGACCGTGGTCGGAGAAGTGGTGTTCAATTTGTAAGTCACCCTCTCACAATACGAGGGACTGCAAATCGAAGGCTAAGAACCCTCACTTCGCAGCATGTCAAGTGACTTCCAAGGAGGTTGTCACGGAAAATACCAAGGTCAACAAGGAAGCTCGCCACCAGGAGAGCTCACTCAAGTCCGACAATAGAAAATCTAGGACAGGGAAATGGTGCAACCAATGTCAGTCAAATACGCACAATGCTATTGACTGCAGAGGAGAGTCAGGAGACACTCAATTCGTCGTGTGCCCCGGGAAACCTAAGGTGGAGCCCACCGAACAGGTCGAGGCCGAGGAAGAGACTCCAGACCAGGAAAAACCACCTGTAGTGGAATTGGTAGAGGTTAACGGTCGTCAAGTGGAGTGTTTATACGACACAGGACTGGACGGGGAGGCCGTGATTTCTGCGGATCTGGTACATCCAGAACAATTCACAGGTGAGACATTGGATATACAGCCTGCACAGAAGAGTGCTGTAGTCATGAAGTTGCCTATTGCTAATGTGGAGATTCGGTCAAGGTACGTCACCGGCACCATCAAGGCCGCTGTATTGACCGATCCCATTTTTCCAGTCATCCTAGGTTGCCGGTATGTCTTTCTGGGAATGCCCAGGGAGCCAATCCATATGGGAGCAATGCAGACTCGCTCTCAGACGAAAACGGAAGAGGCAGACGCAATTGTGACTAACCCAATGCCGGGGGAGCTACGAACTGCCCAGAGTGAGGATGATACTTTACGTCCTTGCTACAGAAAGCTGCAGAAAAGTGCTGATCCACCAGGACGGGGGCAGTACTACATGAGGAATAGGATACTCTACAGGAGAGCAGGAAGGGGAGACAACCTATACGGTCAGTTGGTCGTCCCGAAAGCTCATCGGTCCCAGATTCTTCATATGGGGCATACCATCTCCTTCAGTGGACACATGGGTATTGCCGCCACCATGCAGCGGATTTCCTGCCACTACTATTGGCCGGGAATGACAGATGATGTGCGTCGGTATGTGAAGTCATGCCCTGAGTGCCAGAGGGTGGCACCAAAACACTGGACAGCACCGGTGGTGTTGGGTGAGATGCCCATCATGAACTCTCCTTTCGAGAGGGCAGCCATCGATATCGTGGGTCCACTTCCCAGGACTAGGAAGAGGAACATGTATATACTCACAATGGTGGATTGCTGTACAATGTGGGGTGAGGCTATACCGTTGACCACGATTGACTCGAAAAGAGTGGCGGACGCACTGATGGAGGCCTTTACCAGATTAGGCTTTCCGGATCAAATTCTGACGGACAATGGATCTCAGTTTTGTGGAAAACTCATGGAGGAGGTATTTAGGGTGTTTCACTCTAACCACATACATACCAGCCCTTACCACCCTCAAGCCAGTGGACAAGTGGAGCGTTTCAACGGCACGTTGATGACAATGCTCAGGAAACTAGCGCAGGAAAAACCTGATAGGTGGGATGAATATATCCCAGCAGCACTCTTTGCCTATCGGGAAGTTCCTCATGGCTCAACAGGACTACCACCCGCTACGTTGCTGTTTGGTCGTCCAATCAAAGGACCGTTGGAAGCCATGTTGAGGAGTTGGACTGAAGATGGGACGTCAGAAGAAGTGATCTCATCCTATCAATACGTGGAGGAACTGAAAGAAAAACTCCACAAGGGATGGACTCTGGCAAATCAAAACTTGAAAAAGGCCAGGAAAAGACATGCGGCTTATTACAACCGTAGGTCTAAAGAAAGATCTCTAGAGGTGGGAGATAAAGTCTTGTTGCTACTCCCAACGGGAAACAACAAACTGGAGATAGGTTGGCAAGGACCATTTCCCGTGGAAAGGGTGATATCCAGAACCAACTATCAGATCCGGATCCGGGGAAAGTCGAAGATTTTCCATATCAATCTCTTGCGGAAATACGAAGAGAGACCCGGAGACAAGGCAGCTCACCTCATGGCAATGGCAGTTGCAGTGGAGACAGAAGTGGGAACCAGCGAGGGCAGGGAATATCCCTTAGTACACCAGGAAACCTATAGGGATGTGCAAGTGAACCCTGATCTGACCTCCCAGGAGAGGGAAAGGATAACCCAGGTTCTCAAGTCTCATAAGGAGATACTGACTGATAAACCAGGACGAACGAGGTTGGTTGAGTTCGAGATGACTTTGACCACACAGGAGCCTGTTCGCCAAAAGGTTTACCCAGTGCCATTCTCTAAAGAAAAGGCCCTGGAGGAGGAAATACAAAAATTGCTGGAGGATGACGTGATTGCACCATCCACATCCCCATACAATGCGGAGGTAGTTTTGTTACGCAAACCAAGTGGAGAACACAGGTTGTGTATAGATTACCGACTGCTGAACAGTCATACCCAGTTTCAGGTGGAACCTTTGCCGAATCCAACTCAGTTATTCGCTAGGCTCCATAAGGCTCGGTACTTTTCAAAGGTGGATCTGAGTCGGGGGTATTATCAGATACCAGTCAAACCGGAGATTCGACCACTGTTAGCTTTCAGTACACCCAGTGGACACTACGAATTCAAAGTCATGCCCTTTGGACTCAGCAATGCACCCAGTGTGTTTACACGCATGATGAGGACTTTACTAGATCCGTTACAGGATCCATCCATCATCTCATTCATGGATGATATTCTGATTTCCAGTGACAGCTTGGATGACCACTTACAATCCTTGGAGAGAGTGTTTAATAGACTCAAGGAAGCAGGGCTTACCGCTCGTCCAACCAAGTGCATGATTGGTTACCAGACTCTGGAATTTCTAGGCCACACCATCACTCCAGGACACATAGTCCCGGAAGAAAAGAACCTGGAGAAAATCAGAAATGCACCAAGGCCAAAAACGAAGAAGGATGTGCGATCCTTTCTCTCGTTGTGTGGGTTCTACCACAAATTTATCCCACATTTCACTGAACTGGGAGCTCCGTTGACGGAAACCTTGAAAAAGGGATTCCCGGATCAAATCATTTGGACACAAGAATGTGAGAATGCCTATAGTCAGTTAAAGGAGGCCTTGGTCAGCAAACCTGTATTACAGCTCCCTGACCTTTCCAAACAATTTGTGTTGAGAACGGATGCAAGTGCGATTGGAATTGGAGCCGCTTTGTTACAGGAAGGAAAAGACGATGCTTCGGTTTTGAAGCCTGTGGCATACGCAAGAAAGAAACTTCTACAGGCGGAGAGGAATTATTCAACTGTCGAGAGAGAGTGCTTGTCCCTTGTATGGGCAGTGCAAAAATTTCAGCCATATTTGTATGGAGTTAAGTTTCGGGTCCAGTCGGATCATCAGCCCCTGATGTTCCTGGCTACTTCTCAGAAGCTCAACGCACGTTTGATGCGGTGGTCGTTGTTACTTCAACCGTATAATTTCACAGTAGAGTACATTCCTGGGAAGGAAAATGTTGGAGCGGACTTCTTGTCAAGACACCCAGCTCCTGAAGAAGAGGAATGAATCATCTGGATTTAACTCATAGTGGAGAAGAGTGAGATGGACTACTCTCTTAAGAGGGGGCCTATGTCACGAGCTCGCCATGAGTTAACCAGATAATAATACCGACGTTTGCTTGGCGTATATTTTCTAGGCCACAACAGTCGTACTAACAGAGTAAACACAGCTGCACAGGTTACATCGTGTCAGCCCATAAACACATTTGGTGGTGAGTGAGAAGGAATGGATACATCGAGTTGGCAGTTCATTAACAGTTAGAATCACATATGATTGTCGGCTTAGGATATGGAATGGTTCCGTTTGTCATCTATACTGCCGGACATCAGACGGAAATGGCTGCTGGGATTGTCACCACGGAACAGAAGATTGACAGTTTATCAACAGGTCGGAAGTGCCCGACTAGGGAGAAAACAGTGCATCTGTCAATTCTTGGTTTCCGGCACATCGAGAGGATTGACGGGGTTATTTGCAACTCTTTGTTGTAACTCGACAGCAACTCGCTGGCTTGTTTTGAGAATCTAAACCTGTGATGAAAAATCTAACATGGAGGGAGCCAGAGGGAGGATGGATCCCTGACAGGGGATGATCTGCCAATGTGCCATCTGTGTGGGCATAAAGGAAAATGTCACGTGATCAACTTTAGGAGTTGCCATAAAAACCCGAGTTGGGACCAACTAGAAAAACTTGAAAATGTGGATCTAGGCAGATATGCTTGTCACTGCAGCAGTTAGAACATCTAACGTGTGAAGGAGATATTTGATTTAGTTTACACGAGCCTGTATGGCTACCATTAGATGTAATTTAGTGTAAACTGCAGTGCCGTAAGGTTCCCTACCAGATCCAAGGAAACTCTACAAGTTTTGGGAAAGAATTAAAAAACCCATTCTGAAGAACACCAGTTCAAGAGTCAATAAAGTTGCATACAGAAACGTAACTTACGCTAGAAGGAAATTGATTCATCAAAGAGAGTGATGCTGTAACAGTAATGGAGTACTGGGGTATTATTAGGATCTAGTGGGAAACAGATACAGCACGATTGAGCATTGAGAATGAAAGCTGGGAGAGATGCTCAATCGTGACGTATTGGGTTGGCAAAGGAAAGTTAACATCACACCCTTGAGAGGTAAAGAAGCAAGTTGTCATCATGAAGCAATAAACTATTTTAACTTAACCTCTGGCTTGTTAATCTCTGTACACACTGTTACAGGATTAATTATGGAGCATGTGACCAGGATCTGAACCTGATATAATCGCCGGAGAAAAACAAAAACAATGCGAAGTCAAGCCGAATAACATCGCGTTAGAGACCAATTAGTGAACGTGAGAACAGGCGCACCAAAAGATGGCCAGTAAATTTGTAAATCGTAGTTATCTGTGAATACAGAGGCCAAAAGCTCACCCAGGAGTGGTCCTCTGTAAGTCTTTTTCAAGACTTAAGATAACCAATAAAGTAGCGCCAAGAGCCTTGATATAACCGTCACTCTGCAGGGTCCGCAATTCAAGAAGTTTATTATAGCCGCCGTGCTGCAAGTTGATTGTCAGCAACAGGCTTAACATGGACGGTGCCTGAATTGTTGCGTTTCAAGAGCCATTACAGCCGCTGTGAGGGGACGAACCGGAGTGATCATGTCCTGAGAGTTTGGGCAAACCAGCAATTCAGCCAGAACATTTTTGTCGGTCAGAACAAGAACTCAAGAATTCTGTAGAGGAGCAATTCAGTCAGAACATTTTGTCGGGACAGCATGAAAGCCTCCTCGTTTCTTTCGTTGATCGGGCCATAGATTGTTGAAACAGTCAAATATCACTGGGCCTCGGCTGATCCTGATACTTTTTTGGGCCTCGTTATTACTAAGACCCTATCAAATCGTCGAAGATGTACCCCACCCGGGGTGAACGCAAAGACTAATATCAGATGTGACCCGACCAGGGGTTGAAGATTATCCAGGCATCCCATGAGAAGTGACCTGAGGGGAAGAGATAGGCTACCTAAATTCCACTACCTAAATTCCGCGACTGATGGTCAGCTGATGCAGGCACCTGGTGTTCGAACTTAATTTGACGGCGAGGGTAAATTTCTGTATTTAGTTTTACAAAACAAGTGAATTGTGCTCTTTAAAAATTAAGAAATTGCAAATGTGTGATACTTAGACCCAGAAAATAACTGCGCATTGCTATATAATAAGTGAGTGCATTATTTAAATTTAGAAGTAAATTTGTGTGATACTTAGACCCAGAAAATAACTGCGCATTGCTATATAATAAGTGAGTGCATTATTTAAATTTAGAAGTAAATTTGTGTGATACTTAGACCCAGAAAATAACTGCGCATTGCTATATAATAAGTGAGTGCATTACTTAAATTTAGAAGTAAATTTGTGTCTATAATAAGTGTATTCTTTAAATTTAGAGGTTGAAATTGTGTGTTTCTTTGCTTGCCTCGTTTCAGTATTATTTCAGCATGGCGGAACAGGACACCTTAGCACAGGTTTAGCTCTGTTTAGGAATATTTTAGCAGAGCAGATTCATCACGACACAAGTGAGAATTATTTCGGCTGAGATAGCATAAAGAGTAAAAATGTACTTGAACAGAGACTTAGGACACGTGACTGCATGGTTAGGAGAATTAAAGGTGGCAGTCAGCGAGGTAGAATGTTTTGTACACTGGTTACAGAGCAATGTAAGAGGTAATGAGATAAAAGGGAACAACAGAGTAGGAGGGAATAACAAGAGACAGCCAGTGCTTAATGAAGACAGAAGACGATATGGGTCTATGTGTGCGGCTGGTTATGACGAACCAAGTCCAAATGCTTATAGGGTAAGAGACAGTAAGAAGAACAGACATAATAGTGAAAGGTCAGACTGGTATAGTACTGGGCGTGAGAGAAACCTTGTAAAGAAATCGTGGAACTGGCCCTCTCATAGTGAAACCGCCAGAAAAAGACGTAACGACTGGTTTGAAAAGAGACAGAGACAGTATTTGAAGTCAGGGTCAAAGAACAAAGTAGAAAACGTAAGTGAAAATTCAACTATTCCCAAGGTGATTGCAAATATGACTGTTAAACAGGAAAAGAAGACGACGGTGTTAGTAAGGAAAATAAACCGAGAGACACAGACGCAGACAAATAATACAGTAGAAAGTAGTACGCAGACTCAGGTACAACCAGTCAGCAAAGTAACAAAGGGAACTCAAACTGACTTAATAGAGAATCAGTCAAAACCAAATCAATTGACTAAGAGAGACAAGGGTGAATTTAGGAAAGATGGACAGACGAGGACCAAGAACGAAAGAAAGATAAAGAGGAGAAGTATTGAAGAAAGAAATAGTATGGTTGTAAATAGAGGTAGTGCCATGTCAAGTTCTTCAGCTATAGACAGGAAACTAATTCCCAAATGGTGTAGGAATATTAGCTGCCAGAGTTCAAGTTACGGAGAAGATATTCCTACAGCCGAATATTATAGTGATGCTGAAACGGATATTATTACTGAGGATTCGGAGAATGAGAGTGCTGCACTACGAGCAGATCCTGAATCGAGGCGTGATGTTCCCTCATACGGAGTAGTTGCTGGTGGACAGACGGACAGAGTTGTAGTTAGTGACTATATTGGGAAGGCTAAGGGACGAAGACCGAGAAAGAGAAAGAAAGCCAGACGTTTTAAAGATGACTATGAGAATAAGGCCGACGTGTTTGCAGTAAACTATAATGAGTCTGATGAAGGAACTATTATTAGTGTGTCATCTGAGGACGAGATGGGAAGGTATAAACGTTACGTAAGGTATACAGGAAACAGTGAACAGACTGGCGCAAATAAAGGAAATAGAAATAACTCATTTAAGAAAAAGAATAGTGGTAGACAGATAGCGGGAATTTATTCAACGACAGAAAGTGACTTAAGTAAAATAGAAGACCTTATGACCTTAAGACCTGAGTACTTTAACAGGTTGACAACAGATAGTGAGGATGACATTATAAGTGAAAGACAGGTTAGGGTATTGAAAGACAGTGAAGTGTTTAATTTGGACACACTATATAACGGTTAAAATTCCTTGGGTGAAGAAGAAAAATGAAATAGTTTTGGGCTTATGAGAAGAACTCCGGTTTGAGAGTATAGGTATATGAGCTGTCTAAAATAGACAGATGAATTTTTTGGGGTAGCATGGTACAGGGTAGGTGATAGTGATGTTGAGGTTAAGGAAGTACGGCAAATGATATTCCACGTGGATTACGTAATACAGGATATCTACTATTTGGTCACGATGTAGAGAGAGTATATTAAGTAAAATAGGGTAGATTCAGGACAGAATTAGTAGAGGGTAAGAGTATGAATGTTTATATTAGAAATAGTTTGACTCAGAGCTATGACGTGAGGTCCGAGATAGTTTTGCTTGTTGGTTTGAGTATTGTTGACAGGTGAACCAAGACTGACAGGTGAGGTGGTATAGATCGAGGTGGTACTGAGCGTCCTGTGTGTAAAGTAGCCAGTTGAACACGAGAATATTAAGAGTAAAAGACTGTAGAAGTGGATGCTTGAAAAATACGAGTTACGTTGTGTCTGGAGAAGTATAGAATAATAGTTACGAGATTTGTGACATGTTGGAATGAAGTTTGTTTTGAAGAGACAGTAGATAGTGCTGTGAAAGCAATATAAGTTGCGAGATGTCATGTATAGGGTCTGACCTTCGTATAGGAGTAGAGATATAAGAAAACAGTGAATTGAGAAAGTCCTCTGGTTATGCGTTGTTCATACGTGAATATAACTGTAGTCAGACAGGTGTTCGGCGTGATGAAGGAAGTAGGAGAGAGGTGTGATGAAGTCGCCTAAGTGAAATACGTAGATAGAATGTAAGAGTGGCGTTAATATGTCTTGTGTCAATGTGTGTAGAGGAGATCAGTACGTGTAGATATGTGGTGAATGATTGCTGGAATGTTGAGGTGGCGTCTAAAGTATTTTGTTGTAGTAATAGTATGGAGACGTTAGGTTGTCGCGATGCGAGAGTAGGCGTGAGATGAGAGCGAGGTTGTGTGTCATTGTCCGTGTGAATATGAGAAGAGCGGTTGATAAGTGACGTTGATAAATCGTGGTGGAACATAGAGCATGCGAAAATCGAGAGATAGAAAGAAAATTGTAATGTCTTTTCGTAGAATATCTGAACTTGGAAGGAAATTATGGAAGTTATATGCTGAATTAACATTATGAATGTTTAGTATTCTTGACAGGAAAATGGCGAAGCAAGAGTGCCTAAGACTGAGAAACGAGGAAAGAGAGGTCTGCTGTTGGTTATAAGTGGCGTAGGTTGCAGTTCTGAAAGAGTTCCGAGAAGTAACAAGAAGAATGAAAGATGCGGAGGTAAACATGGTTAGTAAAATGAATGTTGGAGAACGTGTTCCGAGGAGGGTGACCGGTTTGATTGTCGTCACGATGTAAGAGTGCTAGGAGAGACCTGAGGATAGCTATAGTAGTGCTAGTGAGACGTTGAAAGTATTGAAGCAGGAGGATGAAATATTAATTGCGTCGGGTAGACGAGAAAGTTGGAAGTGGAATTGGTGGTTTTGGTGAGAGGTCTATAATAAATAGACAAGTTCTTTTGATGGGAGTAGCATGGTGGAGATACGGTAGTTAACAGTAATGATTAAGAAGTGGTAGTGATGTTTTGTATAAAGTCAAGGGAAACAATAGCTGTGCCGAGCCACAGGTTATTAATAAGTGGATGATGGTTAGTACATTGAGTTGACATTGGAATAGTCGCCACATTAGGAAGGGATAAAAGGAGTTGACCTGTAGTTTACAGTGATTGAATTCCAAATAATGTGATGTGTAAGGAGTTAGTTTTGTAAAATATTGTGAGGGGAGATAATCAATGGTTGACTTCCAGAAAATGGAACGGTCAGTTGTGGAGTGGTGATTGTGGTTGAGGAGAACAAATATTGTTCTAAATTAAAGAAGTTAGTCTGTGGTTAACAGATATACATACGTAGCAGTGAGGTGTTTTGTTTTCTCGGTTATGGGAGGCCAAGATTGATGGGCCACTGTGTGTATTAATTTGAAGGGAGTTGTATTTTTTTGAAAACCTTCTTTGTAGAGAGAAGACAATTGTTTTATCTTGTTTTATGGACTCTAGTTTTGATGCCTCATATATAATATGTTTTTTTTTGTTGCTCGATTTGGTCCTGTAAAATGATTGTTATTATTTTAGAATAAGATTATTGTGTTTGTAGACTTTTGTGTGTAAACTACTGGTCCGTAAAAGAGACCAGTAGTATTAGGTAATAATAGAATAGGATGTATGTTGTATCATCATCACCATCATCATCACCATCATCATCATACCTTTAGTTGAGTTGAGGGGAAACATAAATGATTGTTACAAAAATTTGGGGGGGTTTGATGTCCAGTTGTGATTTTATTTCGCTGTTTTGTGTGTTAAATAGTAGTTAGTTAAGTTATGTTTAAGTTACAGGGTTTTGTCTAGAATAAAGACAATACATGGGCTTTATTTTAGTCCTTCGTTCAGAAAATAGTAATAAACTACTGGGGACTAGAAGAGAGACATTTATTTGGGATCCTTCGTTCAGAAAAGAGTTAATAAAACTACTGAAGAGCTAATAAAGAGACACATTCTCTTTGTGAAGAATAAGTTCATGGGTATTTTGTTGCTGTGATAATCAGCATAGAGAGGTTAATAGTTAATATGGTTATGAAGTAGTGGAAATATATGGATTAGAAGCCATATGGGGAAAGAAAAGATTACTATAGCAGTGGGGTAAATAAGGAGAAAGTTTTAAAACATGGGTTACATGGGGTCAGAAGAGCCATGATATACACGAGAATGCTGGGTTATAGAAGAATAAGAAAATTACCCCAGAGAGTAAACGTGAATTGGATCCATGTTTAACTAGACACTGTGGATAACAGTACAATAATAAAGGGGTGTAAGTGTGTAGTCGAGACATAATGACATGGGCTGTTTGAGAGTCCGTAATATATGGGCTGGGATAAAGTTAAAGGCAGGGATAGGATATTGTTGCTGTTAGTAACGGCATGAAGGGAGATTTGAGTAGTTGTGCCCATAATAAATGGACAGTAAGGGGGCAAGAGAGGTATATTATGTGAAGTGATCTGTATGGGAACAGGTCTTGATTTTTAATTGTGTCCTCGGGACGTCTTTTGTGGTTGACATTACAATGAGAGCTTGAAGTAAGGTTCAGAGACATAAAAGTAGTAGTGTCTGTAATATATATTGGATGTTTTTGATGCTGTAGATAGCAGCGTAAACGTTTATCATAATGGTTTAGTAAAGGGGGTGTGTGATTTAGGTGAGTGTGGTTTTAGACTTTATTACATAAAGTCTCAAATGACATAGGAGGGTAAAGGAGTATGGTTTAGTAAAGGGGTTGTGTGATTTTTAGCTGAGTGTGGTCTTTGTGTGGAAGAGTTCTACTGCTTCTTTTTAATACCGGTGGCCACCGATTCTTTAGCTTTCTATCGTGTGAAAGTGATTTCAAGTTAGTCGAAAGGGGAGAATGGTATCAGCGTTTGAAATAGTAAGCGGAATGCTTATGAAGTGGAAAAGTAATAATTAAGAAGTTGGGTTACAATGTATTTTATAAAGTTGATATTGAATTGTTATTAAAGATATGTAAATATGTTATGGTTGTTTAAAGAGCCAGAAACGAAGAAGAAGTGGGTTGATATATATATATATATAGCAGGGGAAGAGTAAAAGATATATTATTTACTTGAGATGATTTAGGGAAGATTAGAGGAAAAAGAGGGAATAGAGTAAGGGGATTAGGAGTAAAGATTTTTCCTTTATAAGGAAAATTCTTTAATAAACATGGGGAGGTGTAACAGTAATGGAGTACTGGGGTATTATTAGGATCTAGTGGGAAACAGATACAGCACGATTGAGCATTGAGAATGAAAGCTGGGAGAGATGCTCAATCGTGACGTATTGGGTTGGCAAAGGAAAGTTAACATCACACCCTTGAGAGGTAAAGAAGCAAGTTGTCATCATGAAGCAATAAACTATTTTAACTTAACCTCTGGCTTGTTAATCTCTGTACACACTGTTACAATGCATACTGATGCACCACCCAGCATCATTCAGTAGTAACGAACCGAGAACCGGCTAAGAGTACCTAGTGTTAGTACAGTAACAATTAACATTAGTAATTAGCACATATGGACTGAATGGTTCGATGTGCAACGAGGATGATCTGTCGACTAACTAACTAACTAACTAACTGCGTACACACTACAAAAGACTTGTGCAGTTTGTTAAGGAACGTTAGGAACGGACATTGTGTAGAGTGCAACCGGTCCATGATTAACTGTTAATACCACCGGTGTCTATTTCGGATGTTCATGAAATTGGATTACCAGAGGTCTACAGAGGCAAAGCAGTATCCGGCAAGATGGTTTCGGCAACGGGTGAGAAGTACATGTTCTGACGTAACGTGCTGTGGTCTATCTTTGCTGGGATCAGCTGACTGGGTTGCTGTCTGAGAGTCAGAGTCTACACACTTTATAGAACACGTCACACATTTTCTTCACATACACGTCTCATATACGTTACACTTTTATTTTAATAAATTACTCTTTATTAATTTCTAGAAGCAAGAGTTGTTGAGTATGTTGCGTTGGGGAAATATGAGAAGGGGGCATAGTACGACAGTGTGAGAGTGATAGGAAGAGGTGTCCATAGGCTGATGGAGTGTGTTGGACGGAAGCTGGTGGATTCTCCACAATATTGAGAGGAAAAAAAATATATTATAATGTGGGTGTCGGCTCTCCTCACTCCAGGGACGACACTGTAAAGGAGGACACGACAAAGTCAATAGATGAAAGTCAAAAGACAAAGGGTCAAAAGACGGAAGCCAGGACATAAGTCATAAGACAACGGTTCCGGTTCAAAACAATTCCCAAAGATATCTATAGAACCAACTATATTGATACATGGGCTACTTAATTAGCCAAGTGAAAAGATAGAACAGTGTGAGTAAAGGAAGAAGAGAGTTGTTCTATCCCCAAATGAAAGATTTAAAACTTATTGGAGATCTGACAAAATTGGAACAACCAATTTTTCTTTGTGACCAGACGTGTTACAAACATTAGTAAAAGGGAAGAAACACTTCACAGAGAGAGGGGGAGCCTGTCAGCATCCCCAATAAGGAGTTAGAGAGTTAATACTAGTCTAGTAGGGAGACACCAGACAGGAGAGACACCAGCGCTATAAATAGCCTCACAAGGAGACACATTTGTGTCAGACCAGGGGCCAACGCGTACAGGTGAGCAAGGGCTTTCCCCAAGCCATTGGGAAGCATTGGCCTTGCGAGTAACCGTGAAGTGCCCGGTTACTCAAGCTCACAAGCCAGCGTGCTTGAGACTCTATGCACGCCAGACCCGCTACTGCACGAAGAGGACAGCCTCCGTGCTTGACCACGCAATGTGTAGCGTGCGGACAGACCCGACTGGAGACGGTAGAGAGTAGACGTGTCCTGTACAAATGCTATAGTTTCTAGGCAATAGTCAAACATTAGGCTGTACATTTAGATTGTGATTATTAGCATCATTTCTCACCACTTCATTGCATTCGTGTTGTACAATGATGATGAAGTATAACGCTCGCAGAGCCATTGAATTATCAGCTCCAATAAATTGCATTCCTTTTGCAAATGTCACGAGTCATTATTTCATGCAGTGCGAAAGTAGGGGTGTCCTGAGAACTCTGTAGCGAACAAGTCGCTGACACAAGGAAACATTAGTCTTCAACTTTGAATATTCTCAGTGGACAGGGTTATTTCTGCATGGGAAGCACGTCACATGGTCTAATGGAAATGTTCAATCTACATCTGTTTTTGTGTGGGCTCTGTCCGAATTCAATCTACATCTGTGAACTGTGGGCTCTGTCGGTATTCAACCCACAATTCTGCCCGTTGAGCTGAATCTGCTTCGACTTTCCAGGTCGTGCTCGATAAATCACTGGGTATGCACGAGTGGGTGTAACTGTGTGACTCTAGCCAGCGTGGTGCATTAATGAGCTCCAATACTACAATTGTTACAGGTCGGCGTGGCTTAGAGGTTTAACGGGCTTAAACTTTCTATTTCGGTCGGCGACGTAGTGGGTTCCATCAGCTGCACTTCAATGTTGACTTCTCGTTCAGAAAGCAAAGATATTTTTTTTTTTGCATATCCATTACAGGACATCGCAGTCAACACCAGCATTTCTGCCGTTGTGATCTCTTGGCAAGTTTACGTTCAGTAGTTTAACATTGAAGTCTGAACGATTGGCGCCGATACCAACGCAAAACCAACGCAACGCGGTCTGCTGCCAAATCTCGTGCAGCTGTGTTTCGAACGCGGGTATACGGGATTACGAACCGCATCGGTAACATCTTCGCCACGGAGTCCGGCAATGATAAATTACTGAACGTTAAATTGCCTAGATAACCACAAACAGTCATTAGTAGTTGGAGTTGACTGCGACGTCCTGCATAGGATATACAATTTTTAAAACAAACAAAGAAACTACAATTGTCATTCTGTCGGTGGGAACTATGTGGGAACAGCATGGGGAACTCTTTGGAGACGTTAGAAGAGGGTGAGGGAGCACGTGTTGGAGTGTCCTGAGGGCAATCATGTCGATGGTGATTCTTGAACTCTGTATTATGTTCTTAAACACCCGGTGTGCTGATCCTGAGGTAAGGGGTTCAACCCCTAGACCGGACAGTTGGACTATGATGTTGACTTCTCGTCCTTGACATGGAGACGTAAATTACAAGTACCTCTGAAGTTGGAGTGAGTTGGCCTGATGGCGGGGGACATTTGTAATAAGGAAAGCTAATCCACACGCAAAATTCAGCCCAGTGCTATTAGAAGCAGTTTGTATGGACTATGCTTGAGTGAAAGCGAACGAGCGCAAACACGAAAAACAAAAACTATGTATTCACTATTCTGCATGTAGATGAACTTAACGAATACCCACTGCCTTCAATAACGATTCGTCTAAAAAAAAGAGTGCCAAAAAGAGGACCAGCATACTTGTAATGTCGGCCAGGCGGTCCGTGTTTGCACATCACAGTATCTCCATCGTCATATTTGTCATTAACAGATTCAGTGCCTGGGTCGTCGCTGGAGCTACCGAGTTCGTGCTTTGTACGAAGCTTTCCGCGTTGCGGAATGAGACTGAGCCTTATGGAATAAAACCCGGTGCAATGAAGTCGACTCTTTCGATTTTTAAGCGACTTTTTTTTTTTAAAGATTCAGTGCCTAACAAAAAATAGATTTGTACCTAACAAAAATGGATGGTAGAAAATAGGCAGTAGGAGTGTGCCACAGTTATGACTTTAAACGTTGTTAATATGGTAGCAGACATGTGTATTATATGTCAAATTAAATGGGGTTGCTTAGGGAGAACTACTGTATATAATAAGCCCATGGCAGAAACGGGAAGCTGTTTGAGACGATTAATCATCCCATGGCACTTAATGAGTTAATGAGGACATTGGTCTCAGAATCTTTAGCTACTGGGTTTCACTTTCGGCAACCCTTATCGAACTTGATGACAGAAAATATGTCCCTCAATGTTACAGGTACTGTCCTTGCCAGGATCAGTATTCGCGATTGCACATACTAGTTAAGTCTTCATCTCGGCAGTTTCTTTATTCAAACCAAATATGCCAGTACGCGGTTTTGTGTAAATTACATCTAGAGATAGAAGTGGGCCACTGGAGACAGAAAGTAGTAGCTTTACTTCTGATACCTTTTGTTGCGCTTTTTATTTTGAAAAGTTCGGTATGTTAGAATGCATAATTTATTAGCTTATAATCAAAGGTGTGAACTGGAGGTCCCAGTTAACTGTGAAGTTAACAGCCTAGTGATAGCAAATATAGACAGAGTGATGCTCACAATTCCTTTAATGTTTGAAGCTCGCGGAGTTCTTACATTTGTGTGTAATGTCAGCAAAGTGTTAAGGGGACAAGGCACAGCGTTAATCTCTGGTCTGTCAAACTGTAGCCTCATTTTTGCATGTACCGCTGGGAAGCGAAATTCCCTCAGGAAAATAGCCTCTCTTTCATCTTCGCCTGGCGTCAGCGTGACGAAATGGATAAGAGCACTCGTTCATAAACATCCGGTGTGCTGATTCCGAGGTAGCATGTTTAACCCCTACACCGTTTAGTTGGACTAAAGTGTTGAAGAGAGGCACTGGAAAACATCAAAA
This sequence comes from Cepaea hortensis, assembly GCA_963921405.1. Lineage (NCBI taxonomy): Eukaryota > Metazoa > Mollusca > Gastropoda > Stylommatophora > Helicidae > Cepaea > Cepaea hortensis. The sequence continues at coordinate 35,841,549 of OY992880.1, forward strand.
CGACTAGAAAGATCAAGGGGAAGAGGGGCAAGGGCAGACCAATAGAAATGATGCTAGATGGACTGAGACGGTGGCATGGAGGCATTTCATTAGCAGAGTTGATTCAGAAGGCCAAAGATCGAAATATGTATAGAGATGCAAGTGCCTACGCCAGCTCGCAGGGCACTTGATGATGATGATCATGTTCTATTTCTTAACAGAGCAAAAGGTTGGCTGTTCACTTACATCAATTCCTGGTTCTTACAACTAACTGGACTGTCTTTCTCTTACATCAATTCCTGGTTCTTACAACTAACTGGACTGTCTTTCTCTTACATCAATTCCTGATTGTTACAACTAACTGGTATGTTAGAATGCATAATTTATTAGCACCAGTCTTACATCAATTCTGTGTTCTTACAACTAACTGGACTGTCTTTCTCTTACATTAATTCCTAATTCTTACACCTAACTGGACTGTCTTCTCCTTACATCAATTTTGTGTTCTTACAATTAACTGGACTATTTTTCTCTTACATCAATTCCTGGTTCTTACAACTAACTGGACTGTCTTCCTCTTACATCAATTCCGTGTTCTTAAAACTAATTGGACTGTCTTCCTCTTACATCAATTTCTGGTTCTCACAACTAACTGGACTGTCTTTTTCATACATCAATTCCTGGTTCTTACAACTAACTGGACTGTCTTCATCTTACATCAATTCCTGGTTCTTACAACTAACTTAACTGCCAGTTGTGTGTTTTATCAAAGTGTTAACTGTGGCTTATGGGTAGTGAACGCCGTTTCACAATACCAACATGCTGGTTTCGACGTCAGCTGCAAAGATATGGAAGCCAAACGTGTTACGTTGATTTCTACAGTGGTGCGAGCGTCGGTGATTCAGAAAACTACCAAACGCAAAATTACTGGCTGCAAAATTGCCTTGAAAATCCCAAACTGCCAATAAGTGCTGGAATAATTGCAACGTTTCCTCCGAAGTCGGAGAGTGTCTGCCTGTACGGCGAGGAACCACCAGTCTGCACACCAATAAGCCAGACATGGGACAACGGATACTCACGCAAACCTCAGGTCCTGTATGACATCACACTGATGTTGGACAACAGGATGCCTTCATCCGACATACAGGACTTCGCGTTGGAGCTCAAGCCAACGAACACAAGCAAGCAAGCAAGCATTGCAACGTCTTGTTTAAGGAAACGCAACTAACTTTTAAAAGGGTGTTAAATTAATTTTTTATCTAATGTAAATTGCTTTATTATATTAATTGGTGTTGGTTTAGAAACTCGCTTATGTTCACGATTATTACGTTGATTTGTTTGTCGTGTGTAGTCACTTTAAGTTTGAATGTCGTCTTTAGTTGACCGTTGGTATTTGTTGGTATTTGGCTAGTCCTTTCCACGAGCACCACGTTGGTGATGTTGTCATGCCTGCATCCAGAGCTATGCTATACACCAGCACACCGTGAAATGTGTTGAATAGTAGTCCCGTAGCACATATTGCTGTTCAGGTGTAAAGTCTTAGACTTGCGGGTGTTGTAAGCCCCGGCAAAATGATACAGATCCATCCCTCACCAACTCACTCCAAGCCACACTATTGTTAGTGATGCCATGCAGCTCTGTCCATGTCTTTTCCTTTTGTTTATTTATGTTTCTACTTCTCTTGACGTGAGCTTTTAGAGCTTCCTCTGTTTCTTGTTTCCCTGTTGTTTCCAAACTAACTAACTCACCCCTAGACTACCCTATCGTTAGCTATCTCATGCAGCTCTGCCCATGCCCTTTCTCTCTTTTGAGCAGGCATCAGTTAATGAATGTTTGTAGTTTATGTGTAATCGTTTTCGTTGCTCTCCACGATCCATACTGTGGTGCTAATTTTACATTAGAATTGAATAATCTTAGTTTTGTCTTCGGTTTAATTTCTTTTGGATGTCCACACATTCCCTAATGCTTTCAGAACTCCTCTAGCCGTCTGTATGCTTATTCTGAAACTTTACCTGTTGCACTCCTCTGTTTACATTGCTACCTAAATAGGTGTTTGATTCTGTGTCTTGAAGTGAGGTTTCCCCAGGGGAGATCGTGTTATCATTGGCTTGATTTATTCTTGTTGTCTACTGGGAAGCTTTTTTCGCATATCTTATTACAAGACATCGCTGTCATCACCAGAATTTTACCACTGTTGTTGATTTCTTGGCAAGATTATGCTCAGTAGTTTGCCATACTGTAGTATATTCTCACTGACCTTCCATAAAGTTTGGCATTCCATGAGAATGGATGTAAGCAATGCGAGATTATTGCCGGCCCGGCTAGGTCACGTGACATAATCGCGATACGAACACAAAAGACTTGATTCAAGAGGGTGATCTTGTGGGATGACGAACTATGACAGCCTAAGCTTACCGACATGATCATCCAGTGTCTTGCCGGCTGGCGTGGGCGATCATACCTCTCCACAAATTACGATCTCCGACGTCATGGGTCAGTTCGCATGTTGACTCTCTTGCGTGCTACGACACTAGACTGTCAAGAATCTTCTCACGCTGTCTACCTCTATGTCTTTTTCCGCAAATCTTTCCAGTTGTCACAACATGTTCCAATTTTTGCCTTCTCATAATGTGGCCAAAACGATGATTGCCACATTCTGATGTATGTGATAAGTTGTCTTTGCGACTCAGCTTCCCTTAAAACGTCATGATTGCTCATTTTGGCTGTCCAAATAATTTTCAGCATTTATCGACATGATACATGATAGTGAGTCCACTCTTATTTGCACGGGAGTTTAAAACAATGGACTTTTATACTTCTGCTGTTGTTTACTCTTATTAGTTAGTTACAAGTCAGTTATAGGACGTCGCAATCAACCGTGGCATCTTTATATGTTTGTGATTTGCTAGAGAAGGTCGCGTACAGTAGCTACCCTCCCTAGAAGGTTAACACATGCTCACCCGCATGGTTGTTGCTGGAGGTAACTATTGTAGCACGGTAAATGTATTACAGTGTGAGGATAATGTTACCCTAGTGCGTGGTCGAAGAGCCACAGTTAGACACGTCTTTGGAAGCACACAAGACATCGCAAGCGGTTATAATCCCTTCTGCTTGGTGATTTGTAACAAAACATGTTGCAGTCGTCAAACGAAAAAAAAAAAATTACCGTTGTTTTTTTTTTTATTCGCGCCGCTGTATGGCCCTACAGTGCAGGGTCAAATGTGTACCGTGTGGGTGTGAATTTTTTATTTGACCTAAATGCGACTATACTGTCTTTGTTTGCTGAATCCAGATCAGTGTGACAGAAATTCTTATATTAAGATGTACTTTTAATCCGTCTCTGTGGCGAAGAAGGGGTTACGCGCGGAGTTCGTAATCCCGCATACCACGTTTGAAACACAGCTGCGAGCGATTTGGCAGCAGACCGCCTTGCGTTGCTATTCATAAAAATTATGAGTGCCCGTCGTTCAGAAAGCAATGGCAAACTACTGAACGTAAACTTGCCAGGAAATCACAAACAAGCAAAACATGCTTGGGTTGACGGCTACGTCCTGTAAAGGATATTCAACTAACATATTTTAACAATGTGGTTTGGGAGCTCCGGTGGTGTAGTAGTTAGCAACCCTACCTGCCAACATATTGGTCACGGTTTCGAATTCGAATCGATGCGTACTATTTTTTATATTTGCCTAGGCTCCCGGGCCGACCCAGCCTTAAACGGTTACCAGGACGTGTCTTCAGAAGTAAACGAGGCCGGCACGATATAGTCTATATCGTTCATTGAGTGTCGGTTGATCTCCTCGACGTTCGACACAGGACGTCACAGCCATCTTGTGCATCACAGTCATCCTGGGTATTACAGTCATCCTGGGTATTACAGTCATCCTGGACATTACAGTCATCCTGAGTATTACAGTCATCCTGGGTATTACAGTCATCCTGGGTATTACAGTCATCCTGGGTATTACAGTCATCCTGGGTATTACAGTCATCCTGGGTATTACAGTCATCCTGGGTATTACAGTCATCCTGGGCATTACAGTCATCCTGGGTATTACAGTCATGGTGGGAATTACAGTCATCCTGGGTATTACAGTCATCTTAGGCATCACAGTCATCCTGGTCATTACAGTCATCCTGGGTATTACAGCCATCTTGTGCATTACAGTCATCCTGGGTACTACAATCATCCTGGGCATTACCAGTAGCTTTTCGCCACTCCACCTACCCAGAAAATCTCATCTCATACCATCTGGTTTTTCTTGTACCATGCGGTGCCGAGGTGAAGTATAAACAACGGGAGAGTGCCCACTTAAGGGCTTCATACATGGTCGACCTCTTCATCTGCTTCCATCTGGTCTGTACATCATTGATTATTGTGGTATACTGTTAGTTGGTAACCAAGTTACATGGCCAATCCATTTGACTTGTTGCTTTCTAATAACATCCAGCACTGCTATAACCCCCATTTTAGTCCTGATTTCTTCATTTCTGATTTTCTCTCTTCTTGATACGTTGAGTATTCTTCTCAGGAACCTCATTTCTGTTGTTGTGATTTGTTTTTCTCTTTTTCTGTCATTGTCCAGGTTTGGCACTAGTAGCATAGAGTTGGTAGGAAGATTGTGTTGTAAAGTGCTTTCTTGGTGACTATTGATACATGTTTGTTCTTTAGTGTTGGCACCATTTGTCCAATGAGTTGGTTTGCTTTATTGCATCTATTTTCGATCTCGTTTTATAATTTGCCATTTGATGATATTATACTCCCTAAGTTCTTGAAGTCCTTTATTTATTTCAGGTGGTGTTCTTTTGGGTGAATCTCTGTTGTCTTTTCTTCGTTGGTTATAGTTATTACCTCTGTTTTACTGGTGCTAATTTTCATGTTATGTTCCATACACACTTCGGTTAAACTGTTAATGTGGTCTGTAATTCTGCTTCTGATTTTGCTATTAGTGCTTGATCGTCCGCAAATAGGAGTTCTTCAATGGTGTAATTTGCCATTGGTTCTTCTTCTGTGTTCCGTTCGTCATGTGTGTTCTTGCAGTCTCTGCTTGGCTGATTTCTTTACATATGCTGTCTATATATGTTTGAACAAGAGAGGGGACAGGACACAACCTTGTCTTACTCCGGATCTTATGGTGACGGGTTCTGAGTACCCTCCATTTGTTCTCACTGTGCATTCACTGTTGTTGTATAAGTTTCTACATACGTTTGTTAGATGTGTACTCACTCCATATCGTTTAAGGATTTCCAACAGCTTGTTTCTATCTACTCTATCAAACGCCTTTTCTTGGTTGAAAAAGGCTAAGTAGAATGTTTCATTGAATTCAATTGATTTTTCTATAAGTTGTCTAGTCTAAGAGCAAAAATGGCATCTGTGCATCCTTTGTTTTCCCTAAGTCCATGTTGTGTTTTCGTTAGTTCTTACTCATAATTTTTCCTCACTGCTTCTTCTTGGGTTGTTGTTTTTTTTTTTTTTTAAGTTTACTGATTTGCAAAGCATGTATTTTCCTGGTCTTTGCTTTCTTCTTCTGTTTGTTCTTATTGTTGCAATAAATGCTTTATGGTATGTGTTTATGCTCAAGCTAGGCACTGTCCTTGCATCTAATATATTTCTCTTTCTGTTATTTCTTGTTATTGTGTCAGGTCTTAATCAGATATGACTGAGCTACCGTATGGCAGTGACGGTACTACCTGCTTTCTGTCAGCGCCGAATGTTGGGCGGCGCTTACCAAACCCGACACCCCACATTGTGCCAACGGTTTCGGGCGGAAGAGGGCAATTGGGAGGGCACTAGCCTTATCCTGGTGCGAGGAAATGCAACCCAAAGACAAAATAAGTCATGGCAGGGCAGACCTGGCCCTAAGCCTTGGTTGGCAGCTGGTCTAGGATCGAAGCTCCGACAGGCGGACAGTTAGAGCATTGCTTTGCTGATCCGGCAGCTTCTGCAGCTTGTCTTGTTCCAGATTATAGGTGTCAACTTTCCTCTGGAGTGAACTAGGCAGGCCGAGAGAGGGATCATGCTGCATGGGCAACACATGGTTTCTTTATTTTAGCCCAGGCTTTGTGCTATGGAGAGGCAATAACTCCATCCCTGGTCTTAACCGGTCTCGGAATCAAAGCGAGAGGCAACTGTTACGGATAAAACAGCGGTAGGGGTTTACGGCACTGTGGATCATAAGAGGCAGGACTGGTTTGCGGCAAACAGCCAGATACTGCAGCCCTTGATTGATAAAAAGAAGATAGCTCTCTTAAGAAACAAGAAAAGACCAACGTGTAACACTCTGAGTGAGCTGAAGCAAGCGAGGAAGGATGTACAAAAGGCTGTCAGGCAGTGTGCGAATGACTATTGGATCAAGTTATGTGAGTCCATTCAAATCGCAAGTGATAAGGGAAACATCAGAAGCATGTATGAAGGGATAAAGAAAGCCTGTGGTCCAAAAGAAGTGCACCGCTGAAAACCTTGACTGGAGAAATCATCACTGATAAGAAACAGCTGATGGATAGATGGGTCGAGCACTATTTAGAGCTTTACTCAAGTGAGACCAAGTTAGCGGATGATGCCCTCAACGCCATAGAGGCCCTGCCAACTCTTGACCACATGGACACACTTCCCACTATAACAGAAGTTAAGTGTGCTATAAATGAGCTTGCATCTGGCAAGGCTCCAGGTAAGGATGGGATTCCAATAGAAGTAATCAGGAGTGGGCAAGACACACTCGCTCTACAGATCCACCAGCTAATAGAGCTATGCTGGCGAGAAGGACAAGTCCCACAGGATTTCAAAGATTCAAACATCATAAAGCTGTACAAGAACAATGGAGATCGGAGCGACTGTAACAACTATAGGGGTATCTCACTTCTGTGTATTGTTGGGAAAGTATTTGCCAGAATTGTCCTGCACAGACTTCAAGTCCTGGGAGATCAAGTCTACCCCGAATCACAGTGCGGCTTCCGTCAGAACCGGTCTACCATTGATATGATATTCGCATTGCGACAGATGCAAGAAAAATGCCGGGAACAAAATCAGCCACTGTTTATTGCCTTCATTGACTTCACAAAGGCATTCGATTTGGTCAGTCGTGAGGGTCTGTTCAAAGCACTAAAGAAGATTGGCTGCCCACCAACTCTTCTGTCCATTGTGGAATCGTTCCACACAGGCATGAAAGGTATAATCAAGTTTGATGGCTCAACTTCAGAAGAGTTTGAAATCAAGAGTGGAGTTAAGCAAGGTTGTGTACTAGCACCCACCCTCTTTGGGATATACTTTTCACTTCTACTGAAATATGCCTTTCGTGATCAGGATGACGGTATATACATTCACACACGCTCAGATGGTGGCCTCTATAATGCTCAGAGATTGAAGGCCAAGACCAAAATTAGCAGGGTACTAATCAGAGAGTTGCTTTTTGCGGATGATGCTGCGATTACGACCCACTCTGAGGAAGAATTACAACATCTACTATCTGCATTCTCCAATGCCTGTTCTGAATTTGGTTTAACAATTAACAAAAAGAAGACACAGATTATGTCACAAGGTGCACATGGTGTACCATCAATCTTTATTGACGACGCCGAACTGGAGATAGTAGACCATTTTACATATCTAGGATCAGAGGTAAATAGCAAATTATCCCTCGATCAGGAAATCAACATCAGGATTGGCAAGGCAGCAACAACAATGAACATGTTAGCAAAAAGAGTCTGGGAGAACAGGAAGCTTACTGCCAAAACAAAAGTCCTCGTCTACCAAGCCTGTGTCCTTAGTACTCTTCTTTATGGCAGTGAAACCGGGACAACTTACTCACGCCAAGAGAAACGTTTAAACAGCTTTCATATGCGGTGTCTGCGAAGAATACTTGGTATTGTGTGGCAAGACAAAATCACAAATACTGAACTGTGGCGAAGTGGTCAAGCCGTTTGACGTTTGACTCGTGAGCCGAAGGTTGTGGGTTCGATTCCGGGCCGCGTCCTTCGGTTTACGAGTTAAATGTTTCGGAGACTCCCATGGGTCGTCGCTAAAAGCTACGGAGTTCGTGCTTTGTGCGACGCTTTCCGTGCTGCGGAAAGAGACCGAGCCATATGGGATAAAAACCCGGTGCAATGAAGTCGACCCTGTCGACTTTTAAGCGACTTTTTTTTTTTTTTTTTTTTTGGTGAATTACAGACGGGTAGGAGATCTCAGGGTCGGCCTCTACTACGATACAAAGATGTGTGTAAGCGGGACATGATTGATACAGGCATTGATAATGCACATTGGGAGCACGTCGCCGCTGAACGTGTTGCATGGAGGGCAATTATCAGAAATGGAATAAAGACAAAGGAGAAAATGATTGCAGATAAAGCACACACAGAGCGTGAGAGACGTAAGATGGTGCAAAATGGTGGAAGTGACCATGTTTTCACATGCACCTACTGTGGGCAAACATTTGCAGCAAGAATTGGCCTTACCAGCCACACTCGCCACTGCCATGGATCGTAGTTATTAAGCCTTTTTGAAGCACAATGTACCAAACTATCGTCTGTCAAGACGGAAAGGTGCCAATGAAATATTTCTTGTTAATATAAAATCAATTTGGCTTTTGGTATCTAGATCGTTACATTTATGCCAGGTGTATATTTCTGAATATTTGTGTTTATAACATGTATTTTTTTATAAAGAGGTCATGTTGGCTGCATATCTTTATCAGTCTACTTCCATTATCATTTTTCTCATTATGTTGGTCTCCAAACGCTCCGTTTTTATGTACCTGTTCTGTTATGTCCTAGTCTTGTATTGAAGTCTCCCATAGCTATGATGTTGTCCTGCTTCTCTATTTTATTTAGTACGTCATTGATTTCTTCGTAGAACTCGCATTCCTGCTCATTTTTGTTTGTAATACGTGGTGCATTTATGTGTTATATATGTAGTAATTGTCTGTTCTTTTATTCTCATTGTTATGATTCTTTTTTATATATATTTTATTTCTAATATACTTCTTGCTTGCAGTGGTTCAATGACTAATCCTACACTGTGTCTTGCCCTTTCTTATTGTTCCACTCCGGAGTAACCAAACGTATAACAGTGAGAGATCTCCTTGCATCCGTTCCCTTTTATTCTGGTGTCCGTCATTCCCATCAATCCAATTTTCCTCTCTTCCATTATTTCTATAAGTTCTTCTTTATTATTAAAACCGTAGGTGTTCATTGTGCCTATGTACTATGTATCGCTGATCTATCTCGTAGTCCTTTAACATTGCCGAGTCTATATCCATTTGGGTCATTCCGGTTATACTTCTTAGTTTTTTTCTATGAGCAGTATGAAAACCCCCTGCCAGCTTGCTAGGCCAGTCTCAGGTTTAGGACAAAAATCTGACCAAGGGGAGTCTGTACCCTCTGGCGAGCCAGAGCCGCATTGACCCATGACCTTGCCGTCGCGGCTTCCCAGTCTACATCACGTGGAGGTAGGGTTGGCTTGTGTAGCCTCGGGTCACGCTTCACCACTCATTGGAAAGGTTAGCCAATCCTAACCCTACTGGCTGCAGGGCCAGGTGCACTCCACACCCTGTAGACCCAGAAAATACTCGTAAATTAGATATTTAAAAAGCGTAAGATAATGACACCTTCCCGCAATGTGATGGCTGCTGTGTATATACTGTGTGATAGTAATTCGACCACTTGACCACCGGGTCGGCAGATAAATGATGCTGACCACTCCACTACCACGACTCCCAACTGGGATATAGTAACGTAAATGACCTTTTTACGCATCTAGGCGCATTTGGACATATCATTCTAGACGTACCTATCGCTTTTACTTTCCAAGACGTTTCCTGGTGCCCATTCTAGACTGAGTAGATCTGGGAGATCAGGTCAATTTTTTAAAATTCGAATCTGCTCCGATCTCATGACCGCCGGACCCTGATATCGTTCTTCTTAGACCGCATAAAGAACATGACTCTTAGACCGTACAAAGAACATGATTCTCAAACCGTAGAAAGAACATGACAAATTTTCCGCATGGTTTGTTCATATAATATATCATGCTTGCAAGTTGTGGCTTATTCTTCTTCTTCTTCTTCCGCGTAATGGGCGGACACAATTATGTGATTGTTGAGGATTGAATCTGGACCTTTGTATTGATAAGCAAGCTCACTAAACACTATGCTACAACTGATCCTATTTGAATGTTACTGGCTGCTGTTTATGTGATGTGTGCATTGTTTATTCACACTTTTGCTTTACTATAGTTTACAGATATTGTGAAACTACTCCTTGGATTATAAACACTCCCCCCAT